>CM061136.1:82186611-82786611 GCA_030789695.1 Scilla litardierei
GAACTGGATATCGGCACATCGGACAGACCACTATGTCTTAGTCTTACCTTAGGGTAATGATGATCTCATAGTCATTCGATTTGGTGAAGTCGGAGACAAGACACATGTGCTTATTGGAGAATGAGTTCACTGAACGACCAACATAGAGTTATTATATGGTTAAACTTTAACTAAACTGTCTATAATAACTCTAAGGTGATGTTAGGTAAGCTGGTCCTTAAGACCTGAAGTCATTTGTACAAACCTGTGAGTAAACGGTGTCGCTTAGACCTATGATCTAGCTTCGAGGCTAGGCTTGCTGAAAGATCCTAGGTTGGGTTACACCTGAAGCCCTAGAGGCGAGTAGATGACTAAGATGGGATTCGTCTCTTCCGTTAAAGGGAAGTTAGTTGTTGAGTATTGGTGTTTCATACCAATCTTATTTTGATGATGATCACAACATTATGTTGTTGCTAATGACTCTAGTGTTTTAGTCTCACAGTTTCATTTCAAGAATATCTTTCTTGGAGACTAATCACTTGGTGCAAGGATGGACATCAAGTGGAGAAGGGCCAGAACTTGGACTCAAGGAGTGCCAAAGCTTGGAGATGATGGAGAGCATCAAGGCATCAAGATGGAAGAATTAGACTCTAAGGAAAGCAATGTACTCCATGTACTATTTACTTTATTGCTTTCTCTCTCATTTGAGTCTAGGTTAATGTAATGCCCTGATAGATGGTCTACTCATTCATGCATATGCATTTAGCCATCTTAGAATCCAACCTAATAGGTTCATCTTGACCAAAGACTCACTTGGGGTCTATGGCTTTCCATCAGTCGCCTGCTGAAGGATTCACAGTCGACTGGGTGATTTCCAGTCGCCTGTCGATCCTTCTACAATGGACTGATGTGCACTGCTCAAGTCAACATTTCTATTGACTTTACTTGAGATTTACGCAACAGTCGACTAATGCTCAGTTTACAGTCGCATGTATATTTACAGTCGCCTGTGGATTGGTCAACAGTTGTCTGAGAAGCGTAAGTGCAATCTCTGCCTCTTTCTGTTTTTCTCCATCTTCTGCAGCAGACGACTGATGAAGGTTTTACAGTCACCTGACTATTTGACAGTCGACTGTATTATTGACATCAGTCGCCTGTATGTGTATCTGGAGAAAGAGTGCAGCTCTCTGTTTTATTCCATCCCCTGCAGCAATCGCCTGCTGAAGGTTTTACAGGTGCCTGTCCTGTTCTCAGTCGACTGTATCGACTTCATCAGTCGACTATCCTGGCACAAATTATAGCCGTTGGATATTTTCTAGCCGTTGATCAGTCGACTGTCTTTTGATCATCAGTCGACAGTCGCAGTCGTTTTCGCCCAGTTTCTAGCCGTTGCTGCCTTGTGCTTTTGGCTATTTTCTTGGGTTTTGAGGGTTGATATAGGGCTTCTATATATATGGGTATGCTGAGTTCATTAGAACTTCTTGATGCTATTGAAAATCATAAGAGTTCATAAAGCCACTCTCAAACTCTATCATTTCCCTCTTTGATCTCTCATTCCTCTTCATGCATTAAAGTCCAGCTCAAGGGAAATCATCCAAGTGCTTTCAAGCAAATCTCAACACTTGGAGATCCTCTTACATGCCTTGCATTCATCTATGTGTAAACATCTCAAGGCATAGGTAAGAGTATTTATTTTACTTGGTGATTCTTGTAACACTAATTCTCTTTGTGGGAATTAGTCTTTCTCTCTTTGTAGGAGTTTATCTCTTTGTGGGATTAGTATATTCTCTTATTGGGAATAACTCTCTTTGTGAGAGTAACTCTTTTTGTGGGAGTTTGGTGTCCTAGTGTAGGGCTAACCCTAATTCTCTGAGTTGGAGTTAGTAATTCTCTAGGTGGGAGTTTGACCCCTCTGTAGGGTTGGTTGGGTCCTTGTGTAGGGGAAAATCCTCTTGGTGAGGTATCTCTTTGTGGGATTTGTATTCACTTCTCTTTGTGGGAATATAGTGAATATTGGTGTGGCTTTATGTACCCAAGTTTTGGGAAACAAGGTTAAAATCTTGTGTTTGCATTTGGATTGATTGTGTCAATTATTTTCTCTTGCATTTATTATTTCGTATTTGCAAGTTTAATTTTAATTGGACAATTTATTGCCATTACACTATTCACCCCTCTCTAGTGTGTTGTTATTAGTATTACATGGGTAAGGCGATCCTTACAATTGGTATCAGAGCGAGGTTATAGCATACTGCAACGATGGCATTCAACACCTCATCCGCTCTCATGAAGAAGGTCATTCAACCGTTCTACCCCCGCTCTTAAACGGAACCACCTGCCCAAGTTGGAATATCAGGTTGATGGTCTACTTGAAGGGTCACGACCTTTGGGACATCACGGAGTCGTCATTTGAGGAGCCTACTTCACCCGTGGCCTCGAGAACTAAAGCGGAGAAGGACTCGATCAGAGTCAATGCTAGGGCTATGTGTGTACTCCATTACGCCCTCACTCCGGATGAGTTCGACTGTATCTCCATGTGCAAATCGGCCAACGGAATTTGGCATACATTGGAGATTTCTCATGAAGTGTTACATCAACATAAGGAAGAGGTTCAACCAATCAAGCCTGAGTAGAAAAGGGGGTTGCACTCCATGTCGAGAAGGAGTCATTCAACTGGAGAAAGAACTTCCAACGGGAAGCTCCAAGTGAAGATGATGTAGAAGGAGATGATAGCGACGATGACTACATCGACCTTACCAAGTAATTCAAGAATTTCAAGGCATTCCTCAGGGACAAACAAGGTATATCTTCGTCAAAGTTTGCCTCCCAGTCTAATAAGTTTATCTGTTTCAATTGTGGAGGAAAAGGTCATCTTGGTACTGAATGTCCTTCCAAACCCACCAAAGATACCTATAACGGAAAAGGAAAGACGTATTGGAAAATCAAGTCCGAGATCAAGAACCAAAAGAAGGGACTTATCGGTACTTTTGATGATTCTGATGTGGACACATCAAGTGATGAAGAAAAGGATGACAAGGAGCACGATCACAGGTGTTTCGCAGCTTTTGATGATTCTTCATCAATCTCCTCTAGCTCATGCAATGAAGAGATGGAGGCCAACTCCAAAGAAGAAATGTGCTTCATGGCTAATGAGGAAGAGTCTTCATCAAGCTCAAGCGAGGAGGAAAGCGATGAGGAAGTCAAGGAGGAAACCGATGAGGAAGTTGAGGAGGAAAAGCTATCCTACGAGGAGCTCGAATACCGCCTCAATGTGGCCTCTAACTTGGCAAGTAAGTGCATCAACTCATATGGTAAAATAAAAGCTAAACTTAAGAGTGCTATGAGTAGGGTGCATGCTTTAGAATCTACTAATGTAAATAATCATGATGCGTTGCATGTTTGTGACACTAGTGAGAGAGACACACTTCTCTCTCAAGTTAAGGAATTGAGTTTAACTAATGATAATCTTGTTTCTCAAAACCTTAGCTTAGAAACTCGCATTCAACAACTTACGTTTAAATGTGAAGAGGAATCCCGTAAGCTCAAAAGCTTTGTGTATTCTAGGGATTCACTCCACGATTTGTTGGAAAAACAACATCCGGCAAATCATAGAGGAGGTTTGGGGTATATTCAAAATGTGGTACCCAAACCCACCTCTAATTCCTCTTACGGTGCAAATACAAGAAATATTGCTAAAGCACCAAAGAAGAATCACCATGCTTTCTTATACAACAATAACATCAACAAGAAGCATGTAGATCACAAGGTGATAAGGAAGAATGAAGACTCTTCATTTTTTGCTAAGAAGCAAAATCCTCATTCTTTGCATGCCAAGAAATTAGTTTCTGCACCTAAGCATGCCACATCCATCCCTCTTGCAAAGGCAAAACCCATGCCTAGGAAATCCTTGAGTTTATGGATTCCCACTAAGGTTAGTGTGCAAGATAGGGATAGTTACATCAACTCTCTAGTTAAGGATGTGATCACCTCATGTGATTACATTAGGAAATCAAACTCCTCTTGGGTTTGGTTCCCTAATGTTTAGGTTCCTCACACATATGCATTTTGTATGGGTATTGTGCTTAAATATTTTATTTTTTAGCATACCTATTGTTTGTGTGTGTTTCATGATTTTGAAAATGTTTCAAACTTATTTTCATGAAAATGGGAATCTTGGGGAAGACATTGACCGACATGCATTTGTTGATCCATATATATGTCAATAGGGGAGTTAATATGTTGTATGTTTAAAATATTTTAAAAAAACCATATTTTGCCTCTCATTTCGGGGTGAGTTTGAGATCATTTTTTACAATTGAGTATTATGTGGTCTTAAACCAAACCCCTTAGATATTGCCGTGGTGTTTCATGTTATATTCCTTTTGGCAATATCATTATGTATCATTGAAGCTTGATTTTTTATATCTATTACTTTGATACACGTTAGGCCCATGGCTCCATTATATGTATATCAATTAGTAAAGAGGATTATTTTCCAAGATTATTTTTCTACAATTGGTATTTACCACAATTGTTAGAGATTGTTAATCTCCTTCTTTATAATTGGTATTAGATCCTAGAAATCAAAACTTGACCATTTCTATGATCTAGGGGGAGCATGGGATATTGATTGATATCCACTAAAATTTTCAATTTGGTATCATACCTCTCCTTATTCCTTGCATATTGTCACATCTTGATTAAGTTGACAAATGGGGATATATTTAACGTCCACCTTTTTGACGATGTCAAGGGGGAGAGATATATGCATTATGTAAATGTCTATCTTGTATTTCATACATATGCATATTGGGGAGAGATATATCTATGGGGAGAGATATATGGGATTGTATAAACCATTCATGTTTGCATGATATTGTCGATTACAATTGGTTTATGTAATCCATGCCTATTATATGTCACCATGATCTTATTTTGTTGAATGAGTATTTACTATTGTGTATCTCATTGAATAATTGGTGCATATAAGTAGGGGGAGTTCATTAGCACTGTGCTTTAATTCTTTGTGTTTTACATAATGTGTGTCATCATCAAAAATGGGGAGATTGTTGAGTATTGGTGTTTCATACCAACCTTATTTTGATGATGATCACAATATTATGTTGTTGCTAATGACTCTCGTGTTTTAGTCTCACAGTTTCATTTCAAGAATATCTTTCTTGGAGACTAATCACTTGGTGTAAGGATGTACATCAAGTAGAGAAGGGCCGGAGCTTGGATTCAAGGGGTGCCAAAGCTTGGAGATGATGGAGAGCATCAAGGCATTAAGATGGAAGACTTAAACTCTAAGGAAAGCAATGTAATCCATGTAATAGTTACCTTATTGCTTTCTCTCTCATTTGAGTCTAGGTTAATGTAATTCCTTGATAGATGGTCTACTCATTCATGCATATGCATTTAGCCATCTTAGTGAGCCTTAGGATTATTATAGAATCCAACCTAATAGGTTCATCTTGATCAAAGACTCACTTGGAGTCTCTGGCTTTCCATCAGTCGCCAGCTGAAGGATTCACAGTCGACTGGGTGATTTCTAGTCGCATGTCGATCCTTCTACAATCGACTGATATGCACTGCTCAAGTCAACATTTCTATTGACTCTACTTGAGATTTACGCAACAGTCGACTAATGCTCAGTTTACAGTCGCCTGTATATTTACAGTCGCCTGTGGATTGGTCAACAGTCATCTGAGAAGCGTAAGTGCAATCTCTGCCTCTTTCTGTTTTTCTCCATCTTCTGCAGCAGACGACTGATGAAGGTTTTACAGTCACCTGACTATTTGACAGTCGACTGTATTATTGACATCAGTCGCCTGTATGTGTATCTGGAGAAAGAGTGCAGCTCTCTGTTTTATTCCATCCCCTGCCGCAATCGCCTGCTGAAGGTTTTACAGGCGCATGTCCTGTTCTCAGTCGACTGTATTGACTTCATCAGTCGACTGTCCTGGCTCAGATTATAGCCGTTGGATATTTTCTAGCCGTTGATCAGTCGACTGTCTTTTGATCATCAGTCGACTGTCGCAGTCGTTTTCGCCCAGTTTCTAACCGTTGCTGCCTTGTGCTTTTGGCTATTTTCTTGGGTTTTGAGGGTTGATATAGGGCTTCTATATATATATGGGTATGCTAAGTTCATTAGAACTTCTTGATGCTATTGAAAATCATAAGAGTTCATAAAGCCACTCTCAAACTCTCTCATTTCCCTCTTTGAGCTCTCATTCCTCTTCATGCATTGAAGTCCAGCTCAAGGGAAATCATCCAAGTGCTTTCAAGCAAATCTCAACACTTGGAGATCCTCTTCCATGCCTTGCGTTCATCTATGTGTAAGCATCTCAAGGCATAGGTAAGAGTATTTATTTTACTTGGTGATTCTTGTAACACTAATTCTCTTTGTGGGAATTAGTCTTTCTCTCTTTGTAGGAGTTGATCTCTTTGTGGGATTAGTATATTCTCTTAGTGGGAATAACTCTCTTTGTGAGAGTAACTCTCTTTGTGGGAGTTTGGTGTTCTAGTGTAGGGCTAACCCTAATTCTCTGAGTTGGAGTTAGTAATTCTCTAGGTGGGAGTTTGACCCCTCTATAGGGTTGGTTGGGTCCTTGTGTAGGGGAAAATCCTCTTGGTGAGGTATCTCTTTGTGGGATTTGTATTCACTTTTCTTTGTGGGAATATAGTGAATATTGGTGTGGCTGGATGTACCCAAGTTTTGGGAAACAAGGGTAAAATCTTGTGTTTGCGTTTGGATTGATTGTGTCAATTATTTCCTTTTGCATTTATTATTCCGCATTTGCAAGTTTAATTTTAATTGGACAATTTATTGCCATTACACTATTCACCCCCCTCTAGTGTGTTGTTATTATTATTACATGGGTAAGGCGATCCTTACAATTGGTATCAGAGCGAGGTTATAGCATACTGCAACGATGGCATTCAATGCCTCATCCGCGTCTCATGAAGAAGGTCATTCAACCGTTCTACCCCTGCTCTTAAACGGAACCACCTGCCCAAGTTGGAATATCAGGATGATGGTCTACATGAAGGGTCACGACCTTTGGGACATCACAGAGTCGCCATTTGAGGAGCCTACTTCACCCGTGGCCTCGAGAACTAAAGCGGAGAAGGACTCGATCAGAGTCAATGCTAGGGCTATGTGTGTACTCCATTGCGCCCTCACTCCGGATGAGTTCGACTGTATCTCCATGTGCAAATCGGCCAACGGAATTTGGCATACATTGGAGATTTCTCATGAAGTGTTACGTCAACATAAGGAAGAGGTTCAACCAATCAAGCCCGAGTAGAAAAAGGGGGTTGCACTCCATGTCGAGAAGGAGTCATTCAAGTGGAGAAAGAACTTCCAACGGGAAGCTCCGAGTGAAGATGATGTAGAAGGAGATGATAGCGACGATGACTACATCGAGCTTGCCAAGCAATTCAAGAATTTCAAGGCATTCCTCAGGGACAAACAAGGTATATCTTCGTCAAAGATTGCCTCCCAGTCTAACAAATTTATCTGTTTCAATTGTGGAGGAAAAGGTCATCTTGCTACTGAATGTCCTTCCAAACCCACCAAATATACCTACAAGGGAAAAGGAAAGACGTGTTGGAAAATCAAGTCCGAGCTCAAGAACCAAAAGAAGGGACTTATCGGTACTTTTGATGATTCCGATGTAGACACATCAAGTGATGAAGAAAAGGATGACAAGGAGCACGATCACAGGTGTTTCGCAGCTTTTGAGGATTCTTCATCAATCTCCTCTAGCTCATGCATTGAAGAGATGGAGGCCAACTCCAAAGAAGAAATGTGCTTCATGGCTAATGAGGAAGAGTCTTCGTCAAGCGATGAGGAAAGCGATGAGGAAGTCAAGGAGGAAACCGATGAGGAAGTTGAGGAGGAAAAGCTATCCTACGAGGAGCTCGAATACCGCCTCAATGTGGCCTCTAACTTGGCAAGTAAGTGCGTCAACTTATATGGTAAAATGAAAGCTAATCTTAAGAATGCTATGAGTAGGGTGCATGCTTTAGAATCTACTAATGTAAATAATCATGATGCGTTGCATGTTTGTGACACTAGTGAGAGAGACACACTTCTCTCTCAAGTTAAGGAATTGAGTTTAACTAATGATAATCTTGTTGCTCAAAACCTTAGCTTAGAAACTCGCATTCAACAACTTACGTTGAAATGTGAAGAGGAATCCCGTAAGCTTAAAAGCTTTGTATATTCTAGGGATTCACTCCACGATTTGTTGGAAAAACAACATCCGGCAAATCATAGAGGAGGTTTGGGGTATATTCAAAATGTGGTACCCAAATCCTCCTCTAATTCCTCTTACGGTGCAAATACAAGAAATATTGATAAAGCACCTAAGTAGAATCACCATGCTTTCTTGTACAACAATAACATCAACAAGAAGCATGTAGATCACAAGGTGATGAGGAAGAGTGAAGACTCTTCATTTTTTGCTAAGAAGCAAAATTCTCATTCTTTTCATGCTAAGAAATTATTTTCTGCACCTAAGCATGCCACATCCATCTCTCTTGCAAAGGCAAAACCCATGCCTAGGAAATCCTTGAGTTTATGGATTCCTACTAAGGTTAGTGTGCAAGAAAGGGATAGTTACATCAACTCTCTAGTTAAGGATGTGATCACCTCATGTGATTACATTAGGAAATCAAACTCCTCTTGGGTTTGGTTCCCTAATGTTTAGGTTCCTCACACATATGCATTTTGTATGGGTATTGTGCTTAAATAATTCATTATTAGCATACCCATTGTTTGTGTGTGTTTCATGATTTTGAAAATGTTTCAAACTTATTTTCATGAAAATGGGAATCTTGGGGAAGACATTGACCTACATGCATTTGTTGATCCATATGTATGTCAATAGGGGAGTTAATATGTTGTATGTTTAAAATATTTTAAAAAAGCATATTTTGACTCTCATTTCGGGGTGAGTTTGAGATCATTTTTTACAATTGATTATTATGTGGTCTCAAACCAAACCCCTTAGATATTGCCGTGGTGTTTCATGTTATATTCCTTTTGGCAATATCATTGTGTATCATTGAAGCTTGATTTTTTTATATCTATTACTTTGATACATGTTAGGCCCATGGCTCCATTATATGTATATCAATTAGTAAAGAGGATTATTTTCCAAGATTCTTTTTCTACAATTGGTATTTACCTCAATTGTTAGAGATTGTTAATCTCCTTCTTTATAATTGGTATTAGATCCTAGAAATCAAAACTTGACCATTTCTATGATCTAGGGGGAGCATGGGATATTGATTGATATCCACTAAAATTTTCAATTTGGTATCATACATCTCCTTATTCCTTGCATATTGTCACATCTTGATTAAGATGACAAATGGGGATATATTTGACGTCCACATTTTTGACGATGTCAAGGGGGAGAGATATATGCATTATGTAAATGTCTATCTTGTATTTCATACATATGCATATTGGGGAGAGATATATCTATGGGGAGAGATATATGGGATTGTATAAACCATTCATGTTTGCATGATATTGTCTATTACAATTGGTTTATGTAATCCATGCCTATTATATGTCACCATGATCTTATTTGGTTGAATGAGTATTTACTATTGTGTATCTCATTGAATAATTGGTGCATATAAGTAGGGGGAGTTCATTAGCACTGTGCTTTAATTCTTTGTGTTTTACATACTGTGTGTCATCATCAAAAATGGGGAGATTGTTGAGTATTGGTGTTTCATACCAATCTTATTTTGATGATGATCACAATATTATGTTGTTGCTAATGACTCTCGTGCTTTAGTCTCACAGATTCATTTCAAGAATATCTTTCTTGGAGACTAATCACTTGGTGCAAGGATGTACATCAAGTAGAGAAGGGCCAGAGCTTGGATTCAAGGGGTGCCAAAGCTTGGAGATGATGGAGAGCATCAAGGCATTAAGATGGAAGACTTAGACTCTAAGGAAAGCAATGTAATCCATGTAATAGTTACCTTATTGCTTTCTCTCTCATTTCAGTCTTGGTTAATGTAATGCCTTGATAGATTGTCTACTCATTCATGCATATGCATTTAGCCATCTTAGTGAGCCTTAGGATTATCATAGAATCCAACCTAATAGGTTCATCTTGATCAAAGACTCACTTGGAGTCTCTGGCTTTCCATCAGTCGCCTGCTGAAGGATTCACAGTCGACTGGGTGATTTCCAGTCGCCTGTCGATCCTTCTACAGTCGACTGATATGCACTGCTCAAGTCAACATTTCTATTGACTCTACTTGAGATTTACGCAACAGTCGACTGATGCTCAGTTTACAGTCGCCTGTATATTTACAGTCGCCTGTGGATTGGTCAACAGTCGTCTGAGAAGCGTAAGTGCAATCTCTGCCTCTTTCTGTTTTTCTCCATCTTCTGCAGCAGACAACTGATGAAGGTTTTACAGTCACCTGACTATTTGACAGTCGACTGTATTATTGACATCAGTCGCCTGTATGCGTATCTGGAGAAAGAGTGCAGCTCTCTGTTTTATTCCATCCCCTGCAGCAATCACCTGCTGAAGGTTTTACAGGCACCTATCCTGTTCTCAGTCGACATTATCGACTTCATCAGTCGACTGTCCTGGCTCAGATTATAGCCGTTGGATATTTTCTAGCCGTTGATCAGTCGATTGTCTTTTGATCATCAGTCGACTGTCGCAGTCGTTTTCGCCCAGTTTCTAGCCGTTGCTGCCTTGTGCTTTTGGCTATTTTCTTGGGTTTTGAGGGTTGATATAGGGCTTCTATATATATGGGTATGCTGAGTTCATTAGAACTTCTTGATTCTATTAAAAGTCATAAGAGTTCATAAAGCCACTCTCAAACACTCTCTTTTCCCACATTGAGCTCTCATTCCTTTTCATGCATTGAAGTCCAGCTCAAGGGAAATCCTCCTAGTGCTTTCAAGCAAATCTCAACACTTGGAATCCTCTTCCATGCCTTGCATTCATCTATGAGTAAGCATCTCAAGGCATATGTAAGAGTATTTATTTTACTTGATGATTCTTGTAACACTAATTCTCTTTGTGAGAATTAGTCTTTCTCTCTTTGTGGGAGTTTATCTCTTTGTGCGATTAGTATATTCTCTTAGTATGAATAACTCTCTTTGTAGGAGTAACTCTCTTTGTGGGAGTTTGGTGTCCTAGTGTAGGACTAACCCTAATTCTCTGAGTGGGAGTTAGTAATTCTCTAGGTGGGAGTTTGACCCCTGTGTAGGGTTGGTTGGGTCCTTGTATAGGGGAAAATCCTCTTGGTGAGGCATCTCTTTGTGGGATTTGTATTCACTTCTCTTTGTGGAAATATAGTGAATATTGGTGTGGCTAGACATACCCAAGTTTTGGGAAAGCAGGGTAAAATCTTGTGTTTGTGTTTGGATTGATTGTGTCAATATTTCCTCTTGCATTTATTATTCTGCATTTGCAAGTTTAATTTTAATTGGACAATTTATTGGCATTACACTAGTCACCCCCCTCTAGTGTGTTGTTGTTAGTATTGTAAGGGTAAGGCGATCCTTACTTTAGTGTCACGGGCTCAGTACGGTCTTTGTGTTAATCCTCGGCCGGGGTACGTTGTAAGATGTACAACATGAATACATCAAAGACCGCCGTATACTTTCCAATGTTGTCTAATGGGGTTGACAGTAGACCATACCCTAGGCCAACAGAGACACAGTCTTGACGAATGGACTATAGCTAACGGTATTCATCGCTGACACAGCCACAGTGAACCCAACGATACTTTGTCAATGGGTCGATCACGTTATGATGATTCTGAAACAGGGACGACAACTACTGCTCGTGATGATCGTTGTCTAGGGGTTCCGAGCCCCAACCTCTCATAAGGTCAGGCTATAGGGGCTCACACCGAGTAGCGTTCGTGTCTTAGTAATAGAAAGATTAATAAGAGAAATTCATTTGATGAAATGGAATAGTTAAATGTTCACAAGCCAGTTGTGAGACTAAGTCGTAGATGCAATAGGGACAATGGTGCATTTGATGCAAACAAAGATTAAACATGTCGTAAATTGGTTACGAAAATAATTGTAAGAACAAATGCATTGGAAAGGGTTACCTGGCTGACGGGATCGTCCCGGTCTAAACACAGGTTCAAACCGCATCCAAATCGGAGCTCAAACGAGCCCAGAAACGCAAAAATAGTCCGAGGCAAAGTGGGTTAGACCCACGTGGGCTTACGGGCCCATCTGCGAGGGGTAAACGGGCACCCGCCTGCTACTGAGCAGGCACAGCCCGCTGCGACAGCGGGTGCAGCCCGCTGCAGCAGCGGGTGCGGCCCGCTGTTTGCAGCGGGCCAGGGCCCGCTGCACAGCTGGCACACCCCGCTGCCCAGCGGGCGCACGCCCACTACCCAGCGGGCTGGTGCACCCGCCCTCCTTGCCTTGGGCGGGCGCGCCCGCTAAGCCTAGCAGGCGTGCCCGCAACTTAAGTTGTAGGGTTTTGGGACTCCCTTCGTGACGACTACGAAAATTGACTTTTTGCCCATCTTTGGGCAATTGTTTGCGGGGTCAAACGAAGTCGAAATTCGTCGCTGTTTGTTCCTACGTGTTCACCATTCGAAGCCCTTCAAATTGATAGCTTGTTTGGTATCCAAAGTTTAATGGATAAAGAGAATTAATTCGTTGAAGTTGGCTTTTATGACAGGCTTACTAAAACTTCAATTAAGCTAAATTAGCTTAATTAATTTCTCTTCAATTTGTCTTTTGTCCTATATTGCTCACAACGAAAGGAGAGGTGCCGACTCCCTATATAAATAGGGGTGCACTCTCTTCGTTGAAAGATGCACCGAGTCCTCGATCGAGTCGCTCTTGATTTTAGAGCAAGCTCGATCTACGACTAAACTATTCTCTCTCTCTCTCTCTCTCTCTCTCTCTCTCTCTCTCTCTCTCTCTCTCTCTCTCTCTCTTCTCTTCTCTTCCTATTCTTCGACTAGTCCTAGCAAGACTACGAAGGGGATTTGGATTCGAATCCAGACGTCTAAGACGCGGGTCTACTGACGTCCCCTAGATTTGAGCATACAAGTGCGATAGGATCGGGGATACCAGATTTAAATATTTATACCACAAGCACATGGTGTTGTAGTGTGGCTTGGGGGTCGAACTCGCGTGTGTTATGCTTACTGTCAAAAAGGAACCGGTTCACCCAATGGGTGAGCTAGCCCGAACGATCGGTAGGTTGTCACCGAATATGAATACGAAGGATAAATGATATAAAAGGAAACCTAGGACTTTGGTTTCCACCCTATCATGTGATCTCACTATTACGACCGACGGATAGGAACACGATTGGATTTAGGGCTTAGTGGTGAGACGTTGCCTCTAAGAGTGATACCTAGCGTCCCATGGGCCCGATATTCCGGTCGATACCCATGATGATATGCTAGGACTACCTGGATTCGGTCAATGGGCATTCCCATGTCCATTAACAACGACTGACTTTGGGAGCACTAAGCTCGCAATGATTACTCCCAACATCTCATCCTGCCGTTTCTATGCGCTAGGATTCAATGTCTGTGATAGGGGCGTAAGCTGTGGCTAGGGAGTCAACCGCCAAGTTTATTTCCCCTTGGCCCGACGGTCAGAGGCGGTCTTTCTCCCGCCATTGACAATGAAATACCCCGCGTAACCACCTAAATTCCTAACCCTATCGTAATCCTAGTCCTATGGTCGTTCTAGGGAGAACCCACAAAGGGGTTTCCATCAAAATCCCAGATTTGGAAACTACACACAATTCATGGCAAAATCACAATCTAAATGAAATTCAACGGTAGAAATCATGATCAGGCAATAGAAAACAGTTACTAGCAATTGTATTAAGACAATATTAAAGTTTCAAAGTAATCGGAACACTTACAAAACAGAAGAAAATTCCAGCCGTCACAAGTCCCAAAAACAGTAAATACAAAGGGGATCCCGTTTCAGAAAACCTAGGTCAACTATATATAGAAATCGCGGCCACCCGATCGGTTGAAGCATCAACCGATCGGGTGAGCTGCTTGTCGTTTTTGCTATCGGCTTCAGAACCTTCAACCGGTCTCTTGGTCCGAGCGGTGGCATCACCGGGTCGTCATTTGGGATTTCAGCTTCAGATGAACCGATCGGTTGAGTTTTCAACCGATCGGTTGGAATTAAGCCCAAAAAGACAGAGAGCTCTGTCGATCTCACGCGATCAGCGAACCGATCGGGTGAGCTGCTCTTCTCTTCAGCTCCTGTCTGGGTCGGATACACGTGCACCAACCGATCGGTTGGCTTTTGGGGGCTGAAATATGGGTATTTTCTACGTTTGGCCCTCTGGATCGCGCGTGACTCCTCCCGTTGCTCCGGGACTCATGATATCTTCTTTGTATGTCCCCAACGCTGGAAATCTCCTGCATTTATTCAAAAACACGGAAAAAGTGAAAAGATACAAAATACACAAAAGAACGGGTATAAAACAACGAAAAACGGCAGAAAATCACGAAGAAGACGTGCGTGAATATATAAAATATAAATGCACGTCAAAATCCCCCAAGCTGAACCCTTCCTCGTCCTCGAGGAAGACGAGTGAGAGTAGGAGCTTGGAGGGAAAAATAGAGAGAGAGAAACAGAAAAAGAAAACAAAATTCTAAATCGCACGTCGGAGCCAACAAAATCAAACACACCACACCAAGCAAGTATACGACAAATACACAACACTAAACCAGTGAATATGAGTCCAAACAAGTGTCGTGGGCCCACGCGGTGAAGCGTGAGTGAGTGTGGTCATGTGCTAGCAAACGGTGTTACTATCTACATTGTGCAATAAAGCTCCATATACACACACCGAAGGAATGACCCAAATATCGATTCAATCCGAAATAGCGGTGGAAAATAGCTCAAGCATGCATGCGAATAGAATCAACAATGAAACGTATCATGCGTTGGGGACTCCATAGCTAGGGACTAGGAAATCACCACACTATCGCCTAGATAATCGCTGGAAAGTTCCTATGCCAAGTGTGTTCGAAAACGATGGAGGTTGAGAAGATGTGGAGTAGAACACTCGGTGCAAATTCTCGCCTTCCCTTTATTCTTGGTAGATAGGAAAAATATTCACACGGGAATTTTTTGGATTTTGGGTATTTGTATTTTTTTTGGATTTTTGGCGATACATATTTTTTCTTTCTTTTCTCTTTTCTTTTCCTTTTTTTGGGTTTTTCTTTTCTCTCTTTTTTTTATTTTTGGATTTTAGGATATATACATGTGTACTCTCCCAAGTGGGAGAACGGTACACGACGAGGGGATTTGCACCAAGTAAAACAAAAAAGAAATCGGAATCTAAACACTTGGGCAAAGGAGAAATTTCTCGCAAATCAGAGCATAAGCTAAATGGGTTATCCTAGTCCTATTTGTGGAATCCCAACACATGTGAATTGAAGAATATCATATATATATATATATATATATATATATATATATATATATATATATATATATATATATATATATATATATATATATATATATCATAGAGAAGCAGTCAGTAGAAGCAAATACCGCATTTTCAGAATTGAAGCATGATTATTTAGGGGTCAATCATAGATAGGTATATAAATCAAAATCACAAAGTAGAAGCACACTATAAGCTAGCCACGACAAGCAACTCACACAAAGGCAAAGTGGACCCACGAAGCATGAAATGCAAGAGGACTCGGCTTCCTAGGGTTAGGGAATGTGATTATCGTAGCCATACTAAGTGTGTGTGTGTGTGTGCAGTTTTGTGGCAGTTCATCACGTGGGGTCATCTCTAGGAGAGGGAGATAAAAAGAGGAGAAGAAACAGAAAATACGAAGAAAAACGACTCAAAAAAGAAGAAAAAGACACGACTGACGCACAAAGTGCGACTCCCCCAAGCTGAAACTTGCATTGCCCTCAATGCAATAGAAGTAAATACGGGAGGGTAATGAAAATGGGAGGGAATACACACCGACACAAAAAGATGAAAAACAAGGAAATCACACAAACGAAATAGAAAAATAAAAAGGAGGAAAAAAGAAACACACAAAAACAAAAGATCGAAAAGCACATCCAAACGACACGTATAAACAGGCACACCATCACGACATCAAACGACAAAACACACAAAAATTGATTTCCCCCAAGCTGAACATGACAATGCTAGCAATATGATATGATCATGGTGATGCAGAACTATGCTAGGGGGAAGATCAGAAAAGAAAAAGAAAGAAGTCAAAATGCAGGAGAGGAACTGTCCTCGTCCTCCTCGGCAGAAGATGGAGGGGTGTGTGTGCGGGAGAGGTGATGGGTGTGCGGAGAAGTGGGGAGAGGGGTGGAGGAGGTGGATGGATGGGTGAGGTGGTGGTGTGAACAATGGGTGGAGTGGTGGTGATGATGTTGAGTGGAAGAGATATGGCGACCAATGCGGTGGAGGATGGGTGAGATACGGAGATAGAAGAGGATGGTGTGGGAAGTGATATCGAGCACACCTGCAATTTCTTGCGGCGTGCGTATGCGGTGATGGAAGTGGAGGGTGGTGGATCTGTGGGGTCGACGGTAGTGTGTGGAGATGTAGTGGCGGGAATGGAAGCGATGGTGACGGGAGGAGATGATCGTCGAGGAGGTGATGTAGGAGGTGAAGGGGGAGGAGTGGGTGGAGGTGGACCGTGGATGTGAGTAAGAATGCGTAGAATGGTGGACACGTTCCTCTCGAGTGCGAGAAAACGTGGTTGCGAAAAGATAGAAGAGGATGGGTCCGAGGAGGTAGAGGTGGATGCGCCAGCACACAGGGGGGCTAGCTCAATCTCTAGAGTGAGACATGCAGAGGTGGCTCGACGAACGGAAGAAGTAGTGGCCAGACGAACAGTGGAAGTGGTGCCGGTGGCAGTGGTCATGCCGGCACATGAGGCGAGGCCTAAGAGGGCCGAAGTCAGAGCCTCAAAAGAAATAGGGACAGAAGCCAGGGTGGCACCACTAGGTCCAGCCCCGGGGTCTCCTCTAGACACAGGGATGTCCTGCACGCCTAAGTGGGTGGCAGGGGACGGTTGTCGTGGTGCATCTGGGAAAGGAAACTGAAGATGTAACCCTCCTAGAAACTCTGGGTCAGGAGGGAACGTCCAATCTGCCACATGAACGATAGCCATATGACCAGGGTTGGGCATAATGATGTAAGGAGCAGGGGGTGACCGTAGTAGAAGGTAAAACGACCGTCGCCACGAGGCTTGATCATATGAGCGTGCCGCAGGACATCAAGATCTAGACGTGTAGATCCTACGACATGTGGAAAATCTCGGGGGATAACGATACTGAACGGGGGATGTGAAGCAATGATGGTAACGAGGCCCCTGCAACAATACTTGTCCTTGCCGACGCGGCTAATATCAAGTAATTTGTGAATAAGCCAAGCGCCAGCATTAATAGGTATGAGAGTGGCCTCATTGAAGTTGGCCGGTTGAGAGGGAGTGAAATCGAAATGACGAAGGAAGCTGGAGGTCAGGTAAGAAATGTATCGGGTGAAGGGGAGGGGTATTTATAGGGTTTTAGGCGAACCGATCGGGTGAGATCTCACCCGATCGATTGGGTAATTTTTCGAAAATTTTGTTGGAAGGCAGCTATAGGCGAATTGATCGGTTGAGTTTTCAACCGATCGGTTGGCCGCTTCACAATTTTACCGAGAGCACTGTCGACTTCACCCAGACAGCGACACGACCACGGATTCAGCTCTACCGATCGATTGATTTAATCCCAAATTTCCCCGAGAGCTCTGCTGTTCTCACACGATCTTCCACCCGGTCTCAGCTTGTTCCACCCGAGCGGTGCGCTGATGAACTGATATATGACATCTTCAGATACCGCCCACCCGATCGGTTGATGCATCAACCGATCGGTTGGGGGTGATTCCCTGCATATAAGTCTCCCGACGGTAATCCCCATTAAAGTATTTATTTGCCAAAAATAAAAAACTAATCCTAAAAACAACGATGAAGGTTTAGAACATGGTTGCCTCCCATGAAGCGCTGTTGTTTAAAGTCGTTAGCTCGACTCCCGGAATATGATCTTCAGGGGGGTGGATGCGGGTGATGCCCATTGATCGACATCCGTTCAGCTTTCGGAGTGGTGGCCCTTGGTGTTGACAGTGGTGATAAGTAGACGCCCTCGACGATCCTCCTGCTGATGGTGTCCGGGGGTTTCTCCCTCACATTGGCGTCGACCGCCACTTTTCGTTGGATCCGGACTTCCTCAGCAGTGAGCCCCATGGGCTCTTATCCTTTTCTCCTCGTCAGAGCAGCCTTCTGGAATCCAGGAGGGGTCATCACGGAGGAAAACACTTCTCCGGTAACTTCTTCTTCATTTAACCCAGCATGTTCATCCAAGGTCCCCAAGCTATCAGGGGGTTCCTCGAGAGGATCTCCCAAGCTCTAGCTTTTACTACTCTTTCCTCTTCAGCTTCCAGCACGTTGCAGCTTTGCTCCTCAGACGGATGCTTCATAGATAGTCCCAAATCAAATTCGACCTTCTGGTCTCCCACATTTAGGGATAGCTTCCCTTTCTTCACATCAATTAACACGCCAGCAGTCGCCATAAAAGGCCTCCCGAGGATGATCGGGGTATGATTGTCTTCTGGCATGTCCATCACAACAAAATCTACAGGCACATGCACGCCTCTGACGTTTACTGGCAGGTCATCCACAATCCCCATCGGATACTTGACTGATCTGTCTGCAAGTTGTAGCGTCATACCGGTGGGTTCAAGGTCCCCCATTCTGATCCTCTTGAATAAAGATATAGGCATCAGACTGACGCTCGCACCCAAATCGACGAGCGCCCGATTTATCTTCACTTCTCCTATCGTGCATGGGATAGAGAAGCTACCTGGGTCCTTGAGCTTGGGCAGATTCACTCATTGAATCAGAGCGCTGCACTCCGCTGTGAGGACGAATTTTTCTTTTCTGGAACCCCTCGTCACCAAGTCCATCAGGAATTTTGCATAGGAGGGGATAGTCTCTATGGCCTCGAGGAAGGGGATCTACAGGCTCAAGTCTTTAACAATATAAAAGAACTTGTCATATTTCTCATCAATCTTCGCCTTGGCAAGCCATTGGGGAAAAGGCACAACGGGCTTAAAGACTCTCAATTTCCCCTCTTCGTTCTTCTTCTTTTCTTCCTCAGAGACTCCCTCCGGATTCGTGGTCTTTGATGACGAAGCTCCATCGTCATTTGCTTTTGCATTTGGTCGCCCATCGACCAATGGAGCTTTGGGTATCTTGGCGGGCTCCCTAGTTGGAATCGAGTCCTGCTTCTCAATACTATAGCAGACACGTTGGCATGATCATGCGTTAAGGCCAACATTTGGTTCGGCCCCCCTAGGATTTACTTCCGGCTGACCCGGCAATTGGCTCTGAACCCTCTGAATGTTCACCACCTGCAACCCCAGCTGGGTTACTTAGTCGGTAAGGGCCTTCTGTCCCATCTCCAGCCGCAAGTTAATCTTCTCATGGTTCATAATGTATTGGGTCAAGAGACTCTCGACCGGAGAGATTACCCGATGTTGGCCATATGGCTGCTGCTGTGGCGTGGGCTGCTGATTCTTGGGGGGATACTGCTGGTACATTTGTTGGGGCTACTGTTGTTGCTGGTACTGCTGCTGCTGTTGCTGATGTGGCTGATATAGTTGTTGTTGCGGTTTCTGGGCCTGCTGATATGGCGTCATGTAGCTCAGATTTGGGTTGTTTTGGTTATTGGGAGAATAAGCCGGATTTGAGCTAGTCCTTGGTGGATAGGGCACGTTGCCCGTCGGGTTGTAGAAAAGTGTGCTAGCTTGATCCACCGATGGTGAGATATCACCAACATCAAAGTCTCCCAGGACTTTTGCTTCCACCGCTGCTACTTGTTGGGTGTTGGCAGCACCAGCTCCTACCATGAGCGCCGATATCTGGGCCGATAGCAAATCGAATTTGCTAGATAATTTTTCGACCTCTTCAACTCTGTGCATACCTCCAGATCTGGGCGTGGCACGCTCATCACACCACCTCTCATTATTTGATGCCATGTTCTCCAGAATTTTACCGGCATCTTCCTCGCTTCTCGACATAAAGGACCCCCCATCCGCGGCATCCATCGAAGATTTCAGGTCGTCCCTCAACCCATTGTAGAACAGATTTATGATCTGCCATTTTGGGAGCTCGTGGTGAGGGCATCTCCGTTGCATCTCCTTGTATCTCATCCATGCCTCGTGCAGGGATTCGTGGCTGGCTTGGGAGAAGGAGGAGATCTCGCTCCTCAACTTCATCGTCTTCCCCGGGGGAAAGAACTTGCTCAAGAAAGCATTGGATAGCTTCTCCCAAGTCGTGAAGGTATTGGGGTCCTTTCCCCTTAGCCATTTCTTGGCCTTATCCCGCAGAGAGAAGGGGAACAGTTTGAGCCTGATAGCTTCAGTTTTGACACCGTTGATTCTGAAGGTGTCACACTTCTCAAGGAAGGAGTCCAGATGCTCAACTGGGCTCTCCATGGGTGCCCCTGAAAATTGATCCTGTTGGATCCACGTCACTAATGACGGCTTTAGCTCGAAACTCCAGGCCGTAATAGCCGGAGGTTGGATGCTAGACATGGACCCAATGTATGGCATCAAGTACTCCAGTAGGGATTTCTGGGGAGGAGTATTCTCTCCCATGGTTTTATCTTCTTCCCTTCTTCTTCTTTCTGCGTTCAGATGCCTCACGGTGGCGTTAATCTCTGGGTCAAGAGGAATCCAGTCGTCAAGACTCCTTGTATTCCTGCGCATGAAATATCAACAAACACCCGTGAAGCAAGTATGGTATAGAAACAAATAAAAACAGAAAATAAAGAATAGAAAAGAAAAAATGAAAAAGTAGAATGCGAAAATTATCGCGAGGTGAGGATGTGAACTAGACTCTAGGGTTCACAGGGTCTTAAAAGAAAACAAACACGTTGCCTCCCCGACAACGACGCCATAAAGCTTGACGTCCCCTAGATTTGAGCATACAAGTGCGATAGGATCGGGGATACCGGATTTAAATATTTATACCGCAAGCGTACGGTGTTATAGTGTGGTTTGGGGGTCGAACTCAGGGAGGAGTGTGTTGTGCTTGCTGTCAGAAAGGAACCGGTTCACCCAATGGGTGAGCTAGCCCAAACGATCGGTAGGTTGTCACAGAATTTGAATACGAAGTGTAAACGATATAAAAGGAAACCTAGGACTTTGGTTTCCACCCTATCATGTGCTCTCACTATTACGACCGATGGATAGGAACACGATTAGATTTAGGGTTTAGTGGTGAGACGTTGCCTCTAAGAGTAATACCTAGCGTCCCATGGGCCCGATATTCCGGTCGATACCCAGGATGATACGCTAGGACTACCCGGGTTCGGTCGATGGGCATTCCCATGTCCATTAACACCGACAGACTCCGGGAGCACTAAGCTTGCAATGATTACTCCCAACATCTCATCCTGATGTTCCCACGTGCTAGGATTCAATGTCTACGCTAGGGGCATGAGCTGTGGCTAGGGAGTCAACCGCCAAGTTTATTCCTCCTTGGCCCGATGGTCAGAGGCTGTCTTTCTCCCACCAATGACAATGAAATATCCTGCATAACCATCTAAATTCCTAACCATATCATAATCCTAGTCCTATGGTCGTTCTAGGGAGAACCCACGAAGTGGTTTCCACCAAAATCCCAGATTTGGGAACTACTCACAATTCATGGCAAAATCACAATCTAAACGAAATTCAACGGTAGAAATCATGATCAGGTAATAGAAAATAGTTGCTAGCATTGTATTAAGACAATAACAAAGTTTCAAAGTAATCGAAACACTTACAAAACAGAAGAAAATTCCAGCCGTCACAAGTCCCAAAAATAGTAAATACAAAAAGGGATCCCCTTTCAGAAAACCTAGGTCAACTATATATAGAAATCGTGGCCACCCGATCGGTTGAAGCATCAACCGATCAGGTGAGCTGCTTGTCGTTTTCGCTATCGGCTTCAGAAGCTTCAATCGGTCTCTTGGTCCGAGCGGTTGGCGAGAATTTCAGCTTCAAATGAACCGATCGGTTGAGTTTTCAACCGATCAATTGGAATTAAGCCCAAAAAGACAGGGAGCTCTGTCGATCTCACCCGATCAGCGAACCGATCGGGTGAGCTGCTCTTCTCTTCAGCTCCTGTCTGGGTCGGATACGCGTGCACCAACCGATCGGTTGTGGTCTGAAATATGGGTATCTTCGACGTTTTGCCCTCTGGATCGCGCGTGACTCCTCCCGTTGCTCCGGGGACTCATAATATCTTCTTTGTATGTCACAGACGCTGGAAATCTCCTGCATTTACACAAAAACGGAGAAAGTGAAAAGATACAAAAAGCACAAAATAACGGGCATGAAACAATGGAAAACGGTGAAAAATCACGAAGAAGATGTGCGTGAATAAATAAAATATAAACGCACGTCATCTACTCAAGTGAAACCTTCTACCGCGTGTCTACTCAAGTGAAACCTTATACCGCGTGTGATCGACTTGGAGGCGGGAGTCGGCTTAGGCAGATCGGTTCGAAGGTACGAGACAGCTCGGGTGGATCGAGTCAAGGCAGTTCGGCTACGAGGAGCGTCAGAAGACGGTGCGATACATCTTGCCCGTCCCAGGGTCGAGATTCTGGGTATGCTCTCTAAGTAATTTTAGTGTAGTTTAATTTCGTCGTAGTAGAATAGATCCCTCTTGGGGTGGTTAGATCCACCCCAAGTTGGTATAGATCGGGCGTTCTGGCTCCCTCAGGGCCTAGCTAAATTGTTTAGCTAGATAGTTCTTATTTTCTGATGCACTTTATGCCTCTGTGGTCCGTCCGACTTAGGGCGGACACAGATCCGAGCTCTGAGGGTCCGTCAAAACCCCTACAATTTTTACCCCGAATCATACCCCCAACTAGCTTTTTGCTAGTCCCTAGCAAAATATGCGATAAATTCGGATTAAATGGAAAACATGCACCAACTTTAAGATATCATCACGGCATACCAAAAGTATTATTTCCAAGTGATTTCGAAGCCAATACCCAATGTATGATTGTAAACAACAAATGACATTCTCCTAAATCCAATTCAAAGAAAAGTGAAATAATAAGCACCGTATCTCATTTATCGGGATATATCACAAATGGCAAAGTTTCTAATTTTCATAGAAATGGCCAAACAAAATAAATTTCCTCTAAGTTGTGGGAGATGAGATTGCATCACTCATGTTGCTTATTCTTTCATTTATTCATTCGTTTTTTCTTTTCTTTTTCTCTCTTTTTGTATGTTTTTTGTATGTTTATGTTTATGTTTTGCAGTCACACAATCATGCTATGAAATGCAAACACCGCCTCCTTTGCATACACGCGATAACGCTATATAGGCAAAGGGATGGAATGATCTCCTAAATCTCATTTTTGGCATCCTCCCCAATGCTTCGTGGGGTACCGGCTACTCAATTTGATTAGGAAAACCATTCACTTATATAACTCTCTTTCTCATTCTAAACATGAATTATCAACTCATCCACCCACTCCTTAAGAGGAAAACAAAACATGCACCATTTGGCCACACCCAACCCAATTAAAAACTAAGCCATTCATCCCAAATCATGCAATCACTTACACCAAACTATTTCCAAATTATTTCAAAGAGATATCATGACGTATAAAATAGCTTCATACATGGAATATTAGCATTTGAATCCAAGATGGAAAAGAAATTAAAACGTGCCAATCAAACATCGAAGAAGTTGATACCAAAATAATAAATTGAAAAAATTGCATGGCATTAAGCATGTAGGGACTACGCATAAAGCTAGCGACGTAGGGATGAGGAGGAAAAATATGATATGCAATAAAGAGCAATGGGTGATGGCAAAATGGAGGTATCTCAAAAAAATTTTAAGCTAACATCAAAATCCTAGCAATCCTAAAGATTCTAACACTCTCCTCCCAACTTAAAATAAACAGTGTCCTCAATGTTGGTAGAGTATTAGATTTCGACAAAAGATCCTAGAAAAGAAAAGAAAAGCATACGAAAGCACTAAAATAAAACATTTATTATTTACACTTTTGGAAAGAACACACCGTGGCAAAAGGCAGATCTCGAATGTATAACGGTGGTGGCAATTGCTCAATCATATCTTTACGCTCCTCCGCGAGCGTTGCCATGTCCAATGCCCTACCTCCATTGCGAGCATTAGTGGCAAGCGACACAACCACGAGCATCTCCTTATGATGGGTTTCTGCCAAATGGGGGAGATAGGTCGTGTCAAAAATAATTGGACGAGAGCACCCATTCTAGTGAAAAACTTGCCAAAATGGGTCGTCGAAATGAATAAATGAATTTACGATCAAATGACGACAATCCGAATCATTATGATATGGAATTAAATAATTTAATTCGAAGGTGGAGGGAAAAGAAAGATGGGAACTTTCCTGAGATGTGATGCTAGGCTCGGGATGATGCATGGTCTCAAGAGGAAGTGGAAGTGGATGCAGAGAGAAAACCAGAGTAGGAGGGAGCTCGGGCTCAATATATACCATGTAGCAATCCCCGTCATTATCCTCTTCCTCGACATCAATATCAACATCAACGATCTTTACGGCACTCCCCACAATTGGTAACTGCTCCTGACAAATCTCCTCGATGACTAGAAATTGCGCTTCCTGATGCGAGAAAAGTGACATCTGTGAAAGGACTGGAGGTAGATTTATCTCGGGCAAATCCAAGTATGCATCATCCTCGTCATCCCAGAAATAGTTCATCGCAGTCGTCCTCCCTAAGTACTCAACTGCCTCGACCTGTGAAGCTAAGTCTGAAGTGGATTGTGGCTCATGTTCCATGGTGTCCTCAATCTGCTCTTGGCCATCATACACATCCGCTTCATCCTCAACCTCAAAGTGAAAATGCATCGTGTCACTGTCGTGGTCAACACACACTCCATCATCCATCTCCTTCGGCTCATCCAAATGTATATGCTCAAATTCCTTTACTTGGCCCCAATGCATCCTCTTCTCAGGTTTCTCTTAGTATTCCATAGGGTCGCATTGGAATGAGCCCTCAGCTGGCTTCTCAGGCTAGATCTGAACCTGTTTGACTGCGTCCTCATAATTTGTAAGGTCACTCAGGTAACACCATGAATCCTCGGTCGAATAATCAAAGAATTCTCCACCGCAGCTCATCTGCACAAAATCTCACCCAGATGGCGATAATCCTGTATAAAATATCTGCCGGAGATGATCCTCGTGGAAACAATGGTGTGTGCACGCCAACATCCAATCACTGAACTTCTGTCAAGCTTGATAGTAGGCCTCTCCATCAGCTTGGTAAAGCTCGCTATGTGTTGCTCCATGGCCTGCCGCCCTTATACATGCTCCAAGAAAGTAGGCAAAAACACACGGATAAATTCAGCCTGAAATGACAACCAAGTAAAATGTGATTCGAGAGACAATGAATCAAACCACAATCTAGCATTATCTTGCAACGAATAGGGGAAGAATCTAAAATATATGCAATCATCATAGATATTCCCTCCAAGACATGAATACATCCATTCTTCAAAAAATTTTATATGTAAATGAGGGTTCTCCCACTCCAAGCCATGAAAGTATAGCGGGAGTGGGATATCCTCCAAATCAATGTCGGACAAATCTGAAGGTGAATCCATTTTGTTTTTAAAAAAAATTTCTCAAGAAAATGAAAATAAACAACTAAAAGACTCAATAGGTGGAAAATAAATAAAATGGAAAGACACAACACTAAGAGATAGAAGTATCACACTAAAACTTTCAAAATCAATCAAAAAATCCATGTAGTAGAAACCGTTGTCCTCGGCAACGGCACCAATTGATTGAACCGGAAAACGCATAAAGGCACGCCTTCCACTCCCAAGCGTAGGAGCGTCAATGCAATAAAATATTACCGGTGAGTACCGGGTCGGATCACAGGGACAAGTCGTTCTACACTCGCAAGTTTGATCGACGAAGAAAAAATAAAGCGTGATACAACCAACTCCCTAAGTGGATGGAAGTGGGAAAAAAGTGTGGTGATTCAACAATCCTAACCTAAGTAAGTAGGGTTAGAGATCCAAATGGGGAGTCAGGATAGCTAGGAGAGAAAGCATGGGTTGTGGGTTCACTAAGATTGGTGTTAATCAAGCTCTAATTACCCGCATATAACTCAATTGATCATCTGGCTAAGGAAACTCAATCTGAATATTTAGCTTTCATGAAGACGATAATTGGCAATAGGGATGGATACACCATCATGGCACTAATAAAAATAAGATCATGGATTTTTCTCAAAGTGTGCCCACTTGGGTCTTAACCAATAAAATTGTGCCCTAACAATTCATCCAACATCAACATTGAAAATGGGCAAGAGGAAATTAAATATATAATTAACAACCAATCATAATGAATCACAACCCAAGCAATTCAACACTACTCAATCATCATGAAAGAAAAAGATAAAATTTTCATACAAAAATAACATCTCTAGTTCAATACAAATGAGAGATATCAAAATTACAAAAGGGGGAGGAAGGATTTCACCGAAGAACTTTCCCAAATGATCCCTTGCTTCCACCCATTTGCTCCTCCTCCAAGCTTTCCACACCGCCCATGGCTTCCATGCCCTAAAAATGAAAAGCGGAAGAAGAATGGGGAAAAACAGCCCCCAATTTCGGCTAAAACCCCATTCACAGCTTAACGGGTCTGGAATTAAGTCAAACGGGTCGGATTCTGGCCCAAACCCGTAAGCAATGCCCAAAGCAGCAGAAAATTTCAGCACAGTCACCCCGTCTTGCGAAAATTATAGAAAAATCATCCGAGCTTGGAATGACTCGTTCCAGGCGACGATGGAAACGTAACAAAGTGTAATACGACTGAAAAAATATCACTTGGCCGGAATATACACTAGAATGATAGCAAAATTCTGCACAAGAGGGGAATAGCAGACCAGAATTTCAGCATCATCATCCTGTCTTGCAAAAATTCAAGAAAAATCATCCGACCTCAGAATGACTCGTTCAACGATGGAACCTTAACAAAGTTTACTACGACTGAAAAATATCATTAAGCCGGAATATGCACTGGAATGATAGCAGAATTCTGCACAAGAGGGGAATAGCAGAGCAGAATTTCAGCACCGTCACCCTGTCTTCCAAAAAATGCAGTAAATTGCTCCGACCTCCAAAAATTCTGGAAAAATATGCGTTGGAATCAGGACTTCACGAAATAAAACAATAATAGAAGACTAAGATGAAGATGCTAATAAGCTGTAAAAATTGTGTTTTATGCATATGTAAACGATAAGCTTCAAATTTAAGAGATATCGAAAATATGTATGAAATGAAGCTAAGATATGATTAATACATGCACAAAAAGCACCAAAATGGGGGGATAAATATACAATTTTTACCCCGAATCACACCCCCTACTAGCTTTTTGCTAGTCCCTAGTAAAATATGCGATAAATTCGGATTAAATGGAAAACATGCACCAACTTTAAGATATCATCATGGCATACCAAAAGTGTTATTTCCAAGTGATTTCAAAGCCAATATACCCAATGTATGAAAGTAAACAACAAATGACATTCTACTCAATCCAATTCAAAGAAAAGTGAAGTAATAAGCACCGTATCGCTTTTATCGGGATATATCACAAATGGTTAAGTTTCTAACTTTCATAGAAATGGCCAAACAAAATAGATTTCCTCTAAGTTGTGGGAGATGAGATTGCATCACTCATGTTGTTTATTTGTCACACCCCGCTTCCCAAAAGATTTGGGAAGCGAGACATGGCCAGCCCGCATGGACTCGAGCCATTGAGGCTCGGGGTCCAATAAGCGTCTAGGCAGTTATGATGCGGAGGAGAAAGTCCGATCGAATGGTTTAGCATGAAACAATAGTCAAATAGTAATATAAAATACTATTCAAAGCAGAAGGTAACCAACAAAGAGTTTAACATAGAAGCTAAAACTGCACGTACCAGGGACAACTAAAAAGTGAAGAGTCTCCTGGGATCCTCAGGAGATGCCAGCTCAGTCAAGTCTGTGACATGTGCAAAACACATGTCAGCAACGAACTAATGAGGCCATAATTATAGCAGTTATACAATTCTAGCAGTTCTATATGGAATTTAAATGACAACCTACACAGGAGTTCTAGAAAACAGGAAATAAGTAAGGGTTGTTCTAATCGATCTGCTAGGGGTGTCCATCTAGTTAGATCGTCTAAGAGTTGTTCATGTAGTTCTATCAATCTGCCAGGGGTGTCCATCTGGTCAGATTGTCCAAGTCTAGAAAAGGTCAAACGACCGGAATGCATCCCTGCGAAGCAGGCAGGAGTGCACCAACTACGATACAAAGATAAAGCCTAAGGACTCAAGATGCGTAGGCGGAGGGGAGCTACCCCCCCAGGCCCAGCTAGACTCTTTTGTCCTACCCCACCCGCGAGTCGTTTGTGTTATGGACACGAGCCAACAAACGCTCCATCTAGACACGAGACAAGACAAGGATCACGAATGATACGGCGTATCATACCGGAGCGCACCAGTCACGGGTGAGCCAAAGCTGGGGAGCACCAGTTCTCAATGGTCACCCCCGTCGTCGATCCAAAACAAATCATTAATCATGAATGATACTACGTATCATACCGGAGTGCACCCGTCACGGGTGAGCCAAAGCTGGGGAGCACCAGTTCTCAATGGTCACCCCCGTCATCGATTAACTATCCGTAAGCGAGCCGTCTCTGGGCTAGCCAGCAGACGCTCCACAAGAGTAGTGCCAACCTTCGTATAGGAGAGGCCCACGCCTGTGATCTTCTACAGAGATCCACATAATTATAATGTCTGGCTTATTAATTAGCATGGGAGGTTCAAGTTGCATCTTAAAAGTGGTTTCGAGCAGAAAGTAACATGTGATCATTTTCAAGTATTTTGCGGAAATAAAACTAGCAGTTCTAACATCATTTCTAGAAAAGTATAAAAGCAGTAACTAAAGTCTCGTTCCTTGCCTGAAAGATTCCGGGAAGTATGTAATCCAGCAGGGTCTGGGTCAACCAACGGATCTACGGAACCTGTACGATAATCCTATCATCACAATCATACACTCTAACATCCACAGGCAACAACATAAGATAAGCCAGATTAACGGGGCCCGCTTTGGGTCACCAGACCTATGGGATGCTGCTTAATTCGATCGATCATTCTATCTATCCAATGTGCACAGCAGAGTAAGTCCATTAATCGATCGAGGCGATACTTTAATGAGTTCGTTCTAGGTGAGTTACCTCATGCAAGTTGGCCCTAATTACTAGCGCAACGAAGGCTTTGAGAATCGTTACCTAGCCAGATGCGAAAGCTCCACGTAGATGATGATTCTGACACAACGTCGCGTCACCCGACGGTAGGTCAAGGGTGGAAGGCCTGGAGCACAGATTCCTATTAGCGATCCGATTCCAAACAGCGGGTAGCGTGCCGATAGGCGTTCCTACGGCTTTCGGGAAGCCGTATCAACAAACCGGGACGATTGGTTTGACGCGCGCAAGGTCTACGATGTTGAGAGTCGTAAGGGATGTTTACGACGTTGGAATACACCCTCAGAAATAGCAGGGGGCTGTCGGAAGACCCCGACAGTGAGAGTGTACGGTGAGATCTCCGCGACACGTCGAAACGTCGAAAACAACGTAAAACGGCGAGATATATCGCCGTTTCACGCAACAGTGCCCTAAGGTTGCAGTCAACGGCGGAGGGGAGCTCAAGAGGGTCGACGGTAGCACAGAGAGGCCGCGGCGGTGGTGGTGGCGGCGGTGGTCGCTGCTGCTGGGCTGATGCTGCTGCGAAAACTTAGAAGATCCGCGGCCTTTTGCGGCGGTCTGGCTGCGGGTTCCGGTGACGCAGAGGTGGGTGAGGGTCGGGGATGATCGGGGATGAGGAGAGGCTCGTCGGCGTCGGGTTTCAGGTCGGAGAAGCCCGGGTCGGGGTGATTTGCGTGAGTGGGGAAGGAAATTAGGGCCGGCTGCGGAAACCCCTGTGTTGTGAAGAGGGTACTAGGCCCTAGGTCTTTATTAAGTAGCTTGGGGGGGTCACGTGATAGTGAACATGGCTTAGCTGCTGCTGAACGTGGGCTTGGCTTAGGTTTGCATGTGATTTGCCAGTTGGGTAGGTGAAAAGAACAGACTTAAAGGTTCTTTTGTAATATTAGTATCAAGGGTTTTAAAGTTGAGTGTGTGAGGAGCAACCTGTGAATATATAAGGACCTAGGCCTTATGTTTTAATTATAGAAGTTTGTGTGGTTCAACAAACTGGTTCGGCCAAGGTTAAACAAGCTATGGCTAGGGTTTAAACTAATAAGTAGGATTATAAAGGGAGTTAGAAATATTGAGGGGGAAAAATATAGATTGTGCAAAATAGTGAAAGTGGGTCAAACAGGGCTCTAAAATTATGAAATAAATACTGGGGTGACCGGGACGACGAGAGAAGGAAGACGGAGAAGACGGATCACAATTTCGATGACGAGAAATGAAATTAAAAATAAAAACGTCTCTCGTCAAAAGTGAGAATCTCGACGTCTCTCCAAACAAGGTCAATTCGTGGGAGGACGACCCGTGAAATGACGTTGCGAATCAACACCAAAATTCTAATACTCTCAGAGAGGGTCACAATGGCATATCACACTATAAAGGTCGGATACAGACAATGTCTAAAATAAATACGTGTACGAACATGGCTACGTGCACGAAGGCGACGGTAATTCTAAGTTGGGCACACGTCGGGGTTGGCTTGGGTTGACACGTGTTCCCAAGTCAGACACGAGTCACGGAGGCTATCTATAGGTTCAAGCAAGGTTCTAGGGTCTTACTGCGTGCACAGACGACATCTGCTATGCACACAGACCAAATCACTTTACGCACAGACCAAATTGCTGTGCACACACAAAATTCAAATTGGCCCGAAAACAGGCCGTTACATTCTCTCCAACTTAAAATAAAGTCCGCCCTCGGACTTCCTTAATTTCAGGCATGGCTAGACTCTTCCAGTTCACTATAGTAACTACCCCGATCATTCCTAGCACAGTACCCCAACCAACGTATAACCTAATACATCTATCTATATACATGCTCAGTAATAATACACATCAATTATTCCCCAACCATTATATCTTGTACTTATAACTAGGTTAACATCATTCACGCATACATTTCTAACTCATGGAAGTGCCTCCTCACATCCATACCTACGCACAATCATATTCCAACATTCAAAATCATCCCATCATGTACAACCATGGTATTATACATATAGTACACATATACAAACCAGGGTATTTAAATTCATCACGAATTTAAAACCGAAAATACATATATCTACTCAATATAGCCTACAAAAGGTATAACCCCTAGTATACATTCAACACACCAATCATCACAATAATACTTTACTATATTATAACTATTCGCCACAACACCAAATGACAAACAATTTCTTATTACAAGCAATACATAATCACACTATCATATTAATCTATTCCTACAAACACAATGCATCCAGCCTAGTAACTATACATATAGCACATTTCACACCTACTCATTCAAACATGTAAACCCTTCAGTCATAAATATAGAATAACCCTGTAACTACATATGGTGTAGCTACGCACGTCCCGGTGCATAGCGTAACCCAGCACAAACACCTATATAACTACATTCATCGTATCCTATCATGCACGGATATATATATATATATATATATATATATATATATATATATATATATATATATATATATATATATATATAACACTATACTCACATCCGCAAACACAACCACATTATAAAATACTTACTGAGCATACTCACTCGCTCTCGAGTGAGACTCCAAGATACATACCAAACAATATACAATCTATGTACTTATACACACACTCCTATATATCTATATGACATGACTCATCATATGTAGCCTTAGTAAATAGCTAGACAATCATTCACACATCAGAACATGTAATTCATACTCATCCCATATATACGTATATACACCCACGCAACACATTCTTATCCTAGTATCTATAAGCATGTCCACTCATACTCGAGGGAACACTAAGACTTATATGTATTCACATGCATTATATTCACACCTATTATTCTACATAGGTATCTATACTTATTCATGTACTACATACACATAACCATTACATTCATCGCAATACACATATTCCATCATTCATCCGTAAGCCCACATATACCTAAGTAATAATACTAAGCATGCCCGACAATGATATATATATAATCACACGAGCCGGGTAATCCTCCTCATGGATCTACGGGGAAGGCAGAACAAACACAAGGCTCTAATGTGCAGACCCTTCCAATATTTGACATCTAGGGTGGTTACACAACCTCCAACTAACCATCCCTAATTGGCTAGTCCCAATCATTTTAAACACCAGTAAAATTTCCAACTCAAAAGCTCGTTCATGAGAACCTGCTATAATGATCCTGTTGTTCTCCGCTTCAATTGGTTTCTTGGCTCATATGCCTCTAGGAATCTCTAAAGTGAAACTACCAACCAATCCTAGATTTTCGGGCGTCAGACTTACTTACGATTTCCTTTCCAATCCAAACAACCAAGGTAATCTACCAACTCTTTTCCCATATTTCCTGATCATTGAGCACTCGTAAAACCAAACATGCTCACTTGACTAGATCCAGAATTTCCATTGACACTTAAACTGCTAGTCACTGGTGACTATAAACCATCCACATGATCTGGAGAAGTCATCGCCTTTCACCATTTCGTAAACTGTAACTGAAATCCAGTGATCAGTACGCACTCGATGCGTATTCGAACGGTCGACTTTGAAACTCCTATGACATTCCCAAGATTCTTATTTCCTTTAAATCACTGTGTCCAAAACAGATCATGTTGTCGATCTTATACAATCCATCATAAGATCAATCTCGTCATCACATTATCACTCTGAATCTCTTCTGTTCATCTCTAATGATCATATTATTTACTTCAACCACATTACCTCAAAACTCGGGTTATACTGTTGCTACTCGGCTCATATATAAATATGCTCATAATATCTGTTGCATAACATTTCACTTGACAGATATAGGTCTACGCATTTAGTCGTTAAGACAAGACTTCTAATCACCACACTTCTATCACGAGCAGCATACTAAGAGTCGATCTCATTCCCTCGATTCAATGTTCTCACTTCCATGGTTCCTTGTCAAGTCGAGAATCCAACCTTATAACTACCCAATGTGTTAGAAATACATCACTTTAAACTTCATCCTTTTCCTATATTCTCACTCAAATCCAAACTAGAGGGGGGCAAGAGACTAGTCTTAACCTAACTAACTTATGTTAGACTCGAATATTGTTGGTTGTTTGAATAGTTACTGCAACACTATTGTTTCGATAAATCATTCGATCAAGACCTGCATGGGCCACCACAAAAACTGTCACACCCCGCTTCCCAAAAGATTTGGGAAGCGAGACATGGCCAGCCCGCATGGACTCGAGCCGTTGAGGCTCGGGGTCCAATAAGCGTCTAGGCAGTTATGATGCGGAGGAGAAAGTCCGATCGAATGGTTTAGCATGATACAATAGTCAAAAAGTAATATAAAATACTATTCAAAGCAGAAGGTAACCAACAAAGAGTTTAACATAGAAGCTAAAACTGCACGTACGAGGGACAACTAAAAAGTGAAGAGTCTCCTGGGATCCTCAGGAGATGCCAGCTAAGTCAAGTCTGTGACATGTGCAAAACACATGTCAGCAACGAACTAATGAGGCCATAATTATAGCAGTTATACAATTCTAGCAGTTCTATATGGAATTTAAATGACAACCTACACAGGAGTTCTAGAAAACAGGAAATAAGTAAGGGTTGTTCTAATCGATCTGCTAGGGGTGTCCATCTAGTCAGATCGTCTAAGAGTTGTTCATGTAGTTCTATCAATCTGCAAGGGGTGTCCATCTGGTCAGATTGTCCAAGTCTAGAAAAGGTCAAACGACCGGAATGCATCCCTGCGAAGTAGGCAGGAGTGCACCAACTGCGATACAAAGATAAAGCCTAAGGACTCAAGCTGCGTAGGCGGAGGGGAGCTACCCCCCAGGCCCAGCTAGACTCTTTTGTCCTACCCCACCCGCGAGTCGTTTGTGTTATGGACACGAGCCAACAAACGCTCCATCTAGACACGAGACAAGACAAGGATCACGAATGATACGGCGTATCATACCAGAGCGCACCAGTCACGGGTGAGCCAAAGCTGGGGAGCACCAGTTCTCAATGGTCACCCCCGTCGTCGATCCAAAATAAATCATTAATCATGAATGATACTACGTATCATACCGGAGTGCACCCGTCACGGGTGAGCCAAAGCTGGGGAGCACCAGTTCTCAATGGTCACCCCCCGTCATCGATTAACTATCCGTAAGCGATCCGTCTCTGGGCTAGCCAACAGACGCTCCACAAGAGTAGTGCCAACCTTCGTATAGGAGAGGCCCACGCCTGTGATCTTCTACAGAGATCCACACAATTATAATGTCTGGCTTATTAATTAGCATGGGAGGTTCAAGTTGCATCTTAAAAGTGGGTTCGAGCAGAAAGTAACATGTGATCATTTTCAAGTATTTTGCGGAAATAAAACTAGCAGTTCTAACATCATTTCTAGAAAAGTATAAAAGCAGTAACTAAAGTCTCATTCCTTGCCTGAAAGATTCCGGGAAGTATGTAATCCAGCAGGGTCTGGGTCAACCAACGGATCTACGGAACCTGTACGATAATCCTATCATCACAATCATACACTCTAACATCCACAGGCAACAACATAAGATAAGCCAGATTAACGGGGCCCGCTTTGGGTCACCAGACCTATGGGATGCTGCTTAATTTGATCGATCATTCTATCTATCCTATGTGCACAGCAGAGTAAGTCCATTGATCGATCGAGGCGATACTTTAATGAGTTCGTTCTAGGTGAGTTACCTCATGCAAGTTGGCCCTAATTACTAGAGCAACGAAGGCTTTGAGAATCGTTACTAGCCAGATGCGAAAGCTCCACGTAGATGACGATTCTGACACAACGCCGCGTCACCCGACAGTAGGTCAAGGGTGGAAGGCCTGGAGCACAGATTCCTATTAGCGATCCGATTCCAAACAGCGGGTAGCGTGCCGATAGGCGTTCCTACGGCTTCTGGGAAGCAGAATCAACAAACCGGGACGATCGGTTTGACGCGCGCAAGGTCTACGATGTTGAGAGTCGTAAGGGATGTTTACGACGTTGGAATACACCCTCAGGAATAGCAGGGGGCTGTCAGAAGACCCCGACAGTGAGAGTGTACGGTGATATCTCCGCGACACGTCGAAACGTCGAAAACAACGTAAAACAGCGAGATATATCGCCGCTTCACGCAACAGGGCCCTGAGGTTGCAGTCAACGGCGGAGGGGAGCTCAAGAGGGTCGACGGCAGCAGAGGGAGGCCGCGGCGGTGGCGGCGTCGGTCGCTACCGCTGCTGCTGCGAAAACTGAGAAGATCCGCGGCCTTTTGCGGCGGTCTGGCTGCGGGTTCCGGCGACGCAGAGGTGGGTGAGGGTCGGGGATGATCGGGGATGAGGAGAGGCTCGTCGGCGTCGGGTTTCAGGTCGGAGAAGCCCGGGTCGGGGTGATTTGCGTGAGTGGGGGATGAAATTAGGGCCGGCTGCGGAAACCCCTGTGTTGTGAAGAGGGTACTAGGCCCTAGGTCTTTATTAAGTAGCTTGGGGGGGTCACGTGATAGTGAACGTGGCTTAGCTGCTGCTGAACGTGGGCTTGGCTTAGGTTTGCATGTGATTTGCCAGTTGGGTAGGTGAAAAGAACAGACTTAAAGGTTCTTTTGTAATATTTGTATCAAGGGTTTTAAAGTTGAGTGTGTGAGGAGCAACCTGTGAATATATAGGGACCTAGGCCTTATGTTTTAATTATAGAAGTTTGTGTGGTTCAACAAACTGGTTCGGCCAAGGTTAAACAAGCTATGGCTAGGGTTTAAACTAATAAGTAGGATTATAAAGGGAGTTAGAAATATTGAGGGGGAAAAAATATAGATTGTGCAAAATAGTGAAAGTGGGTCAAACCGGGCTCTAAAATTATGAAATAAATACTGGGGTGACCGGGACGACGAGAGAAGGAAGACGGAGAAGGCAGATCACAATTTCGATGACGAGAAATGAAATTAAAAATAAAAACGTCTCTCGTCAAAAGTGAGAATCTCGACGTCTCTCCAAACAAGGTCAATTCGTGGGAGGACGACCCGTGAAATGACGTTGCGAATCAACACCAAAATTCTAATACTCTCAGAGTGGGTCACAATGGAATATCACACTATAAAGTTCGGATACAGACAATGTCTAAAATAAATACGTGTACGAACAAGGCTACATGCACGAAGGCGACGGTAATTCTAAGTTGGGCACACGTCGGGGTTGGCTTGGGTTGACACGTGTTCCCAAGTCAGACACAAGTCATAGAGGCTATCTATAGGTTCAAGCAAGGTTCTAGGGTCTTACTGCGTGCACAGACGACATCTGCTATGCACACAGACCAAATCACTTTACGCACAGACCCAATTGCTGTGCACACACAAAATTCAAATTGGCCCGAAAACAGGCCGTTACATTATTCTTTCATGTATTCATTTATTTTTTTCTTTTCTTTTTCTCTCTCTTTTGTATGTTTTTAGTATGTTTATGTTTTTGTTTGGCATTCACGCAATCATGCTATGAAATGCAAACACCGCCTTCTTTGCATACAAGCGATAACGCTATATAGGCAAAGGGATGGAATGATCTCCTAAATCTCATTTTTGGCGTCCTCCCCAATGTTTCGTGGGGGTACTGGCTACTCAATTTGATTAGGAAAACCATTCACTTATATAACTCCCTTTCTTATTCTAAACATGAATTATCAACTCATCCACCCACTCCTTAAGAGGAAAACAAAACATGCACCATATGGCCACACCCAATCCAATTAAGAACTAAGCCATTCATCCCAAATCATGCAATCACTTACACCAAACTATTCCCAAATTATTTCAAAGAGATATCACGATGTATAAAATAGCTTCATACATGGCATATTAGCATTTGACTCCAAGATGGAAAAGAAATTAAAACGTACCAATGAAACATCGAATAAGTTGATACCAAAATAATAATCCAAAAAATGCTTGGCATTAAGTATGTAGGGACTACACATAAAGCCAGCGGCGTAGGGACGAGGAGGAAAAATATGATATGCAATAAAGAGCAATGGGTGATGGCAAAATGGAGGTATCTCAAAAAAAATTAAGCTAACATCAAAATTCAAACAATCCTAAATATTCTAACACTCCCCTCCCAACTTAAAATAAACATTGTCCTCAATGTTGGAAAAGTATTAGATCTCGGCAATAGATCCTAGAAAAGAAAAGAAAAGAAAAGTATAAAATAAAACATTTATTTATTTACACTATTGGAAAGAACACACCGTGGCAAAAGGCGGATCTCGAATGTATAACGGTGGTGGAAACTGCTCGATCATATCCTTACGCTCCTCCACGAGCATCGCCATGTCCAATGCCCTACCTCCATTGCGAGCATTAGTGGCAAGAGACACAACACCGAGCATCTCCTTATGATGGGTTTCTGCCAAATGGGGGGATAGGTCGTGCCAAAAATAATTGGGCGAGAGCATCCGTCCAAGTGAAAAGCTTGCCAAAATAGGTTGTCGAAATGAATAAATGAATTTACGATCAAATGACGACAATCCGAATCATTATGATATGGAATTAAATAATTTGATTCGGATGTGGAGGGAAAAGAAAGATGGAAACTTCCCTGAGATGTGATGCTAGGCTCGGGAGATGCATGGCCTCAAGAGGAGGTGGAAGTGGCTACAGAGAGAAAACTAGAGTAGGAGGGAGTTCGGGCTCAATATATAACATGTCACAATCCCCGTCATTATCCTCTTCCTCGACATCAATATCAACATCAACGATCTCTGCTGCACTCCCCACAATTGGTAACTGCTCCTGACAAATCTCCTCGATGAATTCAAGTGCACATCCTGAGGCGAAGGAAGTGACATCTGTGACAGGACTGGAGGTAGACTTGTCTCAGGCAAATCCAAACATGCATTATCCTCGTCATCCCAGAAATAGTTCATCTCAGTCGTCCTCCCTAAGTACTCAACTGCCTCGACCTGTGAAGCTAAGTCTGAAGTGGACTGTGGCTCATGTTCCATGGTGTCTTCAATCTACTCTTGGCCATCATGCACATCCGCTTCATCCTCAACCTCAAAGTGAAAATGCATCGTGTCACTATCGTGGTCGATACACACTCCATCATCCATCTCCTCCGGCTCATCCAAATGTATATGCTCAAATTCCTTTACTTGGCCCCAATGCATCCTCTTCTCAGGTTTCTCTTGGTATTCCATAGGGTCGTATTGGAATGAGCACTCAGCTGGCTCCTCAGGCTGGATCTGAACCTGTTTGACTGCGTCCTCATACTTTGTAAGGTCACTCGGGTAACACCATGAATCCTCGGTCGAATAATCAAATAATTCTCCACCGCAGCTCATCTGCACGAAATCTCGCCTAGATGGCGATAATCCTGTATAAAATATCTGCAGGAGATGATCCTCGTGGAAACAATGGTGTGTGCACGACAACATCAAATCACTGAACCTCTGCCAAGCTTGATGGTAGGCCTCTCCATCAGCTTGGGTAAAGCTCGCTATGTGTTTCTCCATGGCCTGCCGCCCCTGTACCTGCTCCAAGAAAGTAGGCAAAAACACCTGGAGAAATTCAGCCTGAAATGACAACCAAGTAAAATGTGAGTCGAAAGACAATGAATCATACCACAATCTAGCAATATCTTGCAACGAATATGGGAAGAATCTAAAATATATGCAATCATCACAGATATTCCCACCAAGACATGAATACATCCATTCTTCAAAAAATTTTATATGTAAATGAGGGTTCTCCCATTCCGAGCCATGAAAGTATGGCGGGAGTGGGATATCCTCCAAATCAATGTCGGAAAAATCTGAAGGTGAATCCATTTTGTTTTTAAAAAAACTTTCTCAAGAAAATGAAAATAAACAACCAAAAGACTCAATAGGTGGAAAATAAATAAAATGGAGAGGCACAACACTAAGAGATAGTAGTATCACACTAAAACTTTCAAAATCAATCAAAAAATGCAAGTAGTAGAAACCATTGTCCCCGGCAACATCGCCAATTGATTGAACTGGAAAAAGCACAAAGGCACGCCTTCCACTCCCAAGCGTGGGAGCGTCAATGCAATAAAATATAACCGGTGAGTACCGGGTCGGATCACAAGGACAAGTCGTTCTACACTCGCAAGGTTGATCGATGAAGAAAAAATAAAGCGTGATACAACCAACTCCCTAAGTGGATGGAAGTGGGAAAAAAGTGTGGTGAGTCAACAATCCTAACCTAAGTAAGTAGGGTTAGAGAGCCAAATGGGGAGTTAGGATAGCTAGGAGAGAAAGCATGGGTTGTGGGTTCACTAAGATTGGTGTTAATCAAGCTCTAATTACCCGCATATAACTCAATTGATCATCCGGCTAAGGAAACTCAATCGGAATATTTAGCTTTCATGAACACGATAATTGGCAATAGGGATGGGATGCATCATCATGGCACTAATCAAAATAAGATCATGGACTTTTCTCAAAGTGTGCCCAATTGGGTCTTAACCAATAAAATTGTGCCCTAACAATTCATCCAACATCAACATTGAAAATGGTCAAGAGGAAATTAAAGCTATAATTAACAACCAATCCCAATGAATTACAACCCAAGCAATTCAACACTACTCAATCATCATGAAAAAGAAAAGATGAAATTTTCAGACAAAAATAACATCTCTAGTTCAATACAAATGAGAGATATCAAAATTACAAGGGGGGGGAGGATTTCACCCAAGAACTTTCCCAAATGATCCCTTGCTTCCACCCATTTGCTCCTCCTCCAAGCTTTCCACATCCCCCCATGGCTTCCATGCCTTAAAAATGAAAAGAGGAAGAAGAATGGGGGAAAACAGCCCCCAATTTCGGCTAAAACCCCATTCACAGCTTAACGGGTCTGGAATTAAGACAAATAGGTTGGGTTTTGGCCCAAACCCGCAAGCAATGCCCAAAGCAGCAGAAAATTTCAGCACCATCACACTGTCTTGCGAAAATTATAGAAAACTCATCCGACCTCGGTATGACTCGTTCCGCGATGAAAACGTAACAAAGTGTACTACGACTGAAAAATATCACTAGGCCGTAATATACACTAGAATGATAGCAGAATTCTGTACAAGAGGGTAATAGCAGACCAGAATTTCAGCACCGTCACACTGTCTTGCAAAAATTCAAGAAAAATCATCCGACCTTGGAATGACTCGTTCCAGGTGGCGATGGAACCGGAACAAAGTTTACTACGACCGAAAAATATTATTAAGCCGGAATATGCACTGGAATGATAGCAGAATTCTGCACAAGAGGGGAATAGCAGACCAGAATTTCAGCATCGTCACCATGTCTTCCAAAAAATGCAATAAATTGCTTCGACCTCCAAAAATTCTGGAAAAATATGCGTTAGAATCGGGACTTCACGAACTTCAACAGAAAATAGGAGACTAAGATGAAGATGCTAATAAGCTGTAAAAATTGTGTTTTACGCATATGTAAACGATAAGTGACGTGCACCCCGGCTTGCTATCTGCAAATGGCCGTAGGACCCGCGTGTGGGTTTAGAAATTTTTAACCGCAAGCGCACGGTGTTGTAGTGTGGCTTGGGGGTCGAACACAGGGAGGCTAGGATGTGCTTGAGTCAAGGAGGACCAAAATCACCCCGAAGGCGAGCTAGCCCGAATCGGTAAATGGTTGTCACGGAAAGAAATGAAGGGTATGAACAATAAGAAAATAAACCCGGGACTTTGGTTTCCACCCCGACGAGTGACTCTCGCCGATACGGCCTACGGGTATGGATAGCGATCGGAATTAGGGTCTAATGGTGGGACGCTGCCTCTGAAAGTGGTACCCGGCATCCCATGGGCCCGATATTCCGGTCGGTGCCCAGGATGATACACCGGACTTCCCGGATTCGATCAGTGGGCACTCCCGTGTCCATTAACATTGATCGATTCCGGGAGCACTAAGCTCGCAACGATAACTCCCAACGTCTCATCCTGCCGCTCCCGTGTGCTAGGATTCGGCGTCTACACTAAGGGCGTGAGCTATGGCTAGGGAGTCAACCGCCAAGTTTATTCCCCCTTGGCCCAACGGTCAAAGGCGGTCTTTTTCCCGCCGATGACAATGAAACACCCCGCGTAACCATTAGATTCCTAATCCCTATCGATTTCCTAACCCTATGGACGCATCGGAAAGAGCCCCCCGAAGGGGTTTCCACCAAAATCCCAGATTTGGGAACTACTCACAAAAATTCATTGAAAAGCAATCTAAATGAAAATTAACCGTTGGAATCATAATCGGACGATTGGAATGCGGAAGTAATAGAGTAATTAAGACAATACTAAAATTTGAGAAAGATCCGAAAACTTACAAAAGAACAGTAATTACAGCCGTCACAATGGGAGAAAACAGTAAAAACTAGCAGCTCCCCCGTTTCTGGAACCCTAGGTGTTCTATTTATAGACTCTCGCATCACCCGATTGGTTGACAAGTCAACCGATCGGGTGATCCGTTACAGATAATGAACAGAAAACGGCGAGCTTTCACCCGGTCATGTGAACCGGTCGGGTGAGTTCTTGGAGTGACCGGTTGGATCTTGGCGCCATCGGGTGAAGCGATCGGTTTGGTGCCCGTGTCTTCAGCTCCTCATCATCAGCTACAAATGAACCGATCGGGTGAGAGTCACCCGATCGGTTGGAATTTTGCTCGAAAAGACAGAGAACATGCCCCCGCTGAACCGGTCTGTGAACCGGTCGGGTGACTTCCACATGAGCTCCGGCTGAGACCGGGTGGTGCACGCGTGCATCACCCGATCGGTTGGAGATGGCCAATAGACCGGGTGAGGGGCTGAAAGATGTATTCTTTGTCGTTTGACCCCCTGGATCACACGTGACTCCTCCCGTTGCTCCGGGGACTTGAGATATCGTCGTTAAACGTCCCCTACGCGGTCAATCTCCTGCAAACATGGACAAACAAAGAAAAGTGAAAGAAAACGAGAAAATACGAGAAAACGAATAAAAGACGGCAGAAAAACACGGAGAAACACAAAAGAAAACGTGCGTGAATATATGAAATATAAACGCACGTCAAAATCCCCCAAGCTGAACTCTTCCTCGTCCTCGAGGAAGACGAGTGAGAGTAGGAGCTCGGAGGGGAAAAATAGAGAGGAAGAAAGAAAAAGAAAACTCTAAATCCTAGATCGTCCGTCAGAGCCAACAAAATCAAAAACGACACACCGAGCAAGCAAACGTCAAATCACACCACTAAACCTAGGAAAACGAGTCCAAATAAGTGTCGTGGGTCCACGCGGTGAAGCACGAGTGAGTGCGGTCGTGTGCTAGCAAATGGTGTCGCTTTCTACAATGTGCCATGAGCTCGTATACGCAAATCCAGGAAATGACCCAAATACCGATTCGAATTTGAAATTGCGGTGAATATTAGTTCAAGCATGCATGAGAAGAGTATAAGAAGTGAAACGTATCATGCGTCGGGGACTCCAAAACTATGGTTAAGGAAATCACGCCACTATAGCCTAGATACTAGCTAAAAAGTTCCTAAGCCAAGTGTTTTCGAAAACGATGGGGGTTGAGATGATGTGGAGTAGAACACTCGGTGCAAATTCTCGCCTTCCCTTTATTCTCGGCAAGTAGGAAAATATTCACACGGGAATTTTTTTGGGTTTTGGGTATTTGTATATATATATATATTTTTTTGCTTTTTGACTATACAAAATTTTTCTTTTCTTTTCTTTTTGGGTTTTTCTTTTCTTTTCTCTTTTTTTTTGGATTTTTGGGTTTTTGGCTATACACATGTGTACTCTCCCAAGTGGGAGAACGGTACACGACGAGGGGATTTGCACCAAGTAAAGCAAAAAAGAAGTCGAAATCCAAACACTTGGGCAAAGGAAACTATTCTCGCTAGATAGAGCATAGGCTAAATGGGTTATCCTAGTCCTTAATTGTGGAATCCCGACACATGCGAGTTGAAATTATACGATATAAATATAGCATGCATATAGTAGAAGCAAATACCGCTTATTCAAATCGAAGCATGATAATCTAGGGGTCATTCCTGGACAGGTATATAAAGTAAAATCACAAAGTAGAAGCACACCAAATTGCTAGGCACGATGCACGACTCACAAAAAGCTAAGTGGACCCACGATGCGTGAAATGCAAGAGGACTCGAAATCCTAGGGTTAGTGAGTGTGATTATCGATGCAATGCTAGGTGTGTGTGATTTTGTGGCGATTCATCATAGGATTCATCTCTAGGAGAAAGAGCTAAAAAGAAGAGAAGAGAAAAAAAAGAAAAAATAAAAAACACGATGAAAACGACACAAAAAACGAAAAAGAATGACTCAAATGACGCACACAGTGCGACTCCCCCAAGCTGAAGTTTGCATTGCCCTCAATGCAATATGAGTGAAAACGGGAGGGCAATGAAGAAGGGGGGGAATACGCACCGATACAAAAAGAAGTGAAAACGAGGAAAACATAGAGATGATACTTAAAAGAAAGAAAGATCAAAATCAAAATCAAACGACACGAACATAAAAATAAAACCACACGACATGACACTCAGAAGGGGAAAAACAAGCACACACACAAAAATGAGAAAAACAACAAAACACGACAGCACACCAAAATAGACGTCCCCCAAGCTAGACCTGACAGTGCTAGCGAAATGATATGATCAGGAAATGCAGAGATATGCAAGGGGGAGTCAAAAACAAACAAGGTGAAATCAGTAAGCAGGAGAAGGGTTCCCCCCCCTCCGACAGAGACAAAGCAGGGCCCCGAAAAGACAGATGGGCACAAATATGGGGGGGCAAAAGTGGGAAATAAAAATCAAGCAGGGGCACCACCCTCTGGGGGTGGTGACGGGGGCCTGCGCTGTGGACCAGGAGTCGTGGGGTGTGGAATGTGGAGCTCAGAGACGTCGGGTGGGTCTTCACGGATGTGGCGAATGAAGCTTTGAAGAAAGGGGAGGTCTCGGTCGACGGACTCCTCGGTTATCCGACCACCCTGTCCAGCTAGGAGGACCATGGCCGCGAATCGGTCGGCATGGTCATCGGTTTGGAATTGCATCCCATATTCGGGATCGTAAACGTGAGGTGGGGAAGTGGTGCGTGGTGTGGTGGACGGGTTGGAGGTGGTGGGTTGAGCGGGGGGCTGTGCGTGACGGGTACGACGGGTGGGCCTAGTGTTCGAAGAGCTGGCGTCGGTGGGCTTAACACGGCGGGGAGGCATTGTGCGGGTGTCGTGCGTGTGTGTGGGTATGTAAGAGTACAATGAATCAACACAAACACGAAATACGACCAACGAGCAAATGGAATATTTGGGGTAAAATTAAAATTGAGCAAAGGAGTGAGTTTACCCAAATGAGATGAAGATCGTTGCTCGTTGATGCCCCGATGCTACTCGATAGGAGCACGCTGTGAAGCTGCAGCAATTTCTTCAGCTAGTTTCTAAATTGGGGAAAACAGGTGGAGGTTAGGGTTTTGTGTGTTGGTGGAATCGAGGAGAATGGAGAGAAATCGATGGTGGATGGGTAGGGAGATGGGGGGAGGCGATCGAGGTTGATTTTAGGGAAGAAAGAGGGCAGGCGCACGAGGGAGAGGCGAAACGGCGGTTCTGGATTTGAAAATGGCGAGTGCGGATCGAACGGGCAGTCGGGGGTATTTATAGGGTTTTAAGTCGAACCGATCGGGTGACTTGTCACCCGATCGGTTAACGGTTAGGTCGAAAGTTCTTGCCGAAGAAGTGCTACAGGCAAACCGGTCGGTTGACTTGTCAATCGATCGGTTGGCCGCTCCACTCATTTTCCTGAGAGTTGAGGGCTGCTCACCCGGTCGCTTCAACCGATCGCGCTCGAACTCAACCGATCGGTTGATATTCCCCAAAAATTTCCCGAGAGTTCTCCCCAGCTCACCCGTTCTGTCACCCGGTCTCTTCATTTCTCAACCGATCGGGTCATTTGGGGACATATCTCGGCATGTATCTGATACATCCCAACCGATCGGGTGAGTTATCAACCGATCGGTTGGGGCTTTGTTTCCTGCAAAAACCAACAGATTTGTCTAAGTCCCTGAACGGATGTTCTCGCGTCTGATTTTATTTATAAAAATAGATAAAATAAAGTAAAAAATAACACTAAAAAGTAGGGAAAAAGTTTAGAACATGGGTTGCCTCCCATGAAGCGCACTTGTTTAACGTCGTTGGCTCGACGCCCGCAAGAGATGTTCACGGTGGTTGATATGGGTGATGCCCGAAGTTCGGCATCTCTTCTTCATCGGAGCTTAAGGCCTTTGGAGCAGTCAGCGGCTGGAGAAAGATTTGCTCGACAACCCTCTTCTTGTCTTTGGGATCCGGGGGCTTCTCTTTCGTATTGGCGCTTCCCGCCATCTTCTTTAGGATCCAGACCTCGTCTTTGGTGAGGTCCATGGTCTATTTCCCCGTTCTCCTCACAGGAGGAGCCTTGGGGAACCTGAGAGGGGTCGTTCTTGCTGCACTCGCTTTCCCAGCAGCATCTTTGTTCTTGGGGCCGTCTCCATCCTCTGAATCCCCCAAGTCATCGGGGGGGGGTTTCTTAAGAGAATCTCCCAGGAGCTCTCTTCAGCAGCTTTTTCTTCTTCCAACTCCAGCAAATTACACCGAGGGTCATCTGGGGGATCGGGATACTTTATAGAAAACCCCAGATCAAATTCGACCTTTTCTCCGCTGACGTTTAGAGAAAGTTTTCCGTTCTTCACATCAATTAAAATGCCAGCAGTGGCCATGAAAGGCCGTCCCAGGATGATGGGAGTGTGTGCGTCTTCAGGCATGTCCATGACTACAAAGTCCACTGGCACATGCACCCCTTTTACATTAACGGGGAGGTCATCCACAATTCCCACCGGATATTTGACCGACTGGTCAGCTAGTTGTAGGGTCATACCGGTGGGCTCCAAATCACCCATTCCTATCCTTTTATACATTGACAAGGGCATCAAACTTACACTCGCTCCGAGATCGACGAGTGCATGATGAATCTTCACTGCCCCGATCGTGCAAGGAATAGAGAAGCTCCCCGGGTCTTTAAGTTTCGGCGGATTTGCCCTCTGGATGAGAGCGCTACACTCCGCTGTCAACACTACTTTCTCCTTTCTAGACCCTCTCGTCACCAAATCTTTCAGGAATTTTGCATAGGAGGGGATTGTTTCGATTGCTTCTAGGAAGGGGATTTGCAAGCTCAGGTCCTTCACCATGGTGAAGAACTTGCCATATTTCTCGTCGATTTTGGCCTGAGCTAACCGTTATGGAAATGGCACAACGGTTTTGAACACTTTCGGGCGCCCTTCCTCGTTCTTCTTCTTCTCCTCTTCAGAGACTCCCTCCGGAGTCGTAGGATTTGATGACGAAGCACCGACGTCGTTTGATTTTTCGATTGGTCGCTCAACGACCAACGGTGCTTCCGGTCTGTTAGGGGGCACTCTAGTAGGGATTTGTGTCCCGCTTCTCAAAACGATAGCAGACACATTTGCGTGCTCGTGCACGAGTGCCGAAGTTTGGGTTGGTCCCCTCGGGTTCACCTCCGGTTGTGGCGGTAATTGGTTTTGTGACCTTGAGAGGTTCGCCACTTGTAACCCCAGCTGGGTTACTTGGTCCGTGAGGGCCCGCTGACCCATTTTCAGCTTTTGATTGATCTTCTCCTGATTGGTTATATATTGAGTCAAGAGAGACTCAACCGGAGAGACGGCCCTTTGTTGGCCATACTGCTGCTGCTGCTGGATTGGCTGCTGATTCCTGGGGGCATAAAATTGTTGCTGAGGTTGCTGCTGATATGGTTGCTGCTGAATCTGACTCTGCTGCGGCCTAGCCGGCTGATATGTTTGTTGCTGCGGCTGCTGAGGCGGCGAGGGCTGGAATGGTGGCCGATAACTGAAGTTTGGGTGGTTCCGGTTGTTTGGAGAGTAGGCCGGGTTGGAATTGGTCCTTGGCGGATACGGCGCATTTCCCGTGGGGTTGTAAAATAGTGCGCTCGCCTGATCCAACGGTGGTGAGATGTCACCACCGTCGAATTCCCCAAGGAATTCGGATTCTACCGCTGAAATTTGTTGTGTACCGGCCCCACCGGCTCCTACCATTAGTGCGGAGATCTGGGTCGAAAGCAAGTCGAACTTGCTTGAAAGTTTGTCGACGTCCTCGACTCTGTGTATACCCCCAGACCTGGGTGTGGCTCTCTCGTCACACCACCGCTCATTGTTGGATGCCATATTCTCTAGAATATGTCCGGCATCTTCCTCGCTCCTTGACATGAAGGAACCCCCAGCCGCAGTGTCCATAGAAGATTTCAGGTCATCCCTCAACCCATTGTAGAACAGATTAATAATCTGCCACTTCGGAAGCTCATGGTGAGGGCATCTTCTTTGCATCTCCTTGTACCTCGTCCAAGCTTCATGCAAGGACTCGTGGCTGGCCTGGGAGAAGGAGGAGATCTCACTCCTCAACTTCATGGTCTTCCCCAGAGGAAAGAACTTCGTCAGAAAAGCGTTGGAGAGCTTCTCCCAGGTATTGAAAGTATTGGGGTCCTTCCCCCTAAGCCATTGCTTGGCTTTGTCTCGCAAAGAGAAGGGGAATAGCTTCAGACGGATAGCCTCAGTCGTGACACCATTAATCCGGAAGGTGTCACATTTCTCCAAGAAGGAGTCTAGATGCTCGATCGGGCTCTCCATGGGTGCACCCGCAAACTGATCCTGCTGGATCCACGTCACTAAAGACGGCTTTAGCTCAAAGCTTTGGGCCGCAATAGCTGGAGAACGGATGGCAGAAGTGGACTCGATAGATGGCATCGAGTACTCCAGCAGGGACTTATGAGGCGTGGTGTTCTCCTCCATGGATTCGGGATCCTCTCTTCTTCGCTTCTCGGCGGCCAAATGCCTAAGGGTGGCATTAATCTCTGGATCGAGGGGAATCAAGTCGTCGAGACTTCTTGAACTCCCGCGCATGAAAAACAACATACACCCGTGAAGCGACAAGTGGGAAAGAAACAGTTAAAATAAGAAATAAAAATAAGAAAAAATAAAAAGGAAAAAGGAGAATGCGAAAATTATCGCAAGGTAGGGATGAGAGCTAGACACGAGGGTTCAAGAGATCCTAAAATAACAAGCACGTTGCCTCCCCGGCAACGGCGCCATAAACTTGACGTGCACCCCGGCTTACTATCCGCAAATGGCCGGGGGACCCGCGTGGGGGTTTAGAAATTTGTAACCGCAAGCGCATGGTGTTGTAGTGTGGCTTGGGGGTCGAACACAGGGAGGCTAGGATGTGCTTGAATCAAAGAGGACCAAAATCACCCCGAAGGCGAGCTAGCCCGAATCGGTAAATGGTTGTCACGGAAAGAAATGAAGGGTATGAACAATAAGAAAATAAACCCGGGACTTTGGTTTCCACTCCGACGAGTGACTCTCGCCGATACGGCCTACGGGTATGGATAGCGATCGGAATTAGGGTCTAATGGGGGGACGTTGCCTCTGAAAGTGGTACCGGCATCCCATGGGCCCGATATTCCGGTCGGTGCCCAGGATGATACACCGGACTTCCCGGATTCGATCAGTGGGCACTCCCGTGTCCATTAACACTGATCGATTTCGGGAGCACTAAGCTCGCAACGATAACTCCCAACGTCTCATCCTGCCGCTCCCGTGTGCTAGGATTCGGCGTCTACGCTAAGGGCGTGAGCTATGGCTAGGGAGTCAACCGCCAAGTTTATTCCCCCTTGGCCCAACGGTCAAAGGCGGTCTTTTTCCCGCCGATGACAATGAAACACCCCGCATAACCGTTAGATTCCTAATCCCTATCGATTTCCTAACCCTATGGACGCATCGGGAAGAGCCCCCCGAAGGGGTTTCCACCAAAATCCCAGATTTGGGAACTTCTCACAAAAATTCATTGAAAAGCGATCTAAATGAAAATTAACCATTGGAATCATAATCGGACGATTGGAATGCAGAAGTAATATAGTAATTAAGACAATACTAAAATTTGAGAAAGATCCGAAAACTTACAAAAGAACAGTAATTACAGCCGTCACAATGGGAGAAAACAGTAAAACCTAGCAGCTCCCCCGTTTCTGGAATCCTAGGGGTTCTATTTATAGAATCTCGCATCACTCGATCGGTTGACAAGTCAACCGATCGGGTGATCAGTTACAGATAATGAACAGAAAACGGCGAGCTTTCACCCGGTCATGTGAACCGGTAGGGTGAGTTCATGGAGTGACCGGTTGGATCTTGGCGCCATCGGGTGAAGCGATCGGTTTGGTGCCCGTGTCTTCAGCTCCTCATCATCAGCTACAGATGAACCGATCGGGTGAGAGTCACCCGATCGGTTGGAATTTTGCTCGAAAAGACAGAGAACAGGCCCCCGCTGAACCGGTCTGTGAACCGGTCGGGTGACTTCCACATGAGCTTCGGCTGAGACCAGGTGGTGCACGCGTGCATCACCCGATCGGTTGGAGATGGCCAACCGACCGGGTGAGGGGCTGAAAGATGTATTCTTTGTCGTTTGACCCCCTGGATCACGCGTGACTCCTCCCGTTGCTCCGAGGACTTGAGATATCGTCGTTAAACATCCCCTACGCGGTCAATCTCCTGCAAACATGGAAAAACAAAGAAAAGTGAAAGAAAACGAGAAAATACGAGAAAACGAATAAAAGACGGCGGAAAAACACGGAGAAACACAAAAGAAAACGTGCGTGAATATATGAAATATAAACGCACGTCAATTAGCTCCAAATTTAAGAGATATCGAAAATATGTATGAAATGAAGCTAAGATATGATTAATACATGCACAAAAAGCACCGAAATGGGCGGATAAATATACAATTTTTACCCCGAATCAGCATACAGCTCCAAACTGCCGCATCATATCCAATGAGAATCCTTCCTCCTGAATGATATTATTTTGTGTACTCTAACTTTTAGGAAAGTAGGAACTCCAGTTCATATTATTTTCCTTCAATTTCGTCTCCAATAAAACCATGATGGATGGCTTCAATTTCTTTAGTCTATTGCGCAGGTCTCGACATCGAATAGGGTTGTTAAGACCTCGCGTATTCCATACAAATACACTCATTAATTTAAGGTTGTTGATGCTTACCCCCCAAGCTCCATTTACTAATTTGGAGCTTTTCCTTAGACCCCAACCTGTAGAAGCTTAAGTGTTGGCATTCACATGAGTCACCAATTCAGGGATTGAGTTCTGAAGCTGCTTTTTTTGCCCAAACCAGATTGATGACAGTCAATGTTTCAGGAACGTTATCATCAGACCCACCATCTGGATGTGTTGAATTGGCCCTGGGTGTTTGATTTGTTCCAGGTGAATTTCGGTTTCATTCGGCCTGTCCTCTGCCACATAACTCCCAGGATCAGCTTCATACCCATTTGTTGCTTCATTTATCAAAGGGTCCTCTATGGCCTTGGTAGAGTCCTTCTCAGGATCACATGCAATATTAGTTAGACCAACCTCCACCTGATTGAGGGTGCCCGACCCCTTTACTGCCGCATTAGTATTAGCCAATTGACTCACATTAACATCCTCTCTTCCTGCACCCGCATCAGAGCTATTGTCTACAACTTCATCTAGCTATCGTTCAACCACTTTTCGAGATTCCACATTCTCGCATTGGATTGAAGGGAGCTTAAGCAAATCCAGGCAATTTTGATCTGCATGCCCGAAACAAATACAATGACTGCAACCAGGGGTTCGCTTTCAAATTTCGTATGGATGTTAATGATTGCTCCATCATCCAGTTCCACTCCGACCATCTTCGTGAGGGGTTCCTTCACGTTAACTTCCACGAGACATCTAGCGTAGGCTAGCCTCTCTAGCTTTGCTGTGGCTCTATCAAGGCATAGGGGCATACCTACCAGGGAAGCTATAACATTAAGGATTTCCAACGTCCACATATTAACCAGCAGACCATGTAGCTGAACCCAGACTGGAACCGTAGACAACATATCCCGATCATGTTGTAGGGAGGGGCTCCAACGTTGGAGCACAGTCAGTCTCCCATCAAATAGCCATGGACCACCATATAAAATCCTCTCACATTCCTCTTCACACTCGAATCTGAAGTAGAAGAAGCCATTGTCATGGCTGTAAATATGAACCCCCTTCTTTAACTTCCACAAGCGGTCTACCCACGCTCGTATTTGCCCGTAGTAAGGGACATCCCCAAGAACATAACCCACAAGGGTATTCTTCCATCTCTCAGATCCCCTATCTATCATAGCTCCAGCGACTCTACCAATTGTAGTACCATCAACATTTTTTAAAGGTGGAATGTAGGACATTGCCAATGATTCATCGTATGACCTCCTGTTAGCACAGACATCCGACCAAGTTAGCTTCATACCTGATGTGTTTATCCTGATAGGGACGTTAGGCCTCACAGTAGCTTTATCAATCACCTTACGTTGATCAGGAAAAATGTAGATTTGGTTTTGATGCCCCCCATGTTGATCTCACGTTATTAGCCCAACGGATCCATAGGGTTTCCAGCCACCCAAAAATTTCCGCCCGCCCCCTTGCTTGGGTGGAATCTCGTTGCCACCTTGCCTATTGATTATCTCGATGCCTCTTTTGGGATGTTGCTTCCAAGTGCCCTTGTGAGAAACGATTTGCCAGCCGTCACTAAACCCCCTTTTGCCATCATCAATCCCCCCTGCCATCATCAATCTCTAGATCCCTCTTCTGCCGATTTCCTATTTCCCCCTCCTTTAAGATGCCGGAGCCACCTGAGCCGTCATCTCCAGTAGTGCCCGAGCCGCCAGGATCGCCCAGAGAGAGAGAGAGAGAGAGAGAGAGAGAGAGAGAGAGAGAGAGAGAGAGAGAGCAAGCAAGCGACACACACATATATGTGTGTATATATATGCACATATGTGTGTGTATATATATACACACACATATATGTGGTATATATATATGTGTGATTAATGTAGAGCAGGTGGCACCTGATCCAATGGATCAGGTGCAAGACACAAAAAGGTGGGACCCAGCAAGTACAAGCCCATGTGGGGGCTTGTACTTTCCACATTTTTTGTGTCTTAGCACCTGATCCATTGGATCAGGTGCCACCTTTTCTACATTAAATCCTATATATATACATACATATATGTGTATATATATACACACATATATGTGATATATAGATACACACATATATGTGTGTGTGTATATATATCACATGTGTGTGTGTGTGTGTGTTTGTGTGTGTGTGTGTGTGTGTGTCTCCTAGTCATAACCCGTGTCATAGTCATCAACATAGTAATCAATTTGTTTATCCACGTAGGACAAAGGTGCCCACGTAGGACAAAGATTCAAAAAATGCTCTGAATTGTAATGTGTGTGTGTGTGTGTGTGTGTGTGTGTGTGTGTGTGTATACATATACATCTACACATACATATATATATTTACATATGTATATGTATGTGTGTGTACAGAAAATGAGTTTGTGTTCCAAATTTTAAAGAGTACGAATGGGTTTCACATTCAAATTTTTGACATAATTTTGACATACCCCCCCCCCCAATTTGTCATGACATAACCCAATTTCTCATATGCAATTTCTCATAGATAATTCTAGTAACAAATAAAGCTATTAACAAACATATCCATTTTCTCTTATCCATTTTCTCTTATCTATTTTCTCTTATACAAAAACTCTTATCCAATAACCCATGATAACATCCCTATTTTGTAATATATATATGTATATATGTATATATATATGTATGTATATATATATTTATATCTGTGTGTGTGTGTATAATATATATATCTTTGTTCCACAAAAAATTATTTACACAGCCAAAATTTAAAAGAACAAAAAATTAGCGTAAAAATATTTAGTGCCATGGGCGCCTTAGGCGCAGAACAACAAATTCGGTGCAGGCGCCTTTGACACGGAATGACAAATTTGTCTCGGGCGCCTTCGGAGCGGAATAATAAATTAGTATAGAACAAAAAATTCGGTACGGAACAAGCGTAAAAATATTTAGCGCCATGGGCGCCTTCGGCATGGAACAACAAATTCGACGCAGGCGCCTTCGACACGGAAAGACAAATTTGTCTCGGGCGCCTTCAGAGCGGAACAATAAATTAGCGTAAAACAACAAATTCGGCACGGAACAACAAATTAGCATAAAAAAGTTTAGCAGATGCCTTCGACGCAGAACAACAAATTAGCGTAAAAAAGTTTAGCAGATGCCTTCGACGCAGAACAACAAATTAGCGTAAAAAATTTAGTGGAACAGGTACCTTAGGCATGGGCGCCTTCGGCGCGGAACAACAAATTTGGCAAAGGCACCTTCGACACGGAACACCAAATTCGAAGAAGATGCCTTTGGTGCGAAACAACAAATTAGCGTAGAATAACAAATTCAGTGTGGAACAACCAATTAGCGTTTAAAAATTTATGAGCGCCTTTGGCACCGAAGAGAATCAATTAAATCACGGAAGGATGTGATGATTTATACCGTCCGTTTCAAAACCAACGAAGGATGGGATGATTTTTTAACACCTGCTCATGGTGGGCCCTACATTCATTCCACCCCCAACAGCTTTTGGTGGGTGTCACTTGTTACTTGGTGGCTTGTTACTTGTTACTTTTAGGCTTAATTTTCTGGATAAAATGATTCAAGATTGTTAGCGAGTAGGCGATGACTTTGATTCCCACCAAATCATTATTAACGATGCTAATTAAGATTAGGGGACACAAAACTTTCCAAACATGATGAACGAAATGACAAAGTTCCCCAGATACTGGAATGTGTTGACATATATGAACCAACCATTGGTTCTTGATATTTTTGGCCTCTTAATACATCGACATGCACAACACGTCGAAAAATAACTCCAAAGTTCGTGTGCTGCTATGGAATCAAGTTGGATCAAGTAGCCTTCAAATTGAATCAAGTTGGCCCTCTCTTTTCTCTACCATTGATAGACAAATTCCTCTGTTATATACATCCACTGTTGCCTAATTTATTTATTTCTTTCCATTGATAATACAGAATGTGAGACAACAGGAAGAGTTTCTGTTTGCAGTACTCTCAACCCTCTCTTCTCATAACAATCCAAAAGACATGGCTTTGAATCCGAAATAGTTGTCAATAAATTAATTTAATAGATACCAAAGACCATAAATAGTTACACACACACACACACACACACACACACACATGGAAATGTTTGGCTATGCACATAGTGCATGAGGCATCTCGTGTGAAAACCTTTGCACGCCGTCAGATCTGATCCAAAGGCCCACGTCGTTGCAGCCTGCGTTCGATGAGATAGGCCAGCGTTTCATTGAAAAATCCAGTTCGTGCGAAGGCCATCGTTTCGATGAGAAAAGACCCAAAGCAACTCCTCTCTTCTTTTTATCGAGAAACCTAAAAGCTCCCAGCATGCGATCAAAAACCCCCAACTCAGCTTCGAGAAACCCCAACGCCCTAGCCTCCGACCCTCGGATCGCATCTTATCTCTTCCTGTGCTCGAGAAACTCAACGCCCTAGCCTCTCTTTGTGCCATCGTTCCGATAGAAAAAATATAAAATTTTGAGTCCATCAGTTCATTTAAAGACCAATTACATGTTAATTAACACTAGAATCAAACCCTATAATCGGTACCTTTCCATATTAAAACTAAAAGAAGCATTAACAACACAAATGAGAAAAGACCCAGATTGGCTTACATCATCTGTCATCAAAACAAACCTTTTATTTTCCTTCGTGAAAATCAATCAAAAGTTCAATATAAGCCCATAATTGATCATCTCTTCTTGATATTCAAGAAAAATAACACATGAATTTTTTATATAAACATCATGTTGAATTAAAAAAATTGGTTCCCAACTTCAATTTTTGAATCTGCACATATACACGATTTGCAGCAACTCAAGAGGAATCAGGAACTTAATTTTGTGTACATCAAAAGGGGTTTAAAAATCTCACCTTTTTATCATTAACGCTTGCGAGAGGATCCAGATTTCTCTTCAATATCATACCAAATAACTGCAAAATGAACAGAAATTCTCGGTATCAATAAGTTAAACTTTGGGTGGGGGACAACGAGAAAAATAGAGAAAAATTTACCTGGGCTATGGAAGACTATTGACCGGATAGCGGTATGAAGAGATCAAGCAGCATGAGGGGCACGACGATTGGAAAATTTTGCAAATATATCCATTTCGCGGTTGGCCTACAAAGAGAGAGACAAATATAATAGAACATAATGTTCTTTTAAAAAATAAAAAGAAATTAAAATAAAAAAATATAAGGAACCTACATCGGAGTTTTGATCCCATTCCAATCGCTAACATTTGGGGTTTTTTAGGATGGTGAATGCAAATCTTAACAAATGAAAGCAGATCTAGGAGAGAACAAAGATCAAATAAAAGAAGATTTTAACAGATGGGGTTACCTGCGATAGCATCCCAAAAATTTAGTTCCATAAAGAGATTTTAGTTCTGCACAAAAATTGTGCAAGTTATATCAACAAAGTTATATCATAATGCAAGTTCATTTTTGTATGCAAGTTATATCAACAAAGTTCAAAAACTGTGTGGTTTCAACATTACTGTCAGTATGTTTTTTAATTTAGATCATACTGGCCTAACCCATAAAAATTAATAATTACTTTTTGATTTAAACATTACTGCAAAATGATATGATCAACAAAGTTATAGTGACATAGAATTTGTTTTTTAAACAAAGCTAATCAAAACATACATGTTAAAGGTGATTTTAATCTGAGCACCTGGGGGTTAGAGCATATAGTATGTTTTTTAATTAACTCACATGCTCCCAATGGCTTAGTTTAGGTATAGCGGCTCCCATAACCTGCGAATTAATCTGTAATGGGTATTTATCTTTATTTGGTTTAAATTGCATGGTTTTAGAATTTAACCACTAACGTTGAAGTTGGTCTGGTTCTTTTCTCGTTTGTTTAATGTGAGTAGTAACTGCTTTATAACCAACCTATAGAGACAGACCATACATTAACATAGTAATTCCCAGTTTCCCAGTAGCACATTAACTTTGCGTATGTACAATAATTCCCAGTAGCACATAAACTGCTATGAAACACATATTTATCTATGTGGTTATGAGTACTTTGCATACTCCAAAAAACACATAATTCCTAGTAGCACATTAATTCCTAGTATGCATACGTACAACAATTCCTAGTAGCATATAAATTCCCAGTATGCATATGTACAACAATTCCCAGTAGCACATAAACTTGTACATATTGTACATAATTCCCAGTAGCACAAAAAACAATCAAAAAGAAGTTCATACATATGTAAAATAATTCCCAGCAGTTCATAAACATAATTCCGGTATGCATATGTACAATAAACACTTTGCATACTCAAAAAACATAATGTATGGTCTATCTATGTGGTTATGAAACATATAATTCCCAGTAGCACATAAACTGCTATGAAACACAAATTTATCTATGTGGTTATGAGTACTTTGCATTCTCAAAAAATACATAATTCCCGGTAGTACATAAATTCCCGATATGCATATGTACAATAATCCCCGTAACACCACATCATGTCATATTACCCGTCAATTTATTCATTAATCTCTTTCAAGAGAATCTTCATCATTTCCATTAATGTACCATGTTCTCAGTTCAATATTTAAGGTTGCTAAATCAGAACATGGATCCATGTCAAGTATTGACCCAAAATGGTCTTCATTTGCATCAAGACTATGCTCTCCAGACTAGTGTCAGGAAAAGTAATTTTTTGCTCCCGAACTTTGCACAGTACACTTTTTAATAAAGAAATATTATTACTTTTGCTCATTTGAGTTGGATGTTTACTATCTGTTTGGCAGATTATATGCCTCTCCATGATTTAGTTGCAGGCTTACACATTTTTCTTGAAGAAATTATGATGTTAAGAAATAGCTCATGGAATGCTTCTTATGGGATATCAATAGATCTAACACGCTTCATGCGCTTCTTGTAATAACATTTTATCAAATGGTTGTTACAGATAACAAATGTGCAAATAAATTCATAATGACAGTCATGTCTCAAAAGAAGTTTTGGATGATGGATATCTACCATTAGATATAAGATCATTGATGAAATCAGTTGCACTGCTAACTAATGAAAATAGTTGCAATAATAAAAAGCTTATACTGTTCCATTAGAGTGAAACAATGTCTTCATTAGTTTCTATGGGTGGTAATGGGTTGGCCAGTGTCAGGGCTGGAATACTGCACTGAATCCAGTTTCAACCAGCAGTTTAAATCATCGTTATGAAACTTATTCTCATCATATTTACTCAATTGATTAAATATCTTTTAGCATTTGGTGCACCAGTTCCACAGAAATTCCTATATACAATGGTACCACACCACAAGTGCAAAAGAACAATCATCACTAAGTTGAATGTTCAAAAATTCATACATAGGACAGTAATAATCAACTTGATCAAAGAATGTCAAAAGATAATCAGCTTGATCAAAGAACAAAGCTATACTTTCTATAATCCTAATTGTGTTAAAGAGAATATAGTGACTGTATCCATGTCTGCAAGAATAACCAACCTGAATATTCCAAGTATATGCAGCCCTTTTTGCATTGCTACATCCCTCCTCATGAGCAGAAATGCTCCAGCCATCACTCACTTGACTCGAATTGCATGAAAAGAGGCAAACAAACTTAAAACTACATGCCGACAACAGCTACAAGTTCACCAATTTACATTAAATTAGCATCTACTACCTGTTGTTGTGCTCCCATCCTTCTTAAACACTGGTCTAAGCTTTTCCATACTTGACATCGTAGTCTCAGGACGTATTCCGTCATCTACATATATTGTAACCCGTTTTTCTTCTCCAATTTTTGGATCTACAATCTGGTAGAGAAGAAATTCCACATTATAAAGCTGAAAAGTCTGGATTCTGATCGAGAACACATCAATAAATAAACATTAGATCAAGCCAACCTTCTATAATTCTGTGAGTTGTGATGGAAAATAGATCATCCGGGTTTTACTAAAAGAACAAAGCATTATATTTTATGCACTCAACATTTTTAGACTTGTCTTCTTCATAGACCCCAGAGGGTTGCTATTACCCAAAAGAGTAATCATACCGCTTTTGCTTTTCAATATGGGATATAATACATGTAATGATACATGGAGAAATGGTACCCACCGTTGTCTTCACAAGGACAATTTCATCTTTAAATTTGCAAGAGGCAGTTACTGCACAGCTCCCTATGAGATTCAACTAGACACATCACGAAGAAAGTGTTTATCAGATGCAGGCCATTTTCAACAAACAGACAAATATATCCAAAACTTACAGCAGCCTGATCTTGCTCCTGTCAGGTTACGCCAAAACGATGGGCTACTTTTTCAGATGTAACTCCCATAGGAAGGAGACAATCTTGAGCTTTCTGGAAACTATTCGCCTAAAGAATCAAAAAGACAATTTTGCTGGTAAAATATGACATCAAGGAGTTCATCCAAAATCAAGTATTTAGAATTTTATTAGCTGAACGCATGCTAACAGAAAACATACTTTTGGGTTTATGGATCCTTCCCATGACATTGAATTCACAGTCATGTATTCCAATCCAGCCCCAATGCCTGTAATGATTGAGAACAAATTAGAATAGGAGTGTAGAGTGGAGATATGCACTTAATGAAAAGATAACTCGAGCTTGTTATACCGATATCATACTATCCAGCTTTTATAGCAGCAACAACATCCGCAACTGCTTGAAGGGCAGATGAAAATTGATGGTTCACAGTTTGGACTGGAACTGTATCTGTTTGAGATATAATGCTTTAAGCAAAATGCCAGAAGTAACAATGCAACGAAAAGATGTACGATACTAGGAAATGAACTAACCAGGAAAACCGGCATAGAATGCATCCATCCTGCATTCCATTTCTCTTTGAGAGCCCGTAGCTAAGACAGTACCAACCACAATATCACCAACTTCTTTCTGGTCCAGTTTAGTCTTATCTATCAATGCCTATGATAACAATTTGTAATGAGGCACTTAAATATAATCAACAGTATAAATCATATAAAGCATTACAATCGGACCGTAAATAAACTAAAGCATAATAGACAGATATAAATCCAACTTACCAACATAGCTTCCTTAAACTTAATGAATTATATATATTTACCTTTATATAGTATGAAAATTAGTCTATTAAAGTTAAGCTGGGATGGCTCTATGTAGGAGGTGAAACTAGATTATACTTATAGAAACCGATTACATATCCACTCCCCTCTTTCTCGATCCATGCAGACAAACCAAAAGATCAATTCTCTCATTCCATATGGTTCTTTGTACATCCCATTTTCCTCCATCCACAATGCACCTTTCAAAACATTCACAAACCTTCATTTAACCTTCAGAATCCCATCAAATGCTATACTCTGTCCCTCACGAACCATACTCTAAACCTCCTTTCCACAAAGAAGAAGAAAAGAATATTACAATGCCTACCACACAACATCCATTGGATGTTGCCCTGGTTTTTAATTGATGAGTTCCAATTGTCCAATGACTCCTGGTTTCCAAATGTAATTTCCTCATTACTTCCAACCCTTCCCCCATATCAATCGGCACAATAGGCTAAATAAAAAGAGTAGGGATCATCATAGCAATCCTCGTGGATAATATATAATGCTGAATTTCCAAAGCAATTACTTCACCAGCAACTACAAATTGAAAAATATATAATACAAACAAAAAATTTATCAAAATTTTAAATATATTGAGAGAGTGTGAAAGAATCTATCATACCCCAAGATGGGTTGTAATCAATAGTATGAGTGAACTCCTCTGGCTTGATATCACCAATCTCTAACAAACAAACTCTAAACAAGCCCAAAGCCCCAAGTATAAAAAACAGCAAAAAGATTAAATCTTTGATGTTGTAATCCATACATGAACCATTTTGATCTGAAGCTTTCAAAACTCAACAAATTAGAAATATGCTTTCAATCAAGTGCCGTAATGAGAAAATTAATTTAAAGATAATAAGACCATTTACAAAAAAGAGATATTTTTTGCAACAAACACCAACAAAACAACAACTGCCATTTTTAATATCCAACTAAAAATGCAAGCTTTTTGGAAGAATCTGATGCTGGCTACTACAAAACTGGAACAACCTTCATGATGGCGAGCTTGATCTCCTCCTCACTGGTGAACTCAAAAAAATTCGAAGCCAGGGCTGACCTGAAATCAATCGTCTTCCCCAAAATGACAGCTCACAATTGCAACAAACACCAATAAACACCAACAAATTATGTAACCAAATTCAGCATTTTCACCTTCTAAACACCCCCAAATGGCAACATCCAAGTACCAATCAGCAACTCATTCGCCTAAAAATGCACTATTACAAAAAGGAAACGGAGAAGGAGAAGAAACTGCAACTCATCTCTTGCAGGAACCAAGGCTGGAGAGACCCAAATCTTCCTCTTGCCATCGTCATTCATGCCGTTGACCCCTCTTGCCTGGAGGTCGTCGCATTCGAATTCTCACAGTCTATCGGCTCGACAACCTAGCGAATTTTCATCGATCCATCCCAAACTCGACGGCTTCCTGCTGATGAGGGTGAAGATGAAGCTGTGGTTTTGGGGGGGGGGCAGTGAGGTAGAGAAGGGGGCCCGTGTTTCAGTCTGGGGTTTGGGCAGACGGCTCAATTTTATTTCCCCCTTTTGTTATGAAATACAAAAGTCAAATTTTGAATGTTTCAAACCAAAATTTAAATTTCAACCTATCAAAGTTTCCCCCCAAGCTTATCCTAGTCACCAACATTTGTTTGTCCCCGTTAGCATTTCCTTGTCCATGTAGGACAGACCCCTGCAACGTAGGACAAAATTCAAATTATGCTCTCAAATGTGTGTGTATGTGTGTGTGTGTGTGTGTGTGTGTGTGTGTGTGTGTGTGTGTCATAAAGATCAATGAGTACAAAAATATGTCAACTCCAAATACTTCATGAGACAAGATCAACACAAAAGTATAACCATCCATACATACATCCAACACATCCAAACTACAGGCACCAAGACTCTCTAACCCTAACAAAAGAAATAAGATCCTAGGGTGAGTAGTCTCCAAGCAGCATCAGTCATCAACACGGATGATGGTGGAGGCATCCCCAGGATCTCTCATCGTAACATGGAAGCCCTGAGTCTCCAACTCAGAAGAAGTCATAGCAGCAGCATTTGAAGGGGTGATCACAGGGGTAGCCTCAGCTGGCTGAATAACATCAACATGCATTGGAATCTGAGTGACCATAACTGGAGGGGTAGACTGGGTGACGTTGATACGCCTAGAATTAACCTCAAAACCCACCTAGTTATGACACGAATTTCGCGGAGATAAATCCCCGCTAACAGTGCCAAAGGCTAGATGTGTTCCTAAATTAACCCCAGGAATTACCGCAAGTGCATGGTGTCAGACTTTGAAGTATAGAAAGATGTCGAACCCACATGGAGGTGATGTAGGGTTTTGGGGAACCCTTAGGGCACAAAAAACTCTATTTCCATCCTAAGTCGGACGGAACATATACATACAAATTTGCAGCCGAAAATAAAACTGTGTTCATTAAATTAATATGCAGTTAAACTATTTAACTTAGCCCTAAGGTACAAGACCCTTAGCCAAGATCTATGCCGACTCGGGATGGATCTGACCATCCCAAGAAGGATCTAACCTACTGCGATTAAATTAAACTAATGCTAATAAAATGCATACCCGAAATCTCAACCTTGGGGCAGGCGAGATGTTCCGCACCGTCTTCCAAGCCGCTCCCCGTCCCACGCCGAGCCGCTCCTCGAACCGCTCTTTGAACCGCTCCACATCCCGAGGCGATCAATCCCCGTGTCACCGAGCCAACCACGCGCGGAAGAAAGTTTCACACGAGTGAAACCTTCGCCAAGATTTCGGATCCGAATCCGAACTCCTTTGCAGCTTTGCTAGAGCCCTCGGGAGTAAGGCAGAAATAATATGGAGAGGAGAAATATTAATTTAAGCCTAGATCCGAGCGTGCTCCAACATGTACGAGAGCCGCTCAGATCTAGAGCTTGGGACGAGTTTGGAGGAAGGGGGGAGGCCCCTATTTATAGAGGCGGCGGACTCTCCCCTTTTCCGCACAACCGATGTGGGACTAATAAATTAGAGTTAATTAAATCAAGTTAGTTTGCCTTTCACAAAGTGCAAACTTCCGTGAATTTTAACTCACTAACCGTTGAGCTTCATGATTGATACAACCTATCAATTTGAAGGGTGTTCAACGGTGAACGCATAGGAAAAAATGGCTCGTCAATCCGAGTCCGTTTGACCCCTCAATTGTATGTCCAAAGTTCAGACCACGACTAGATTTTCGACTAAAACTAGCCGTCAAATCTGTCTAGTATACCTAGGGTTCTGCACCCATGGTGGGACCCAATAAGTGGGCCCCACTGCTCAATAAACAGGCTGACGGGTGCCTGGCCCAGACCTGGGCGCAGGCGCCCAGGCGGGCGCCTGGGCGCGGGCCCATGCCCAGGGCACCTGGTGCCCTGGGCTAGCCACTGATCCAGACCAGACCAGAATGGTCTGGCCTGGGTCAGTCTGGTCTAGTCTGAACTGACTTGACCCATTGGGCTGTTTTGAGCATAACTTGGGCATCTGGCGTCCGATTTGGGCGCTGTTCGAACCTGGGCGTAGACCGGGACATTCCCGTCTTATCCGTGAAATTTTCCTTGTGTTTATTTATTAAATATAGTCTTAAATAATTTAATACACATTTAATCACTTTTGCATCATATGCAAATTAGTCCCTATCTAGGCTTAAATTATCATTTGCATCAAATACAAATGATCTGAGGGCACATTCCTCTACATCTCCCACTTGCACTCAGGATCATTTATCCTGAATGCAGGAGATTATTGCAAATATCTTTTGCAATATTTTATCCCTTGCATCAAATGCAAATTATTCTCCCTAACTAATTTCTACCTATTACTAGACGAAAGTCGCACTCTATGTGAGATCCTACAGCCTGACCCTTACAACAGGTTGGGCTCAAAGCCCTATACGGCAGTGACCAGGAGCAGTGGTTGCCGTCCCTGCTTCAGGAATCATCATTATATGGTTGGCTCATTGACATGAGTATTGTCGGGACCACCCTAACTGTTTCCGTGATGAGTTCCGCAGTTATAGTCACTTCGTCTAAACTATGTCGTGTAGATCAAGTCTAGGGTACGGTCAAACTGTCAACCCCAATAACTTGACTCCGGTTAGTTTCTATCGATCTTTAGTCAAATAATGTTGGACTTCTTTCAACATACTCTGGCGAGAGATTTTACTAAAGACCGAACTAACCCTACGACACTAACTCCCATTAACCGGAAGAGACGAATCCTCTCTTGGTCATTACTCGCCTCGTACGCTTCAAGTGACACCTAATCAAAGACCTTTCGACAGGCCTTGCCTCGTATCTAGGTCAGTTGATCTAAGTGGCACCGTTCATGCACAGGTTCGTAAAAATGACCTCAAGTCAAAAGACCAACTAGCCTATCATCACTAAGAGTTATCATTGACAGATTGGTCAATTTAACCATATGATAACTCTTGTGGATCGTTCAGTGAACTCATTCTCTAATTAGCACATGTGTCTCGTCTTCGACTTCGCCAAGTCAAGCGATCATGAGATCATCGCCACTACTAAACGGTGAAGACTAAGACACAATGGTATATCCGATGTTTCGATATCCTTGTCTCGAAACATCTACGACCACGAACCCTTTTAGACTTATGCCACATACGGTCAAACATTTCTCCATGATCGAGATACTCATCTCGATACATGTTTGACCTTGCATAAAGTCTCAGGACTTTACCTAAGCTACTGTCTAATGTTAACTACATTATAAAATAACTTAGATAAATTATTACGAAACAGCTTACTGTTATTTCGAACAAGATGTTTGTACTATTCACACATAGAGATAGATTGCCTCGAGGGTATAATCTCTCAACATCTCTCACTTGCACTCCAGCCCATTTATCTCGGTATCTTATACCATTTTTACACATAAGTTTTCCCGACTTCATGTGGTAGAGCCTTCATGAGTGGATCTGCTAAAACCGTCTACACTATAGAATTAAGGGGTTTCTATGTTCATTTTAGACCAACCATTTGATTCTCATTCAAATAATTCATTTGGTCTGTTGGAATCCATAATATTTTATTTCCTTGGATCTTATCCAGTTCATCATACCTTACGATGGTCATTTTAAATGGCTCATATCTATTTCTGATAAAGTATCAAACTTTTTAATTACTTTGTCAAAATATATGTTCCATTCCTTTGATGCCTCGCATGTAATTTATACGCTCCCACTGGCCTTGAAAACTATCTGGCTAATTCATATAAGTTGGTCCGTCTAAATCATATTTAGAAAAACGAACTTATAACTGAATGCTCCAATTTTTATGGTCAACTTAAGCGTTTACATCGAGTTTGGTTCGAGTAGATCTGTACACATTTGCTGGCCGAAAAACAGTTTCATTCTAATCCGTTTTATAGGAATTTGGATGAAAACCATTCTCGACCAACATGATTGCACTTCACTATTTTACTTTCTGCACTAATCTTTCAACTTAAAGATTTACTTGCAGAAATTGAGGAAACATTTTCCTTGGGCACGTAAACTAAATTCCAAAATTTATTTAGCATACAGACCTGTTCTGATTGCATCAAGTTATAAATCGGAGTTGCTACTCCGAATTTCATCCCGGAAGTTGACTAAGTCGTCATCAGTTATGATGTTTAACTCGACAATGCGTCTCACGAGATTCGAGTAATTATACAACTTCCTTTCGATTGAATTAATGAATATCTTATTGATAATGTCCTCGTAGAACATTATCAAAACCTAGGCATTACTATCTGGGACTTAACTCAGAGTCACTTGCTATGGATCGTACCAAGTCTACCTAAGTGTGATTCATACCTTTTAACACACCGATGTGTTAACAGACTTGACCTGAGTGAAAATCATATTTTTGCAAGATTTAATATAGCTAAGTATTTGACCATTCGATCTCATCGAATTAGTTTAAATACTTTTGTCATTTCGTTCTTTATTTTATCAGACTTGTGTTTCATCGAGAACACGTGTCTTAATAAAATATACGAATAACTTATTTTGGTCAATCTAGAATTGGTTACATCAGTATGTACGAGACTGGGTTCGACAACTCATTCTCCCACTGTCTTACAGATGGGTTTCGGCCATTATATCTAAGAGGGTAAGACTCACAAGTGTCCGTAGACTTCATAATACGAGAGGTCAGACCCCTCTTTATGTGACTGTGAAGCTTACTCTCTCGATACGGCCTAGTCTATTTTGTCATATAAGTTTGCTACTATCTTGTGTATTTATATATTAACATTTAATATATTATAGTTATCACAAATTACTAACACAAAACTTTGCTTCAGAAGCAAGGTGACGACATTCGTCAAAATGTGTCAGACGCCTTTTTGTATAACAATTATTCTGAAATCGTGACATCAAAATATGTCACATTTTCATTTCTCCTACTTATGCCTTTACTAATGATAAATATAACTAACTTTCTCAATTGACTTTTCGGAGTGCCTCCTTCCTTTTCTAAATCATATTTAGATATTAAATAACCCAACATAAATAAATAGCTATGCAAGCTTCTCATGTATCCAAACGCCTGAGAGTTGCAATATTGAGTGTAGCTCAAGAAGTTGCTTGTCTCAAGATCAGGTTGGGATACATAGTCTTGCACCTCTCATGCACTCGTATTTGACTCAAACGGTTTGATCGAATTTTCAAACTTTGTGGATCAAAATTGTTTGACCATACAACTTTGAGTGTAGCTCGACAAGTTGTAGGGAGAAACATACTTCGAATATCTTACATGTTCAAGCTGCCTCATATAGAGACGAGTGACATGTAGCGTGAATTTATTTGTTGGACCCAGAACTTAATGAAATCATATTTCTGTTCTTTAGAAGGTCATTTTAATGTCAATGAGAATATAGTTTTAATTTTATCAATTAGAATTAAACTTGATATTCAATTAATCAACCTTTTTGACTGGTTAACTTTTAGAATATTGATTCCTTCGGTAAACATAGTCTTGCCCTAGTTTAGCATATGTTCAATATTAAATATAGGTAGAATGGCTTTTATCTATCTATATCCTCCCACTATTTTTACGATCATTTCAAAGCTTAATAACGAATGATTTAATCGAATTAAAATTAATGGGTAAGAGGTCCAATCGCTCTGAGCCTAACAACCTTGAGTGTAGCTCAATAAGTTGTAGGACTCTGTAATTGGAAGATGACTCTTCATCGATCATATCAGATATGACCCTCTTATTCGGTTTTTACCCCTAGCCATTTGTGATCATGTGTGTGCTCATCCAAATCACAATGTCTAGTCTAGTCAGACCCTTGTTTTCGTGTCTAGCCTGACTTGCCCCACCGCTTGGTGTATTCACGACATGTCGGTTTGGGTCAGGTCTTAGACTACATCTAGCTAGACTACATCGTTGACATAACTTACGTCGGCGCATGGTAATACGACGGTTTGGGTCTAGTCAAGATTTCATCTTATGTATTAAAAGAGTTGGTTTCTATAAGGTTGCCATGTTACAGCTTGAGTGTAGCTCAACAACTATAACACGGGTCTTATAGTTACCAACCCCTAAAACAAGGAGGGCTACGGCTAATCTTGAAAAAGTTCATTAACGTATTTGACTTAGATATAGTCCAGGGTGTCATACAATCATGATTCGCATTATTGCGGTCCAGCGGAACACTGCCAGGGAATTGACTAAGCCAGGATCACTATCCTTTAAAAGGTGATCCAGCAAACTTAGCCAAGCACATTGACTGGATCATGGTCCATTGCATGAAGCTTGTCATTTTTATATGAGTGCCATAGACTAAAAGGCTTTTATTAACAACTAATTAAATCTATCAACTAGTTGAATCCTTAAATTCAAAATTTTAGGATTTGTTTAATAACTTTTATTAAATCCTTATCAACTATAAGGTTCACGTGCTATCCTAATCGTTATTAGGATTTTAATAAATTTATTAACCAACGCCAAAAGCGAAGTCCTTTAATGAGAATTAATAATAACAATTAGAATTAAGATTTTCATTAAAAGGACTACCCAAATCAGGAATTAGGTCTTAAAGGGTTGTTAAAAGTTTTATTAAAATATAGCTTGTCATTAAAATTCAATTAATAAATTTTAATGATTTCTTAATGGCTGACCTAAAGGGTTGTCTTGTGTTATCAAATAAGTGACAAGATGACATAGCCATTAAAATAAAGTTACACTAATTTTACCGCATAAAAAGTGTACAACTATTTAACAATTAAATAGACTAAAGTTTATCGCATAAACAATTTTAAACTTTTAAAACAGTTTTAAAAAATATCTCATAAATTTAAAACATCATTTTAAAAAATTTCATGCTTAAAATTTTATCACATAAAATATTTAAACATTTAAAATAATTTTTAAACTTATCGCTTAAAGTTTTAAAGCCTTAAAATCAATTTTAAATTTATCACATAAATTTAAAACACCATTTTAAAATTTTCATGTTTAAAATTTTATCATATAAAATATTTAAACATCTAAAATCCTTTTAAAATCATCTTTAAAAATATCGCATAAATTTTAAAACATTTTAAAAGGGCATCTAGAAACATTTTAAATTATCTCATAACTTTAAAACATTTTATAAAGTATTTAAATAAGCATTTCAATTTTAATAAAATCGCAGTGCTAGATCGTTACGCAAACCTAGGCTCTGAAACCACTGTAGGGTTTTGAGAAACCCTTAGGGCACAAAAAACTCTATTCCCGTCCTAAGTCGGACGGAACATAGACATACGAATTTGCAGCCGAAAATAAAACTATGTTAATCTAATTAACACGCAGTTAAACTATTTAACTTAGCCCTAAGGTACAAGACCCTTAGCCAAGATCGATGCCGACTCGGGATGGATCTGACCATCCCAAGAAGGATCTAACCTACTGCGATTAAATTAAAATAATGCTAATAAAATACATACCCGGAATCTCAACCCTGGGGCAGGCGAGATATTCCGCACCGTCTTCCGAGCCGCTCCCCGTCCCACGCCGAGCTGCTCCACGAACCGCTCCCTGAACCGCTCCTCGAACCGCTCCGCATCCTGAGGCGATCAATCCCCGTGTCACCGAGCCAACCATGTACGGAAGAAAGTTTCACGCGAGTGACACCTTCGCCAAGATTTCGGATCCAAATCCGAACTCCTTTGCGGCTTTGCTAGAGCCCTCGGGTGTAAGGCAGAAATATTAGGGAGAGGAGAAATATTAATTTAAGCCTAGATCCGAGCGTGCTCCAATATTTACGAGAGCCGCTTAGATCTAGAGTTTGGGACGAGTTTGGAGGAAGGGGGAGGCCCTTATTTATAAAGGCAGCGGACTCTCCCCTTTGTAGGGGTTTTGGCGGACCCTCAGAGCTCGGGTCTGTGTCCATCCTAAGTCGGACGGTCCACAGGGGCTTAAAACGCAGCGGAAAATCAAAAACAAAAATTTTAAGCTAGCTAAACAATTTAGCTAGGCTCTGAGGGAGCCAGAACCTAGTCCGATCTATGCCAACTTGGGGTGGATCTGACCACCCCAAGAGGGATCTATTCTAAAGAGACAAAATTAAATCTACACTAAAATTGCTTAACCACATATCCAGAATCTTGGCCCTGGAGCAGGCAAGATGTACCGCATCGTCTTCTGATGCTCCTCGTAGCCGAGCCACCTTGACTCGATCCGCCTGAGCCGCCTCGTACCCTCGAACCGATCCGCCTGAGCCGACTTTTGCCTCCAAGTCGATCACATGCGGTAGAAAGTTTCACTTGAGTAGACCCGCGTCTTAGATGTCTGGATCCGAATCCAAACCCCCTTCTTAGTCTTGCAAGGACTACTCCGGAGAATAGGAAGAGAGAGAGAGAGAGAGAGAGAGAGAGAGAGAGAGAGAGAGAGAGAGAATAGTTTAGTCACCGATCGAGCTTGCTCTAAAATTCTGGAGATACTCGATCGAGGACTTGGTGCATCTTTCAACGAAGGGAGTGCACCCCTATTTATATATGGAGTCGGCACTCCTTCTTTCGTTGAGAGCAATGTGGGACAATAGCTAAATTGAAGAGAATTCAATTAATCTAATTTAGCTTAATTTGAAGTTAGAGAGCTTTTCATAAAAGCAAACTTCAACTAATTAATTCTCTTCGCTCATTGAACTTTAAACACCAAACAAGCTATCAATCCGAAGGGCTTCGAATGGTGAACGCGTAGGAACCAACGGCGATGAATTTTGACTTCGTTTGACCCCTTAAACAATTGCCCAAAGTTAGGCAAAAAAATCAACTTTTGTAGCCGTCTTTTTTGGGGTTAAAAACCCTAAAATAACTTAAGTTGCAAGCGTGGCCGCTGCCCACTGTGCAGCGGGCGTTAGCCCGCTGTGGCCAGCGGGCCGCGCCCGTTTTGCCTCTGCGGATGGGCTTGTTAGCCCAGTGGGTCTAACCCACATTGCCTTGAACTGTTTTCGCATTTCTGGGCTCGTTTGAGCTCCGATTTGGATGTGGTTTGAACCTGTGTTTAGACAGGGACGATCGTCAATATCCCGTCATCCAGGTAACCCTTTCTAATATATTTGTTCCTACTAAATTTGTCGTAACCATTTTACGACACGTTTAATCTTTGTTTGCATCAAATGCAACATTGTCCCTATTGCTATCACGACTAATTTTCACAACAAGCTTTGTGAATATTAACTATTCAATATCATCAAATGAGTATCTCTCAATTAATCTTTCTATTACTAAGACACGAACGCTACTCGGTGTGAGACCCTACAGCCTGACCTTACTACAGGTTGGGGCTCGAAACCCCTAGACGACGATCACCACGAGCAGTAGCTGTCATCCCTGTTTCAGAATCATCATAATGTGATCGACCCTTTGACAAAAGCATCATTGGGTTTACATTGGCTGTGTCAGTGATGAATGCCGTTAGCTATAGTCCCTTTGTCAAGACTGTGTTCCTGTTGGCCTAGGGTTTAGTTTAATGTCAACCCTATTAGACAACATTGGTCAGTATACGTCGGTCTTTGTTGTATACACATTGTACTTCTTACAACGTACCCCGGTCGAGGATTAACACAAAGACCATACTGAGCCTATAACACTAACTTCCCTTTAACGGAAGTGATGAATCCCATCTTAGTCATCTACTCACCTCGAGAGCTTTAGGTGCAACCTAACCTAAGATCTTTCAGCAGGCCTAGCCTCGAAGCTAGATCATGGGTCTAGGCTACACTGTTCGCTCACAGGTTCGTACAAATGACTTCAGGTCATAAGGATCAGTTAACCTATCATCACCCTAGAGTTATTATAGACAGTTTAGTTAAAGTTAACCATTTAATAACTCTAATTTGGTCGTTCAGTGAACTCATTCTCCAATGAGCACCTGTGTCTCGTCTCCGACTTCACCAAGTCGAATGACTATGAGATCATCATTACCCTAAGGTAGACTAAGACAGAGTGGTCTATCCGATGTGTCGATATCCAGTTCTCGATACATCTATGACCACGAACCGTTTAAGACTTATGTTTCTATTCGGTCGCTTACTTACTCATAATCGAGATCTTATCTAGATACGTAAGGACCTAACTATAAGTCTATGGATATTATCTAAGTATATTAATACGAACGATTTTATCCTTTAGGATAATAGGTACCATGTACAGTATGAACAAGACGTATACTTAGGATAAATTGCCTTATGGGCATATATCCTCCTACATCTCCCACTTGCACTTAGGCTATTTATCTTGGTATCTCATACCGTTATAGCATATCTGTCACTTTGACATTTATATGACAAACCTAAGAGTGGATTTACTAACGAGTATCTACAATGTATTTTAATGGATTATTTATATATACATCTCTTGATCACGCTAGGTTGATCCTTTTGAAAAATGATTTGGATCAATTTTTCCTTTCTTTGTATAACTAACAATTAGCTTATACAATCTAGATGTAGGGTCTAACATTTCTATAAGTCAGTCTCAGCTCATTCAACTTTTCTTGTGTTAATATGTCGAGTACATACATGACACCCTAAGTCTTTATATATACTATTAAATCAAAACGATTTTGATTCAATGTTTTATATAGATGATTCATTTAAGGTGGAAATCCTTTTTACTTAGTCCGAAAGACCGGAACTAAGTATACGAGCTGGCTCCCACTGACTTTAAGAATTACCTGCTTAAGTGCTTCAATATCATATCTAAAGCATATTTAGATTTATATATAAAGACATAACCATTTGGTAAGTGCTTTAGATGGAATGTACTAGTGTCAGGTTCGGTTTAACGAATGAGTCAAGTCAAGATCGGTTTAAGGAATCTTGGCATTTGACTCACTCAATCAAACGTCCTACACTGTACTTTTCCCTTAACCACATTTAATATTAACTTTTTAATAACTAAATGCAGGTTGTTAAGAATTAATCTTAATATGCGTATAATTGTGATCGCACACAATTTATACGCCCCCGTAACCTATACTTAACTACCGATTGACTATAACATTAAGTCAGCTCCAAAAACAACATTTTTCGAAGCTTCACATCATAATTCGAGAATTTTTGCAACCAACTCAGAAAGACACAATCACAGAAAATTTAAGCCAATCTTAATCAAACTTCAATTTCAACAGAGAACGCGATTTCCGAGACATTCATTAAAAACAACGGATTCATAAAGATGAACCGTAATATGTTTATCAAATAAACTTTGAGTGTTGAACACTCAATCATTGTTTTCACTTAGAGGAATGATACATTTTATTTAACTAAAATTTAGTTTCAGCTCCTTCTCGATCATGTCTCTCGAAGTCTTTGAACGGCCCCAACAGCAACGATTGCTTAGATTGCCGACGGTCCTGCACACTTCTCCAAATCTTCGCTTCATATCAGCCACCTGTATACATTACACAGATGTCTCAGTATCTCATACTATATGATTGGAAATAATTACGCTTCATTGAATTTAATTTGTTGTACCTGAGGTAGAAGCATCAGTATGCCCCTTCTTCTTCTCTGCAAGATAGATCTTACAGTTCCTCTTCTAGTGGCCAATCTTATGGCAATGGAAGCACTCAGATTTTGACGGGGCCCCTTTGGTCTTTTTCTTCCCTTTCTTTGCCTTCGCAGATTGCGGGGCCTGGCTCTTCTTACCCTTGCCTTTCGGCTGGTCGGAAGAAGCAGAGCCAGTAACCAATGCAGTCGGCTTCTTCTCAATCTCCTCAAACTGCCTAAGCATATTTAGGAGACCAGGAAGATCCGTTTCAAGACTGTTCATTATAAAACCAGTGATGAAAGGCTTAAATTCAGGAGTTAAAGACTTAAGGATAATGTCCACGGACATCTCATTGTCTAGGACAAATCCTAACTGGGCGGCGTCCTCTCCGTACCTGATCATCTTGATAACATGATCTTGTACGGGCCATGTCTCCATCTTTGTGCCCCAGAGATTACTGGTGGCTTCGAACTTGGCAGCTCGAGATCGATTGCCGAATAACTCTTGTGCATTCAGAAGCATACTTTGGACATCCATATGTTCATGCTTCCTCTGCAGTTCGTTACTCATTGAAGCCAGAGTAAGGCACATGGCCTTCTCTGCATCCCTCTGATATAGCTTATAGGCTTCCTTTTTCTCGAAGGTTGAATCATCATCGGGCTTCTCCAGAGCGTCTTCGAACAATACGCATCCAATTCTGGCTAGGGAAAGGACCAACTTAATGTTCCTAAGCCAGTCTTTGTAGTTCGTTCCATCGAGCACGTTCTTCTCTACCATATATCTAAGACCCGAATCCATTCTGCATTTTATAGATACTTTAGTCAGTATATGTTCGTAGTATAGTTTTAATGGTTTTTAATAAAACTATATTCTCCCACTAAATTTATTAAAGCCATAATAATAAACAATTTATTATATAATAACATTTGTGAGAGAGGGATCCGACTACCCTGAGTCTGACAACCTTGAGTGTGTCTCAACAAGTTGTCTGACTCTGCAGTCGGTAGACGAACTCGTCGTCAATCATATTAAATATGATTCCCTATCGATTTTACCCCTAGTCATTTATGATCATGAGTGTGCTTATCCGGATCACAATGGCTAGCCTAGTCTGACCCTTGTTTTCGTGTCTAGCCTGACTTGCCCCGCCTCTTGGTGTATGCACGACACGTCGGTTTGGGTCAGGACTTAAACTACATTCTTGGTTAGACTTACGCCGATGCTCGGAGGATGAGACAACGGTTTTAGTCAGGTCAAGATGTTAATCAAGAAATTGGTTTCTATAAGATTGACATGTCACGGCTTGAGTGTAGCTCAACAACCGTAACAGGTTTCTTACAGTTGCCAACTCCTAAAACAAGGAGGGCTACGATTTATCTTGAACAAGATTATTATCATATTTGACTTAGGTATAGTCTATGGACTTACACAGTCATGAATCGACTCCTTGCGGTCCAGCGGACGCGGCCAGGGAATTTACTAAGCCTGGACCACTCGGCCCCTAGACTAGCTAGGGTGGTCCAAAAAACTTAGCCAAGTACATTGACCGACATCATGATCCATTGAAAGAGTTTTCATTAATTCTATGTTCGTCCAACAACTAAATGGCTTTTAAATAAAACTAGTTAATCCTTATCAACTAGTGGATCCTAAAATTCGAAATTTTATGGATTGGTTGAACAATTTTTATTAGGTCCTTATCAACTATAAGGTTCATTTGTTCAACGTGCTACCCCAATCTAATTAGGATTTAATAAAACAATTACAACATATTTCAAAAATAGTCTTTTATGAAAATCATCATTTAAACGGTTTATTGCAATGATTGACAATCAAAAAGGGACTACCCTAATCTGGTATTAGGTTTTGATGTTGTTTTGTTTCTAAAACATAACATGTCACTAGTTTATTAAAATTTCATCTTATAAAATTTTAAACATTTAATGGCTAACCTAAAAAGGTTCATGAATACATTATTCAACATGTCTATTAAAAGAAAATGAAACAACTAATTTATCCGCATAAATAAAAGTATCATTTAGTGACATATAATGAGAATTTGCAAGTTAAAATTTATCTACATAATAAATAACACGCAAATCTAAAATTTAACATTTAAATTTAAAGATCAAAAAATTTAAAGCTTAAAACATTTTTATCACATAAAACTAGGTTTCATAAAATTATCAAATACTTTTAAAACCTAGGCTTTAAAATTTTAATCAATCATTTCTAGGATTAAAATATCGCATAAATAATCTAGAAACCTATATGTAATTTAAAAAAAAACTAATTTATCACTTCATCTTATGAAAAATAAAATATTTCTTTAATATACATATCCATTAAAGCAATTTTAAAACATTTTTAAAATCATTAGAATTGTTTTAAAATCTTTTAAATAAAGTTTTTTAAAATTTCTAACCTTTATGTAACTTAAGAAAATTAAATTTCCAAAATAAAATATATCCTTAAAGTTACATAAAGTTTAAAACTTTTAAATGCTCGGAAAAATTATTATATCTCATAAAAATTTTATAAAACATTTAAACATTAGAGACCCATTTAAATTTATCGCATAAAATTAAATCGTCCCAAAAAAATTTTCGTGTTGCAAAAACAATTTTTAAAAAACACAACAATTTTAAACTAATTTTAACATAAAGCTAAAAATAGTTCGTATGTTTAAAATTAAGCAATTTAAAGATTTAAAAAACGTCGCATAAATAGATCTATAACATAATCGTGGCTCTGATACCACTGTAGGGGTTTTGGGACCCTCAGAGCTCGGGTCTGTGTCCGTCCTAAGTCGGACGATCCACAGGGGCTTAAAGCGCATCAGAAAATCAAAAACAAAACTTTTAAGCTAGCTAAACAATTTAGCTAGGCTCTGAGGGAGCCAGAACCTAGCCCGATCTATGCCAACTTGGGGTGGATCTGACCACCCCAAAAGGGATCTATTCTAAAGCGACAAAATTAAATTTGCACTAAAATTGCTTAACCACATACCTGGAATCTTGGCCCTGGAGCAGGCAAGATGTACTGCACCGTTTTCTGATGCTCCTCGTAGCCGAGTCGCCTTGACTCGATCCGCCTGAGCCGCCTAGCACCCTCGAACCGATCCGCCCGAGTCGACTTTCGCCTCCAAGCCGATCACATGCGGTAAAAAGTTTCACTTGAGTAGACCCGCGTCTTAAACGTCTGGATTCGAATCGAAACCTCTTCGTAGTCTTGCTAGGACTACTCCGAAGAATAGGAAAAGAGAGAGAGAGAGAATAGTTTAGTCGCCGATCGAGCTTGCTCTAAAATTCTGGAGCTCCTCGATCAAGGACTTGGTGCATCTTTCAGCGAAGGGAGTGCACCCATATTTATATAGGGAGTCGACACTCCTTCTTTCTTTGCGAGCAATGTGGAGCAATAGCTAAATTGAAGAGAATTCAATTAAGCTAATTTAGCTTAATTTGAAGTTAGAGGGATTTTCATAAAAGCAAACTTCAACTAATTAATTCTCTTCGCTTATTAAACTTTAGACACCAAACAAGCTATCAATCTGAAGGGCTTCGAATGGTGAACGCGTAGGAACCAACGGAGACGAATTTCGACATCGTTTGACCCCTCAAACAATTGCCCAAAGTTGGGCAAAAAATCAAATTTCGTAGCCGTCTTTTTTGGGGTTTCAAAAAACCCTAAAATAACTTAAGTTGCGGGCGCGCCCGCTAAGCTTAGCGGGCGCGCCCGCCCAAGGCATGGGAGGCGGGCCGCCCGCCCGCTGCTAAAGTGGGCACTGTGCAGCGGGCCGCGCCCGTTTTGCCTCTGCGGATGGGCTTGTTAGCCTAGTGGGTCTAACCCACCTTGCCTTGAACTGTTTTCACGTTTCTGGGCTCGTTTGAGCTCCGATTTGGACGTGGTTTGAACATGTGTTTAGACCAGGATGATCCCGTCATCCAGGTAACCCTTTCCAATATATTTGTTCCTACTAAATTTGGCGTAACCAATTTACGACATGTTTAATCTTTGTTTGCATCAAATGCAACATTGTCCATATTGCTATTACGACTAATTTTCACAACAAGCTTTGTGAATATTAACTATTCAATATCATCAAATGAGTCTCTCTCAATTAATCTTTATATTACTAAGACACGAACACTACTCGGTGTGAGACCCTACAGCCTGACCTTACTACATGTTGGGGCTCGGACCCCTAGACGGCGATCACCACGAGCAGTAGCTGTCATCCCTGTTTCAGAAGCATCATAACGTGATCGACCCTTTGACAAAAGCATCATTGGATTTACATTGGCTGTGTCAGTGATGAATGCCATTAGCTATAGTCCCTTCGTCAAGACTGTGTTCCTGTGGCCTAGGGTATGGTTTACTTTCAACCCTATTAGACAACATTGGTCAGTATACGTCGGTCTTTGTTGTATACACGTTGTACTTATTACAACGTACCCCGATCGAGGATTAACACAAAGACCATACTGAGCCTGTAACACTAACTTCCCTTTAACGGAAGTGACGAATCCCATCTTAGTCATATACTCACCTCGAGAGCATCAGGTGCAACCCAACCTAAGATCTTTCAGCAGGCCTAGCCTCGAAGCTAGATCATGGGTCTAGGCTACACCGTTCGCTCACAGATTCGTACAAATGACTTTAGGTCATAAGGACCAGTTAACTTATCATCACCCTAGAGTTATTATAGACAGTTTAGTTAAAGTTAACCATTTAATAACTCTAATTTGGTCGTTCAGTGAACTCATTCTCCAATGAGCACCTGTGTCTCCTCTCCGACTTCACCAAGTCGAATGACTATGAGATCATCATTACCCTAAGGTAAGACTAAGACAGAGTGGTCTATCCGATGTGTCGATATCCAGTTCTCGACACATCTATGACCACGAACCGTTTAAGACTTACGTTTCTATTCGGTCGCTTACTTACTCATAATCGAGATCTTATCTAGATACGTAAGGACCTAACTATAAGTTTATGGATATTATTTAAGTATATTAATATGAACGATTTTATCCTTTAGGATAATATGTACCATATACAGTATGAACAAGACGTATACTTAGGATAAATTGACTTATGGGCATATATACTCCTACACCCTTTTCCGCACAACCTATGTGGGACTAATAAATTAGAGTTAATTAAATCAAGTTAGTTTGCCTTTCACAAAGTGCAAACTTCCGAGAATTTTATCTCACTAACCGTTGAGTTTCATGATTGATACAACCTATCAATTCGAAGGGTGTTCAACGGTGAATGCATAGGAAAAAATGGCTCGTCAATCCGAGTCTGTTTGGCCCATCAATTGTATGTCCAAAGTTCAGCCCACGACTAGATTTTCGACTAAAACCAGCCGTCAAATCTGTCCAGTAAACCTAGGGTTCTGCACCCATGGTGGGACCCAGAAAGTGGGTCCCACCGCTCAAAAAACAGGCTGACTGGGTGCCTGGCCCAGACCTGGGCGCAGGCGCCCAGGCGCCTGGCACCAGGCGCCCAGGCGGGTGCCTGGGCAGGGGCGCCCAAGGCGCCTGGCCCAGGGCGCCTGGGTTCCTAGGCGCCCACCCTGGGTGCCTAGGCAGGCGCCCAGGCGCCTGGGCCTGGACGAGGGCCCAGGCCCAGGGCGCCTGGTGCCCTGGGCGCGCAGGCCCAGGGCAGGTCTTGGGCTGGCCACTGATCCAGACCAGACCAGAATGATCTGGCTTGGGTCAGTCTGGTCTAGTCTGTAATGACTTAACCCATTAGGCTGTTTTGAGCACAATTTGGGCATCTGGCGTCCAATTTGAACGCCGTTCGAACCTGGGCGTAGATCGGGACATTCCCGTCTTACCCATGAACTTTTCCTTGCGTTTATTTATTATAGTCTTAAATAATTTAAGACACATTTAATCTATTTTGCATCATATGCAAATTAGTCCCTATCTAGGCTTAAATTATCATTTGCATCAAATACAAATGATCTGAGTGCACATTCCTCTACAGATGATGCTTATGACTTGGGTATTTTCTAGATCTTTGAACAATGTCAGCTGGCGTACTCAAGTTGGTTGTTACGGCTATCTCTCAAGAAGGTTGTAAACAATATAAAAAGACTAGGGCAATAGGTGTCACCACTAGGATCGTCAAATATCAATGTTAAGTTAGAATTCTTACGTTTATTAGGAAGAGATTGTCACATCTAAGATGTATAACTTGTAACTACCTGTAATTTTTCAACACTTCAATTTACATCCTTAACGTATTTTTAACATTTGAAAATTTTCTTTATAAATGTTAGTCAAGAGTTTTATAACAAAACTGATTTAAAAAATTCTTATAAAAATATTTTCAAGCACTAGATGAATTATAATATATTTCAGTAAGTTCAGATTTCCTCAAATACTCAAAACAATTCTGATAAAAATTCATTTTCAGTTATTACCGTATTGGCTTAATGAATTTATTTTCTATACAAACATCTTCAAAACATTTTCAAACTTATGCATTAGCATCCTATGATCATTTAGGGCTCCCCACATTAATTTCGTAATTTTCTGATATCGTTTCGACCTAGAACCTGCAAACCCTCTTTCTAAACGTTTTGGCCCAAAACTAGTATCCCCGTAGCCCAAACCCTGAAACGGACTTCGTATTTGCGATCCTCGCGATGATACGATCCCGTGGGTATGTTTTCGTAATTTTTCGGACACGTTTACTAGTAGGGGCAAAATCGTAATTTCGTTTTTGGTATTTTTACTAATTACTTCCCACCTAATCTAAACCGTAGCTACCCACATCCCGATCTAACTCTCTCTCCGATACCTCTCAACACCTACTCCCTCTTTCACTCAACCCTATTAAATCAACCCCACAGGCCTCTCTATCTCTTATCCTCTCTTAGTCGAACCCAACACAAACCAATTCAGGCCAAGCTATAAACCCCACACATTCTCTTCTTCCCTCAGCCCGTAACACACACAAGCCCTCTCTCCTCCCTCTACCAGCTCTCTCACGTTCTCTCCCCTAAGCCCTGAAACCCTTGCAAATGCAACCCAGCTTCTCAAACCCTTCTCTCTCGTACTCGTCCCTCTCCTTCTCTCTTACTCTCGTTCTCAACAAACCCTCCCCCAGGCTGTTCAAAAACCCTTTCCCCCACTCTCAAAAGCTCCCTCTCCCGCTCTCCCACGGCAAGCCCACGCCTCGCCATCCTCCTCCCCTCTCCGACGCAGACGGAGTCGTCGCCACTTGCTCCAGGGATCTCTGACGACGTCGCCGTCCCCAAGCAGCTCCGGAGCATCCCCACAGCCCCAACCCCCCTCTCGTTCACTCTCACGGTGAGCCCACGATGAAGCTCAGTCCACCAGTCCGACGAACCCCGAGCACCGTCCGCCAAGCTCCCTCGGAGCTGTTCGCCATCACCCTCTCTCTTCGCCACCGACGGAGCCCCCGTCACCGTGCACGACGCTCTGAGGACGCCACCCAAGAGCACGCCATCGCCGTCCGCTGCAACGCCACCACGTCGCCGCTGCCACCTCGCCCCCACCCACTCCGCCGTAGTTGCCTCCCCGCCGCCACTTGACGCCGTCGTCCCGCCGCCCACCGTCGAGCTGACCCCGCCCCCTCAGCTGCTGTCGAGAGATTCGACGGAGCGCACGTAAACCTTCGATGGCAAACTCGAAATTACGAAGGTAATTTCGTATTTTCAGTATTTAATTAATTATTAAATGGGTTTTATGGTTTTTAATCCATTACTTGTAATATAAGCCTCATAAAAATGTGGGGCTAGCTCCAGAAAATCGGAAATAATATTCTGGATCCAATGGCGATGGTCTCATCTCGATCAGACGCTTACTTTTTCCAGAATCATTTTTAGCCTAAAATTAATTACGTAAAATTATTTCTAAAATACGTAACTCTCTGTTTTCACGTACACTGATACGTGATAAAGATATATGTAATAGTAATCTTCGAGACGGTCGTTTTGACTGCTCATTCAAATATTTCCGACTAGTATTGCTCCCGGAAGAATTTACGGAAGTTTACGTTACTTAGGAAAATTGAGTTTTTAAAGGGATTTTTAAGCTTTTGAAAATTATAAAAATTACCAGAGACTTCTGAAAAATATTTCCTTGCAGTAAAATTATTTTTAACATATCTAGCCTATAAAAAAATTTAGAACCTTTTTCAGCATCGTTTCAATCAGTTTAAAAATCAAAACGATCAAGTTTAATAAATAGAAAATAGTGTGTGCTTTAACCAATTGTTTCTTGTGTTTGCAGGTACCAATCCTCGTGCACCAGCTTCTCTAGCTCCAACCTCGTCTTGCCACGATGAGCTCGAAAATAGTAAGTCACGACAGAGTCTAAACTTAGAAAACTAGTCTTCTGTGCTTGTACGAACTCGTAACACTTCACCACTTATAGCCTCCGAACGGCTATTGACTTGTACCGAACTAGAAACCTAATAGGAAAGTAATCTACCAAAGATTACATTGCCAACTTTCAACTTTGGTGGTTGTATCACACAACGACCAACTTGGGTAAATTGTGTGCTAACCACACTACCACGTGCTTAAAGCACGGAAGTAACATCTTTTGTGTTGGACTTGTTTTTATCCGCTTTCATACATTCTGGTTTTCAATGAGGAAGTCAACCAATTGACTTGGTTTGACTAGTAACATGTGGAACATCATGTGGAACATCATGTGGAACATCATATAAAGAAATTGCACTTGACACATTACTGGGGTATTGGGGTAACTCATAGTTAGAGAGAGTACGGGAGCGACTAGAGTTCGATCTTCATGTCCTGTCGCCTGAGTTTTGGCATCCCGTCCTGTTGCCCGAGTTTCGGCAAAATACATGTACTGCTGCCTGGGTTTCGGCATTCGTCTAGGTAAGCGCACCCGGACAAGAGATGAACTGAACGGTCACATATTGTACTCTCCTACTTGAGTCACGTAGTGTAGTTACCTTTGCACAGTCACTTTTACCTTATGCACCGCAGTCACCTTTACTTTACACGTCACATGCACGTTACTTACTACACATTTGCGGTCACAGTACTTTACTTGTCGTACTTTTGGGTACAGACGTAGCATGTTTCGCTTGCTTGGCCTGCTTTACACTTGCACCACCATAGTACAGTGGCTCTCTCTCCTTTCAGTTCAGTTTGCCTTTACTTTTCAGTTATGTATAGTTGTTACTCAGTACTTTACTTTTCACTCTGATCTACTTGTACGTAGTTACTTTTGTCATACTTGTACAATACTTCTTTTCTATATTTAGAATTGTTGTGACTTACCTACGATTCCATCTCCGTGGCACCGCAGACGACGTATATATGGAGGTAGATGCTTTTGAGTTGATAGCGCCAGAGTTCGACCATGAGACCGCAGCTTTCAGTTTTATTTTCGTTATGTACTTTCTTTCTTTCATGTATCATTGTTGGAACATTTGTACAGTATGGATTGTAATAATTGGACACTATTTAGGTATTTTTGTACATCTCTGCATCGTAGCTATTTTGGTTTCACTGGTTAACTACAGGACCAGCGCAAATATCAACTAAGTAACGGGCCCCCGAGAGCGGGTCGTTACATAACTCATGTTCAACTGTCGTTGTACCATTCGTCTAACGTATCCCGTATTCGGCCCCATCGTCGTGGATAGCCTCACACGTGATCCATGCATTACGATCGACAACTATTCTAAATCTCTACTCATACCACTGTCGTGGATCAGAGCTTTGATCTGTGAATTGGTGGCTCTCATTGTTGCTATTGTCGTAGTCATCGATTAGTAATATAGTACGCTAGTGGAAACCATCAAGTGCACACCACTGTCATAGTCACGAACCCTAATTGAATTCACTAATGTGCCTAATTAAGTTCATAGGATAATCCTTAAGCGCGCGTGCCACTGTCGTAGTCTTGATCCCAGTATGAGATCTCCTACAAACTTGGCTGGATTAACCAAAACACATCCTTTTAGCCAAGACAATATAAAAAACCTACTGTTAAGGCCAACATTGACCGAGACAGTTGTTAAGCTGACACAAGCTCTTGATGCTGAGTCAGAGCCTCATCAGCAGATGATGTGGGACCCTTGGTTGGAAGAACCTGGGTCGAGTCATGGTGGTAGATGATGATGCGGTGCTCGGTCGACCATTGATCAGCTTGTATGTTGATCGCTCGAGGTTGGAAAGCTCGGGAACGATCTTAGCGGGAGATGGAGACTCGTTGATCTGCACCATAGAGACACGTTGGGGGGATCGAATCTAGATTCCGACCTAAATCCCTTCCAATGCTTAAGTTAATACGGAAACTTAAGGAAGAGAGGGAGCTTGATGCAGCTGAGATCGACCCACAGAGGTTCGTCTCAGGACTGGCGACGCAAGCTCTAAACTGTAAGAAATATCAGGTGAGAAAGTAGATTTCTATGTCTTAGACCTCGTACCTTGAAGATGTGACCCTTCCTTGTATTTATAGGCATTCAGGGTCCTTTTGGAGACATTGGGAAGATAACGACTTCCCGTTATGGGGCCATGATCTTCCTCCTTTAATAAGAGTAAATGTCACACACGTTCCCACGAATTATGAGCCTGTCTTTAATCACACGTTCGAGTACGTGGAATGCAACAGTCGACTGGCCAATGGGCTTTGACTGAGTCGATGTCGGGTTCCTCTTGTGGGTCTCATGGGCTTTGGTCATCCATCGGTCGAGTCATCTCGAGTGCCGACCCAATGACCCAACAGTGGGCCCCATCGCAAGACCTCAAAGGGTCTATACATTGAAGTCAAGTGACGTTACATCGCACTAATAGGGGCACTGCAGTCGAGAAAATAGCACACAAGTTGCAGGTGCCCAAACACCTGCCTCGTCGATTCAGATGATTTGCTGGTTTGAAAACCAAGATACTCAGAGCATTTGGATCTTCGACGCGTGTTTCATCATGTAGTTATTGCCCCGCCTATATAGGACGATTTCAGTGACAGAGTGCAAAAGTATTGTCTTCATTCTCTTGGCTTTAGATTTTTCTTCCTTCGAAAGAAATGGCTTCGTCATCCAACCCTAATTCTGAAGGGATATTGGTCACAGTTATGCAGAAGAATAAGGACAGGATCATGGAGTCGGGTATGCTCACGAATCTGAGATACAACGTCAAGTCTGGTCAGATCCCCGAGCTTTAAAGGAGTTACGTCCGTCTCGATTACCAAGTTCGAGCGCCTGGGAGGAACAAGAGTGTCCATCGTCTCGGTGTCCAAGAAGTGGGGGTATACGTCAAATCCTTTGAACGAGGCCTTCGATTCCCCATGCATCCTTTCATGATGCAATTCTTGTGTACCTTGAACATTTTCCTCTGCCAGTTGATGCCGAACACCATTGGCATATTGACGGGCTTCATAGCTTTGTGTGCAATGAAAGGAATTGAACTATCTCTGAGACTGTTCAATTATTATTTCTTGATCCCTCCCATCAAGACCCCAGGCTGGTATTCAGTAATGGCCCGTCGAGGCAGGAAGCTGTTGGAAGACCTTCCCACCTCTAATCCCAAATGAAGAGAGGAGTTTGTGTTTATGGTTTTCCAAGGGGAGGCAAGCTTCTGCATAGGTTGGGGTGGCCCTGACTTGGGCCTTGCCGAGGAAAAGTGATGTCCCCTAGATTTAGCAATGTGTAGTCAGAACGGGGATACCAGATTTAAATATTTATAACCACAAGCGCACGGTGTTGTAGTGTGGCTTGGGGGTCGAACATGGGGAGGCGTGAGATGTGCTTGATGTCAAAGAGGAACCGGATCACCTGGTGGGTGAGCTAGCCCTATAGCTCGGGGTTTGTCACGAAATGGAACTACGAAAGATGTAAGATATAAAAGGGACTTTGGTTTCCACCCTATCATGTGCCCTCTCTATTATGACCGATGGATAGGAGAATGATCGGATTCTAGGGTTTAGTGGTGAGATGTTGCCTCTAAAAGTGATATCTAGCGTCCCATGGGACCGATATTCCGGTCGATGCCTAGGATAATACGCCAGGTCTACCCGGGTTCGAACGGTGGGCATTCCCATATCCATTAACACCGATCGACTCCGGGAGAACTAAGCTCGCAACGATTGCTCCCGACATTTTATCCTGCCGTTCCCACACGCTAGGATTCAATGTCTACGCTAGGGGTGTGAGCTGTGGCTAGGGGATCAAACGCCAATTTTATTTCCCCTTGGCCCGATGGTCAGAGGCGGTCTTTCTCCTGCCAATGACAATGAAACACCCAGCGTAATCATCTAAATTCCTATATCCTTTCAAAACCCTAATCCTATGGTTGATCTAGGGAGAACCCACGAAGGGGCTTTCACCAACGTCCCAGATTAGGAAACTACTCACAGTTCATTGCAAAAAGGGCAACACAACAAATTATAGCCATTAAAATCAAGATCAATCAATAGATTAATGGAGCAAATAGTATTAAGAACGCAATGTAAAATTATCGAGACAATCAGAGAACTTACAAAACAAAATAAATTCGCAGCCGTCTAAATCCCAAAAAGACAGTTTTAGAAAAGGGGATCTGTTTCTGGGAAAGGGTTGTATTTATAGATAAGCATCCACCCGATCGGTTGAAGCATCAACCGATCGAGTGAGTGGGAGGTTGACTTGGTCTTCAGCTTTTGAGATACATTACCCGATCGCTGAACTGATCGGGTGAGTCGTCGGGTTGTGAGCTGCGGGCACTTCGGCTACAGATGAACCGATCGGGTGAGATTTCACCCGATCGGTTGGAATTCAGCTCCAAAAGACAGAGAAGACTGCGGCTCTACCCGATCACTGAATCGATCGGGTGGGGTCTTCTTCATTACTGCTCCAGATCGGGTCGGATACGCGTGCACGAACCGATCGGGTGGGTCTGTCCACTCGATCGGTTGAGGGCTGATATGTGGTATTCTTTGACGTTTTGCCCTCAGGTTCTTGCGCGACACCTCCCGTTGCTCCGGGGACTCATGATATCTGCTTTATATGTCCCCAGCACTGGCAATCTCCTGCAACGGCACAAAAACACAAAGAAAGTGAAAGAAAACTAGAAATCACAAAAGAATGGATACGAAACACCGAAAAATAATGGAAAATCATGTAGAAGACGTGCGTGAATATATAAAATATAAACGCACGTCAAAATCCCCCAAGCTGAACCCTTCCTCGTCCTCGAGGAAGATGAGTGAAAGTAGGAGCTCGGAGGGGAAAATAGAAAGAAAGAAACAGAAAAAGAAAGGAAAGTCCTAGATCACCCGTCAGGGCCAACAAAAACTTACTCACCACACTAAGCAAGCATGCGATAAACACATCACTAAACCCAGGAAAATGAGTCCATATACGTGTCGTAGGCCCACGCGGTGAAGCGCGAGTGAGTAAGGTCGTGGGCTAGCAGACGGTGTTACTATCTAAATTGTGCAATAAAGCTCCATACACACATACCCAAGGCATGACACAAATATCTGTTGAGTATTGATTCCTCGGATTTGGTTTTGATGATGAACAAACATAAATATCGTGAACTAACTCTTTGTGAGCGCAGTTATGGAGATCGTCGCCAAAATTCTACGTACATCAAAAGCGACGTCTCAAGACTTCTCAAAGCGCGTGATCGTATGCCTGAAGCTTCGTTGAAGCTCTAGGAGGATTATTGAAGTCAAGAGATTCGGATTGAAGCTTTGAAGACAATTCGTCAAGTTAATTTTATAGTCTTCTAGCTTCTTTTCGTAGAATGTTAAACCTTGAGTAGGACTTACATTATAATCTTCATAACGCTCATATCTTAGAGCTAGGATTATCTTAGAAGCCCATAGAATCTTTCCCGAAGCTTTACGCTTCATTTCACGGCTTCTGGTGCATCTTAGTTGGTTCAAGAAGAAGAACCAACCGACTAGATTATCATCTAGTCGGTTAAGAATCCTTCTTGAGCCGACTAGATCTCCTTGCTCAATTCAGCCTAGACTCTGTTGACCAATTAGTCGGTCCAAGAAGGTTCACCGACCGACTAGTTGTCAAATTAGTCGGTTTGGAATCCTTCTAGACCGACTAGTTATGTCTTTCATTTCTTCAGCCTAGCTACTGTTTACTGTTAGTCGGTCCAAGAACATCCATCGACCGACTAGTTATGAAACTAGTCGGTTGGAATTTGTTCTTAGACCGACTAGTTCTCCTTGAATTCAGCCTATTGGTTTTCAACTCTTAGTCGGTCAAAGAACACTCCCCGACCGACTAGTTGTCAAACTAGTCGGTTGGCAAGTCTTCTTAGACCGACTAGTTCTAACTCCTGAATTCTCCAGTCTTGGTTGTGAACCATTTAGTCGGTCCAAGAAGAATCACCGACCGACTAGTTGCAAAACTAATCGGTCAGTGATCCTTCTTAGACCGATTAGACTGCTTCAGAAATAGAGCCATTGGAGCATTAATTGCTACGAATTTTCTCTCTCTTCTCTCTATCCTATATAATCTTGTGATGCTTCTTCATAGCATTCAAGGCTGATATTATTGAGACTTTGAGAATCAAAGAGAGAGCATTTAATTCCTATTTCCAAGCTGCCTCTCTTCACAAGAATCTCTCCCTCACTCTTATTCCTCAAGAGAGATTCTCATTGATTATGAGCTACTCAAGCTAGGAGCTTGAATCTAAGTCACCAACTTCTCCATAGCCACATATTGTTGGTCATCTTGGTGGAGCTAGGGTTTGGTGATTGCTTCTTCCCCAAAATCTTTCTTGCCCTAAAATCGTAAGTTTACTCAAGGCATAGGATTTTGTTGGTAAGTGTTTATTATTTCATTTACTTTGATATTGCAAGTTATTTCCTCTCGGTTTGTGAGAGAAGTTTGTGATCCCGGTTTGTGGGAGTCACATTTTCATTTGTGTATGATTTGATCTTGTAGAGGTTTTCTACAAGAATTTCATAGTGCAAACTTGTGTTAGTGGTTTCTAACTCAAGTAGCCGGAGGGGATCTGGGTGTTTGGGACGTAGGATCACCGGGAACAAGTCGGGGAGACTTGGGTGGATCCGAACCCGTTACATCGATTGTTTGCATTGTCTTTTATTGTTGTCAATATTTTCATTCCGTATTGTTGGTTGAGTTTGCACGATAATTAGGAATAATTACTCTTGATTATTTTAAAGTACTATTCACCCCCCTGTAGTACTTGTGCAGTAGCTATCATGGCATTACATTTGGTATCAGAGCCAAGTTCATAGCTATGTCTACCAACGACAACAAGACCATTCGTCTACCTTCAGACTATAGCACCTTCAGGAACCGTGAAGGGGCTTCTTCGGTGATGGAAGGCCACTCCTCAACTAGGCCTCCTTACTTCAACGGTGCCAATTATGGGTATTGGAAATGCCGGATGGAAACGTTCCTCCGGAGCACCTCACTATGGAGAGCCACGATGACGGAGTATGTTGAGCCCGCCAAACAAGACTTCGCTAAGTGGACTACCGTGGAGGTCGCTGCGGAGGTGAACAATGCCAAGGCAATGAATGCCTTGCAATGTGCGTTGGAGCCCGAAGACTTCAACAAGATATGCACATGTAAGAGTACATATCAAATCTGGAACTCACTCCTCATCTTGCTGAAGGAACGAGTAGTGTAAGACACTCCAAACTCACTATTGTAAATAAATAATTCGAATTATTTCACATGCAACATGGTGAGAAGATGAATGAATACTATGCTCGCTTCGTTGACATTACCAATGAATTGGAGGCTCTTGGAAAGACTTACACCCAAAAGGAGAAAGTCTCAAAGATCATTGACGGACTTCCTTCTTGTTGGGAAAAGCGTACCTTCGCCATCGAGGAAGGTAATGATATGAATAAGTATACTGTCGTACAACTAATGGGTACCTTGATGTCTCTTGAGTTACGCAAGGACAGTAAAATAAAGATGCAGGACAAGATGAAGTCGTACTTGAAGCAAGACGAGCCAAAGAAAAAGGCGATTATGTTCAAGGCCGCTCCATCTACATCTACCGATGATGAAGAATCGGAAGACGGGTTGGACTTAGAATCCATTGCCCTCATGGCAAAGAAGTTCAACTGATTCTTCTTGAAAGGTAATTTTAAGAACAAATCTAAATTTAGTTCTACTAACGCCTCTGCTCATTTGTGTTTTAAATGCAACAAGTCAGGAAACATCAAAGCGGATTGTCCTCAAAACAAACAAAAGGAGAAATGGAAGGCGCCAAAGTTCGACAAGTCACGAAAGTATAAGAAAGTGTACAAGAAAGGGCTTGTCGGCACATTCACCGACTCTGAAGAGGACTCCTCAACTGGAGAGTCGGACGATGAACAAGTGGAGCAAGCACACATGTGCTTCATGGCAAGAGAGGAACATGATCAAGAGACATCTTTCGATGAAAGCGATGATGAAGGCGATGAGGTAACTATGGATGAAATTAGATTAGCTAACGATCAAATTTGGTCTAAGTATTCTAAATTAGTAAATAGATATACTAAGATTAAAGATGAGCTAACTAGTCTTCAAACCTCACCTAAGCCTATCATCATCAACGACACCGTTGTTGAAGGTTTGAGAAATGAGATTGTAAATCTCAAATCTCAACTTGAGCATGTTCATATTGAGGAATCGGATGAACGCGAGATAGCTGATTTGATTTCACGAAACTCAACTTTGAGTATTGAGAATGAGAATCTCAAGTCTCGTGTTTGTGTACTCACTACTCAAGTGTCCACTTTGTATGCTTCTATACTTTCTCTCACCGAGAAGTATGAGTCCACATTAGGCCGAATTAATAAATTCAATAAAGGTAAGGACCATTTGGATAATATCCTAAATGACTTACTTCCGGCCAATCATCGCATTGGCTTGGGGTATAAGATGGTAAAATCATCCAAATCGTCCACCACCTTTGTTAGGCCATCTTCCGTAGCCTCAACGAGTGGGAGCAAACACCCCATTGGTAGTTCATCTACCAATGGTGCTTCCACTTCGTACACACCTCCGTTTGGAAAGAAACCCACTTTGGGTGGACCTCCAAAGAAGGGTCATGCATTTATGTACACCAATACCATGCCACGTAGGAACACACCTCCTACTCAACATGTTCACACGTATGATGATTTCTATGCTCCACGTCCACGAGCACGTGTACACCAAGTGAGACACACTCACGCACGTGTTCCTCCACATGCATATGTTCATCCACATTACTATCATATGAACAATTACCATCATACACCATATCATATGATGCCACCACCATTTCATCATGTGCCATATGCTTATCCACGACATGCATCACGTAGACATCAACAACGTATGCATGCTCCCAATAGGAATAGGGCTCCCAAGACATTCACTATTTGGGGCCCGAAGGACACTAGCATGCATGAAAAACAAGCTTACATAAATTCTTATTTCATGAATGTAGTGCACAATGATGATTATGTTGGGAAGTCTAAGTCCAATTGGACTTGGCTTCCAAAAGTCTAATCTATTAGGACCCAATGACCTTGGATACCATGGAATGATATTTTTATCTTTAGGTACTCAAGAAAAAGAAACGGAGCAACAAATCCAAATTTAGCTCCAAGGATGGGTGGATACTCGATAGCGGGTGTTCAAAACACATGACGGGTGAAGCTCAATTGCTCTCCGAAGTGGTGCCCGTTGAGAATGGGAACCGTGTAGTCTTTGGAGGCAACGAGAGTGGAACCATCATTGGTGTTGGTAAAGTTGGTAACCCATCTAAACCTCTTATAAGTGATGTTTACCTTGTTAAAGGTTTAAATCACAATCTTATTTCAATAAGCCAACTATGTGACAAAGGTTACAAAGTTAGCTTTGCGAAGGGAATGTGTCATATTTTTAGTAAAGATAATAATAATGTGTTATTTTTTGGCACACGCCATAATGATATATATATCCTAGATCTTCCAAAATCACATGAACAATGTCTCATTGCCAACACAAGTGAACAACACTTATGGCATCGACGTTTTGGTTATGTGAACTTTGAAACACTTTTTAAGCTATCCAAGTTAGATTCTATTAAAGGATTTCCTAAGCTTACTTTCCAAAAGAAAAGCTTTTGTGACTCGTGTCAACGAGGCAAGCTTCCAAAATCGTCATTTAAACCTAAGAAGGCCATATCCTCTACACGGCCTCTAGAGCTTTTACATCTAGATCTTTTTGGGCCAACTAGAGTTGCTTCATTAGGGAATGCTCGATATGGACTTGTCATCGTTGATGACTTTTCTAGATTTACTTGGGTATTTTCTTTAACTAATAAACATGATGCTTTTGAAAATTTCACAATATTTGTTAAGAAAGTACAAATCTCATTGGAACCACCATTGTCACTATTCGTAGTGATCATGGAGGGGAATTTGAGAATGAGTCTTTCTCAAATTTTTGTGATGAAGTTGGTATTACACACACCTTTTCTTTTCCTCGCGCACCCCCTCAAAATGGTGTTGTTGAGAGAAAGAATAGGACGATAATGGAATGTGCTCGCACAATGCTTGATGATAGCCAACTTGGCCATCAATTTTGGGCGGAAGCGGTACATACCTCTTGCTATGTGTTTAATAGGATACTCTTGAGGCCTGACACCAAACAAACTTGTTATGAATTGTTGTTTGGTAGATTGAAGTTAAACATTTTCGAGTTTTCGGTGCAAAATGTTTTATTAAAAACACGTATGGTAGTTTGGACAAATTTGATCCAAGATCTGACGTGCGTTTATATTTCATATATTTGCGCACGTTTTCTTCCGTGTTTTTCCGTATTTTACCACCGTCTTATATTCGTTTTCTTGTGTTTTCTTGTTTTCTTTCACTTTTCAGTGGTTTTCGTATTTTGCAGGAGTTTACTGGCATAGGGGACATAAAACGACGATATCATGAGTCCCCGGAGCAACGGGAGGAGTCACGCATGATCCAGGGGGTCAAACGACGAAGATCGCATCTTTCAGCCCCTCACCCGACCGGTTGGTCATTTCCAACCAATCGGGTGATGCACGCGTGCACCACCCGGACACAAGTTGGAGCAGCCAAGAAGTCACCCGGTCAGTTCAGTGACCGGTTCAAACGCCCCAACTCTCTGGAAATCCGATGCTGAATGCCAACTGATCGGGTCACCTTCACCCGATCGGTTCACATGTAGCCGATTCTCCGAAGCCACAACACGGAGAGATCAACCGACCGGTTCACCCGACAGTACGAAGATCCAACCGATCAGCTGCAACCTCAACCGACCGTGCCGTAGTGACCGGGTGGAATCCTATTCTGCGTTGCCGAAGAAATGAAGCAGGTCACCCGATCGGGTGACTTTTCACCCGATCGGGTGATTTCGTTTTCTATATATATGACCCCTAGGTTTTCCAGAAACGAGAGTTGTTATTTTTTGTTGTTTTTTCTCTTTCTTGACGGCTGTAATTTTTCAGATATTTGTAAGTTTTCCGATCTTTGTCAAACTTTAATATAGTGTTATTAGCATTGTTCTTACTGCTTTCCAAATCGCCTGATTATGATTTTTACAGTCGATTTCTATTAAGATCGCTTTTTACTAAATATGTGTGAGTAGTTCTCAAATCTGGGATTTTGGCAGAAACCCCTTCGTGGGTTCTTCCCGATGCGTCCATAGGACTAGGAAATCGATAGGGATTAGGAATCTAACGGTTACGCGTGGGCGTTTCATTGTCATCGGTGGGAAAAAGACCGCCTCTGACCGTCGGGCCAAGGGGGAATAAACTTGGCGGTTGACTCCCTAGCCATAGCTCACGCCCTTAGCGTAGACGTCAAATCCTAGCGCGCGGGAGCGGTAGGATGAGACGTTGGGAGTTATCATTGCGAGCTTAGTGCTCCCGGAGTCGGTCAGTGTTAATGGACACGGGAGTGCCCACTGACCGAACCCGGGAAGTCCAGCGTATCATCCTGGGCACCGACCGGAATATCGGGCCCATGGGATGCTGGTACCACTTTCAGAGGCAACGTCTCACCATTAGACCCTAATTCTGATCGCTATCCTACCCGTAGGCCGTATCGGCGAGAATCGCACGATAGGGTGAAAACCAAAGTCCCGGGTTTTTCCTTTATATTGTGTATACCTTGCATTCCATTTACCATGACAACCCATCATCCGATTCGGGCTAGCTCGCCCACGGGGTGAATTTGATCCTACTTGACACAAGCACATCCACGCCTCCCTGAGTTCGACCCCCAAGCCACACTACAACACCGTGCGCTTGCGGTTACAAATATTTAAATCTCACGCCCCCCAATCATATCATTGCAACACATTCATAAACACTCGCAAAAAGCGGGGGACGTCAAGCTTTATGGCGCCGTTACTGGGGAGGCAACGTGCTTGTTATTTTAGGATTTCATGAACCCTTGTGTCTAGCTCTCATCGCTACCTCGCGATAATTTTCGCATTCTTCTTCTTCTTTTTATCTTTTTATTTTTATTTTATTTTTATTTTTATTTTTTATCTTATCTATTTCTTTCCCACTTTTCGCATCACGGGTGTTTGTTGTTTTTCATGCGAAGGAGTTCAAGAAGTCTCGACGACTTGATCCCCGTTGATCTAGAGATAAACGCCACCCTAAGGCGTTTGGCCACCGAGAAGCGAAGAAGAGAGGATCCTGAAACCATGGGGGAGAACACCCCACCTCACAAGTCCCTGCTGGAGTACTCGATGCCTTCCATCGAGTCCACCTCCGCCATCCGTCCTCCAGCTATTACGGCCCAAAGCTTTGAGCTTAAGCCATCTTTGGTGACATGGATCCAGCAGGATCAATTTTCAGATGCACCCATGGAGAGCCCCATTGAGCATTTGGACTCCTTCTTGGAGAAATGTGACACCTTTCGGATAAACGGTGTCACAACTGAGACGATCCAACTGAAGCTGTTCCCCTTCTCTCTGCGAGACAAGGCCAAGCTGTGGCTTAGGGGGAAGGACCCGAATACATTCAACACCTGGGAGAAGCTTTCAAATGCTTTCCTGACGAAGTTATTTCCTCTGGAGAAGACCATGAAGCTGAGGAGTGATCTCCTCCTTCTTCCAGGCCAGCCACGAGTCTCTGCACGAAGCCTGGACCAGATACAAGGAGATGCAGCGAAGATTCCCCCACCATAAGCTCCCCAAGTGGCAGATCATAAATATGTTCTATAATGGGTTGAGGGACGATCTGAAATCTTCCATGGACACCACGGCCGGAGGGTCCTTCATGTCAAGAAGTGAAGAAGATGCCAGACAGATTCTGGAAAATATGGCATCTAACAATGAGCGGTGGTGTGACGAGAGAGCCACACCCAGATCTGGGGGCATACACAGAGTCGAGAACGTCGACAAATTATCAAACAAGTTTGACTTGCTGTCGACCCAGATCTCTGCATTGATGGTAGGCACCGGTGGTGCCGATACACAACAGATTGCTGCAGTGGAATCCGAGGTTTTTGGAGAATTCGACGGTGGTGACATCTCACCACCGTTGCATCAGGCGAGCGCACTATTTTACAATCCTACAGGGAATGCGCCTTTTCCACCACAAACCAACTCCAACCCGGCCTACTCTCCAAACAACCGGAATCATCCGAACCTTAGTTACCGGGCACCATATCAGCAGCCGACTCAGCAGCAACAACAACAGATATATCAGCCGGCTAGGCCCCAGCAGCAGTTTCAGCAGCAACAATTTCAGCAGCAACAACCTCCACAACAGTATCAGCAGTATGCTCCTAGGAATTAGCAGCCCACCCAGCAGCAATACGGCCAGCAGAGGGCCATCTCTCCGGTTGAGTCCCTCTTGACTCAATACATCGCCAACCAGGAGAAGATAAATCTGAAGCTGGAGATGGGACAGAGAGTCCTCACTGATCATGTGACCCAGCTGGGGTTACAAGTGGCAAACCTTCAGAGACTGCAGAATCTATTACCGCCACAGCCTGAGGTGAACCCGAGGGGGGTAAATCGGACCTTGACGCTCACGCATGAGCATGAGAACATGTCTGCCATCGTCTTGAGGAGTGGAACGCAAATACCCACGAGAGTGCCCCCCAAAGGACCGGAAGCACCGTTGGTCGTGGAACGACCAATCGAGAAATTAAATGACGACGGTGCTTCATCGCCAAAGCCAACTACTCCGGAGGGAGTTCATAGAGAGGAGAAGAAAAAGGATGAGGAAGAGAACCTCAGAGTGTTCAAGCCCGTTGTGACTTTTCCACAACGGCTTGCCAAAGCCAAGATTGATGAGAATTATGGCAAATTCTTTGCCATGGTAAAAGATCTGAGCTTACAAATCCCCTTCCTCGAGGCCATTGAGACAATCCCCTCATATGCCAAATTTCTAAAGGACTTGGTGACATGGGGATCCAGAAAGGAGAAGGTCGTATTAACGGCGGAGTGCAGCGCCCTCATTCAGCATGCAAATCCGCCCAAGCTCAAAGACCCAGGAAGTTTCTCCATCCCTTGCTCTATTGGGGAAGTGCGAATCCAGAGGGCGCTCGTCGATCTAGGAGCGAGCGTCAGTCTAATGCCCCTGTCGCTATACAAGAGAATAGGGATAGGAGCCTTGGAGCCCACCGGCATGACATTACAACTTGCTGACCGTTCGGTCAAGTACCCGGTGGGAGTAGTAGACAACCTCCCCGTTGATGTGAGAGGAGTACAAGTACCTGTTGATTTTGTGGTGATGGATATACTGGAAGACAAGCATACCCCTATTATCCTTGGACGGCCCTTTATGGCAACCGTCGGAGTGTTGATAGACGTGAAGAATGGGAAGCTTTCACTCAACGTCGGCCAAGAAAAAGTCGAATTTGACTTGGGGTTGTCGATGAAGTACCCCGATCCTCCGGATGATCCTAGTATCAATGCGCTGGAGCTGGAAGAAGAGAGAGATGTAGAGGCAAGCTCTTGGGAAATTCTCTCGAGAAATCCCCCCGACCACTTGGGAGACCTTGGAGAGCAAGTTGGCTCCCCAAAGAAAGAAATTGCTGATGAGGCGGTAGCCCGACATGTGATCCCTCCCGGATTCCCAAAAGTTCCTCCTACGAGGAGAAAAGGCAAAGAGCCCATGTGGCTCACCGGGGATGAGGTCCGTATCCTCAAACGAGTGGCGGTGGACGCCAACATGAAGGAGAAACCCCCGGACCCCGTCGACAAAGGGAGAGTGGTCGAGCAAGTTTTCTTGTCGCCACCGACTGCAACAAAGGGAGAAGCTGAAGCGATGCCAGACTTTAGGCATCACCCGTATCACCCACCTTGAACATCATCAACGGGTGTCGAGCTAACGATGTTAAACAAAGGCGCTTCATGGGAGGCAACCCATGCTCTAAACCCTTTGTTTCCATTTTTAAGAATTATTTTTAACTTTGTTTTATCTATTTTTAATAAATAAATCCAGCCACAAGAACTTCCGTTGAGGGACTAAGGTCGTTTGTGCATTTTTGCAGAAAACAAGGCCCCAACCGATCGGGTGATATCTCACCCGATCGGTTGGGATGTATCAGCTGCCGGTCGTATCAGTCACTCAACGAACCGATCAGGTGAAGGCATGTGAGATCGGGTGATTGACCGGGTAAGCTGGGCTGAATTCTTGTGAATTTTTGGGAAATGATTAACCGATCGGTTGATACACTGAGCGATCGGGTGACAGACCAGGTGAGCTGTACCAAACTTTCGGAAAAATTTGTGGAGTGGCCAATCGATCGGGTGAGTTATCAACCGACCGGTTCGCCTGTAGTGTTTCTTCAGCCGAACATCTAGCCTAAAAGTCAACCGATCGGGTGACAACTCACCCGATCGGTTCGACTTAAACCCTATAAATATCCACCCCACCCGTTCGTTTCTCTCACCTGATCTCGCCGTTTTCGCCGTCGTTTCATCTCCTCCGACTTCCCAATGGCCGGAAAACTCCTCCCACAACCTCCACTGCCCCTCTACCCTCTCTCTCCACCTACCCCTTCCATCTCTCCCTCGTTCTCACTCCCTCTCTTTCCCCCATTTCGATTTCTCAAACCCTAATCCCCCATTTTTGGATTTTTCGCTGAAGATAAGTGCCGCGGCTCTACACTCCGTCCGATTGCATGGTATTGGGGTCAATTTCAAGTAAGGAACTACTACCTCTGCTGGGTAACTTCGCTCCATTGCTCTAGTTTACTTTTTACCCTAAAATTTCTAACCGCTTGATTGTTTGTGTGTGCATAAATTTTTCGTGTTCTACACTCATTTGGATCACTCTCACACACTCACTATGGCCTGGGATCGTGATAAGGGGAAGGGTATCATGCGGGAGGAGGAACCGTCTCAAAATAGACGTAAACAAACACGTACTCCTCCCAATACACCACGTGCACTTTCACTGGCCCCTCCCCCACCTGTTTTCCCCCCTAAGGACCCAATGTTGGGCCCGCATGGGTATCAATTTAGGAACCAGGAGCACAAAGATTTCTACCATAGACTTGATGCTCGGGGGCATCTGGCTACCAAGTTTGCACACTCCCAATCGCTTATCGATCTCGGTGTCTTCACCGAGGTCGAGACTCTTTTCGCGAACCTTGGTTGGTTAGCCTTCCTGAACACCACCGCGGTGTCCTACCCGTCCCTCACACTTGAAATTCTTTCCTCACTTGTTTATGAGTCGGGGTCGATCGTCATTTTCCGGGTGCGTAACAAAACCATCCGCACTCACCTGCACAAAATTAATGATATATTTGGTTTCCCCATCCTTGGGGATGACGCTATCCGACACTACGGATACCCGCCCGAATTTGACGTCGATAACTTTTGGTTCCGCCTCACCATACTCCCTCGCTATCCCCGCGGTAAGGCCAATGCCTCCTCAATCATCCATCCTATATTCCGTCTGGCCCATCGGATCATATCCTCCGCATTCTTCCACAGGGATGAGTCTGGAACAGTGACCATCCCTGATCTTTTCATTCTATGGGCCATGACTTTCCCCTTCGTTCGTGATGATGATGGGATAAGCTTTAGGGCCCCTACTGTCCCTGTCCATGCCGGCGACTGGCTTATTTATAAGCTCCTAGAGATTAGTCGGGTTGGCAAGGGCAAGATTTGTTATGGGAGAATTATCACTGTCATTGCTTCTTATCCCCAATTTAATATCAACATCCCCCGTGGTCTTCCCGTCGCCGCAGGACCCTCACGTCTAGATCTTGATGTCCTGTGGCATATTCATATGATTAAGCCCCTTCCTGATCGTCGTTTCGAATTCAACTACGGCCACCCCCTCGCCCCTACACCATTCTCCCTAACCCCGCTCGCATGACTGTTGCTATAGTAGCGGATTGGACTTTTCCGCCCGATCCTGAGTTTCTAGCGGGGTTGCACCTTCCTTTCCTTCCCCCGGACGCATGCAGACCGCCTTCCCCTGCCGCCCACTTAGGCGAGCAGGATATTCCTGCATCCTATGGAGATATCGGGGCTGGCCCGAGTCACACCACCCATACTCCTGGCCCTATCACTGCTGAGGATCTTTCTGCGGCCATCTCCGGCCTTATGTCCAGTGCCGGCATGACCACTGCCGTCGACACTACTTCCACATCACTTCCTGGCACCACTTCCGCTTCACGACAGTCCACTTCTTTTGGTCGCCGCCAGGCCTCAGCTCGCCTTGCTCTCGAGGCCGAGGTCGCTGCTCTCCGTGATCTTGCCAGGTCCTCTGTCCCCTCGGACCCATCACCATCCTCCTTTCTCACTCACCAATGTTTCCTCGCACTTGAGAGGAACGTGGCCGCCATCCTCCGCCTTCTCACTCACCTACACGGACCACCACCACCTACACCACACCCCTCCCCACCACCTTCACCACCTCGACGATCGTCACCTCCCCCATCACATTCTTCTCCTCCACCATCCCACCCATCCCTACCTCCTTCACCCCCACTTAGGCGATCATCTCCCCCTCCCACATCTATTCCCATCCTCGTTTCCACGACTCCTCTCACAACCACTTCTGTCGCCCCCACACCACCTCCTCCCTCCTCCTCCGTCACTGCCTATGTGCGCCGCAAGAAATTGCAGGTGCGCTCCAGATCTCTACCACCGCCTCCCACTACCATCACCATCACACTTCTCCCCCCATTTCTATCCCTTTTACCACCGCCTTGATTGCCGTACTTCCACCACCACCCACCTCCACCGACACTGCACCAATCATTCACACCCCCACTGCACCTATTCCTCCACCTGTTTCCCCACTTCTCCGCACACCCCCTGCCTCCCTCGACCACCCATCCACACCCTCTTCCGAGGAGGACGATGACTCCCCATCTCTTGCTTTTTGATTTCATTTTCTTTTCTGACCTCCCCCTTGCATATCTCTGCATTTTAACGATCACATCATCTTGCTAGCACTGTCACGTCTAGCTTGGGGGAAGCCAAAATTTTTCTGTGTGCTGTCGTGTTTTGTTTTTCTTTGTGTGTTTGCATATTTTTGGTGTCGTGTGATTTTCCCTTTTTATTTATTTTATTTTCTATTTATATGTCGTGTGGTGTGTTTTTTATTTTTATTTCTTATTTTCAGTCTCGTTTGTGTGACTTTCTTATTTTCCGTGTCTTTTTGTGTCTGTGCGTATTCCCCCCCCCCCCCATTTTCATTGCCCTCCCGTACTTAATTCTATTGCATTGAGGGCAATGCAAGCTTCAGCTTGGGGGAGTCGCACTTTGTGCGTCATTTGAGTCTTTCTTTTTCGTTTTTGAGTCGTTTTTCTCCATCTCTTTCTTTTTCTTTCTTTCTTCTTCTTTTTTATCTCTTTCTCCTAGAGATGAACCCTATGGTGAATTGCCACAAAATCACACACACTTAGCATGGCATCGATAATCACACTCACTAACCCTAGGATATCGAGTCCTCTTGCATTTCATGCATCGTGTGTCCACTTAGCTTTTTGTTAGTCGTGCGTCGTGCCTAGCTGTGTGGTGTGCTTCTACTTTGTGATTTTACTTTAGATACATGTCCAGGAATGACACCTAGATTATCATGTTTCGATATGAATATGCGGTATTTATTTCTCCTTTCTGCTTCTGCATGCTTTATATATATATCGTGTACTTCATTTCGCATGTGTCGAGATTCCACAATTAAGGACTAGGATAACCCATTTAGCCCATGTTCTAACTAGCGAGAATAGTTTCCTTTGCCCAAGTGTTTAGATTCCGATTTCTTTTTTGTTTTACTTGGCGCAAATCCCCTCGTCATGTACCGTTCTCCCACTTGGGAGAGTACACATGTGTATAGCCAAAAACCCAAAAATCCAAAAAAAAAAAAGAAAAGCAAAGCAAAACCCAAAAAGAAGAAAAAAAATTTGTAGAGCCAAAAAGCCAAAAAAATACAAATACCCAAAAACCAAAAAGAATTCCCGTGTGAATATTTTCTTACTTGCCGAGAATAAAGGGAAGGCGAGAATTTGCACCGAGTGTTCTTCTCCACATCATCTCAACTCCCATCGGTTTCGAAAACACTTGGCTTAGGAACTTTTTAGCTATTTATCTAGGCTATAGTGTGGTGATTTCCTTAACCCTAGTTGTGGAGTCCCTGACACATGATATGTTTCGATTCTCTCTCTATTCTCATGCATGCTTGAACTACTTATATTCACCGCTTTATTCAATTCGAATCGATATTTGGGTCATTTCCTGGATTTGCGTATATCGAGCTTTATCGCACATCGTAGATAGTGACACCGTCTGCTAGCACACGACCACACTCACTCGAGCTTCACCGCGTGGGACCACGTCACTTGTCTGGACTCGTATTCCTTGGTTTAGTGATGCGATTTGGCGTTTGCTTGCTTGGTGTGTCGTTTTTGATTTTGTTGGCCCTGACGGGCGATCTAGGATATAGAGTTTTCTTTTTCTCTCTTTCTCTTTATTTTCTCCCTCCAAGCTCCTACTCTCACTCGTCTTCCTTGAGGACGAGGAAGAGTTCAGCTTGGGGGATTTTGACGTGTGTTTATATTTCATATATTTGCACACGTTTTCTTTCGTGTTTTTCTGTATTTTATCGCCGTCTTATATTCGTTTTCTCGTGTTTTCTTGTTTTCTTTCACTTTTCCGTGGTTTTCGTATTTTGCAGGAGTTTACTGGCATAGGGGACATAAAACGATGATATCATGAGTCCCCGGAGCAACGGGAGGAGTCACGCGTGATCCAGGGGGTCAAACGACGAAGATCACATCTTCCAGCCCCTCACCCAACCGGTTGGTCATTTCCAACCGATCGGGTGATGCACGCGTGCACCACCCGGACACAAGTTGGAGCGGCCAAGAAGTCACCCGGTCGGTTCAGTGACCGGTTCAAATGCCCCAACTCTTTGGAAATCCGATGCTGAATGCCAACCGATCGGGTGACCTTCACCCGATCGGTTCACCTGTAGCCGATTCTCCGAAGCCACAACATGGAGAGATCAACCGACCGGTTCACCCGACGGCACGAAGATCCAACCGATCAGCTGCAACCTCAACCGACCGTGCTGTAGTGACAGGGTGGAATCCTATTCTGCGCTGCCGAAGAAACGAAGCAGGTCACCCAATCGGGTGATTTCGTTTTCTATATATATGACCCCTAGGTTTTCAAGAAACGAGAGTTGTTTTTTTTTGCTGTTTTTTCTCTCTCTTAAAGGCTGTAATTTTTCAGATATTTGTAAGTTTTCCTATCTTTGTCAAACTTTAATATAGTGTTATTAGCATTGTTCTTACTGCTTTCCAATCGCCTGATTATGATTTTTACGGTCGATTTCTATTTAGATCGCTTTTTACTAAATATGTGAGTAGTTCCCAAATCTGGGATTTTGGCGGAAACACCTTCGTGGGTTCTTCCCGATACGTCCATAGGACTAGGAAATCGATAGGGATTAGAAATCTAACGGTTACGCGGGGGCGTTTCATTGTCATCGGCAGGAAAAAGACCGTCTCTGACCGTCGGGCCTTGGCGGCTGACTCCATAGCCATAGCTCACGCCCTTAGCATTGACGTCAAATCCTAGCGCGGGGGAGTGGCAAGATGAGACGTTGGCAGTTATCATTGCGAGCTTAGTGCTCCCGTAGTCGGTCAGTGTTAATGGACACGGGAGTGCCCACTGACCGAACCCGGGAAGTCCAGCGTATCATCCTGGGCACCGACCGGAATATCGGGCCCATGGGACGCTGTTACCACTTTCAGAGGCAACGTCTCACCATTAGACCCTAATTCTGATCGCTATCCTACCCGTAGGCCGTATCGACGAAAATCGCACGATAGGGTGGAAACCAAAGTCCCAGGTTTTTCCTTTATATTGTTTATACCTTGCATTCCATTTACCGTGACAACCCATCATCCGATTCGGGCTAGCTCGCCCACGGGATGAATTTGATCCTACTTGACACAAGCACATCCACGCCTCCCTGAGTTCGACCCCCAAGCCATACTACAACACCGTGCACTTGCGGTTACAAATATTTAAATCTCACGCCCCCCAATCATATCATTGCAACACATTCATAAACACGCGCAAAAAGCAGGGGACGTCAAGATCCGATGAGGGGATATTTGTTGGATATTCCTTCCGTAGCAAAGCCTACTGTGTACACAACAAAAGAACCTCAACGATCGAGGAATCTCTTCATGTTTCTTTCAATGAAAATTTTGTCCCATCTAGAATTATCAATGATGATGACTCCATGGAAGTTATATGTGATTCTATTGGTAATTCTAATTCTATTGATTCTATTGATACTAACCCTACTGATAATTCTTTTGAGAATGTTCCTAGTGATCAGGGAGTTCCCAAACGGCTTCATACAGTTCGTGATCATCCCCATGAGCAAGTCATTGGCAACATACTTGATAGTGTCAAGACGAGATCTCAAGTCAACTACTTCGCTCATTGTGCCTTTGCCTCTTCAATAGAGCCAAAGAATATTAACGAAGCGTGCAAAGATAGTGCTTGGATCCTAGCCATGGAGGAGGAACTCATTCAGTTTGAGAGGAATGAGGTTTGGGAGCTAGTTCCATTGCCTTCGAAGAACCACACCGTTATAGGAATGAAGTGGATTTTCAAGAACAAGACCGACGAGAACCAAAACGTCGTCTGGAACAAAGCTCGGTTAGTAGCTCAAGGCTACAGGCAAGAGGAAGGTATAGATTTCGAAGAATCCTTTGCTCCTGTAGCTAGATTAGAATCTATTAGGTTGTTGTTATCTTTTGCATGCCACAAAGATTTCAAACTCTTTCAAATGGATGTAAAAAGTGCGTTTTTAAACAGAGATGTTGTTGAGGAAGTTTATGTTTCTCAACCTCCGGGTTTTATAAATGAAAAACTTCCAAATCACGTTTTCAAACTTAAGAAAGAACTTTACGGTTTGAGACAAGCTCCAAGAGCTTGGTATGACTGCCTAAAGAACTTTCTTTTGGATTTGGGTTTTAAAATGGGTGAAGCTGATTCTACACTATTTGTTAATTATGCGAATCATGATATTATTTTAGTTCAAATTTATGTTGATGATATCATTTTCGGTGCTACTAACTTCACTCTTTGCGAAGAGTTTTCTAATGTTATGAAGGACCAATTTGAGATGAGCCACATGTGTGAGCTCAAATATTTCTTAGGTCTCCAAATTCACCAAATGAACGATGCAATCTTCATCCACCAAACCAAGTACACGGTGGAGTTGCTAAAGCGATTTGGAATGGAGAATGCTTCTGGCAAGAAGACTCCAATGAGCACTACTACACATCTTGATAATGATACGGGCGGCAAAGATGTAGACATTCGTCTATATCGAGGTATGATAGGTAGTTTATTATATCTTACTGCCAGTCAGCCTGATATTATGTTTGTTGTATGTGTATGTGCTCGTTATCAATCTCAACCTAAGGAATCTCACTTAATAGCGGTTAAACGTATTTTCCGTTATTTAAGTTACACACTCGACTACGGATTATTTTATCCAAAGTCTAGCACATATGAGTTAATCTCATATAGTGACGCAGATTATGCTGGATGCAAATCCAACAGGAAAAGTACTAGTGGCACTTGCCATTTTATAGGAAATTCTCTTGTCTCTTGGTTTTCCAAGAAGCAGAATTCCGTATCACTTTCAACCACCGAGGCGGAATATATTGCCGCCGATGCTCCGTGTGCTCAGGTTCTTTGGATGAGACACACTCTTAAAGACTTCGGTATAACTGTGATACTTGTCCTATCATGGGGGACAACCAAAGTGCAATATGTCTCTCTAAGAATCCAGTACACCATTCCTGTTCCAAACACATAGATGTCCGTCACCATTTCCTAGATGATCATGTTGCTAGAAAGGACATCATTTTAGTGTACGTTGAAACCCAGAAGCAAATCGCCGATATTTTCACGAAACCACTCAAGGAAGACTCCTTTGTGCGGTTACGTCGAGAATTGGGGATTATGTGTGAATCCGAGATTTAGGATTCATATTTTCTATAATCTTGCATGATAATAAGTTTTTATATGCTCATGCTAGATTTGTTGGGATTTTCTGGATTTATGGTTGGATTTTCGGAATTTATGCTAGATGTGTTCTTGCACGTCGTATTTAAGACTTTCTATGTTTTATGGGGTAGAATGAGAGAGTATGAGAGTATTTCGATGTTTCGTCCAAGTGTTCTTTGGAGAAAACTCAAAATTTCAAATTCTCAATTTTTTGTACTCTCTTAGTCGGTCCCAGTTCATCGGCCGACCGACTAGAGTCAGTTCTAGTCGGTCAGTGATTGAACTCAGACCAACTAATTCATGCTCTAAATTTGACTTCGGTTGCTGTTTGCACTTAGTCGGTTCAAGATCATTGGCCGACCGACTAGATTTCATTCTAGTCGGTCAGCACTTGAACTGAGACCGACTAAATGTGTTAGTGCAGTTTCGTCTTTTCACTCCGTAAGTCGACTTATACTCTCCTCCGCATCGATTAGAATTCATTCTAATCGGTGCGCGATTACTCTCAATCCCTAAAACCATCCGTCTTCTCTCCTCCCTCTGCAGTGCCCCGTCATTTCCCTCCACAGTCCGCCGTCGCCGATCTCTCCTCTACCTCCAATCGACCTAGGGTATATCTTCTCTCTGCTTCTAGGTCTCTCTTTCATTCGATTTCAGTTCATTTTCTTTCAAGTTTCCTATCTCATTCGTATTAGGGTTTCCGTTCATTCACTTTCAATTTCGATCGATTTAGGGTTTCTATTGGTTGATTGAGTGTTGTCTCGTCTCACGATCATGGCGTGAACACGCATCCCTATCCGTCCTACCTCTCTATCTCCCATGACCGTAGAGCCTATTCCTGACCCTCCTCAACCCAAACGCTGCGCCAAATTGACTCATCCATCCTCCTCTTTGCCTCCTCTTAAGAAGAAGAGGACGGCTACTTCTAAGCCTAGAGCCCGATCATCTTCACAGCCCATGCCCAAGCCTCAAGCTCAACCCAAGCCTAGCTCCTTTCGTGCACCCACTCTTCCCGCTTCTGACTCTGACGAAGAGTATATTCCGGAGACAGAGGCTACCGAGAAGTCTCCTACTCCTCCTCATAGCACTTCCTCTCGTCAGTCGAAGGGGAAGTCTCCCATGCCTTTGGGTGGTGTCGATATCTCATTGTGTCACGATGACCCGTTGTGTCTTGTGGCTTACAACCGTATCGAGCACTGTCTGTTGATTCTGGAGCACTTCGTTCAGTTTTCTGACTTTCCACATCTCGTAGATCTCCTCTCCTATAGTGGCCTTCTCGATTATCTTCGCCATGATCCCAAGGCGAACCCTCATCCATATCCTCGTCTCGCCAAATTGTTCTATGTGAATTGTGTCCGGGGTGAGTATGATGACACCCACTGCATTGAGACCACTGTCTTGGGGACACCTATTGTCCTCACGGCAGAGATCTTAGGGCAGTTGATTGGTGTCTCATCCTCTGGCCTGCTTCCTGCTAATATCTCTGTGGATAATATCCACGATCTTGACCAGACCATGCTTGCTGAGATGTTCCATGTCATTCCTCCCGCCATGATTGGCGTTCCTCGAAATCATTTAAGCCGAATGCGTGGGTCTTGATTCTTATTCCGAAGTCGTGTCTTCTACCGAAGTACGGCTCTTCTAGCTTGCCTTCTCAGTCGTTCCTCAAGCTTATCTACATTCTTTTTATGGGGAGCGAGATAAATTGGGCACGCATTATCTTAGATAAGATGGACTCCTTTGAATGCATCCGAAAGTCTACAAAGTCAGCCCATATTCCTTATCATTGTCTGCTGACCCTTGTCTTTCGTCACTTTGGCGTTCCTCTCCCTCCCGATGATCAGTGTCCATTGGGTCCTCCTCTGAACGCGACTGCCGTCAAGAAGTCTCTTGCGGCCTTGCGTCACGTTGAGAGGACCACCCCAGCTGCTCCTCCTCTGCCTTCTTGCCCCTGACTCTTTTGCTTCTTAGAGCCGTCAGGAGGCTCGTATTGCTCGTTGTGAGGAGATGCTAGCTCGTATCTGTTCTCACTTGGGCATTGAGGTTCCTCCTACTGTTTCTGACGACGAGGCCATGGATGAGGCTGATCTTGCGGAGCTTGTTGGTTCTCCTGTTTGTGCCCCCGAGGGTACGTCTGCTGCTGCTAATTCTGCTGGTGCTCCCGAGAGCACACCTGCTGCCACCATTCCTTCGGTGGATACTTCTGCTGGTGCTCCCGAGACCACTCTTGTTGCCACTCTCCCTTCGGTTGTCACTCCCGTCGATCCGAGACTACCACCCCTTCAGCACAGCCTGCTGCTGCTGCTGATCCTGACTCCGCCTCCTGAGCTTGCGTTGGAGGACTCTCCCATGTGCACTTGGATGATCTATTTTGTCGTGAGAGAGTGGGGTAGGATAGTTGGGTGGTTATGTATTTTTTTATGTATTTTTGGATGTTTTGATGATACATTTTGATGTATGTTCGTTTTGATGTCTGTTGAGACATGTGTTGTATGTTGTGCACCGATCTGATGATCGTTTATATTTGTGTTGGCGGATGTATACCTTTGATGTATCATGTTTTTATATATATATATATATATATATATATATATATATATATATATATATATATATATATATATATATATATATATACTAGTCATTACCCGTGCCCATAGGGCACGGTTTATTTAATGGCTGAGTTTTTCTCCCCCACAAATTTCAAGTTCACCCAAATTTCAAGTTTTCAGACAAAATTTCAAGTTTCCCCCCAAATTTAAGTTTTCCCCCAAAATTTAAGTCCCCCCAAAATTGTCATTACCACCTAGGACAAACTTGCCACGTAGGACAAAGCTTTGTCCTAGTAGGAGAAGATTCAAAATCTTCATAGAACTGGAAAAAAAATGGCCGGAAGGGGTGAGAATAAAAAGTGTGGGTGTGTGTGTGGGGAGGGTCCATAGGCAAAAATACAAAAACCGGGGTTGTATGTGCAAAATTTCCCACCTCCTCTTTTATCCCTCAAAATCACATCTCTTATATTTTCTCTTATTCAATTTCCCTGTTTTATATAATAGATATCCAAATTCTCTTATCCAATTTCTTATGTCCAAATTCTCTTATCAATTTCTCTTGATAACATCCGTCTTTTATATAATAGATATCCCTTATCCAATTTCTCTTGTCCAATATCTCTTATCCAATTTCTCTTGATAACATCTCTCGTTTGTAATATAGATATCTCTTATCCAATTTCTATTGATAACATCACTCTTATCCAATTTCTATTGTCCAATATCTCTTATTCAATTTCTCTTGATAACTTCCCTCTTTTATAATATAGATATCTCTTATCCAATTTCTCTTGTCCAATATCTCTTATCCAATTTCTCTTGATAACATCCCTCTTTTATAATATAGATATCTCTTATCCAATTTCTCTTGTCCAATATCTCTTATCCAATTTCTCTTGATAACATCCCTCTTTTATAATATAGATATCTCTTATCCAATTTCTCTTGATAACATCCCTCTCTTATAATATAGATATCTCTTATCCAATTTCTCTTGTCCAATATCTCTTATACAATTTCTCTTGATAACATCCCTCTTTTATAATATATATATATATATATATATATATATATATATATATATATATATATGAGGTTAATGGGCCAATGCTGACAGCGCTGGAAATTTTTCCAGCGATGTCCGCATTTTGGGCGAACTAAAAATATTTTTTTTGAAATATTTTATCTGCAATATTTAGATATACTTGTTAGGAAGCTCCCCACAAAATTTCAGCTCGATTCGACACCGTTTGAGCCTCCGTTCATCGATTTCAAAAACGTTGTGCAAAACTGTGGACAGATTTGCGCAACGTTTTTGAAATCGATGAACGGAGGCTCAAACGGTGTCGGATCGAGCTGCAATTTTGTGGGGAGCTTCCTAACAAGTATATCTAACTACTGTAAAAAAATATTTCAAAAAAAAAATTTTTAGGTCTCCCAAAATGCGGACAGTGCTGGAAAAATTTCCAGCGCCGTCAGCTCTTCTCCATTTTTCACTATATATATGTACATCGTGTTGCCATTTACTTCAGTGTGCACATTATATTTTTTTGTCTCTGATGTTGATTTCGTCGCTCGACGATTGTATTGATTAAATAGAATTCTTTCTATGAAAACATAGAATTGTTTTCCATGCACTAAATTCACTAAGAATGTTGATATTGGAGAGTATGTTCCATAACTCAATACGTGAAATTGATTTGAGTTTTGATGATTTCTTATTTTTTCGATTTTCGACTATGGTCTCGTTGGCACGCTTTGATTTTCTTCGTTATTTTACATTGGTGTCATTTGGACCGTGGTCGAATTCTTCAACTCTCGTGCTTTTATTTTTTAGCCATTGTTGTTGTCGTTGATCTCCTCCCGCTCTTTTTGCTAATGTCAAAGGGGGAGAGAATTAATAATGATGATGTGCTAAATGTTTATTCAAAGCAATTTACCGTGAATCTAATTTGATATGTTAGATTCAAGGGGAGTGAAGATATAAAAATGGATTTCAAATCCGATATTGCAATAATTGGGTTCATATTTTATACTTTCCTCGTCTGCTTGATGCTTATGAGTATTATTTAATTCGGAATTAACGTGTCATCAATGCAGGGGGAGTAAGTAAATTTCATTTGAATCATTATTATTGATTATTATTTATGTTGGTTTGTCATCACCAAAAAGGGGGAGAATGTTGAGTATTGATTCTCCGGATTTGGTTTTGATGATGAACAAACATAAATATCATGAACTAACTCTTTGTGAGCGCAGTTATAGAGATCATCGCCATAATTCTACGTACATCAAAAGCGACGTCTCAAGACTTCTCAAAGCACGTGATCGTGTGCCTGAAGCTTCGTTGAAGCTCTAGGAGCATTATTGAAGTCAAGAGATTCGGATTGAAGCTTTGAAGACGGTTCGTCAAGTTAATTTTATAGTCTTCTAGCTTCTTATCGTAGAATGTTAAGCCTTGAGTAGGTCTTACATTATAATCTTCATAACACTCATATCTTAGAGCTAGGATTATCTTAGAAGCCCATAGAATCTTTCCCGAAGCTTTACGCTTCTTTTCGCGGCTTCTGGTGCATCTTAGTTGGTTCAAGAAGAAGAACCAACCGACTAGATTGTCATCTAGTCGGTTAAGAATCCTTCTTGAACCGACTAGATCTCCTTGCTCAATTCAGCCTAGACTCTGTTGACAAATTAGTCGGTCCAAGAAGGTTCACCGACCGACTAGTTGTCAAACTAGTCGGTTTGGAATCCTTCTTAGACCGACTAGTTATGTCTTTCATTTCTTCAGCCTAGCTACTGTTTACTGTTAGTCGGTCCAAGAACATCCATCGACCGACAAGTTGTGAAACTAGTCGGTTGGAATTTGTTCTTAGCCCGACTAGTTCTCCTTGAATTCAGCCTATTGGTTTTCAACTCTTAGTCGGTCAAAGAACACTCACCGACCGACTAGTTGTCAAACTAGTCGGTTGGCAAGTCTTCTTAGACCGACTAGTTCTAACTCCTGAATTCTCCATTCTTGGCTGTGAACCATTTAGTCGGTCCAAGAAGAATCACCGACCGACTAGTTGCAAAACTAATCGGTCAGTGATCCTTCTTAGACCGATTAGACTGCTTCAGAAATAGAGCCGTTGGAGCATTAATTGCTACGAATTTTCTCTCTCTCTTCTCTCTATCCTATATAATCTTGTTATGCTTCTTCATAGCATTCAAGGCTGATATTATTGAGACTTTGAGAATCAAAGAGAGAGCATTTAATTCCTATTTCCAAGCTCCCTCTCTTCACAAGAATCTCTCGCTCACATATATTCCTCAAGAGAGATTCTCATTGATTGTGAGCTACTAAAGCTAGGAGCTTGAATCCAAGTCACCAACTTCTCCCTAGCCACCTATTGCTGGTCATCTTGGTGGAGCTAGGGTTTGGTGCTTGCTTCTTCCCCAAAATACTTCTTGCCCTAAAATCGTAAGTTTACTCAAGGCATAGGATTTTTTTGGTAAGTGTTTATTATTTCGTTTACTTTGATATTGCAAGTTTTTTCTCTCGGTTTGTGAGAGAAGTTTGTGATCCTGGTTTGTGGGAGTCATATTTTCATTTGTGTATGATTTGATCTTGTAGAGGTTTTCTACAAGAATTTCATAGTGCAAACTTGGGTTAGTGGTTTCTAACTCAAGTAGCCAGAGGGGATCCAGGTGTTTGGGACGTAGGATCACCGGGAACAAGTCGGGGAGACTTGGGTGGATCCGAACCCGTTACATCGATTGTTTGCATTGTCTTTTATTGTTGTCAATATTTTCATTCCGCGTTGTTGGTTGAGTTTGCACGATAATTAGGAATAATTACTCTTGATTATTTTAAAGTACTATTCAGCCCCCTCTAGTACTTGTGCAGTAGCTATCGTGGCATTACAATATCGATTCAATTCGAATTAGCGGTGAATAATAGCTCAAGCATGCATGAGAGTAGAGTAGGAATAGAAGCATATCATGTATCGGGGCATAGAATTTTTGTTAGGGGGTTTTTGGGGTTTATTTAATCTCTCCTCATATATATATGTAAGCTTGTAACATTGTAATTACTTCTGTATTAATAAAGTTTTACACTTACCTCCTGGTGTATGTAAGCTTGTAACACTGTAATTACTTCTGTATTAATAAAGTTTTCCACTTACCTGTCAATAATATATATATATATATATATATATAGACACACACACTAGTCATTACCCGTGCCCATATGGCACGGTTTATTTAATGGCTGAGTTTTTCTCCCCCACAAATTTCAAGTTCCCCCAAATTTCAAGTTTTCCCACAAAATTTCAAGTTTCCCCCCAAATTTAAGTTTTCCCCCAAAATTTAAGTCCTCCCAAAATTGTCATTACCACCAAGGACAAACTTGCCACGTAGGACAAAGCTTTGTCCTAGTAGGATAAGATTCAAAATCTTCATAGAACTGGAAAAAAAATGGCCGGAAGGGGTGAGAATAAAAAGTGTGGGTGTGTGTGTGTGGAGGGTCCATAGGCAAAAATACAAAAACCGGGGTTGTATGTGCAAAATTCCCCACCTCCTCTTTTATCCCTCAAAATCTCATCTCTTATATTTTCTCTTATTCAATTTCCCTGTTTTATATAATAGATATCCAAATTATCTTATCCAATTTCTCAAGTCCAAATTCTCTTATCAATTTCTCTTGATAACATCCGTCTTTTATATAATAGATATCCCTTATCCAATTTCGCTTGTCCAATATCTCTTATCCAATTTCTCTTGATAACATCTCTTGTTTGTAATATAGATATCTCTTATCCAATTTCTCTTGATAACATCACTCTTATCCAATTTCTCATGTCAATATCTCTTATCCAATTTCTCTTGATAACATCCCTCTTTTATAATATAGATATCACTTATCCAATTTCTCTTGTCCAATATCTCTTATCCAATTTCTCTTGATAACAACCCTCTTTTATAATATAGACTAGTATATAACCCGTGCCCGAGGGCACGGTTCATTTAAGATTTCCCCTGCAAAATCTTTATTACCCAAAAAAATATTTCCACAGCCAAAATTTAAAAGAATAATAAATTAGCGTAAAAATTTTAGCGACGCGGGCGCCTTCGTCGCTTCATTTAATGACTAAGGTCAGTATCATGCCATTTTTTGGTCCTCTCTCATTTCTTTGGAATTGGGAATAGATCCTCTCTCTTTTATTTTGCAACTTTGGGAAGAGAACTGTAACCAACAAAAACCCATTCCCTTTCCACATGACCCCACCTCAATTTACCATCAAGTTTCAAAAATTTTAGTTTTACAACTACTCATCTCAACCTTTCATTCCCAAAGATGAAATCCTGGCCACTCTCAATAATATGTATGGAAAGAAGACCCTTAAATAGAATAATACGCCTAATGCAATGTAAAGAAAGATTCCAACTTCTTACAGAAGTAACAAAAGCCCATCATCCCAAAACCAACCTCACAACGAAACACCTGAGAACTCGATCTCACTTTGACGAAATCAAGATCGATGATTGTGTATGCCTGAATACAATGAATAGTAGAGTCAGCATTATGAATAGCATGAATACTTATAGCTCCACTATCAGGTGGGTGATTGTATCTGCACTTCCCTCCATAAGCACAAAATCCAGTTCGAATGAAGTAACTGCAATCATGCTCCTCGGGACTTTCCGTGTACATGCAATCCCCACTATTATTGCCCAGTCCCAATCGCCTCACATATTCTACCAAAATTCAAGATTCCAAAATAACCCGTTAACAGAGAATGCAAAACAAAGCACCAACTATATCAACTCAATGATCGACCAAAAAAAGTACAAATCCATTGCAATTCGCCTTGCAGCAAAAGCACACATGCACACAGGCACAAAAGTTGGGTATAAATTAGAGACTTTGGCAAATTTACCAGTACAACAAAAAATCATACAAACTTTGGCAAATTTCGACAATATTTTTACATGAAAGTAACTAACAAATTTATAAACATCTGTTGCCTCAGTCCCAGATACTAATAGAGCAAAATTTCACTTGTATGACAATAGTTTTTTAAGAACGCAAAATTCTCATTTTTTGGAATACAAAACCCTCTCGTAATTCCATATTTCACAGCTGAACAACCCTCTCGCAATTCCATATTACAATTTCAGATCCTTTAAAGAAAAAGTTTAACATTTAAACCCATACAATTTTTGTTTAGTAATCAACTTCACAATTCCAACCAAAAAGCAGAACAAAACTCAACTGATCTGCTTCTCTACGCTCCCCTGCTCAACCTTCGAGCTATCCTTCCCATCACATGCTATGGTTTTGTCATCAGCAGTACCTCAAAAACATTTTTCTACTCCTCTTCACGACATATGATATTGGTTGGTGAGGTGGTTACATGTAGTGCTTCTTTCGCAGCTTGCATTTACACAATACCTGCACATGACATATTTGTACCCATAGCTTAGTAGGCTTTCAACAACATTGCAACTTAAGTAGATGTCAAAGCCACTTGAAAATTGAGGAATCTGTAAACGTAAGCAAATGTAAGCAATGGAGTACAATTGAGGCAATCTGAAAATTAGAAGAAATCTGTGACTAAGGTAAAATTTCACAATTTAGGCAGTAACAATTGTACTCCGTTGTACTCCATTGCTTACTCATTGCATATTATGGGGTTTGAAATCTGTAACAATTGGGTATGGGTACAAATATCATTGCTCATTGCTTGATGGTACTCATTACAGTTTGAAATCTATAACAATTGTCATTGCAGTTTTCATAGCTCAATTGCTTGATGGTACTCAACAGAATCTCATCTAGATGATATGATTATTGTCTAGGAGATCAGAAAATGGGAAAAATCAATTGACAAACTAATACCCAAATAAAAAAAATTGTAATCTCAGAGCAGAATATATAAATTTATGGCTTTATAAGCTTCTATCCGGTCAATCAATCTACATACATGCTAATCTTCCTAAAGTAAATACAGAAATGAATGCTAGTGCAATTCAATTTTTTCTAATGCACATTCAATTTTTTAGTGGGAATGCAATTATGAACTAATCCCAAATTAATTAACATGTCCAGATGCATGCACCCAATTCCTAAAAAATTTATTACACACAAAAGAATATTAAACATAGTCATTTGCCGGACGGTAACAAAATCTTATAGAAAAATTTAATACCGGCACCTGCTCAGGATATTTCTCCTTAATCCTTGCAGCTTTGGACTTCCTCTTCTCTGCAAACCAAAATCAAGCTTATTCTATTGTCTTTTGAGCAAACATGTGCAGGCCCATCATAGGGAAGAATATTGGTTTCATTGTGAAGCTCGGTTGATATGGAATTGTGAAGCTTCCAAATAGAAGGAAGTTTGAGATATTTGTTGTGAAGTGCCAACACAACTGCTGCAATAATCTTATTGTTCCTGAAAAAGAACACAACTTATGGGATCATGCATACATGTTTTCATGTTAGTTTAAAGGAAAATTATGTATGGAAAAATGTACATCTCGTCTTTCAGATTGAGTACTTTGTGCCACCATATAATACCTTCCATTAACTTTTTATCTAATTTTCTTGCATTGAATAAAAGTAAATTAAAATCTAGAGTGCAAGCATCCACATTGTAAGGATCGTCAGAAACCCATGCTTTGGCCCATGTTCATTGTATAGCATTTACAATATCAATGTTTACATAATTGCTTAATCTTCTACTGCAGTCATTTGTAACTGCAATAGCATAGCGCCCTAAATCAACAACCAAATAGTTCTTCAATGTTTCCCTGTACATGAAACACGACAATAATCATTTTTTGCAACAATGAAATTAAATCATTTGTGTGACACGTGCAAGAACCCTTCAATGCTATTGATAATGCTGGAAGATCTAAGCTTGTGATATTAAAGACATGCTCTTGACACTTTTGATTATCAATTTTTTAGAGATATAAAGGGATAATGAATGATTATAAAATACTACTCAATATGAATCCATAATCTTGAGTATATATGCCGAGCTTAATAGCCAGCAAGTTTCTCATTAAAGATACTACCTTTTAGCCAAAATCAAGATTAACAACAAAGACGCAATCTTTTTCATCAGAATCCAAACAAAGAAACAGAAGTGCACACACCAAAACTATTCTCTTGCTTGAAAGACATAACAGAAGTCCTTGCCATCTCTGCAACCAATTTCTACTAAATTCAAACAACACCCACGTCAGAAACTCAAAATAGAACAAATCCAGATCAAAAATTAACCAAAAATCAAAGAAAAAAGTGAGTACAGATGATGATATTCACATACCCAGATGAAGAAAATAAAAATAAAAAAGATGATCTTTTAACCCATCAAAACCTCGTCACACGCTGTTTTTTTTCCTCTCAGCATAAACCCTAGCTGACCATGTCCCATAAACCCTAGCTGACCATGTCCCTCGTCATGGAAGCCTTCGTGATCTTATCTTTCATGGTGGCTGCAACTATGGGGAAAGAGGTAGTGGGGTTTGGACTTGGATATTTATCCTTAATCCTTGCAGCTTTCGACTTCCTCTTCTCTGCAAACCAAAATCAAAAAGCTTAGATTAACAACAACGCAATCTTTTTCATCAGAATCCAAAAACACAATCTAGTCATAACATGTGCCCTAAGGGCACGGTTCATTTTAAATATTTATGTAAGTTCGTGACTCTAGGTTAATAAAACATGCAAATAAGCTCTTAAACTTTACAATGTGTAATAGTTAAATTTTAATGATTAATAATCAGGTAATTTACAATAATTGTGCTGGGGTCGAGGGGATGAAAATAAGACCTAAGAGAAAGGAAAGGTGGAAAAGAACAATAGAAGGGTGAATGTGGGGATCTGGTCCATAAGTAATCAAGCACAATGAGCTTAATGGTGCAAGCATCTGCCAATCACTCATGACTACTAACCTAGTTTTCAAATCTTGTCATTTTATTGAGTCATGTGAAGTTGTGTTAGATCATTCAATAATTTTTTAGGATGTGTCTGAAGTCATCAGTTTTTGAGTAGATATTCCAAAATCAGGGTCCAAATTATTTTTAAGTTTTTACTCTTACCATGAGCTAGCCTCTCTGCATTACTGGGAAAAAATTTTGTGCAATACCTTGGAGCTGAACCGGTATTGAGTTTTCATCTATCGGTAGTTTATATGAAAATATTTTTTGCATATCAGATATCATCCTTACCTGATGTAAATCTTTATCCATAAAATATATTCCAGTTCCAAACAGACCAAAAAAAGAACATAGAGCATGATGTGTATTTGAAACCTGTAAATTCTATCGCGCTATTTGTTATATTCAATTCTAGATAAGTGTTATTATGATATGGGAGATTTTGATGGGAGATTTCATCCAAATAGATCTTTTGTAGTCAATTACACGATAGATGATGATGTCAATCTCAAATACCAGGCTTCAAACCAATCTTAGGATATGTCTACAACTAATGACATTTCCCAGATATTTTAATTGATGTAGAAATATCATCAACCATGACATCTTAACAAATGAAAATGTCTGGTCTTATTTAAGAAGAAAACATTTTCACAAATCTGATGTGGGAATTTAAGTACACCAGCTATCACCTTTTAAGTACACCAGCTATCACCTTCAGGGAAAAACATTGCCAAATGTATAAAGCAATAGCATGCAAATTGTAAGTTACAGTCTATCAATACATCCACGCATATAACTCGATTAACCAAAAGAATGTATTGACATATCTATGAAAAAAAATGACCATACATATTACAAAATCAACACATCAACACCATATTAGAAAAAGCAAACAAAGAAATGCATCAAGCAAGAAAGACAGATCCAAACCTTCTGTAAGCAAGTCATTTCCTTCAAGTGCCATGGGCGCCTGCACCAGAAACCCTCGTCTATGGAGAATTTTGATCTTCTATATATACACATGGCAGGCACACATGCACAGAATTCTGGTTTGTGATTGGATAAGAAAATGCCAGTTTTGTTATTGAGGGTTATATTCTTTCCTTTCACAATATTTAGCTCAGTAAATCTTAGAACTCCACTTTTTTCAATGAAACTGTTTTGCATGCCATTGTGCAAGCTATCATACATCCTGACAACAGAAGGGAATGATACTATGTTCAGGTGAAGTCACTAAGCAACCAAGAATAAGTAGAACTGCGAGCAAAGATTGAAGCACTCAGCGTAGATGTCACCAAGGTGCAACCCAAACCAGCAAAGGATCTCGGAGAGGTATGGCTAGGTTTCCCTTTGTTCAAGATGCATTCCATTCTAGCTCTCAGGATGACCAACGTTCTATTCTAGCTACTGCTTGTGTGTAGTTGGAGATAGCAGCGGAGTTGGGAAAACCGTCAACCAGGCTAGACGGCGTGGACAAAAATGGTGTTGTCGGCCATGGCAGAAGACCTGCAGGTACAGTCTCTCTTGGGCAACACCTCTCATGTGTGGATGCCAGTCATAACGGCCACTGCCGATCAGAGGCGTGGGTTTGTAGGAAAAAGCAAGGAGGGCAATGAAGAAGACCAGGAACATTTACAAGCCAATTAGTTTCAAATTAGCCTTTCTTGCCTTTTAAAAAATATATTTAAACATGGCATTATCAATTTGCCCACATGATTCCGTGTAACCTTAGCAAGCTCTTATTTTAAGATATGATCCTGGAAATTTACCTGCCATATTTGGCCCCTCTTACTTTCTATTATTATTGATCAAATGTAGAAGGATTTGCATTTCATCCAAATAGATCTTTTGTAGTCAATTACACGATAGAGAATTCAGCAAATCGAATGGAACTGTGAACCTTTCAGATTATATGCATGTATATATTATATATTTTCGGTTACCTCATGAAGAATTCAGCAAGTATCCACCATGCATCCAGCATCTTGATACTGGAAATGTTTCGGATACAGGTAAAGTGCGTATTTATGTAGCCATGCATCATAAGAAATTACAGTATCATGCTTTAAAATTAGGAATTCCAGAATGAACAGGATTAGGAGTTGCTTCCTCCTATAAATTTTGATGGTCTGCACACCAACTATTTGGCTTCTAGGTTTCAAGCCAAGGCATGTGCTGTGTTTCTTCCCTTCTGTTGAACTTGCGTGCACATACTTAAACAATATGATTTTTCTTTGCTAAGTATATTTGGTGATGAAGCAATATGCTAATTATGAAGCATGCCGTGCATAGTGATGAAGCAATATGCAATGATATTATACTTAAACAATTACATTTATGAAGCGTGGGTGACATAGTGCTAATTAAGGGTGACATAGTGATGAAGCATGCTGTGCATCAACCGTGCATGAAGCATGAAGTATTTTTGGGTGACATAGTGAAGAGTCCATTGCTTTGGTAACCATTTCTCCAGGCCAAAGTATGAAATTTGTAGCAAAACAGCAATTAGGACTAAATCGATTGCTTACATCATGCGTAGACTCTACCTGGGACTCTACCTGATGAAGGTAATGCAAGCTTCGGGCGATCCCTACCGTAATCCTGTGTCTCGCTGGCCACTCCAGCAGCTTACTGTTTCTACCAGGCAAGGCCAAGGCAAGGGTTCCGTTGGGCGAGAATCGAAGATAAGATGGAGCCCATTGTCAATGCAGCAGCCTATCAAGCAGCCTATGCCGAGCTCTGTCGCCACTCTCTTCACCACCACGCTCTGGCCGCTGTGTATGTTTTGGGAAGAGATGAGCCTCGGCATTTTCAAATTTTTGGTTAAAGCTGTGTTTGCTTTGGGAAGGGAAGAGATAAAGTTAAAGCTTTTTCAAATTTTTGGTTTTCCCCCTCTAAACAAATTTCCCCCCAAAATTCAAGTTTTTTCATCTCAACCATTCATTCATCATCAAGATTAAATCCCAACCAACCCTTATACAATATTCAAAACCCAATTTCTCATCTCCCAATTTCTCATATTCAATTTCTCTTATACAAAATGTTGTAATCAACAAAATTTATTACCCAATTACCCAAATTCTCTTATCCCTTATCCAATTTCTCTTATCCATATTCTCTTAACCAAATTCTCTTATCCAAAAACTCTTATCCAATAACCCATGATAACATCCCTGTTTTATTATATATATATATATATATATATATATATATATATATATATATATATATATATATATATATTTGACTGGTAAGTATGGTCATCTTTATTGATACATGAATAATTACAAAGATACAAGCTTGTAATCACAAGATGGCCATATGGATGAGGGGGGAGGGGGCACAAGCGCCGTCACCCCACTACATCCAAATTGCTATCCAGTTATCAAGCATCAATAACAATTTAGCATACCAAAAAGTTAACCATTATCTAAAAAGCCCCAGTTGGAATAGGGAACTATATCATCTGGTTGATCTCTGTCAATGTTCTGAAGGGTGATACGGACATCCGTTGCAATATCTTCAAAGAGCGCAACTTTACCTGTTTCCTTGCCCTCAAAAATCCTCCTGTTACGCTCATTCCATAAGTGCCATACGACACAAGCTAGCGCTGCTTTAGCAAGAGCGCCAATACTTTTAGATTTATTGTGGAAGGAGTGAATGAGATCGCCAACCCCAGTTAGGGTAGAAGGGGCGACGCATGTGTATCTGAGCTTTAGAAGGCTTCAGCTAAGAACATACCTCGCATAATCGCATTCAAAGAATATGTGGGGAAACTTTCAGCCATCTGTGATTTGCACAGCACACACTCATAAGAAGCAGAGCCGCCCCATTTCAGTAGGAGGTCCTTAGTTGGGAGTTTCATCTTGAAAGCTCTGAGCAATGTAATTGCCATTTTCAGAACAAGGTTAGGGTGCCATACGATGCTGTAGTATTGGAACGGGGGGCCAGTAGTGCAAACTCCTTCACACGCCTTGCGCAAACTAAAATGAGAACCCGCAATCCATCTCCAGCTATCTGCGCCAGGAGATAAAGTGACAGAGCTTAGCAAAGGGAGTATGTTGCCGCAACCTGTAGGGAGTACCCAATGCGAATTATTCCAGAATTGACTAACAAGAGAATTCTCGGTTCCAGCCTAGGGGGTGTGATGCAGATATAGAGGCCCACTTGGGAGCCAGTTGTCAAACCAGAATGACGTTGAGGTTCCATCCCTGACTATGCGGTTGATTAATTTTTGGGAAATGGAACGGTGCATGAGAAGAAATTTCCACGTACCGGATTGGGTTGGCCTAATTTTGGTTGAATAGAAAGTGCCGTCACCATGATGCCTCCGCATGAATTGGGCCCACAACCCATTGGTAGCCAGAAACCGCCAAGTTAACCGAACACCTGAAGCTGCATTTAAATCGCTAAGCAAACGCAAACCAACACCTCCTTCCTTCTTGGGAGTACACAGATCCTTCCAAGCCCAGGTGTGAAGCTTACCCCAAATAAAAGACCTACAAGCAGTTGTGATTGAGCGGATAATAGAATTCGGAATACAATAGGCTTGCATCCAAAATGAAACCATGCCGTAAATTACGGTACGGACAAGCTCAATCCTTCCAGCAATCGACAGTAGTGAGGAAGACCAACCAAGGAGACGTTTTTTGCACTTATCAATAAGCCGACCATACATAGGTGCTTTAGGATACTTAGAGGATAGTGGTAAGCCCAAATAAGTAGAAAAAGAAGAAACCAGTTTGATACCAAGAATATCAGCCAAACGACCAGGATTGCGAGTACCTTTGCTGAATATTGCTGAGCTTTTTTCCCAATTCACCTGTAACCCAGATATAAGATTGAAAGTATGCAGGAGCTCTTTTAAACTATTAATGGAGGAGGGTTTTGCCCGACAAAAAACTAGTAGGTCGTCCGCAAATAAGAGATGAGAAATAGACCCAGTCCTCCTCATTGGTTGGATAGTTTTTAGAGATTCAGCTCTGCCCATAAGCAAGGAGAAGGCTTCCATCACCAGCACAGGTAGGGGGAGAGGGGGTCCCCCTGGCGTAAACCATGATTGGATGTGAAATAACCCGCAGGAGACCCATCAATTAATACAGAGAAGGAGGGTGTAGAGATGCATTCAGAAATCTAATTAATAAATCTTCGTTGGAACCCCATCTGGTGAAGAAGGTACAAGATGAATTCCCTGTTGACACTATCAAAAGCCTTTCGAAGATCCAATTTGAGGCAAGCCCTGCTACCCATTGGGTTACTGAAATCCCGAATTTGCTCGTGTGCAATAAGAGTACAGTCAGCAAGCAACCTGTCTTTCAAAAAAGCAGCCTGATTGGAGGAAATCAATTCACTAATTGCCATCTTCAGTCGATTGCAGAGTAACTTGCTAATGATCTTGTATATGACATTACAGCAAGCTATAGGCCTGTAGTCTCCAAGACTTGTAGCTTTAGCATTCTTGGGTACAAGCGTCAGGAATGTATGATTGATCTGGCAGAGCATTCTACCAGATCTAAAGAAAGAGGACACAACATCAATGACATCATCACCAATCGTAGCCCAAGAAGTTTGGAAGAAATGGGAATTGAAACCATCAGGACATGGGGCTTTATTCTTCCCAATTTGGAATGTAGCAGCCTTAATCTCAGAAGCAGATATATTACGATCCATCCAATTAGATGCCTCCATGGTCAGCCGACGCATGGGATTAATATTGGGAAAATCATGGCAATAATCATTTTGGTTGTATAAATTTTTGAAGAAAAGAGGGCCATCAACTCTAAGAGAGTCAGCAGTAGTATTTCTATCTCCATTAGAGCTAATAAAGTGATTGAGACTATTATGGCAGTGACGGTTCTTCATAGAAGTGTAAAAGAATTTAGAATTCTTATCGCCCAAAGTCAGCCAATTTTGGCGACTTTTTGACGTAAATCAGATTCGTCCACTTCTAATGCGTGAGCAAGAGATTGGACATTAGAATCATAATGCAACTTTGGGTTCTTTTCAAGCATCTCAAGGTTTCTACGGCATACGTTAACATTAAGCTTGTCCCTGTTGTTAGCTGCCCAACATTTAAGCTCGGTTTTTAAGTGTTTCAGCTTGTCTACTAGTTTTTTCATAGGGGTTCCTCAACATATATTTCCCAAGCTTTACAGACTAGATCATGGTAACCAAGATCAGAAGCCCAAGAATTGTAAAATCTGAACGGTTTAGGAGCGGAGGTTACCTTGGTGTGAAAGTGAGCAAACATAATAGAATGATCGCTAGTACCAGATTCAGTGTATTCACAAAAGGAGCTGGACAGAAGCCGCAACCATTCCGAATTACAGAGAATTCGATCCAATCTAGCAGCAATGTGACTGGGACCTGATCGTCGGTTATTCCAGCTCAGGGTAGGCCCCACACTCTTAAGCTCAATGAGATTACAGCCGCCCAGTGTAGAGTTGAACTCATCCATAGCCGCAGAATCCACTACTCTACCCCCCAACTTCTCATTAGAGTGATGCACGCAGTTGAAGTCTCCTCCTACAAGCCATGGCTTCAATTTCAGGATTTTTGAATCATCAACAAGGGCGTCCCATAGGGGCAATCTGGAGCTAGGAATGTTGGAGCCAGAGACCGCAGTGAGAGCCATATTAAATCCCCCAGAGTTAACGAATGAGCAAGAGATATGTTGTGCAGATGATGAAACAATCCCGCAGCTCCAAACTACAGAATTATATTGTATGACAATCTTACCTCCCTTCGAGTGCAACCTGTTATCATTACTTCCCCAGTTACAACCGAAGCACTACGAAATTCTGGAAGCATTATGGCCTTCCACCTTCGTTTCAAACAGACACACAATGGATGCTTTAGATTTCCTTACTCTTGACTTAAGATCAGCCCTGCGAGCGGGGTTATTAAGACCCCTAGTATTCCAGAATAAAATGGACATCAGACGGGTTTGGTGGGTGGCTCGGCAACAGAGTTTCCAGAGATACGGTTGCTACGCCGAACAGAAATAGCGGATGTTGGGATTTCCTTAAGCCTGGCAGCAGGCTCCACTAAGGACTCCTTGAGAGCTTTGTGCTCCACTGTCCATTCAGGGTTAGGGACGGTCCACACAGCTGGTTCGTGTTCTGAAGCAAGCAGTGTAGGCGAGAGGGGCCCGGAGGTGACACCATCCATAGATGAGCTTCCAGGTGTCGATGAAATGCAAATCGGAGTATTTTGATCCATGGCAATAGGCGCAGTCATACTGTTGAATCTGCCATCAACGTTAACTTGGCCTAAAGGAACTGGGGACACATTAGGGGGGAAGGCCACAATGGGGGTGAGTTGTTGGGGGCATTGGATGACACCCAGGGACGGAATTGACGCAACTTCCTTAACATGAAGGCTCGCAGATAAAGGAACAGGGACTGCAGGCTGACTATCCTCCATGGTAACGGAGTCAGAGTAGGCCTCGGCAGCAACAAGCCCAACATCCGGAAAACTGCCATTAGAGTTGCTGCAATTTCCCAGATTTATCTCACAAGAGTGATTTCCTTAAAGTAGTGGTCCTGAATCAGGATGAGCAGGGGTAGTAGATTCTTTGTGGATTGAAGGGGGCTCGGAGGAGGCTTTATTATAGAACACTGACCCTCCATGTGGCCAAAACTGGAACAGGTCGCGCATCGTGGCGGCTCTCCCTCATACTTAATGGAAACAGAGAAAGAGGATCCATCCTCCATTTCAACCATGACATTCCTTGCTAGCGGTTTATTTGCTTCAACCTCAACTAAACATCGAGCATACATGATCCGCGAAAAATTAGCAGTTGCACGGTCAAGACAGATGGGTGTTCCAATGCCTCTGGCAACGGAATTTAGGATATCTAGGGTCCACATATGCATTGGCAGGTTGTGAATCTGAGCCCAAACAAGGACAGCGGTGAGGAAGTCTCTGTCATGTGTTACCGTTGGGCTCCAACGCTACAAAACAACCAGACGCCCATCAAACAACCAAGGCCCCCCATGGAGGATTGCCTCACAGTCCTCTTCTTTTTCAAATCTAAAGTAGAAGAAGCCGTTTTATTTGCTAAATATTTGGACACCGCCTTTAATCCTCCATAGCCTCTTAGTCCAAGCCTTAACTTGCCCATAGTACTGGATGTCTCCCAAAACATAACCCACAAGAGAGTTCTTCCATCTAGCAGCTCCTACCTCTAGCTGTGTATTGGAGATCCGTACTCTAGCTATGCCATTATCAACCTCCAAAGGAGGAATATGAGTCATCACAAGAGGATCAGCATAGGAGCGTCTCGATGAACATATATCTACCCAAGATTTTTTACCTGCCCCAGGATTGATACGAATTGGAATTTTTGGTCGAATTGGCATTCTGTCAAACAGTTGATGAGCAGGGAAGGGACCTCCAGCCCCATCCTTGGGTCGATTGCCGCTACCTTGGAGATTAGATGGAGCCTGTAGAGAAGTACCCCCAGCCTTGACGCGATTAGATCCTGAGCCTGATTCTCGCCCTCCATGTAACCCACGGCCAATCGGAACCCTAGGTGTAGGTCGGAATTGATTTCTGGTCGCTCTCCACTTCGCATAAGTAACATTCTTCCACCCCGTATCGATAGCCTCAAGGACCTCCTTACCTTTGGCCGTGATAGGGCCGGGATCAGTCGGATTTTGGATGTTGCTGTTGCCGGCTCCAGGATCGCCCGATGAGGAGCTTCCGTGAGAATCGGACATTTTTTTATAGATATATATATTTGATTGATATATATATATATATATATATATATATATATATATATATATATAATGCAAATAGGAATGAGTGATTTCCGGAGGAAGGGAGATGGCGATCTTGGGGATTCTAGGGTTTCTTCGGCCAAGGTGGCGGCTTCTGTTTTGGATGAAGGGACAAATGGTGATTCCACCAGCAACAGGCCTTGGCTCACTGTCTCGAGGAAGAAGAACCGCTACCCACAACGGGGATTCGCGCTGAGAAACGGTTCTCATGCACCGGGCCACTCACGATTCTCAGGCGTCGGCGCTGCACCAAGGCGCCACTGGGACGATCAAGAAAGGCGGATCCGTCCTACTCAGTGGCACCCAACCCAGGCTCAACGGGGGGAGAGAGCACCAAAGGACATTAACGGCGACCATTCTGGGGTTGCGGTGGGGGGTGCACCGAAGGTGTTTGCTAATTTGCCCCAGCAGCCTGTTCGTTCTCTTGGCCCCAAGCGTAGTTGGGCTGATATTTGTTCTTCCAAGAGAACTTACGGAGACGGAGTTGGAATGACATTTGTTCCTCCTCAGACCAGAACTGATGGATCTATTGTTGCCCGTGTATCTAACTCTCTTTTGGAGAAGGGGTCGGAAGATTGGAAATCCACATTGGTTGGCTATGTTCTAGGTGATACACCAATGTTTGGCCAAGTGCAGGCTTGGATGGAGAGGCTCTGGAAGCCGAGGAAGCGTGTCCAGGTGTATAGTAAGGAGAACGGATTCTTCTACTTTCGCTTTGATTCTGGTGAGGAATGTGACAGAATCCTACATGGGGGCCCCTGGCTATTTGATGGGAGATTGGTGGTGCTTAAGCTATGGAGCCCGTCGCTACTTCATGATCGGGATATTCTAACTTCGGTACCAATTTGGGTACAGTTTCATGGTGTTCCTGTCCACATGTGGAATATGGATGTTCTAAATATTCTCGCTTCTGTGGTGGGTAACCCATTGTGCCTGGACCGTGCCACCGCTAAGGTGGAGAGAATAACGTATGCTCGATGCTTGGTTGAGGTTGATGCTAAGAAGGAGTTGCCTAAGCAAGTTGAGGCTGAACTTGACGACGGGACTATTCTTCTAATTGATACAAAATATGAAGCAGAACCCCCCAGATGTGTCGATTGCATTTGTTTCGGTCACCCCACCGAGCAATGTCCCCTGCGACGCAAGTCTCAAATGAGGAAGGGGAAGGAAATCATCCCTAACCGTGTTCATTTTGTAGACCAAGGGCTGACTTCTAGCAGTGGAGTATTGGAAGGCACCGAGCCTGCTAAGGATTTGGGTAGTCACTCTATGCTGCAATCTGAAGCTGGTCATCATGTGCCTGCGGGAAGCTGTGCGTTGAGGAAGTTGCGAGCGTTGATTAACTCCCTGAAATTCATGTGCTATATAAAAACCCCTACTGATGCTGCCAGTAGACCTGGAGACGAGAATGAGGTTTGCCAAGCACTGTCCGAGGACTCCCCTCAGGTTGAAACGCCCATTGCCCCACCTCAAATTGACGAACCTATGGGACTTTCTGGTGACTCCCCTCTGGTTGCAAATATTGCTCCACCTGCGGTTGATGAGGCTATTGAAGATGGCATGCCGGCGGAATCGGTTTATGATAATCCTGAATGGGTGGCTGATCTGCAGGAGTTACTGAGTGCTGCTGATTCTACTAAGCAGCGGAAGCTAGGCACTGTGGGAACTTCGGTTCGGCGAAGCACAAGGTTGAAGTAAGCGTTCTCTAGCTCCCTATTCAATTCTACTCTATGTTGATTTGGAATACAAGAGGCTTAAATAATGTGGTGCGGCGTAGAAATCTACGTGAAAGGATACGAACTATTGACCCTGCAATTTTAGTTCTGTTGGAGACAAAGCTAAAGACTGACACAATTGCATCTAAATCGTGCATCCCCAAGGATTGGGATAATCTTAATAACTTTCAGACTCATGATGGTGGCCGTATTCTCATTGGTTTTAATTCGGGTGTATGGCAGTTGAGTGCCATCTCAATCTCCATGCAACACATCACTGTCCACTGTGTGAATGTGGGTGGGTTGGAATTTGCTTTTACTGCAGTATATGGAAGCAACTCTCCTTCTGAGAGGAGAATACTCTGGGACCATCTAAAAAAGGATTCTATTACCCTAGGCAATGGGGCTTGGCTCGTTGGTGGCGATTTTAACTGCATTTTGAATGGTAAAGAAAAGGTGGGAGGACGGAGGGTGGAGTCTAAGCAGCTCTATGATTTTAATAAATGCCTATCTGATTGCCGATTGCAGAATCTTAAAAGCACTGGATGCAAGTTTAGCTGGTGCAATAAGCGGTTGGGTTCTAGGCGAATAGCCGCACAGCTGGATCGGGTTCTATGTAATAATGCTTGGCTAGAAAAGCTCACTGATTCTTCCTTTGAATATTTGGAGCCTCAAACAAGTGACCATTCCCTTATGCGAATCAAGCTGCATCCCCAGGTTCACTCCGATCCCAAGCCTTTTAAATTTTTTAACCATTGGGTTCTTCTGCCAGGATATTATGCATTGATGGAATCCTCATGGAAGGAGCATGTTGGAGGCACCCCCATGTTCTGTCTGGTTAGAAAGTTAAGGAGTGCAAAAATTAATCTCAGAAACTGGGCTAGAGATCAGCGAGCTTCAAATCCTATTCACCAGTGTTATTCCAAGCTGAAGGATATCAGAAGCCAAAGTGCCTTACATTATAGCTTGGAGCTTCAAAAGGCTGAACGTACTTTATCATATGATTTGGCTTCCCATTTGGAGATGGAAGAGGCCGGTTACCGCCAAAGGAGTAGGCAGGATTGGTTGGATCTGGGAGATAGAAACACTAGTTTCTTTTATAATGCCATGAAGTCTAGACACTCCCGTAATAACTTAAGGCATCTGGTGGACATCCATGGGGACCCGTGTAAAACCATTGATGATGTCAAGTCTGAAGCCTCCAATTTCTATAAAACTCTATATAATCAGAATCACTACTGGAATGTGTTTCCCAAACTGATCCCCAGGAAGAAGATCAAACATGAAACTGCGGTATGGCTTGAAAGGAATGTCACGGTAGATGAGGTCAGAGCTGCTGTCTTTCAGATAGGGGCAACCAAAGCTCCTGGACCTGATGGGTTTAATGGCTATTTCTTTCAACACAACTGGAACCTAATTGGTAATGATGTTGTGCGTGCGGTGCAATCCTTCTTCATATCTGGCTCCTTGCTACGGCAGGTAAACCATACATTCCTCTCCTTGGTGCCTAAGGGTGCTAATGCTTCTTCTTTGGTGGATTACAGGCCTATTGCCTGTTGCAATGTGCTATATAAGATCATCAGCAAGATCATGTGCAACAGGCTTCAGAGATTTATTCATGATCTTATTTCGCCTAATCAATCTGCCTTTCTCCAAGGAAGATTAATTTCAGATTGTGTTCTTCTGGCGCATGAGCAAATCAGGGACTTTAGCAATCCAATGGGGTCCAGATCATGCCTGAAGCTAGATCTTAGGAAGGCATTTGATAGTGTGAACAGAGAATTTGTGTATTACATTCTTCACCAGATGGGGTTCGGTGGGAGGTTCATCAATTGGATTAGGGAGTGCATCTCTTCGCCCACTTTCTCTGTTATGGTCAATGGATCGCCAGTTGGGTTCTTTGGTGGTAACAGAGGGCTTAGACAAGGTGACCCCCTATCTCCCTACCTTTTTGTCATTATTATAGAATGCTTTACCCTCCTTATGACCCGGGCATGTGCTAAGGGGAGCATACAACCTATGCGGCGTGTAGGCACTATATCTCATCTCCTCTTCGCTGATGATCTTTTGGTGTTCTGTCGGGCTAACCCTAAATCCTTTAGGGGCATTAAGAATGTCTTGGAGGATTTTCGGAACTTCTCTGGGCTTGAAATCAATTGGGACAAGAGCACATCAATGTTTAGCAAAGGAGTCAAAGACCCTGGAAGTCTTGCGGAGATGTTGGGGGTAAGGCGTGCACACTCCATTTCCACTTATTTGGGCTTACCATTATCTCCCAAATACCCGAGGGCGCAGATGTACACCAGGCTAATTGATAAATGCAGGAAGAGACTTAGTGGATGGACTTCTTCATTGTTATCCCTCGCTGGCCGCATTGAGCTTGTCAAAACGGTGATATATGGCATTATAAATTTCTGGATTCAAGTATACAAATTCCCGACCACTGTTCTTCGCACTCTAACATCTATGTGCAGGAAATTTATATGGGGGCCTTCTAAGGCTTGGTCATGGGTGGATTCTTGTAGCCCTAAAGAGGAAGGCGGAGTTGGCCTCAGATTACTCTCAGATCTTAATATAGCAGCGGGCATTAAACTTACTTGGAGATTGCTTAATGCTAGAGGGCTATGGGCCGAGTTCATGAGAGGAAAATATAAGGAATCGTCAACTTTCTACGATGCGACGGGAATGCCCACTCAATCAGGTACATGGAAGCATCTACTTAGCTGCAGAAACCTATCTCAAAGTATCATCAAGAGAAAAGTTGGCGATGGGAAAGATACGCTTTTTTGGCATGATCATTGGCTACCATGTGGCCCACTCAAAACAATTTATAATATTCCGGATGGAGCGGGTAGAAAGCGCGTTGCTGATTATTGGACCGGCACTAATTGGATGGACCACAATGACATACAAGCTCTGAAGCCCCTTCTCCAAAGCCACCCAATAATTTCCGGCCAGGATGGTTGGCTGTGGAATCTTGGTCAGAATTTTAAGTTCTCCCATGCTTGGGAATGTGTGCGTAAGAAATCAAACCCCTTCCCTTATTATAAAATTATCTGGTACAAAAATTATACTCCCAAGTACTCCTTAATCCTGCTTAGAGCTTTCAAGAACAAGCTGCCCACCAAAAGCCGAATTGAAAAATGGTGTGTCCTGCCATCTAGCAGCTGCGAGCTTTGCTCAGCCGATCAACTGGAGACATCGGACCATCTATTCTTCCAATGCCCCTACTCCAAATACCTCCTCTTGCGTGCATTCCTGAAACTCGGAATTCCCTGCCCGCCTGAGCTTACGCTGGAAGCAATAGGCAATCAATTTCTGCAAAAATTCCGATCGGGTGGTATGTTATGCAGGTTAGCGAAAACAGTTCTAACATCCCTCGTTTGGCATTTATGGCGTGAGTGAAACAGACGTGTATTTGAAAATATGGCTAAGTCCAAGGTTGCTCTCTTTGATGACATTGAATCTGACGTTCAAATTATTCTCTGTAATACTGATGAAGTAGAAGTTGACGGGAAAGCTGCTTATGCAAACTGGGATATTCTTGATCATGGATAAATCTATGTGTCTCCGGATACACGGGCTCTGTATGCGGTTGGGTATTGGGTTGCGTTTGTTGTTTGGCTAGAGCGCTTTGCTTGGGTGGTGGGCTATCTGATCTAGGGTGACGACGCTTGTGTCCTCTCCCCTAGTCTCATAGACTGCCTTCTAATGCACAGCCCTCATTGTACATTTTGTATAATTTCAATATAGATCTAACTTACTCTGCATATATATATATATATATATATATATATATATATATATATATATATATATATATATATATATATATATATGAACGTTAGTAGATTCTTTATTGATGGATGCAAAAATATACAGCACTATAGTATATAGGCATGAGGTTTCAATATAAAAAGGAGAGGGCACAAGCGCCGTCACTCTTTAATATTGATTCCCCACCCTACTACAATCTATACAATGAATGAATGGACATGTAATTACATAAGTAAGATGTTATCCCATATCCCTGAACTCCCAGTTTGAAAATTCCTTAGCCTCCTCTGCAGTTGCTGGGTCACAGTCTCTCATAGCCACCCTGATATCAGACGAAATCTCCTCGAATAGGACAGTGTTTCCTCTGCTTATATCTTCAAAGATTCTTCTATTCCGCTCCCGCCAAATATGCCACACCAAAGCTTCAAGAGTAGTTTTTGCCAATAAACTCATAGTCTTCTTTCCCCAAAATGCAACAGGTAGTATTCTCCCACTTTAGCAAGGGATGGTTCAATCTGATCTTTGACATTCAACTTTAGCAAGGCCCTGTCAAGTATGTATCTTGAATAGCTACAGTTAAAGAATAGGTGGCCTATATCTTCAATATTGTTTCCTCCACATAGAACGCAATGTACTGGGGTGTTTAACCCCCATCTGCTAATAATATCTCTGGTTAGAAGCTTACCCTTGAAAGCTCTGAGGAGGGTGAGAGACATTTTGGGGATATGACCGGAAACCATATTAACTTCTGAAATAGAAAATGATTACCATGTAGCCGAACCCCCTCCCAAGCTTCCTTAAAATGAAAATGATCATCAGTATCATTTGCATTCAGGGTCGGCGATCTGCTGTTCAAATTCGGCGCCCATAGCCTGTTGTTCAGTTTCGGCCCCTATAGCCACTGGTCGCACCCATTAGTAAGCACCACCTGAGTGAGATACGGCCTTATCTATGCAATTTCAGGAACATCCGACCATACTCCCCGATCCCAGTACTCATTCACCGTCTTCATTGAGGACCCCTGTGGCACTGCATCAATATTTTTCAGGGGCCCTCAGTCCAGCCAATAGTCATGCCAGAATAGGGTTGACCTCCCATCTTTCACCCTTTTCCTAATGAGTTTTTGGGAAACACTTCTACAGTTCAACATGTGTTTCCATGTACCAGAGTGCGAGACTAACCCATTAGCCGCAAAGAACCCTCCAGCCTCGCCATATCTATTCGTCATTAGCCTCGACCATAGGCTATTAGTTGTTAGGAATCTCCACGTCAGCCTGATGCCAACCGCAATATTGAGGTCCTCCAATAACCGGATGCCCACTCCGCCCTCTGACTTGGGGGTACAAAAATCCTCCCATGCCCAAGCTCGAGAAGATCCCATAATGAATCTCCTACAAAGAGATGAAATCGTACGGACGATGGTGAAAGGCATACGGAAGGCTTGCATCCAAAATGCGACCATACCGTATATGACAGATTTGACGAGCTTAATCCTCCCAGAAATAGATAACATTGAAGACGACCATCCCCTCAGCCTCTTTTTGCACTTATCCACCAATCTACTATACATGGGGGATTTAGGGTACTTGGATGATAATGGCAAGCCCAGATATGTAGTAATTGTTGTGGTAATGTTGATGCCCAAATAATCAGCTAAAGCCGTCTTGTTTTTGGTCCCTTTACTAAAGAGAGCGGAACTCTTTTCCCAAATTACTTGAAGCCCTGTGTAATCCTTAAAATCATGAAGCAAGGTCCTGATGCTCATAAATGATTTTTTATTAGCTCTGCAAAACACTAACAGGTCATCGGCGAACAGAAGGTGGGATATAGAACACGTACGTCTCATAGGCTGAAGATCGCCTCTACTCAGGGCTTTAGAGATTAAGATAGAGAATGCTTCCATAACAATTACAAACAAGTAAGGAGAAAGAGGGTCACCTTGTCTAATGCCCCTGTTGCCATCAAAATACCCCACTGGCGATCCTTTTACCATAACTGAAAATGTGGGAGTAGAGATACATTCTCTGATCCACCTAATAAAAGCATTAGAAAATCCCAACCGTCTCATAAAATAGAGTATAAAATCCCGATTTACACTATCAAATGCTTTCCACAGATCCAGCTTAAGGCAAGCCCTTCCCCCATAGGGTTACTGAAGTCTCTGATCTGTTTGTGGGAAATTAGGGTGCAATCTGACAACAATCTCCCTTTGAGGAATGCAGCTTGATTGGGGGGAAATCAGCTCATGAATCACCACCTTGAGCCTATTGCAGATTATTTTGCTAATAATCTTATAAAACACATTGCAGCAGGCGATCGGCCTATAGTCTCCAAGGGTCGTAGCATTAGAATTCTTTGGGACCAGGGTTAGATGGGTGTGATTTAGCTGCCTCAGGATAGTGCCAGAAGTGAAAAATGACTTCACTGCAACCGAAACATCCTCCCCTACAAGGTACCAATAATGTTGAAAGAAATGACCATTAAATCCATCTGGGCCAGGAGCCTTATCTGGCCCAATCTGGAAAACAACATTCTTAATCTCCTCAACAGATATCCTCCTTACCAGCCAGGCAGAAGCATCCTCTGTCAGGATACGCTTTGGGGTGAGAGTAGATAAAGTACTCCCATAATGATTTTGATTATATAGCCCCACATAATAATCAAGGGCCTCCTTCTTCAAATCATCATACGATCTATTCTGCCTCCCATGGGCATCTATCAAATGGCTCAGATTGTTGTGGCTTTCCCTTGATTTCATGGCATTATAAAAAAACTTTTCTCCCAAGGTCATCCAATCTTGTCGACTTTTTTGGCGGTACATATCTTCCTCAAGACTCATAGCATTAGCCAGGTCCTTAATCACAGATTGCTCAATAGTTTAGTGAGTAACATCTGAATGCAAGAGAGGGTTAGTTCGAATAGATTCCAATTTGGCACGGCTCGCATGTACAAGCTTTGAGGCATTGTGAGAAATGGACCAGTTACGAAGTAGGGACTTCAGCCTTTTAAGTTATTGAGACACGCAAAACATCAGAATGCCAGCAACATACCCAACCCAACTTTCCTCAATAATATCAGAGATCCCTGGGCATTTAGACCAATAATTAAAGAACTTGAAGGGCTTTGGATCAGAATGTACCTGAGGATGAAGCCGGACAACCATAGGCTAATGGTTGCGTGTGTGTGGGTCCATATACTCCATGAACGAATCAGCTAGTCGATTAAGCCATTCGGCACTTACAAATACCCGATCCAGCCTAGCTGCAATTCGGACATCCCCCACACGGTTATTACACCAACTTAGCTTGCACCCAATGCTTTTGAGCTCCTGAAGCTGACATGTGCTGATACATGAGTTGTAGTCAATTAGAAATTTTTCTTCCAGCCTCCTACCACCCACCTTCTCTGTAGATGTTAGCACACAGTTGAAGTCACCTCCTACCATCCATGCCCCATTATTCACAAATGCCGCATCATGCCTCAGGGAATCCCATAACACTTTTCTTTCCACCATTGTGTTCCGGCCATAAACTCCTGTAACCGCACAATAGAATCCGCCTGTATTGGTGCATGACACAGTGACATGCTGATCCGAAGCACTGATGAGAGTTGCCTTCAAAACACTAGGGTCGAAGCCCATCAATATCCGACCACCAACATCCTTGTCAAAGTTATTAAAAGTTACCCAAGACTTGGGAAACAAAGCCTTATTATTAGGCAATGGAGACTTAAGCTTCGTCTCTAAAAGAATAATAGCCGTAGGCTTTATTGTAGTTATTCTATCTCGAAGATCCCTGCGCCGACCCTGGTTGTTCAACCCCCTAGAATTCCATTGGAGAATCGTCATTGATGACTAATAGTTTGGATGTGGATACTCCTATGTATCCTGGAGCTCCGCCTAGTGCTCGGCCCAGCTTGGCAATCAGTCTTCTTCTTAGCCCTATTGGCGGCCTCAGCTTGATTAATATTGCAATGCTCTTCGCACTCCCAGTCTGGATTGTCAACTGCAAGCTCCAGCGGCACCCTATCAAATTCGTCATCCGATGGATCAACAATTAGTGAAGGTAGGGATTTGTATGTTTCTGGGAACCCCTGTGCATTAGCTCTCAAACTCCCCTCAACCTCGGTCTCATTCCTGCCAACAGACGCCCCTGGATTAGTAATCTTGGGATCTGTCTCGTTTGCACCCGCAAAATCCAATGAATTAGCAGCATGGGCGTTGGATGAGCCCACCTCAAACCCCTTCTCCCTAGGGCTGGAGCCATCTAACAACTCCCCATCCTTCGATGAATCCCCACCAAGCACACTTGGGACTTCCTCCAGCACCGGGCCCTTCAAGGGAGCCTGAGTAATCTCAGCTACAGGCGACAGTTGATCTTTCTCCCCTGTAGTGACCATATGAGTGGTCCCTTCATTCGTTTTAGCATGGATATCACCCACTTCAGGGCCTCCTTTATTCATCTTAGCAGTAATAATGCTTTCATTTCCCATTACTAACTGCTCATTCGCACCTATATCTCCTTGGATTGAAGGGGGCTCGATAGAAGCAAGGCATTGGGCATCCGTGTGTCCAAAGCAGACACACTTGCAACATCGCGGTGGTTCACCTTCAAATTTTGCCTCTATAGTTATGATCTCTCCTCCATCTAACTCAACCTCCACTGATTTCCGCAATGGTTCCTTTGCATCCACCTCGACAAGACATCTCGCATATGTGATCCTCTCCAGATAAGCAGTAGCACGATCCAGGCACATAGGAGTGCCTACTACGGATGCAATAATATTTAGAGTCTCCAGATTCCACATATATAATGGAACACCATGCAGCTGAACCAAAACAGGGACAGATGTAAGAATGTCACGGTCGTGTCTTAGAGTCAGACTCCATTTTTTCAGAACTACCTGTTGGATTATGTGGATGGCAAACAACACTAGAAGGGGGGTTGAATAGTGTTGTTCAAATAATAAAAAAATTTTGATCGGTAATTAAAACCCTTCTAATGTTGCCTAAGAAACCAAGTAGAGTGATCTACGCTTGGTTCTTAATCAACAAGTTAATCTTATAGAAATATAAAAGATAAATAATTATAATTACAATCAGATAAGAGATCTTTACACACAGATAGATCTTTACACAGCGGAATTAAATGTACAATCTTTGTAATATGCAAATGAACAAAGAATTACAAAGAAATAATAATAACAAAGTAAATAAGAATTGCTTGCAGAGATAAATAATCAAACACAGAAAATGCAAACGCAAAGACAAGGATTTTTATCCTGGTTCCCCACAACCCTGTGTACGTCCAGTCCCCGACCAATCCGGTACGAGATTTCCACTATTGCCTTAGCAATACAAATAACTAACTCCACTCGTTAGGATTTTCGACCACATAGACTTGTCTAGGATTTTACCCTTGCCTCACAACCCGAGGACTTTACCTTGCCTCACAATTCGAGGACTTTTCACAAACACCTTGCCTACAACAAGGATTTACAACCACCCTTATCACCAAGGGACTACAAGTAAAATCAAATCCAATACACCACAATGAATTAGTGGAGATTGGTTTTTACACCCAATAATTCTATAGCCAAGATTAAATTTGCAATAGTGCTTAACGTGGAGAAAAGAATTTAAATCATTTGTAGATCACACAAAGAATATGAGTTTATTCAGTGTGATCTAGAATCTAGATGTGTTCTTAGATCACACAAAGAGTATGAAATTATTCAATGTGATCTAGAATCTAGATGTTTCAAAAATACTTTGAGAATATAAAAAATCAAAGAGAAGGATTTTGAAAACCAATTTGCAATAGCCAAAAATAATAATGATCTTAAAAACAATTATAAAAGAATATAAGCAATAAGATCAGAAATTGAAAACCGTTTTGGCTATGAAGAACTTTGAGAGCGATGAGAATGATGAGATCTTTTGAGGGAATAAGAATTTTTCTCAAGAATGAATTGGTGAGAAAAATGTTCTCATAGGGTCTCTATTTATAGAGCCAAAGGAGAATTCAAAATGATTCAAATCAAGTTTGAGTTCAGACCAAAAATCAGGCAATGAATAAATGAGAGAGTGAATCAAGGAATTTTGGTCGCACAGCTGGTAGTCGACTCCCTAACTTTGGTAGTTGACTCCCAGAGTGTCTCAGAGAAAATCTGCTACAACTGGTAGTCGACTCCCTAACTTAGGTAGCCGAATACCAAACTATCTTTTCTGGTAGAAGACAGAAATCAGTGTAGTGAACTACTGGGTGTTTGTAGTTGACTACAAATTGAAACTTAGCTTCTATGAAAAGAATGCTCTCAAATAAGTTTAAAATGAGTTTTAAAAACATTTTAGAAAATCATTTTGTGTGTGTGCAAATTCTTCTTGGCTTTGACATAATCCTAAGAAAATGAAAACCAACTCACACACTAGACTCTATGATGAACTTGAAGCCACGAATGAGCTTGAGCTAGTTGCATATGCTTCGCTTGAATTTTAGCTCCTCTTTAGCGTTAGCTTGAGCACATTCTTTGATCTTTGGAGTTGCGAGCTAAATTCATCTTCATCTTCTATGTGTGTGGTTGAAGTTCTTCTTCTCGGAGTATGTTTCGAGCTGCAATTAGCTTATTGCACAACCTACATACTTAAGTAGTATGATTAGTAATTTAACAACATTTTGTGTGATCATCAACAAAACAAACCACTTGGGGTGGGACTAGATTCCCATCACTCTCCCCCCTTTTGATGACGACACCCAAATGAAAAACATATGAATAATATGAAATAAAAACAATGAGTAAGTGTACTTACTCCCCCTGCTTAGATGCAGTTTATTATTCATTCATGTTTTTTCTTGCTTCACTTTTTCTCCCCCTTGTCATCACAAAAAAAAACATAATCGTATACATACCAAGTGAAGAAAAAAATTTCATAGGCTCCCCCTTAAAGTTTGCACCATTGCTGCTGGGTCTCCCCCTTAATTTATGCATGTATTTAGAGATTCAATGGGAGCTCTTCTACTAATCCCTTATAGTTTTGGTACCTGAAAATCAAACAAATAATTTTGGTACCCTTTCTTTGTGGGTCCGTGGGATTAGTCATAAATAATAATGTAATCATCAACCAAGAGGGAACCAAACCCATTTGGATTGAGATTTCCCATAAGTAAATCTATAATCTCTACAAAAATGAACATTGTTCATAAAACTAGAAATGTAATTGTCTTTCATTTGGACGGTTCCAATTTTGGGAATCCAAACTTTGACATATCCATTTTCAGTTTTAGGAACTCTAGCTTGATGATGAGAGATCCTAGCATTTTGATTGGTCATATTATAACCTAAGCCATGTTTGCTAGATTGTGGTTTTTTTGATTTAATCAAGCTATCTAATTTTTCTTTACCTTTATTGAACCTAGAAACATTATTAACCAAATCCTCATGCTTCGCCTTAATGGCGGTCATGTTCTTTTCTAAGTCTCTAAACCTATTTCCTAGGTCTTTGAGTTCTACATTGAGCAACCTATTCTTTTCAATTAAATCCTTATTGTTGCTAATCAATTTTAGGTTCTCTTCTCTAATCTTTTTTAGCTCTTGATTAGTAGGATTAGAACCACAAGATTTATGCATCTTTTTGAGAGTTAGAAGCTCTTTGAGTTGGACCTCATATAATGCATAAATTTTATGAAATTCCTCCTCATAATCAATTTCATCATCATCGCTACTATCGCTATCACTAGAGTTATGGTAGGAATTTACCTTGGGGTCTTCCCGTGCCATGAAGCACATGTAGTTCCGCTCGTTCCTTTTGCTTGCTTTTCCTTCATTTCCGGATGATGATGAGCTATCGGAATCCTCTTCATCATCGTTTTTATCCCAGGCTCCAAAAGCTTTTCTATTTGGCCTTTTGCCTTTGTATGGCTTCGTTCTCTTATCTCTGAATTTCTTTAGAGGGCATTCATTCTTCATGTGGCATGGCTTATTACATTCATAACAAATAACATCATTAGTAGAATTGAACTTACGGTTGTAGGACTTACGTGCTTTTAGGATTTTCTTGTATCCTTTGGAGATGAGTGCCATTTGTTTCTCCATCTCATCTTTAACTTCATTCTCGGACTCCTCTGTATCCGATGTTGCTTTGAATGCAAGGTTCTTCTTCTTTTCAACGTTTTCCTTGGTCGTTCGCTATTGCAGTTGGAGTTCATACGCCATTAGATTGCCGATGAGCTCTTCCAAGGTTAGCTTTGAAGTGTCGTTGCCTTCTTCAATGGCTGAAGCTTTGGATTGCCATTCGGGAGTAAGGGATCTAAGGATCTTGCATACATGATCCTCTTGTGTATACTTCTTTCCCAATCCCACAAGTGTGTTGACGATCTCCGTAAATCTCGTGTACATCTCCGTTATGTTCTCGTCTTTCTCCATCATAAATTTTTCATACCTGCCAGCATAAAGAGAAGATTTTGAAGATTTAACTTTTTGGTTACCTTCATGTGTTACCTCAAGGAGTTTCCATATTTGGTGCGCGGAGGTAGCCATGGAGATGCAGTTGTACTCCGTTGTGTCAAGGCCGCAATATAGAGTGGACACCGCCTTGGCATTTAGAGAGACTTTGTCCTTCTCCGTCTTGGTCCACTTTTCTTCCTCAAGAGTAGGTTCTTCATAAGGATTCTCCACTATCTTCCATAGATCATAGGAGATAGAGAGAAGGTACATTCGCATCCGATTCTTCCAAGATCCATAATTTGATCCGTTGAGAAGTGGTGGTCTGCTGGAAGATTGTCCTTCGGGGAAATGATTGGTTGACGCCATTACAACCTCGCTTCGATACCAAGTGTTGGATCCTGTGGATGGCAAACAACAGTAGAAGGGGGGGTTGAATAGTGTTGTTCAAATAATAAAAATTTTTCGATCATTAATTAAAACTCTTCTAATGTTGCCTAAGAAATCAAGTAGAGTGATCTACGCTTGGTTCTTAATCAACAAGTTAATCTTATAGAAATATAAAAGATAAACAATTATGATTACAATCAGATAAGAGATCTTTACACACAGATACATCTTTACACAACGGAATTAAATGTACAATCTTTGTAATATGCAAATGAACAAAGAATTACAAAGATATAATAATAACAAAGTAAATAAGAATTGCTTGCAGAGATAAATAATCAAACACAGAAAATGCAAACGCAAAGACAAGGATTTTTATCCTGGTTCCCCACAACCCTGTGTACGTCCAGTCCCCGACCAATCCGGTACGAGATTTCCACTATTGCCTTAGCAATACAAATAACTAACTCCACTCGTTAGGATTTTCGACCACCTAGACTTGTCTAGGATTTTACCCTTGCCTCACAACCCGAGGACTTTACCTTGCCTCACAATCCGAGGACTTTTCACAAACACCTTGCCTACAACAAGGATTTACAACCACCCTTATCACCAAGGGACTACAAGTAAAATCAAATCCAATACACCACAATGAATTAGTGGAGATTGGTTTTTACACCCAATAATTCTATAGCCAAGATTAAATTTGCAATAGTGCTTAACGTGGAGAAAAGAATTTAAATCATTTGTAGATCACACAAAGAATATGAGTTTATTCAGTGTGATCTAGAATCTAGATGTGTTCTTAGATCACACAAAGAGTATGAAATTATTCAATGTGATCTAGAATCTAGATGTTTCAAAAATACTTTGAGAATATAAAAAATCAAAGAGAAGGATTTTGAAAACCAATTTGCAATAGCCAAAAATAATAATGATCTTAAAAACAATTATAAAAGAATATAAGTAATAAGATCAGAAATTGAAAACCGTTTTGGCTATGAAGAACTTTGAGAGCGATGAGAATGATGAGATCTTTTGAGGGAATAAGAATTTTTCTCAAGAATGAATTGGTGAGAAAAATGTTCTCATAGGGTCTCTATTTATAGAGCCAAAGGAGAATTCAAAATGATTCAAATCAAGTTTGAGTTCAGACCAAAAATCAGGCAATGAATAAATGAGAGAGTGAATCAAGGAATTTTGGTCGCACAGCTGGTAGTCGACTCCCTAACTTTGGTAGTTGACTCCCAGAGTGTCTCAGAGAAAATCTGCTACAACTGGTAGTCGACTCCCTAACTTAGGTAGCCGAATACCAAACTATCTTTTCTGGTAGAAGACAGAAATCAGTGTAGTGAACTACTGGGTGTTTGTAGTTGACTACAAATTGAAACTTAGCTTCTATGAAAAGAATGCTCTCAAATAAGTTTAAAATGAGTTTTAAAAACATTTTAGAAAATCATTTTGTGTGTGTGCAAATTCTTCTTGGCTTTGACATAATCCTAAGAAAATGAAAACCAACTCACACACTAGACTCTATGATGAACTTGAAGCCACGAATGAGCTTGAGCTAGTTGCATATGCTTCGCTTGAATTTTAGCTCCTCTTTAGCGTTAGCTTGAGCACATTCTTTGATCTTTGGAGTTGCGAGCTAAATTCATCTTCATCTTCTATGTGTGTGGTTGAAGTTCTTCTTCTCGGAGTATGTTTCGAGCTGCAATTAGCTTATTGCACAACCTACATACTTAAGTAGTATGATTAGTAATTTAACAACATTTTGTGTGATCATCAACAAAACAAACCACTTGGGGTGGGACTAGATTCCCATCACTACCAACCGTCCATCAAAAAGCCATGGACCTCCTTTCAATATCCTTTCACATTCGTCTGGAGATTCAAATCTGAAGTGAAAGAAGCCATTATCTTTGCTATAGACCTGTACCCTCTTCTTCAATTTCCACAGCCTCTCCACCCACGCCACCATATGTCCGTAAAAGGGGACATTGCCTAGAACATAGCCCACAAGCGTATGTTTCCATCTTTCCGCTCCACGCTCAACCAAGGATCCTCGCCCGAAGCGAACCATCACCTATAATTTTGGGAGGCACTAAGGTCATAGATAGTCCCTCAGCATAAGAACGCCACTCAGCACAGAAATCGAGCCAAGTTCTCTTCGCAGCACTACTATCAATTGTGATTGGGACCTTTGATCGAATGGGAATTTTGTCAAATGCAAGATGGGCATTCCCCGCATTCCTCACAGTCACCTGAGGGACGTTAACCCCATTACTCAAAATAGGCTGAGACTTCAACCCAGGTAAACGCCTTTGTATCCCGCCCCTTACCTAGTTGAAGCGAACTCGCCCTCTATGACCCTCCTGCTGAACTGGATCACCTTTCACCCCCCCCCCCCCCGCCCTCTATGAACCTCCTACCACCCTTCAGCATCACCTTTCGCACTAAGCTTTGCATCCCCACCACTCGCCCGATCAACAAGGCCACACATCCCCTCAACTACTGCTGAACTGGATCCCCCCGCACCAGGATCCCCATGGTCACCGCCTACAAGTATCCACCGGGTCTCGCTGCTACCTAGAGTACCGCCGGAGCCAAGTGATCCACCGGAGCTACTTGAAATACCTTTCGCTCTTGATCTGCCGCCTACAGCCAACCGTAACACTAGATCGCCACCAAGATCGCCTCCTGAGAATTCGGAGCCCCCCTCATTATATATATATATATATATATATATATATATATATATATATATATATATATATATATATATATATATATATATATAATATATATATATAAAATATATATATATATATGCAAGGACTTACCTGAGGCATCGGTTACGTAAGTTTAATCCGTCTATCGTCTGTTTATTGGAGACTAAAGTTGAATCTGGGAATTTAGCTAGATTAACTAAGTGTTTTGATAAAGATTGGGATTGCATTGACAATAGATACTCCCATAAAGGTGGCCGCATTGTTATTTATTACAACAAGACCGTCTGGACCTGCTCTTCCATTTCAGTTTCTTCTCAACATATCTCCTCCATCTTCGCCAACTCGGCTGGTCTTTCCGTGGGTATTACTTCGATATATGGCCTAAATCTCTCTGATCAAAGATTATCTCTCTGGAGAAACCTTATGGCTGATTCTATTATTCTTAATAATATTCCCTGGCTTGTGGGAGGTGATTTCAACTGTGTTCGTAGCAATAATGAGAAACTTGGGGGGCGCCCTGTAGACCCAGCTTCTATGGATGCTTTCAATTGTTGTATGTGTTAGTGCCAGCTAATGGACCTCAAAAGTATTGGTAATAGGATGAGTTGGAACAATCGTCGCATTGGTCCAACCCGTATTTGTGCTCGATTGGACAGAGCCTTATGTAATTATGGCTGGTTAAATCTACTCCCTCATTCTTTCGTGGAGTACACTCCTGCTGGCACTAGTGATCATGCTGCTTTGCTTGTTCATCTCATTAGCAAGGTACCTTCCCATCCGAAGCCTTTTAAATTTTATAATTCCTGGACTTCTATTACTGGTTACAATGAATTTGTGCGTGATAAATGGGATAGCCAGGAATGGGGTTCCAATATGCAAAGTCTTGTCAACAAGCTGAAATTTCTGAAAGGAGAGTTTAAAATTTGGGGAAATGAAAATAATAGGATGTTGCAGTCGAACATATGGAGGGAGGAGCTTGATAAAATACAAACTGATTTGGGGAACTTTTTGGATCCTAGTTTGCATGAACGGGAGAGGTTTGTATCTCTCAAATTGGCTATATGTATGGATATTGAAGAAGAGGATTTGCGCCAAAAAAGCCGCCAAAACTGGCTAACTCTGGGAGACAGGAATTCTAAATTTTTTCTACAGTGCTATGAAGAGTAGGCAATCTCATAATAATCTTCGCCACCTTATTTCTAGCCACGGAGACCGTATATCTAATGAGGATGAATTGAGAACAGATGCTCCTATTTTCTACAAGAATCTATTTAACCAAAGGGACTACTGGAATCTTTTTCCGAAGCTCACCCCCAAACGTAAGCTTACCTTGGAAGCATCTGAATGGATGGACATGCCAATTTCCGCTTCTGAAATTAAGGTTGCTGCTTTTCAGATTGGGAAGGACAAAGCTCCTGGACCAGATGGATTTAATGCTTACTTCTTTCAACATTCTTGGGATATTGTTGGTAAAGATGTTATCTCTGGCACTTTATCTTTTTTCAATTCTGGTCGTATGCTCCCACATGTTAACCACACCTTCCTGACACTGGTTCCCAAAAATGCTAATGCTACCGGGCTTGGTGACTATAGGCCCATTGCTTGTTGCAATGTAATATATAAAATCATTAGCAAAGTTCTGTGCAACAGGTTAAAGCATGTTATCTGTGCCTTGATCTCCCCTAATCAGGCAGCCTTTTTGAAAGGAAGGCTCCTCTCTGATTGTGCTCTTATTGCCCACGAACAAATTCAGGATTTTAGTATCCCATGGGGGCGAGAACTTGTATCAAACTGGATCTTCCCAAAGCTTTCGACTCCGTCAACAGACAGTTCATCTTTTTCCTCTTGCACCAGATGGGATTCAGAAGCACGTTCATTAATTGGATATCTCAGTGCATCTCATCTCCTATGTTTTCTGTATTAATTGATGGTTCCCCCGAAGGGTATTTCTCTTCCAATAGAGGGCTCCGTCAGGGTGACCCCCTCTCGCCCTATATGTTTGTTCTTGTTATGGAAGCGTTCTCCCTCCTGATGGCGAGAGCGGAGTCTTCTCGTTCCATCCTGCCTATGCGTAGAATGAGTGCTATTTCTCATTTGCTCTTTGCGGATGACCTATTAGTATTCTGTCGTGCTAATGCCAGGCCCATTATCGGTCTTAAAGAGGTTCTCCATATCTTTAATCTTTACTCTGGTCTTAATATCAATTGGAGTAAAAGCGCAGCGATCTTTAGCAAAGGCGTGCGTAATCCTATGGGGCTTGCGGATTCTCTGGGAATTAAATTGGTCCGTTCCTTTACTACTTATTTGGGATTGCCCCTTTCCTCCACTTATCCAAAGACTAATGTCTACAGCCGTCTCATAGACAAGTGTAAAAAGAGACTGCTAAGCTGGAGTTCTTCCCTCCTTTCTATTTCGGGCAAGATCGAATTGGTCCGATCAGTTATTTATGGCACTGTGGCGTTCTGGATGCAAGCTTTCTATTTACCCCCTAAAGTCATTCGCATTATCAATTCGGCATGTAGGAACTTCATATGGGGTAAGCTTCACATTTGGGCATGGAAGGATCTATGTGTTCCCAAGAAGGAAGGAGGCGTAGGTTTGAGATTGCTGGATGATTTGAATGCTGCCTCAGGGGTGCGTCTTACTTGGAGACTACTTGCCACCGATGGGATCTGGGCAGATTATATGAGGAGACATTACAAGAAAGGTATTAGTGAATTCTTTACTACTAAGGATCAGCCGTCCCATTCGGGCACTTGGAAATTCATGCTCAGGTATCGCAGCTTCTCCCAGAACCTTATTAGGTGCTCAGTTCGTGATGGTAATTCGACTTCTTTTTTGTACGACAACTGGCACCCTAAGGGCCCACTATATAAGATTTTTCCTCCACCGTCTGGTAGTGAACAAATGAAAGTCAGTGACTATTGGTCGCCCACGGGCTGGTGCTTGGATCCCATCATCCGACCTATATTTCCCATGCTTCAAACTATTTATTTATATCAGGGGGCTGATTCTTGGTGTTGGGTGGGAGATAAGGGCTTCACCTTCAGATCAGCTTGGGAAGGTACACGTAATATTGGTCCCCCTTTTAAATTCTATAGTTTGGTCTGGTACCCGAGGCATGTACCAAAGTTTTCTCTAACATTATTACGTGTGATCCGGGACAAGTTGTCGACCAAGAATAAGCTCCACGTAAGGGGGATTGATACTGATCAGCAGTGTGTGTTATGCGGAAATAATGCTACTGAGTCTATAGATCACTTGTATTTTGAATGCGATTATTCCAGCTACATTATCACCAGGGGCTTGCTTAAACTTGGGATCACGGGTCCTTTCCAAAAAACTCTGGTTGGGGTGTGCGAACTGATACAGAAGAGATATGCTACTTACAACCCCGTTGGCTACCTAGCTAAGGTGGTGTTGGCCTCCATGGTATGGCACATTTGGAAACAGCGTAATAAGAGGATTTTCGATGGGGAGGCTAAGAGGGCAACAGAATTATTTGAGGACATATCCTCTGATGTAATTATCTCCCTTCGTGGCATCGATTTGGAGCGAGCATCTGATACTGTCCCATTTTCTAACTGGGGCATAACTGATGTTGGCTAATTTTGTCTCCTGGTAAATTAGGTAGTGAGTTGGCTGTAGTGGGTGACGACGCTTGTGCCCCCTCCCCACTCATCCTACGAGCTACTGTAACTTACTAGGAATGTGTTTTGTACATACTTGATTATAAATAAAGATTGCTTTTACTCGCCAAAAAAAATATATGCAAGGTAAGATAGCATTAGTATTAATAAACATAGAGTACAAGGTGGCCTAACTATAGGGTGTTAAGGCTAAGAGACTAGGGGAGAGGACACAAGCGTCGTCACCCTAGATCAAATAATCTAACATCCAAGTTAAAGGTCACAAAAAGAACAATACACTCAGCGATATACAGTCACACAAGAGGCCAACGGGGAACAATCTACCATTGTCCCTAATATCCCAGTTAGCATAAGCTAGTTCGGCCTCTTGTTCCACCTCCTCAGATTTGCGGAGGGCAATGCGGACGTCCCTTGAGATGTCTTCGAATAGAGCTATCTTTGATTTCTTTTCATTATCAAACACACGTTTGTTGCATTCACGCCAAAGATGCCACACTACCGCTGCCAATACAGTTTTACAAATTAGGCCAAACATTCCTTTCTTGCAGCAGTTTTCCAAATAGTAGGTGCCAATTTCATGGAGGGATAGGACGGGGGGACCCGTGACCCCAAGCTTGAGCAGCGCTCTCCGCAGGATGTAATTGGAGTAGGGACATAGGAAAAATAAATGGTCAATTGATTCCGGGCTGTCATCCACGCACAGGTCGCAAGAAGTTGAATTAATAGAACACCATTACTCCAGCCGGACTTTGGTTGGCAGCTTGTTTTTGAAGGCTCGCAGAAGTGTAATGCGAAATTTTGGGATGGATTTGCAATACCAAACTAGCTTGAAGAATGAGAAGGGGGAAGACTTCTTGCGCATAGTATTCCTCGCGTCCAAGAACCGGAAACCCGAGCCATTATTCCATTCCCAGGAGTCATTGCTTGATGCTAGGCTATGTTGTTGAAGCGCCGGTATGATCGGAAGTATTTCTGGATCGGCTTTCCACGAGGCGCCATTCCAATAGTCCGAAACACGATTAGTACTTGAACCAACCGGGATGTTGTATAGAGATTTAAGGGGGCCGCAGGGGAGCCAGTTATCATGCCAGAACAGGGTATCCTTTCCATTGCCAACTTTTTTCTTAATAATAAGCTGAGAAAGGCTTCTACAGTGGAGGAGGAACTTCCACGTTCCAGATTAAGTCACCAAGCCCGTTGCTCCATAGAATATATCCGAGTCCCTGTATTTGGCACACATGAATTTTGCCCAAAGCCCCTCAGACTTGAGGAGCCTCCAGGTTAGCTTGATTCCTGCTGCAAGGTTCAAGTCTGACAATAATCTTAATCCAACTCCTCCCTCCTCCTTTGGCTTGCAAGAGTCGCTCCAGTACCAAGATTTACTAGTGCCCCAAATAAATTTTCTGCAAATTGACGTTAGAGAACGCAAGACAGTGGTTGGAAGTTTGAAAAATTGGAGCCAAAAATTTATCATGCCATAAATTACACTTCTAACCAGCTCAATACGACCTGTAATGGACAGCGATGATGAAGGCCAACCACTTAGGCGCTTCCTGCATTTATCGATGAGCCTATTATACATGAGAGATTTCGGATAGTTGGATGACAAAGGAAGCCCCAAGTAAGTAGTAATTGTGTGCGAATGTTTAGCTCCCAATAAATCTGCAAGTTCACCCCGATTTTTCACTCCTTTGCTAAACATAGCTATGCTTTTACCCCAATTGATCTCAAGGCCAGTGAAGTGCAGGAATTCTTCAAGCAAACTTTTCAGCCCCCTAAAGGATTTTAGATTGGCCCTACAAAAAACCAATAAGTCGTCTGCAAAGAGGAGATGAGAAATAGCTCCAGTTCTTCTCATGGGTTAAATGTTTCCTTTAGCATTCGCCTTGGCAAGCAGAAGGGTGAAGCATTCCATAATAATCACAAAAAGATAGGGGGAAAGTGGATCACCTTGCCTGAGCCCTCTGTTTCCTCTGAAGAACCCCACAGGGGAACCATTCACCATAACAGAGTAGGAGGCCGTGGAAATACATTCTTTAATCCAACCAATGAACTTGCCTCCAAATCCCATCTGATGGAGGATGAAGTACACAAATTCTCTGTTCATGCTATCAAAGGCCTTTCTGAGATCGAGTTTCAGGCATGCTCTAGACCCCATAGGGTTGCTGAAATCTCTGATTTGTTCGTGGGCAAGCAGTGCACAATCAGAAATCAATCTTCCTTGAAGAAAAGCAGACTGGTTTGGAGATACAAGATCTTGAATAAATGGCTGGAGTTTGTTGCAGATGATCTTGCTAATAATTTTATATATCACATTACCACAAGAAATAGGCCTGTAATCTCCCAAAGACGAAGCATTAGTACCTTTAGGAACCAAGGTAACGAAAGTGTGGTTTACCTGACGCAGCAAGGAACCAGATCTGAAGAAAGATTGCACTGCTCCCATGACATCATTACCTATTAGGTTCCAATTGTGCTGGTAGAAGAATCCATTAAATCCATCTGGACCAGGTGCCTTGGATGCACCAATCTGGAAGACTGCCTCTTTAATTTCATCTGCAGTCACACTTCTTTCTAGCCACGTGGCAGTTTCCAGTTTTATCTTCTTCTTCGGCACAAGCTTAGGGAAGACATTCCAGTAGCTGCTTTGATTGTATAAACACTCATAGAAGTTGGCAGCCTCAGTCTTAATATCCTCATAGCTTTTGCACTGAACTCCATGCACATCAACCAGGTGACTTAGGTTATTGCGGCATTGTCTTGCCTTCATAGCATTATAGAAGAATCTTGTATTTCTGTCACCCATATCCAGCCAATCCTGCCTACTCCTTTGACGGTACATCTCTTCCTCCAGATCCAAAAGTTTGGCCAGCTCATAAGATAGCTGACGCTCTCTTTCCTGTAACTCAAGTGTGTGATGTACGACATTCTGATTCCTCACAGCTTCAAGCTTGGTGCGACAATAATGGATTGGATTATTTGCATGGTGCTCTCTAGTCCAGCTTCTGAGATCAAATTTAACCCGTCGCAGCTTGTTAATCAGACAGAACATACGGGTTTCTCTGATATTAAGGTCCCAAGATGATTCCACCAGCTCATAATAACCAGGCAAGTTAATCCAATGATTGAAGAACTTGAATGGCTTAGGGTCAGAATGTACCTGCCGATGAAGATGAACCATCATTGGTGAGTGATCGCTGGTATGTGGGTCCAAATAGGTGAAAAAAGAGTCAGGTAGAGTGTTTTGCCAAACATCATTACAAAGCACCCGGTCCAATTGAGCTGCAATGCGATTAATCCCCAAACGTTTATTACACCAGCTTAGTCGTTGCCCAGTACTTTTAAGATTCTGGTGGCGACATTTAGAAAGACAGTTGTTGAAGTTATAAAGATTGCGGGCCTCGACTCTGCGACCTCCCAATTTATCTTTGGCAGTCAAGATACAATTAAAATCTCCTCCTACAATCCAAGCCTCATTTCTCAGACTAATTGCATCCCTGGCTAGACAATCCCATAACTGTTTCCTCTCTGATGTGAGATTACTCCCATAGATTGCAGAAAAATCAAATTTGAGGCCCCCAACATTAGCACACTGCACAGTGATGTGTTGCTTAGAACTAGAGATAACAGACAAATGCCAAACCACTGGGTCAAAACCCACATCCCAGGACTTCGGAATACAATATTTGTTGATGATAGCATCAGTAACAAGTTTAGTCTCAAGCAGGACTAAAATAGATGGATCAAGAGTATTAATCCTCTCACGAAGGTCCCTACGCCTCACAGCATTGTTTAAACCCCTGGTCTTCCAAATCAACATGGTCATAATAAAAAATTAATGTATCGGCACAGGATATACCTCTACAATCTCGAACGGGTGCTACGTCGGGTCGCAGGAGCCGAATTTAGTAAATCATGTTTCTTCTGCTTAGATGAATCCACAGCATTGAGCATATCACGGAGCTCATCAACCCATTCAGGGTTATCGTAGAGAGTTTCATGTGGAAGGGAGACAGACGAAGTAGTTAAATCTCCCATCACTTCTCGCACACAAGTCTTGGGGGCAGGTCTTGCTACGTTGGTAGGCTCCGCAGACAGTCCCGAACTGGCAGAATCAACAGTAACTGGCATAGGGTTACGCCTCCTTTTCAGAATGTGTATGAACCTCATTGCAGTAATCCCATTTACTAGGCTCTGCACTGCACAATTGGAAGAAGCCTGCATGCAGATATCATCCCCCGCCCAGCATGAAATATGTTCCGCATCTTCAGCAGTGGTAGGGGCTAAGACTGGCGTGACTTGGGTCAAGTCACATAAAGCCGAAGGATGACCAGGCGTCTCAGCATTAGAATTGGATAAGTCCCTATTAGTCGACGACTGCCCCGCATCCAAGAAGTGGATGTTTTTGACAGCCTGGCTAGAGGGCAACTTGTTAATCTCCCCAATAGAGGAATCACCAATCCATTTCCCCTTATTTATTGTCTTATTAGGGAGAGGGCATTGCATAGTAGAGTGACCGAAACATATGCATTTGCTGTAGCGGGGAGGTTCTGCTTCATATTTAGTATCAATAAGCAAAATAGTCTCATCGTCTAGTTCAACCTCAACTTGTTTCGGCAACTCCTTCTTGGCGTCAACCTCTACCAAGCATCTAGCGAATGTAATTCTCTCCAATTTGGAGGTGGCACGATCCAGACACAAAGGATTACCAATGACAGATGCAAGGATATTCAGACCGTCCATGTTCCACATGTTTACTGGGACACCATGCAATTGTACCCAAAATGGGACAGAGGTGAGAATGTCGCAATCATGTCTTAGGGAAGTGCTCCACAATTTAAGCACTACCAATCGCCCATCGAACAGCCACGGGCCACCATGAAGTATCCTCTCACATTCCTCCCCCGATTCAAACCGAAAGTAGAAGAAACCATTATCTTTGCTGAATAATTGAACCCTCTTCCGGGGTTTCCAGAGCCTCTCCAACCAGGCCTGCATCTGCCCATACATCGGGGTATCACCCAGAACATACCCTACCAAGGTCGATTTCCAATGTTCAGCCCCCTTTTCAAGGATAGCATTAGAGACACAGGCTACACAAGACCCATCCTGCCTGATCTTGGGGGGAACAAAGGACATGCCAATAGCATCACCATATGATCGCTTAGTGGAGCAAATCTCAGACCAACTTCGCTTAGGACGAGTAGAGTTGATGTTAATAGGATTTGGTCTCATTGGCATAACATCAAACACCCTGTTAGCCTGAGCACCAAGAGATGTTGATGAAGTCTTGGAGCCCTCCCTAGCAGAATAAACCAGCCCTCGACGACCCCCAATCAAAAAGCTCATTGAGCGTCGGGAACCACCATGGCCGGTGTGACGAGGTCGCAGGTGCTGATGGATCTCATGTGGCCTAGATCTGTTCCTCTTCCTATTCACAAGCTGCCATGGGGCATCATTAGCGTCATCCTTAGATTTGAGCGGAGCCTCTGACGTAGGGTTAGACGAAACCCTGGGTTGAACGCCGACGACTCGAGAATCGCCCAGATCGCTGCTCCGTAATTCCTGCATCACGAAAAATTATATATATATATATATATATGGGTAAATATATATGGGTAAAATGCGCCTGTGCTCAAGCTCAGATGGGATTCCTGCACTCGACCCCTCTCTACCGTCAGATTCGATCCGCAATCATGGTAATATATGACCGTTTGGTGCAATTACTATTGCGCCCTTTAAGCCCTTTTCAACGCGCCTCTGTACTAAATTACCTTTAAGACCTTTTGTACAAAAATACAATCGCCACCAATTCTTTTGCTCACTACCGTGCAAAATGCAGAAGCTGGAGTAGATCCCCAGTTTTGCACTAGGTCTTCGACTTCAACAGCCCACGCCTAAGATCGCCGCCAAATCCCGGCCATCACACGCTCGTTGATTCCCCTCCTACTCTCCTCCATCGAGTTAAGGATAGTCATCCCTAATTTGTTGGACATCTCATATTTCTCAACGCACACAATAGGATAAATATTTGAAGCAGTTTGTGCGGTGAGTAATTTCCAACCTTTGGACGATTAGCGCTGGAAAATCCTCTCCGCGCACAACGGGCTAAATTTTTGTATCGTTTTGTGCTGTGAGTAATTTCCAAACTAGTGAAGTGTTGCGATGGAAATTACTCTCCGTGCAAAATGATACAAAAATTTAGCCTGTTGTGCGCCTTGAAAAATATGAAATGTCCATCAAAACTTACTGAAGCCGCTCATCACAACAACATAGAGCAAATGGCATACATAATATTGCCCACCATGCAAAGCAGGTGATATGTTTGATTTTTTGATGTATTTGATCTATTCATCAAATATGATGGTAACAATTAGATCAGGTTGAAAAAAATAGCTATAATACGCAAGGTTTTAACATGATTAGTAATAGTAGTGTGGTTTAAACTAACAAGCTGATGTTAATCTACTGCTACTTGGATAGACATATATAGCAGTCATGCTGCGTCAATATTACTGATATTTTTATTTGTTTCTAATGTATAAAATGAAATCGAAGAGAGTGAACCCTTTGTCATGATCAGGAGATGCCAAATGAGATTGAAGCTAAAAATGACAGTGCAAACAGCATATATGAAGAGGATAGGCATAGTGATAATGAAAAAGGCAGCCCACATATTGGAATGAAATTTCAAACATAAGAAGATGCATATCAATTTTATAATACATATGCAGCAATAAAAGGTTTTGCAACCCGAAAGGGATCTACGAGAAAGGGAAAAGATGGCAATACCACGAGGAGGAAGTATACGTGCAACAAAGAAGGGTATAAAAGCTTAAAAGATAAGAGAGAGATAGGGAGGGACGTTAATCGAAGGAAAAATGAGAGCGAAGGCTGTATGGCTCGAAAGACAGTTCATAAAATCGCCAATGGAGTATGGCGCATAAACACCTTTGATGATGATCATAATCATGAGTTGATAAAAAGCCCATCGAAGATCCAGATGTTACGGTCACATAAAAGATCGCATATGGATGGAACATGTAGGAATTTAGTTGACCAGATGCGTGGCTCTGGAGTAGGACCTGCAAAGATTGCAAGGATTCTAAATGCCATGAGTAATATTAATGTCAATATTACTATGCAATAATGCATTGATCATGGGAGAGTAGCAAGAAAGAACAACATTGGGAAGGAATGCATTAGAGTAATAAAACAATTTATTAAAAGGCAAGCTACAGACTCTCAGTTCTATTATGCTATTGAGCATGATGAAGAAAATGTATGTAGGAGTATATTTTGGGCTGATGGAAGGGCGAGGACATCATACAGCCAGTTTGGAGATGTTGTATTTGATGTCACTTATAAGACAAATAGATTCATGTTGCCTTTTGCACCTTTTATAGATGTCAATCATCATAAACAGTCTATTTTTTTGGATGTGCTCTTCTTACTTATGAGAAGGAAGAATCCTTTGTGTGGTTATTTGGATAGTGGTTAACATGTATGTGGCATAAAGCACCAGGAGCTATCATCACTGATCAAGACCTGGCAATATGCAATGTAATCAAAAGAGTTTTTCCAAATACAAAGCACAGGTATTGCATATGGCATATCAGTCTGCATAAAGATGAGCATCTACGTTCATTACGGTCTGCCTATAACCCTGAATTTAATGAAGACTATGCAAATTGGTGTAAGAACAGTCAAAATGTTGAAGAAGCTGAGAATTGTTGGGGCATCTTAATGGAGAAGTACCAAATGGAATTTCAGGAGCCATTGACAAAAAACAAAAAAAAATGAAATGAAAGCCTGGAAGTGGTTGCATACGATGCATGATAAAGCACATCATTGGATTAAGGCATACCTACTGGATACTTTCTTTGTGGGTATGAAATTGTTAATATGATAGAGAGTGTTGTAAAAATATATTATCAAAATAAACCAACACATGGTATTCATTTCTTGTTTTGTGTGTAGGCATGGCGTCCAGCCAAAGAAGTGAAAGCATGAACGTGTATTTTGATGGATACGTAAACTGTATGACTCCATTATACGAATTCATTGATCAATATGATAAAGCCGTAAAATTTCAGCGAGACAAAGAGGAGAGAGAAGATACTTTTTGTATGAGGAACAGACCAGAATTTAGCGGCATGCATGAGTTAGAGGTTTATGTCGCAAAGGTATATACTAGAAACATATTTTCCATTTTTCAAATTCGTTTCAAAAATACTTTATACTGTCGGCATGAAAGGGTGAGCATGGATGGGGATACGACCACATATAGAGTAACTATGCGGATTGATGGAAAGAGCTACTTGCATAATGTTCAATGCAATATTCTAAGGGAATGTTCAGGTGTACGTGTGCAAAGGCTGTGACTGAAGGTTTGTTATGCACGCAAATTTTATATATCCTGAAGCAAAAATTTGATATGCAAGCCATCCCTGAGAGATATATTTTACCAAGGTGGACTCTAAATGCAAGGCATAGCATCATGAGTCTTGGGGCCTCTTCGACTAGCACAGTACACAGAATGCGTCTAAATCAAATTACTCCACTTCAAGCTTGGAGACTTCGTTCATCATTCGATAAAGTCGTGGAGGTGGTTACAAGAGATCCCCTTCTGTTTGATGACGTCTTTGGGTCGGCAAACAGTCTTTGGACCAACATAATATGAATGATAAAGCGCAAACTGCTTCTGAAGAGCCAAGCACTCAGGTGGGATCCAATGAACCTATCAAACAAGAAGTGGGAGTAAATGATGTCATTATGCAAGATCCTGCAAAAGCAAGAACTAAAGACCGACCATGAGTGGCGTCAAGGATTCCAACTGGAATACAAGTCTCACAAGAACAAATTCAAGCAAGAACAAGGACTTGTAGTGTTTGTGCAGAAAAGGGTCATGACATGAGAACTTGTCGTATGAGTACAGCTGGTAGAAAGAAGGTATATTTGCTCAAATGGTTACGATTTTATATACTAGTATAAATTATTTTAACATCATTGCTCCATATTCTCTGTAGGAAAAATATGCACCCGATGACTTAACAAGGCTTTGATATTAATGCCGACATTTTTATATACTATAGATAACAATTTTGATTAGCTTGGAAGAAATATACTACATGCATCGGTCATGGACATATCAGTATAAATGGGTTGTAAGTAAACTGGTTCTCTTTAAAAATGGTCATCTGAAAACGGTAACCTCCTATATTTTAGTCCAAAATGCAGCCATCGTGGAGTTGAATTAATAGGGCTGGGGGTCCAAATTGAATCTTAAAACATAAAGTCTTGATTATAAGCGTATGAGGATGATGCTATCATTCGAGACCTATATCCGATGCTGCGGATCTCATATCTTATAATTTCTCTGTTGCTGCAGAACCTGACAATTGTCAAGAAAATTAATGTGCTTAAGGAGTAAGAAGAAGAAGAAGAAGAAGAAGAGCTGAAGAGAAAGTAGAGAATGAGGCATGTAGCTGGCTGCGATGAGTAATTATGGGAAATTGTATACAGTTTAGCTCTGCACGCACAACGTTTACAACTTTTACCCAATGTGCGTGCTGAGCAAAACTTGGTAATTATACAGGTTTGCTAATAAGCGCACACAACATTCAATAATGTTGCGGATGTCCGCGCTGAGTAATCTGGGTAATTGTAAACAGTTATGCTCCATGTGCGCAACGGTTACGAGCTTTGACGGTTATGCTCGGTTAGTAAATGTTGGTAATTGTAGACAGTTGTGCTCAGCTCGCACAACGTTCAATGCTGTTGTCGTTAGTGCGAGCTGAGTAATTGTGGATACTTTAAGTTAGCATCACGCCATTTTGTAATGTGATGCAATTGTCTCAAATTTAATGACATTGTATTAAGGTCTGTATTCCAACATGCTACAACATTTATGCATTCAAATGTACATAAACAAAGTAGAAACTACATCTAAACATTTTGCAACATCACAATTTTTGCACTGGTAAGCAATTCAAGCACTGGACTATACTAGGGATACGTGGATTTCCACCATGAAAAAATTTCAACTTTGTTGCCATTTATGAGCTGTGCCATCAGCTGCATCAGCGTCACCTGCTGCAAGTATCTTGGCCATCTGTCCCATATATGCGTTGAAGAAGAATCAGTGATGAACACATAACAAAGCATAATTAAGTAAATATATTGTACGGGTAGACTTAGAATAAGATAGAACATTTATTTTCATCAATCAGTGATGTCTGCAACTAAGGATCAAAGAACATATACAAGCAGTGAAGTCTGCAATGAACCAGTGTGCATGGAAGGTGATAGCTTCAATGACGACGAACAGAACATATGAAGGAGCAACGAACATCTTCGAATCAATATATATATGTGATGTATTCAATTTCGGCATCACGTCACTTGCTGCTGGTATATTGTCCATCTTTGAGTGTTGAGGACGCAGCAGTGATGAAGGAAAAAAATAGAATGTTGTAGAGAAAATATCATATAATTAGAATAAGATAGAATAAGATAGAATAATATCATCAAAAAGTGTAGTGGTTGACGACGGCTTGTGGGAAGGGAAGACATTTATAGACGAATTGGAATGCCATTGGATGAGGATGAGACTACAGTAGAGTTACTGGGAGGCAACACAAGAGACCCCGTGAGTCTACAGCAAATTGCTTGTGATTATACAGAAGAATGCTAGTGAATCTACAGCAGATTGATAGCAGCCAGTGTTGTTCCCAATAATGTATGACCGTTGTGGTGCGTGTTGAGCAAAATTGATAGCCTCAAACAAAATAGCTCAACGTGCACAACCGGCAAAAATATGGCCGTTGTGCGCGAACATCCCAAATTATTTATGGTTTATCAAAACTGCTCAAAGCGCAAAATGGGCATACAGTTTGACCGTTGTGCGCATTGAGTAATAAGTATTTTGGATAACACCATTGTTCAATCGATGTAATTAAGAGTAATATTTCACCAACAATTTTGTAAACGTGTTTCAGCAGTGTAACGCTGGATATAGCAGAATACATTGACATCACAGAGAGATCGTCCATCACAGTATATGTCACCACTCCTTTAACGAATCCGGTGCTTTCTCTATTCGATGCATTAGCTGAAATTTTTTTCTCGTAGCATGGTTTTTGCTCGACACGCACATTGGTTAAAATCTGAACAAATTTTACATGACGTTGTATGCTTGGAGTTATTTTATTTGAATGTAACCCGTTTTTCCTCGACGCGCACAACAGGGTATAATTTTTCCCGTTTTCGCATTGATTAATATTAAGTCAAAAATAAAATCTATTACCCCATGTGCACAATCCGTAGTGCACACTGAGTAATAAAACTCTCCTCTAACCTGTTTTAGTACCACGCACAACGCGTTATAATTTAGAAAGACGTGCGTGCTGAATAAAATCTTATGTTTATTCATGATCACTGCTTTGTAGACTCACGGTGTCTCTTCTGTAGACTCACGGTCACTCTACTGTAGACTCATCCTCATCTAAGGGCAGTCTAATTCGTCTATAAATAGCTTTCCTATCCACAAGCCCTTTTCAACCTTTACACTTCGAGTGATGTTTATCAGGCATAAGGAAGAAGTAATGCTACACTCTACTGCAGACTCATCCTCATCCAAGGGCAGTCCAATTCGTCTATAAATGGCATCTCTACCTATAAGCCTTCTTCAACCACAACACTTCGAGTGATGTGAAAGGCATGAGGACTGGTCAAAAAGTTGTGTTGGCTCACACGAGGAGTAGCCTCTGACCGTATAAATGGTCAGCCCATGAAGTCTTCTAAATTATCCCCGATGGTATAGCTGGCTCGCCCCGCATGGGGGTGGACACCCGACCGTATAGCCGAGTAGCCCACGAGGGCAAAGTAAGCTCATTTCTGATCGTATAGTTAGCTCGGTTCGCGAAGGTTTGGCGACCAAGATATCATTATAAAAGTGATGAAACTAGATCTCTTTAAAACTGTATCTATGAAAACTGATTTATCTTGTATTTTTGTTCAAAATGCAGCTATTGTGGCTTTGAATTCCTAGGTCTGCGGGTCCAAACTAAAACTTAATACCCAAAGTTTTAATTATGAGCGTATGAGGATGATGCCTATCATTCAAGAAATCTATATGCTGCAGCCGATCTCATATATTATAATTTATCTATTGCTACAGGTCACGCCAATTATCAAGTAATCATTCGAGAAAATGTTTCCATTCAACAAAAATATCTCCAAGTACAACGAAAAAAGGAGAAACGAAAAATAGTTCTATCCACCTATGATGTAGGAGCTTGCGACGAGGCATCCCCAGGCGATTCGTCTTCTCCCGAACCAGTAGGCTGCCCAGGGACAACCGAAGGTCAGGGAAGCATTCTTCGGACCCGCTCCTCGAACGCTATGAAACCCTCCCGGAAGGACCTCTCAATCTTCGCAGATAAAATGTTCGAGAACGATCGAAATCCCTCACGGAGACACTCCGTGATCCTCAGAGCCAGGACATCTCCATAATCTATCTGGACCTCAGCTACGAGTCGAGCATGGTCCACTTCCTGCAGGGCGCCTATATCGGCCCAAAGAGCACCTTTCTCCTTTCTATGCACCTCCCGGGCGAGGGATAGTGCATCCTCAGCATACGTGGCCGATCTCTCGGCGACAGCCAGAGCCTTTGTTAAACATCCCACCTCCGAGGTGAGCTCTGTAACTCTCAGTTTGAACTGAAGGGCCTCGGCTGATTCTCAGCCGCCTCAGCCCTCAGGCGCTCCTGCGCCAAGGCCGCCTCAAGACCATCTACCTTCTCTGAGAAGCGATGCGCCTCTACAGCAAGCGTGGACACTGCAAGACCGAAGGGATGAATATCGCCCTCAACAAAATAGATGTAGAAGAAGAAAGGGACCGACATGCTAGATATGCCATACCAGAGAGTCTGCCAGTTTCTCCCAATAAGGAACCCCCTCTAACAAGAAGCGGTCACTCGGTTGGACAGATCCTTGTGCCAGCTGGACGGCCATGCCAGCTGGACCACTCTCACTCTTCTTCTTCTTCCCCTTGGGACCTTCAGACCATGTGTGAGAGCTTCTCTTCCTCTCCCCTGATTCCCGGTTAACACATGGGAACCCTGCTCGACGGCCGCCACGGCCCCCTCTCCGAGGTCGAGACCGGCGGGAGCATCAATCTGATCCGCCATGAAGGGAGAAGTTTTGGCCATGCCCAAGGGCAGAGGGGGAGGAATTTCCACCTTCCTTGACACCCCATTCGGTGGGTCGCCCGTAAGAATGTCCTCCCCCACAGTGCGACCAGGCCCATGGCCAGAGGAACTCCCCCGACCACACGAATATCCTCGTCACCGAGGGTTGAGTTGCTGAACGTCTTGACAGAAATCCCGACCCGCCATCTGAGCAAAAAATATGAAAATCAGGGTAACAAGCAATGGGGAAAGCAGAATTTAAAAGGCCAAAGGCTTTATACAGAAGGTCACTTCGAATCCAAGCCGTAAGAAGGGGACGCATGTCAAAGTCTCACAGAAGGCGGCACTTCGAATCCTGCTCCCTAAGGGCGGGAGAATTCCAACTTCGTGCTACTGGCCTTCATTCAATACGATTCCCTAAACTGAAGTGTACGTCAAATACACACGAATCACATTCCCTCGGACCGAGCTGTCAAAACCTGAACGACCCCGAGCGATGGCGGATAGGTGATCCAACACACACAAAATGGGCTAAGACGGAACGGGTCAATTCCCTGATCCAAGCCCATAGGCATTGTCAGAATTAGGTCCCAGCCCAAATTGTACCATAAAACCCCAAATTTTTATGCCTGCTGTACGCGTTGATGGCCCATTGTGTGCTAATTAGGAAGTTTTGCTCATGGGCAATTGTAGAAAGTTTCGCTCAGCACGCATAACTTTCCTTTCTGTTGCTCGTTCTACGCGCTGAGAAATTTTGTGTGGTGAATAATTAGTGTCCAAGTGTAAATGCAAGCTGATATAAATAAAAGTATCACTTCTACAGAATAAAGAAATGAAATTGCATATTGATACATGTGTTATACTATATCATAATTGCAACCAACAGCACATTAAACCCCACGTTTTTGGGAAAGCATGGATAAATATAAACACTAAACTAATATCGAAAAAGAAGCTTCTAAACCCTATGAAGCGAATAAACCCTATGTCTGTACCTTTTCGATCTTTTGGACGGGTAATGGATCAAAATCACGCACTGAGTAAAATAAAGACAGTGTTAACAATTACTCAATGCGCACAACGGCTAATAAATTACCCGTGCACATGTGAACGTGGAATGGAAAAAAATAGTTGTGTGCGGTGAGAAATTGTGAGTTTTGAGTGGTTGTGTGCGATGAGAAATTCTGAGTTTTAAGTGGTTGTGTGCGGTGGGCAATTCTACGATTTGATTGGTTGTGTGCGCTGAGCAATTACCCCATGCTGTTTCAGGGGCCGTACCCGTGTATCCACATTGGCCCCAGTGATTCCTTCTCGAGGAATAATGCTGATCGAGGCTGAATGATGAGTACTTTCATTTAATGGGGCACGGCATTCGAAGCATCTGATTTGATTCATACCGCCAAAACTTCTCGCCTTCAGCTGATCTCAACCGTTGTTTTTGGCAAATTTCCAACACGTGTCGATCATTGTGTACTATTCCTTCGCGTAATAAAAGAAACTGGAGTTGTGAAGCCAATGGCTTTTGCGCTCTGGTCTCTGGTTAACTCGAGGAAATCTCATCTTCTTCTTATTGCTTCCAGGAAAAAAATGGCAGGCGGAGCATACAGAGATTTGACTCCAGAGCTAGAGCGGGCCTATGAAGAAGGCCTTAAGTGGAAGAGGACTAAGGAGGAAGAGGGGGAAGATGAGAAATCGAAGGAATCAGGCACCTCATTCTGGAGTTGGGGAGGCTGTATGCTCCTCAAGTCAAGATGCTGGGTCTTTGAAGGCGGCTCCTTCTGATCCTCGAGTTGGGGCCGAAGCATCCGCCATCTCGCCACAAGACGGGTGGCCATACGAGGGCGTTGTTCCTCTGGTCCCTTCCGTCGGCCCCATATCTCCAGAGTTCGGTCACCTTCTTCTGTAGAACCGCATTTTGTCTGGCCATCATGAGGAGATTCAGGGGGAGACCTATCGTCCCCCGTTCGGCGTGGGGATGGACGAGTCGGCCCTCATGGACTTTGGGATGGGGTCTCGTCTGGCGGAGAATATCACTTTGCCAAGGGATTACGAATTCCTGCAGGGGTCGATCTTGAGACGATAGCCAACTGCTTCGTTCACAGTGGCCTTCAGGTTCGTTGCCACTGGGCCTTCCTTATTTGCTTCCCCTTCTGGTTTTACTGATTTTCGCCATCTGCAGGTGACCATTTTCGGTGCATCTCTGCGCTGCAGGGCCCTCGACCTGATCGAGGGGCAGCGCCGGTTGGCGGCTGCCGAGAACCAGGCTTTTGAGCTCAAAGCTCAGGTGACGAAGCTAGAGGCAGACTTGGGGACGACAATGGCTGCCAAGGCCGCATCGGATTGGGTGGCCTCAGAGGCAAAAGCTAGCTTTGCCTTCGTGTTAATCACCAGGAAGCAGGCGGAAGCTCAGTGGGGTAGAGAGCGATCTCAACTCCGTGCTGAGGTTGAGGCATCGAGGTAGGAGGTTGCTGACCTTCAGGTCAAGCTTCTCGAGAAGGGGCAAGGTTCGATGCTTTTAAGGCTCAGGCCACCGCCAAGATGGATAGGGTGGTGAGAGCGATAAAGACCTTTTTACAGCCGACGATGCGTCGTCTTCCTAAATTTTGTGAATCGTTACTTTTGTAAGACTGCTCTCGAGTGAGTAATATGTAATTGTTCAGAATTTAATGAAGGGAATTTTTGCGACAGACCCCGAGTGAGAGTGTTTCTTCCTCTCGTCCTAATTTTCGTCGACACACGGGATCCCTGCTCGACGGCCGACATGGCCCCATCACCGAGGACGAGACTGGCAGGAGAATGACCTTCTGTATATGATCGCGACGAGTAATTGTGTGTAATTGTATACAGTTTTGCTCCGAGCGCACAACGGATTGTTAAATAACACTGTTGTATGCGATGAGCAAAACTTGGTAATTGTAGAAAGCTTTGCTTAGAGCACACTACGTGCATTTTTGTTGCACGTTGTGCATGCTGAGCAATTATGTGGGGTGATTAATTAGTGTCCAGGGGTAAATGGAAGCTGATATAAATAAAAATATCACTTCTACTAAATAAAAGTCAACAGACGAGGTCTTGGGAATATACAGAAGTGTCATCTTGTACCTCGGGCATTTATTGTATAGACAGATGATGTTCCCAATAATGATCCACTGACGTGGTGAGCGATGAGCAAAATTGTTGGCCTCGATCAAAATTTCTAAACGCGTACAACGGTCACACCTTTTGCCCTTTGTGCGCGCTGTGTAAATGTAATGTATATTACTTTCAATAATTTTTACTAAGAAATTTCAATGTTGGAATGTGATTCAAGTTAGCATCAATGTATATATCAGCAATCAAAATTTTGTAATGTGCTGCAATTGTATCAAATTAATTGACATTGTATTAAGGTCTGAATTCCAACATACTACAACATTTATGCATTCCAATGTACATAACACAACAAAGTAGAAAATACGTCTAAACATTTTGTAACTTCATATTATGCAACTTCACATTTTACATGGATTCCGAATACGAGAAACTGATCAAAGTCAGTATGAACCGCTCTTGCAAAATGGCATCAATCAACAGCTCCATCCGCGCTGACCATCGTCACTTGCCACTAGTATCTTGGTCTTCTATCCCTTGTACGTGTTGAAGAATAAGCAGTGATGAAAAGAAAAAACTCATAATTAAGTAAATATATTGTATAATGAGATAGATCAGTTAGTATCGTAAATAATATTGCAACATCACATTTTTGCAGGGGTATGAAATTTACTCATGGGTTCCTTCTTCTGAGCACAGAGAGAAATGTGTCTGCACAGGTTCTGGGCAGCTTGAGAAAAGTGAGAAAAATAGCAAGGGACTTCAGATGCCAGTTTAAGCACTTTTGGATGGAATGGCAGTGTAATGAAGCATTCGATCTTCTGAAGGATCAAAGAACATCTTCGAGGACGTGTATATGTGATGTCTCCAATTTATGCATCACGTCAATTGCAGGAATTAATTGATTGAATTCTACGTGAGGTGAGAACAAAACTGGATAAATTTAAAATCGATTGGTTGATTTCCTCACAACTGCCAAATGACAGTGTATAAATACAAAACCATAAACAAATTTTCCAAATCCTACGGAATTCAACAACTTGTGGCAACTAATTACAACAATAATTCAAATAAAAGAATGTAAAAGACTAGCTAACAACTTGACCTCTTCTTACTGAAAGCATGCATAAGCCACTTGCGCAGGTGAGCAGTACTTCCTTTAAGTAATGAACTTGGGATCTTCTTGGCTTATCATGCCACTACTCACTAGTATCTTGGCCTTATGTCACCTGTAGGCTGTATGCGTTGAAGAAGAATCAGTGATGAACACATACAAAACATAAATAAGTAAATATATTGTTTCATAATGAATATTGAAACATTACCATGTGGCACTGGTATGAAACTCAATAATGGCAAATGGATATGAAATTCTTCAGAGCATAAAGCACCAGGTGGCTGAACAGTGTCCGAGCAGCAAGGGGAAGTGTACGCACAGTTTGAGAGACGATCCCAGAGTGGAACCTTCAGGCAACTGTAAATGTAATGAAGCATTCGATAACCTCGAGTGCTTCTGAAGGAGCAAAGAACATCTTCGATTTCATATATATGTGATGTATTCAATTTCTGCATCACGTCACTTGCCTAGTATATTGGCCATCATTTGTGTTGTAGAGGAAGCATTCATGAACAACAACAAAATAGCAAGTTGAAGAAAAAATATTTTATAAGTAGAATCAAATAGAATCAGATAATGGAACTATCATCACGAAGTGTTGTGGTTGATGAGATCTTGTGGGTAGGGAAGCCATTTTTATATACTACTTGGACAGGCACATGGATGAGGACGAGACTACAGAAGAGTTACTGTGAGGTTACAGAGAGAACCAGTGTGTCAACAACGGAGTGCTCGTGTATCTGCAGAAAGTAGAATAGTGCTCCTGAATCTACAGCATATTGATACCAGCCAGTTGATGTACCCAAGAATGGTTGACCTTTGTGGTGCTAGGTGGGCAAAATTGTTATTAGCCCCTAAAATAATTTCTCAATGCGCAGAACAGTCAAAAATACATTTGGTTAGAAAACTTCTAATAAATAATACTGTATGGAAAAACGCAACTGACCCTATTTTACCTCGGCCCGAGGGCTCATTTAATGCTTTTGCATGCAGTAGTCATCCTCGCACATTTGCACTTAATGCAGCCGAGTAGGTTCACTTGCATTTAATGCATTAGACCAATTGGGTTTGCCCAACGTGCACTACGGTCCAAATTTATGCCCGTCGTGTGCGTTGAACAAAATTGGGTGTTGGTTAATTAGTGTCCCGTTGTAACTGCAAGCTGCTATGTATACTTTTGCCAGTTGTGCGTGTTGAGTTATTGTGGTAATTGTAGACAGTTTTGATCAGCACCCACAACGTTCACTTATTGGGCCAGTTGTGTGCGCTGAGTAATTGTAGTTATTTTTAAGTTGCGTGGAGTAATTATGGTTACTTTTAAGTTAGCATCACGCAATTTTGTAATGTGCTGCAATAGTATCGAATTTAGTGGCATTGTATTAAGGTATGTATTCCATCAAACTATAACATTTATGCATTTAAATGTACATAACACAACAAAGTAGAAACTACATCTAAACATTTTCCAACATCACATTTTGGAACTGGTATGTAATTCATGCAAGTGACTATCGTATGGATACATGAATTTCCACAAAGAAAAAAATGTCAAGCACGATTCCATGTATGAGCAGCTCCATCAGATCCATTAGCGTCACTTGCAGCAAGTATCTTGGCCATCTGTCATCTGTGTTGGCCTGTATGCATCGAAGAAGAATCAGTGATCAACAAAAAATAGAATAAATAAGTAAAAATATTGTATACTTAGACTTAGATAGATTTAATATAAAACATTTGTTATCATCAAGCAGTTATGTATGCAATGAATCTGAACAGAACATACGAAGGGTGAAAGAATATCTGCAAGATGGGATAGACGAGAATGAAGCTGTTATGGTTGTAAGAACATCTTTTCCTTCATGTGATAGTTCCAATGAGGTTGAGCAGATCAGGCGATGAGAAGCAAAGAACATCTTTGCCTCCATATAAATGTGATGTATTCAATTTCTGCATCACAGCACTTGCCGCTAGTATATTGGCCATCTTTGTGTGTTGTAGACGAAGCATTCGTGAACAAAAAAATACAAGTTTGAAGAAGAATCAGATAGAATCAGATAAAGTAACTATCATCACATATGGTAGTGGTTGATGAGGTCTTGTGGGTATGGAAGCCATTTACAGACGAGTTAGACTGACCATGGATGAGGATGAGACCACCGTAGAGTAACTGTGAGGCTACAGAAGAGAGCCCGTGAGTGCTCGTGAATATATAGCAGATGGATACCAGCCAGATGTTGTTCCAAAGAGTATTTGACTACAGTGGTGCACGATGAGAAAAATTGCTTGAACGTATACCTTTTTACTCAACGCACACAATGGGCAAAAAATATCTGGTTGCGATTAGTAAAGAGAAAAATCTATATTATCCCATAGTAATATTTCTCAAACGTATACCTTTTTACTCACCACGCACAACGGGTCATACCGTAATAAAGCACAGTATTGTAAATATTTTTGCTTAGTGCTTACAAAGGTCACTACTTTTGCACGTAGGGTGGGCTGATTAACTTTGAGTAATGGAATACAGTTTTGCTCATACGACAAGTTCTTATGTCGTAAACCTTTTCTCCATAAACATTGTAGTTATGAGCAGCTCCATTAGTGCTCACCATCGTCACTTGCTGCATGTATATTGGCCATGTGTCCACTGTATTCGTTGAACAATAGTCAGTGATGAACACAAAAAATTATAATAGAAACGAATATATTTTATAATTAGAATCAGAAATAATCAGATAGCGCAATTAGTATCATAAAGAATATTGCAACTTCACATTTTGTCACTGGTATGAAATTCAATAATGTCACTCGAAAGAAATTCTTCTGAGCATAGAGAGAAATGAGGCTGCACAGTTTTCGAGCAGATTGCTTAGTTTGAGAGATGATTCCTTGTTGGCACCTTCAGGCTAATGGCAATGTTATAAAACATTCCCTAACCTCGGGCACTTCTTCTGAAGGAGCAAATAACATCCTCGATTCCATATAAATGTGATGTATTCAATTTCAGCATCACGTCAATTGTCGCAAGTATATTGGCTGGCCATCTTTGTGTGTAGTAGACGAATCATTCATTAAGAACAAAAATTTAGCATGTTAAAGAAAAAATATTGTATATGTAGAATCATATAGAATCATATAGAACACTATCATCAAGAAGTGTAGTGGTTGATAATGTCTAGTGGGTAGGGAGTCAATTTATATAGACGAATTGGACTGGGTACGGTCCGTATGGATGAGCTGAGACTACAGTAAAGTTAATGTGTGCTACAGAGGTGAGAGCTCGTGAATATACAGAAGATTACTCGAGAATCTACAGTAGGGTGATACCAGCCAGATGTTGTACCCAATAATGGTTTGCCGTTGCGGTGCGCGTTGGGTAAAATTGTTAGCATATAAAAATTATCTCAACGCGCAGAACGGGCAAAATTACATTTGGTTGGGATTAGCAAATAACAAAATCTATATTTTGCATTTGTCAACTGATTTGAATTCTATGGCTGATTAGGACTAGCAAAGAGTGGCTGGGATTTTTTGATTTTGGGGAATGGAGGGATGAGATGTGTTTTGAGATAGTATAGAGGGGGAATACATGTGGTTGGAAACCTCTTAATAAATAATCCTGTATGGAAAAACGTAGTTGATCATCTCTTAAGACTTACCTGGCCCGAAGGCACGCGTATAATGCAGAAGAAATTTGCACTTAAATGCATAAGAGTAGTTTCACTTGAGTTTAATGCATTAGACCATTTTGCTCAACGCGCACACCGGAACAAATAAATGCCCCTTTTGCATGTTGAGAAATTTTGGTTGGTGATTAATCAGTGACCCGTTGTAAATACAGGCTACTATATATATAATTACTAGAAATTACCCGATTTGACCCGTTTTCCACACATTGCGTATGAAGGGTAAAGGAGTAAATTTGTATTGTATTATTCTAAACAGCCTAGCCTATTATTCTGTCTTATTCTGTAAAGAGTAAGATATGTGTCGTCTTTTCACTTATTTTCTTGGAAGTTGGAATTTTGACTGACAAACAAAAGATAATTCAAGAAATGGACGTGTATTGCAAACTTTGTATTTTTTGTTACAGACTTTACAGGCTGTCTTGATCTTGTCCATTGTGTCTTGGAACTGCCGAACCGAATATATGGACAAAAATAAGCAGATATTCTTGCCAACTGATAACCCATCAAGTCACGTCACCGTCTGCGCATTATATTTGCTGCAATGTTGATTTATTATTTGGCATGTCAGTCTGACCATTAATTCTCCCCCGATTTTGTGTTTTTCCTTAATTATTGTGATTTTTTATTGAACGTTGTGTGCGCTGAGTAATTATTAGTTACGACAGTTTTGCTAAACGTGCACAGCTGGGTGAAATTTCAGCAGTGCGTGCTGAATTATATTTCCGAAAGGTATACCTTTTTACACACCACGCAAAACGGGTCATATTAAACAAATCAAAGATAAGTATATATATTTGCTTAGTGCTTGCAACGGTCACTACAGTAGGCCGTAGGACGGGAGGATTAATTGTGGGTAATGGATTATGTAATACAGTTTTGCTCAGCGTGCACAACGGTCAGTGCATCTGAAGTTTGGGTGCGATGAATTATTGTCGTTAATTGCATATAGTTTGGCTCCACACGCAAAACGGTCATAATTACGTGCAGTTGTGTGATCTGAGTAATTGTGGATAACCAGATACGGTTATGCTCACAACCCGCACAGCGGTCAAACAAATGATGTGATTGTTGTGCGCTGAGTAATTATGTGCAAACGTAAACGTTTTAACGTGTAGCGTGATGGTCACAACTTATGCCTGTTGTGCACGCTAGGTAATTTATATTTCGGTAAATAGCTTTTTCCTTGGTAATTTCAATGTCGGACATTAATTCAATTAAGCATCAATGTATATATCACATATATCAATTTCGTAATGTCATGCAATTGTATCAAATTAAATAACATTGTATTAAGGTCTGAATTCTATCATACTACAACATTTATACATTATAATGTACATAACACAACAAAGTTGAAACTACATCTAAATACTTTGCAACTTCACAATTTGGAACTGGTATGAAATTCAATCACGGGGCTAGCCTAACGATACATTGATTCCCTTTACGAAAAACTTTTCAATTTATTGCTGAATAGCTCAAGTAAGATGGCATTTATGATCAGCAGCATCAGCTCCAATATTTATGAAACTTTATATCTGTTATATATGGTGATGGCAAAAATACAAAATAAGACAGTATCGCTCATCACTAATCATAGTACAGATGTATTATATATATATAAGCCAGATACAACAAATTGTATCATACATCACAAGTAAGGTCACATAAAAATGGGACAACCGTATACATAAAAGTAATCTCCAAAACAATATACCAACATAAAACACCAAAGAATATTTACCCACAATCACTCTTCTCCATCAATGATAAAAAATACATTATAAGACAAGAGAAAGGCTGGTGGAAGGCCCGTCCACCTCAAAAACCTGGAGGAGGAGGAGGTGGTGGTGGTAGTGGTGGGGCAACAGTACAGGTGTCTCTAGGAGAGGGTACCAGAGTCTCCATCTTCTCTTGTATGTTCGACATTATGCCCATCGTAGTATCGAAGTCGCTACGCAGAAGTGAGATCGCCAGATTGGTGTTGGAGATATTTGTTTCAATTTCTCCTAATCTATGAGTAAAGTTCACCGGCTGATGGGAGGAATATGATGGAGCAGATGCGGGACTTACATTGCCTATGAGTATATCCTTAAGCTGACGTTGTTCATTGGTCAGTACAGAGACAGAAGAACTAAGCGCAACGAGTTTGCTATGGAGGCTGTGCAGAACAGAGTCCTGACGGTGAGACATCCCAACCATAAAGCGGAGGCTGTTACTGATGTCCTCGAGTGGAGCTTTTTCAGCCAGAGATGGAACTGATTAACCTACCTGTGCAGGAGGAAACCCAGGAGGAGGCAACAGCACATTGTGTTCACCTTGCGTTGGACCATGCGAAAGCATATCCCGATGCATAGTGTTACGCCTATTTGGCCGAGACCCGTAAAGCACGAGCCCAGGAGCCCGACTACTGGTCAAAAGCCCATCTGCGTCCTCAAAGCCCATTCGACAAAGGCCCTACAAGAGGCCTCCTCGAACGTCGATCCGACCCAGCCCCAATAACCCGTTAGTCGCTCGCCCACTCCTGCGAAAACCACTCCCCCAGAACGCGCGACCACTAAAGAGCGATAATGGAAAGGTGCTGGCATGGCGGAGGGAGCGGCGGCGAGGGGGGACTGATGGGGCACGATCAATGGCGGACGTGGGACGTGGGTCAGAGGCGATCACGCCGGGGCTCTACAAAAGGGCAAGGAAGACGACGAAGAGAGGGACCGCATCTCAGGTAACAAAACCTAAGGCACTCCATCAACGACCTCGTTCCCCCAATTCATCTCCTTCCTCCCCCGCTCGCGCCGAAAGATGCCGTTACGATCTCCTCACGAGTCGGACCGTCTCCGCCGGGCCTCCTTTCTCAGATCTCTATCTGACTTAGGCATCGGAGGGGATTTGGCCGGAACCAAGGTCCGGCCCCCTGACGAGCGTTCTCGTCTGCGCAGGTGGACAACAGATCAACAGGCCGAGGCTACCCCTCGCCCCTCTCCGACCACTCGATCAACCGGACAGTGAGGCTTCCCCTCACCGTCAGCCTGCCGTGGCCGAGCTCGTCCTACCGAGGCCGAGCGTCCTAATCGGGTCCGAGACTCTCCCTCGCCACCCGTCGGCCGTGCATCTACCCGGGCGACTGAGGCTACCCCTCGTCCCCCTTCCAGCCGAGGCCGAGTACACCTGTCCGAGGCCGAGCGTCTCAACCAGGGCCGAGGCTTCCCCTCGCCCCTTCTGCACCGATTCGAAGCCCCCGAGGGACCCAAAGCGGGCCCCTTGACCACGTTGACCGGGTTCTCCACGGTCAACGCTTTGTAGTGAGAAAACACTCTGAAACATCTGGCGCCGTCTGTGGGAACGGAAGACTGTCCCACGAAGAAGCAAACCACACCTACAATGGCGCGAGCCAGCAATGGAAGGAAGCGCATGACCCCCATCCCGGAGGAGGGGAATGGCGCATCTAATGGCAACCCCGAGGACACGCACGTCGACGGCCACCCCGCCCACTCAACCGAAGAGACCGGCGGCTCAGAACTAGCCACACAGGGACAGCTCCATGCCCTGGCTCAGGAGACCAACGCGAGCCTCCAGACGTTGGTCGCGATAGTACAGCAGCTTGTCGGCCCCGCGCCGCCCGACGGGGGCGCGCTGAACGATAGCCACCGATGGGCGGGGGGTCCCCCGCACTTACGGTCCGCGATGGTCGACGACCACGGGACCCGGAAACCGAACACAGAGCGTCGGTTCACGCGGTCCGGCTCCCGTCAGGCGAGGTCACGTGCCTCCTCGCCCTATCGTGAAAGGAGCCGGAGAGAGACCGAAGGGACGAACGACGAATCGATGACAGCATCGTCACGTCGATCACGGTCGTCCCACCGTAGGAGAAGCGAACGACACCACTCAAGAGACCGATCACGGCGGAGCAGGATCTCCCGCAGGAGGAGTCGAGAGCGTCGGGTCAGCCCGACCCCCAGCGTGGCGAAGGCTGCGGAGCCCGCCCCACCGGCGCCGGTGCTACCTCCACCCCTGCTCGACCCGGAGACAGGCGAATACCGCATCCCCGGAGGCATCCACGGGGACCGGTGTCCCTTATCGTGAAGAATAACCGACGCCCGGGTCCCCTCTCGATTCAGGATCCCGGTGCTGGGAAAGTACGACGGAATAGGAGACCCGGCGCACCACGTGATGGACTACGAGGGGGACATGGCCTTCCAGGGCGCTGATGATGACCTGCTCTGCCGGGGCTTCTATTCGACTCTCAGGGGAGCGGCGAGGATCTGGTACCACAGCCTGCCCGGCCGCTCCATCGACAGTTTCGAGCAACTCGCCCAGTTGTTCTGCAAACAGTTCATGGCGGGGAGGCTGATCAAGCCTGGTGCTGAACATCTGTTCAACATAGTGCAAGGCCCGGCCGAGCCACTCCGACAGTTCATGCGCCGCTTCAATGCCGAAAGGCTGAACGTGAACAACCCACCCGACCTGGTGGTCCAGACGGCTCTTAAGAAAGGGCTTCGCCACAGGGGCCTCAAGAAGTCCCTACACACCGACCCCCCAAAGGACCTCCCCGGGATCATGGCAAGTGCCGAGCGCTTCATGCTGACTGAGGAGGCCTTGGCCGAGGATGCAGGAAAAACCGCTCGAGGGACCAAGCGTGGCGACGGCGGACGAGCTAGCCCCGAAGGGTACCGGACTGAGAAGAGGCAGAGGAACAGGCAGCGGGGAGAAAGCACGAGAGATACCACCCCAGACGCCATTCTCGCCCAAGTACAGAAGGAAGAGCGAGCTGATCGCCCTCCACCGAAGGTTAAAAGAGGCGGGAAGAACCGGGAGAAGTACTGTAAGTACCATAAGGACGATGGCCATGACACAGAAGATTGCTGGCATCTGAAGAAAGACATTGAGAAGCTGATGAACCGAGGGCACGCCAGGAATCAGGCCGACGAACCGGCCTACGGAGAAGGGACCTCCACGCAGCCGGACAAGGGGAAGAAGATCAACGCCATCCAAGGCCCCCTCCGCATCATAGAGTGAGCAGACAATGACTCTTCCCCCGGCGGCAGCCTAGTATGAGGGAGTTATCCAGTTTTACAACCCTCTGTTTAGCTTCATTTTCTTTTTCTCCGTTTCCTCCAAATGTACCGGTCCGACAGGACTCATGAGAGTACAAACGCAATCTTTTTATTGTCTTCATTTAAAATTCCGACGGAGTTGACATGTCGCCAGTAACGCAAAAGGCCGGGGACCGCCGCCTCACTAGAGGAGGAAGAGGAGCTTTGCCCTCACCGACTATCTCCGGCACTCATAAGTCTGGGAGCAATTCCCCCAGCAGACGCGGACGCCGACCGGTCCTAAACCGAGGAGCTTGGCCCTCGCCGACCGAGTCCAGAGCTCGTAAGTCTGGGGCGGCTCCCCCAGCAGGCACGGGCGCCGACCGGTCCTAAGCCGAGGAGCTTTGCCCTCGCCGACCGACTCCAGTGCCCATAAGTCTGGGGGCAATTCCCCCGGCAGGCACGGACGCCAACCGGTCCTAAGCCGAAGGGCTTTGCCCTCGCCGACCGACTCCAGCGCGCATAAGTCTGGGGGCGGCTCCCCCAGCAGGCACGACGCCGACTGGTCCTAAGCCGAGGAGCTTTGCCCTCGCCGACCGACTCCAGCGCTCATAAGACTGGGGGCAATTCCCCCAGCAGGCACGGACGCCGACCGGTCCTAAGCCGAGGAGCTTTGCCCTCGCCGACCGACTCCAGCGCTCATAAGTCTGGGGGGCAGTTTCCCCAGGAGGCACGGACGCCAACCGGTCCTAAGTCAAGAAGCTCCGCCCTCGCTGACCGACTCCTGCGCCCCTAAGTTTGGGAAGAATACCCCCAGCCAACGCCAGTTTCGTCCATTCCCAAGCCAAGAACAAGGCAACAACGCCAAGTACACAAAAATTCCAAGTAAGTCGATTTCATTTATAATAGTTAACCCGAGTACAAAATTGCGTCTTATTTACAGGGGATCAAGGCGAAGGGAACACCCTACAAACAGTCTACTCGCGACAAATGACAGAGTTCAGATCGACACCGACAAAGCAAAATTGGTTGACAAAAGACCCAGAGTAGGTGACCCAAGCTAGCGGCCATGCTACCAGCAATTGTTGGCCGCGGGGCTGAAGGAGAGGGCGGGGGCCGGGGATCCATTTCAAGTAGACTGGCCCAAAGCGAAGCGGATGCTTAAAAATTTGAGGATAAGGCTGGGAGGGACTGCTTAAGGAGCCCGAGCTCGGGAGGACACATCCTCGGGCACTTCGCCCTGCTCGGAGCGAGGGGACTCGACTGGCGGAGGGGCTTGCCGGACACGTTCCGCACATTCCCGGAAGGAAGACTGGACGACTTCGATGATCCAGGGGGCGATGATGTCTATATACTTACCGAAGGCCCCCCTGAGAACCTCGAAGATCTCCTTCCCCAGGGTCTCGACGACGCCCTTCTCGACCTCCTCCGCCAGCCGCATTACCTGACGCCGGTCCGACAGCTCCCTCTGAAGCTCCTCCCTCTCCAGACGGAACAATTCTGCCGCTTCCTCAGCCGACTGATGAGCATCCCCTAGCTTTCCCTCAAGGTCACCCACTTGCCCCTCCAACGCAGCCACACGGAGGGCGAGGCGTCGAGACTCCATCTGGGCCTCCATCATGGCCACCTCGGCCGCCCCGGCCCGCTCCTGAGCCCTCATGGAAGACTCCTCCATCTCCCTCAGGCGGACGGCTCGACACTGCAACTCCACAGCGAGCGCTGAACCCTGAAAAGACGAGACATGTGCTAAGAAGAGGATAAAGAGAAAGAGAGGATAGCAAGATGACCGAACCTGTTGGAGGATCCAGACCAAGGAATCCGACATCTTGTCGGCCGGGATCTTCTTGAGGAGGCTGCGGTCCCGAGGAGGGACGGAGACCTCGGCAACCTGCTGGGCCACTGCTCGGTCAGCAAACATCAAACTCCCAGGGACGACAATCGAAGCCAAGTCGCTCGCCAACAAGGCCCCGACCCCTGGTGATACGGGCGAAGACGCTGCGAGGGGGGTGGCTGGCAGAGCTATCGAAGGATCCCCGGCGGTCACCACGGGAGGCGCGGAACCTGCCGGGCCGGAGGGATCCACGTCCTCCTTCCTCTTCTTTCCACCGTGGAGCTCCGAAGGCGCCGGAGGAGAACGCTTCCGCCTCGCACCATCCTCACCCCCCGGAAGGGGATCGCCAGAAGAAGAGGCGGGAGGCGCGGCCACCACCTTACCCACGGCAGGCTCGGCACGGCGCACCTCCTCCTCAACGGTCCTCTGAGGCACCCTTCCAGAGGTACTACCTCGGCTCCGAGCGGCTCCACGACGGATCAGCTCGTCAACGTCACGGACGAATTCGCGGCCAGCCATCCCTGCAAAGGAGACCGAAATCAGGATGAGTCATAGGGCGATCCGGGGATGAAAAAGCGACCTACCCGGAGACCACAAGACGGCCTTCAGGAGTAGGTCGTCCAGCAAAGACCAAATGGACTTCGTTTCCAAAGGAAGAGCCAACAGAAGCGCAGCGGCTGCCCGGTCGGCGTCTGAGAGAACCAACGACGGGCGAGAATGGACAGAACTGCCCCAGCTTGTCAGAATCTGGGCCTCGCCCAAGAAGACCACGAAGACATAATCCAAGTTCCAATCCCCAGACCAGTGGGGTAACCCGATCAGGCATTCCCTCCTCGAACGAGCTCGGAGTAGCAGCCATGACCCCGGACCGACCGTCTGGGCCTGGTAAAAGTAGAAGAGAAGGGGTAGAGTCGGCTCCAGACCACGGGTACAGCAGAGCGTTACGAAGCCCGTCAGTACCGCGATCGAACACGGGGTGAACTGACACAGGGACACTGTGAAATGTTCCATGACCTGGATGAAGAAGGGATGGAGCGGGAAGCGAAGACCCAGGCGGAACATCTCGACGTAGACACCGACCTCGTTGCTCCTCGGAAGGCAAATCCGCTCGTCGACAAATGGAACCCGAACCTCGTATGGAAAGCAGAGATATCTTTCCCGGATCTCCGCAACCACCGAAGGAGGGGTCCTCGACGGCGTACGGAGGACAACCGGTGGCACTTTAAGCCGTACGGCAGCCAACACCACGTCATCACGGGCGTAGTCTGGAAAAAGTTTCTCCTTCCCCTTATCTTGAAGAGAACGACTCCCGGCGGGGGAACCAGACTCCCTTAGCCGGGGTTCGCCCCGCCCGGACTCCGGAGGACCCCTCGTCCTCCGGCCAGAACCGCCTATCCTAAGAGCAACCATAAGATGAAAGCAAGAGAGGAATTACCTATTTTCAACTATTTTTGGAGAGGACAAAGAAGCGAAGGCGACGGGGAACTCCGGGTTGCTGAAGGCTCTGAATATCGGGAGGAGCGAAGAAGAAGTGGAGATCAACACAACTGGGGATCTTATATGCCAGGGGAGAATTCGAAGCGCCTGACAAGAATGCGTGGCGAGGCTCGAAGAGTCGGCGGCGTTCCGAAACTGGCGCCAGGTGAAGACCAATCGATCCGCCTCATCATGACCTGCATTTATGGGCTCGCCTCGATTGAAGCGCCGCTCGGAATCCCAGGAGACATAACGGGTGATCTGAGCGAGCCGAGGCTGATCGACCCCACCAATGGCGGCTCACAAACCCTTCGGCTTCTCGAGCTCAAGGCGACTACGCGAGCGGCGGGGATAAGCTTGCCGCTACACGTGGCAGCATCTGAAGGCCGACGGCGCTTCGGAACCCGCGCCTTAAAAACATCGAACGGGCCAACTCATGATGACGACTAATAAATGAGTCGGCATCGACTGGCGAGCTCGTCAAAATCGGCAGAGGTCACATCGGCCGAGCCGAACCGGCCGAGGTCGATCAACCCGACCGAAGGGGGCAATTGTTACGCCTATTTGGCCGAGACCCGTAAAGCACGAGCCCAGGAGCCCGACTACTGGTCAAAAGCCCATCTGCGTCCTCAAAGCCCATTCGACAAAGGCCCTACAAGAGGCCTCCTCGAACGTCGATCCGACCCAGCCCCAATAACCCGTTAGTCGCTCGCCCACTCCTGCGAAAACCACTCCCCCAGAACGCACGACCACTAAAGAGCGATAATGGGAATGTGCTGGCATGGCGGAGGGAGCGGCGGCGAGGGGGGACTGATGGGGCATGATCAATGGCGGACGTGGGACGTGGGTCAGAGGCGATCACGCCGGGGCTCTACAAAAGGGCAAGGAAGACGACGAAGAGAGGGACCGCATCTCAGGTAACAAAACCTAAGGTACTCCATCAACGACCTCGTTCCCCCAATTCATCTCCTTCCTCCCCCGCTCGCGCCGAGAGACGCCGTTACGATCTCCTCACGAGTCGGACCGTCTCCGCCGGGCCTCCTTTCTCAGATCTCTATCTGACTTAGGCATCGGAGGGGATTTGGCCGGAACCAAGGTCCGGCCCCCTGACGAGCGTTCTCGTCTGCGCAGGTGGACAACAGATCAACGGGCCGAGGCTACCCCTCGCCCCTCTCCGACCACTCGATCAATCGGACAGTGAGGCTTCCCCTCACCGTCAGCCTGCCGTGGCCGAGCACGTCCTACCGAGGCCGAGCGTCCTAATCGGGTCCGAGACTCTCCCTCGCCACCCGTCGGCCGTGCATCTACCCGGGCGACTGAGGCTACCCCTCGTCCCCCTTCCAGCCGAGGCCGAGCACACCTGTCCGAGGCCGAGCGTCTCAACCAGGGCCGAGGCTTCCCCTCGCCCCTTCTGCACCGATTTGAAGCCCCCGAGGGACCCAAAGCGGGCCCCTTGACCACGTTGACCGGGTTCTCCACGGTCAACGCTTTGTAGTGAGAAAACACTCTGAAACACATAGCATCACGAAGAATGGGTCTATTGGCTGGAAAAAATGAGGGCAGGGGATTATCGTGTTCAGGTGACGTTGAATCATCATCACTTATTATCCAATCTTCAGAAGAACCCGACTCACGAGATCGTTTTGGCGGCATGACGAAACCCTAGTACGAAATGCAAAATTGTTGAGATGAAGAAGAAAACGGAACGACAGACCAAAGGGCAGAGGAATGAAATTTTTCACAAAACCCCTGGTCTACTGAATCCATATATATATTGATTGGTTATTTTAATCTCAGCCGCTGGATTACATATGGAACTGACTAAAACGATCTCATCAGACGACTGGAGTGAAGCATCCTTTCGGCTGGCAAAACAATCGTAATGAAAGGCTTACACAGAAACCAAGGTTCTACTTGAATCATTCTCCACACGTGAACATAGTTAAGAAGAAAGCAGAAAGCATTTAAAGTGTCCTATATTTCGTACCTCTGAAATGAGGTTGTACGATGTGGCGTTTGTACTTTCCATCTTTACATGGCATACCGATTGCGTCTTGTAACCGATCTATAAATATCTATTGTATTAGTGGCCACTGAATACATGTGAATCTATCTGGACAGGGATTCATGTTTATCAGGCGGGACCTGATATAATGGAGCCGGTGCAAGACACAATCGGTGTGTAAACTACATGGAAAGTAAATGCCCATGTGGTGACCATTCTTTCCAGCCTTACATGGATTGGCACCCGATCTATTACATCGAGGTCCACCTTTATGGCAGTAATTCTCTTTATTGACAGGGAATCATGTTTATCAGGCGGCAACTGATATAATGGATATGGTGCGAGACACAAGCGGTGTGTAAACCACATGTAAAGTAAATATACATGTGGTGCCCGTTCTTTCCAGCCTTACGTGGCTTGGCACCCGATCTATTACATCGAGGTCCATCTTTATGTCAGTAATTCTCTTTATTGACAGGGAATCATGTTTATCAGGCGGCAACTGATATAATGGATCCGGTGCAAGACACAAGCGGTGTGTAAACCACATGTAAAGTAAATGTCCATGTGGTGCCCGTCCTTTCCAGCCTTACGTGGCTTGGCACCCGATCTATTACATCGGGGTCTACCTTTCGGAAATAATTCTCTTTATTGACAGGGAATCATGTTTATCAGGCGGCAACAGATATAATGGATCCGGTGCAAGACACAAGCGGTGTGTAAACCACATGGAAAGTAAATGTCCATGTGGTGCCCGTTCTTTCCATCCTTACGTGGCTTGGCCCCTGATCTATTACATCGGGTTCCACCTTTACGGCAGTAATTCTCTGTATTGACAGGGATTCATCTTTTTCAGGCGGCAACTGATATAATGGATCCGGTGCAAGACACAAGCGGTGTGAAAAGCACATGAAAAGTAAATTCCCATGTCGTGCGCGCTGATGCATATTGCTTCAGACTAGGCTTTTTAACCCCGCGCACAACGCACACAACGAGGCATAATTTTGACGGTCGTGCGCACGGATGGATATTGCTTCAGACTAGGCCTTTTAACCCTGTGCATGATGCATACAATGGGGAGTAATTTTGCTTGTCATGTGTGTGGATGGATATTGCTTCAGACTAGGCTTTTTAACCCTCGCGCACGACGCACACAACCTGTCGTAATTTTGCTGGTCGTGCACGCAGATGGATATTGCGTCAGACTAAGCCTTTTAACCCCCATGCATGACGTACACAACGGGGCGTAATTTTGCCGGCTGTGCACACAGATGCATATTGCGTCAGACTAGGCCTTATAACCCTCGTGCACGACGCGCATAACGGGAAGTAATTTTGTCGATCGTGCATGCGGATGGATATTGTGTCAGACTAGGCCATTTAACCCCCGCGCACGACGCGCACAATGGGGCGTAATTTTGCCAGTCGTGTGCACGAATGCATATTGCGTCAGACTAGGCATTGTAAACCCCGCGCACGATGCACACAACGGGGCATAATTTTGCCGGCCGTGCACACGGATGTATATTGCATCAGACTAGGCCTTTTAACCCCCACGCATGACGCGCACAAAGTGGCGTAAATTTATCGGTCGTGCGTGCGGATGGATATTTCTTTAGACTAGGCCTTTTAACCCCTGCGCACGACGCGTACAACGGAGCTTAATTTTGCTCGTCGTGCGCACGGATGCATATTGCTTCACACTAGGCCTTTTAACCCCTACGCACGACGTACACAACGGGGCATAATTTTGTCGGTCGTGCACACGGATGCATATTGCGTCAGACTAGGCCTTTTAACCCCACGCACGACGTGCACAACGGGGCGTAATTTTGCCTGTCGTGCACGCGGATGGACATTGCTTCACACTATGCATTTTAACCCCCGAGCACGATGCGCACAACGGGGAGTAATTTTTCTGGTCGTGCACATGGATGGATATTGCTTCAGACTAGGCCTTTTAACCCCCGTGCACGACGTGCACAACGGATCATAATTTTGCCCGTCGTGCGCGCGGATGCATATTGCTTCAGACTAAGCCTTTTAACCCGTGCACGACGTGCACAACGGGGCGTAATTTTGTCGATCATGCGCGCGGATGGATATTGCTTCAGATTAGGCCTTTTAACCCCCCCACACACGATGCGCACAACCTGGCGTAATTTTGCCGGTCGTGCGCACGGATGGATATTGCTTCAGACTAGGCCTTTTAACCCCCCTCGCACGACGTGCACAACCTGGCGTAATTTTCCAGTCGTGCACACGGATAGATATTGCTTCAGAGTAGGCCTTTTAACCCCGGCGCATGATGTGCACAACCTGGCGTAATTTTACTGGTCGTGCACCCGGATGGATATTGCTTCAGAATATGCCTTTTAACCCCTGCGCACGACGCGCACAACCTGGCGTAATTTTGCCGATCATGCGCACGGATGAATATTGCTTCAGACTAGGCCTTTTAACCCCCGCGCACGACGCGCACAACCTGGCGTAATTTTGTCGGTCATGTGCACGGATGGATATTGCTTCAGACTAGGCCTTTTAACCCCCGCACACGACGTGCATGACGGGACGTAATTTTTTCGGTCGTGCACATGGATGGATATTGCTTCAGACTATGCCTTTTAACCCCCGTGCACGACGAGAACAACCTGGTGTAATTTGGCCAGTCATGCACGCGGATGCATATTTCTTCAGACTAGGCCTTTTAACCCCCGCGCACGACACGCACAACCTGGTGTAATTTTACCAGTCAAGCACGTGCATGCATATTGTGTCAGACTAGGCCTTTTAACCCCCGCGCACGACGCATACAACCTGGCGTAATTTTGCCCATCGTGACATGAGGAAGGATATTTCTTCAGACTAGGCCTTTAAACCCACGTGCACGACGTGCACAATATGGCCTAATTTTGCCGGTCATGCGTGTGGATGGATATTGCTTCTGACTAGGCCACTTAAACCCCGTGCACGATGCACACAACTGGGCGTAATTTTGTCGGCCGTGCACGCGGATGGATATTGCTTCAGACTAGGCCTTTTAACCCCCGCGCACGACGCGCACAACCGGGCGTAATTTTGCCGGTCGTGCACGCAGATGGATATTGCTTTATACTAGGCCTTTTAACCCCCGCACACGATGCACACAACGGGGAGTAATTTTGCCCATCGTGTGTGCGGATGGATATTGCTTCAGACTAGGCCTTTTAACCCCTGCGCACGACGCGCACAAAGGGGCGTAATTTTGCCTGTCGTGCGCGCGGATGCATATTGCGTCAGACTAGGCCTTTTAACCCCCGCGAACGACGTGCACAACGGGGCGTAATTTTGTCGATCGTGCACGCAACTGGATATTGCTTCCAACTAGGCCTTTTAACCCCCGTGCACGACATACACAACGGGGCGTAATTTTGTTGATCATGCACGTAGATGGATATTGCTTCAGACTAGGCCTTTTAACCCCTGTGCACGACGTGCACAACCTGGCGTAATTTTACCGGTCGTGCGTGCGGATGGATATTATTTCAGACTAGGCCTTTTAACCGCCGTGCACGATGTGCACGATGGGGCGTAATTTTGCCGGTCTGCGCATGGATGGATATTGCTTCAGACTAGGCCTTTTAACCCCCGCGCACGATGCGCACGACGGGGGCGTAATTTTGCCAGTAATGCACACGGATGCATATTGCTTCAGACTTAGCCTTTTAACCCCTGTGTACGACACGCACAACCTGGCGTAATTTTGAAAGTCGTGCACGTGGATGGATATTGCTTCAGACTAGGCCTTTTAACCCCAGCGCAAGACGCGTACAACCTGCCGTAATTTTTCCGGTCATGCGCACGGATGGATATTGCTTCAGACTAGGCCTTTTAACCCATGCGCACGATGCGTACAACCTGGCGTAATTTTGCTAGTCGTACGTGAGGATGCATATTGCTTCAGACTAGACCTTTTAACCGCCGTGCACGACGTGCATGACGGGGCGTAATTTTGCCGGTCGTGCACGCAGATGGATATTGCTTCAGACTAGGCCTTTCAACCCCCACGCACAATGCGCACGATGGGTCATAATTTTGCCGGTCGTGCGCATCGATGCATTTTGCTTCAGACTAGGACTTTTAACCCCCGCGCACGACGCGCACAATGGGTCGTAATTTTGCCCGTCGTGCACGCGGATGGATATTACTTCACACTAGGCCTTTTAACCCCACGCACGACGCGCACAACGGGGAGTAATTTTACCGGTCGTGCGCATAGATGGATATTGCTTCAGACTAGGCCTTTTAACCCCGCGCACGACGCGCACAACGGGGCGTAATTTTACCCGTCGTGCGCACGGATGCATATTGCTTCAAACTAGGCCTTTTAACCCCCGCGCACGATGCGCACGACGGGGCGTAATTTTGCCGGTCATGCGTGTAGATGGATATTGCTTCAGACTAGGCCTTTTAACCCCCACGCATGACGCACACAACCAGGCATAATTTTGACGGTCGTGCACGCGGATGGATATTGCTTCAGACTAGGCCTTTTAACCACCATGCACGATGCACACAACGGGGAGTAACTTTGCCGGTCGTGCGTGCATATTGCTTCAGACTAGGTGTTTTAACCCATGCGCACGACATGCACAACCTGGCGGAATTTTGTCGGTCGTGCGCGCGGATGCATATTGCTTCAGACTAGGTCTTTTCACCCATGCGCATGATGCACACAACGGGGAGTAATTTTGCCTGTCGTGCGCGCGGATGGATATTGCTACAGACTAGGCCTTTTAACCCCCGCGCACGACGCCCACAACAGGACGTAATAACGGGTTTTGCGCTACCCCCTAAACTTTTTAATTACCGCGCACGACGCGTTAGAATGTAGCGCATTGTGCACGAGGAGTAATTTAATGCACCATTTTAACTCGACGCGCACAACGGTCCCGTATAATTTTTAAAACATCCGTTAGTAATTGTGTACAAAGTTGTTTTAAAAAGGGCCTAAAGGGCGTGATGGTTATTGCACCAATAGTTCTACAAAGTTGCTTTGAAAAGGGCTTTAAGGGAAGGTTGGTAATTGCCCCAAAAGTTCCGGTTGCTTAAAGGGCGTGCTAGTAATTGTACCAAAAGTTCCACAGGTTTCGCTTTTAACAATAGCCGGGGATCGAATCGGACGGTAGGGAGGGGTCGAGCACAGGAATCCCATCTGAGCTTGACCGCAGGGGCATTTCCATATATATATATATATATATATATATATAGAATAATGGCTATCATACGCCATATGAGAGCCTCTCATACGCCCTCTCACATAAAGCATCCAAGTACAACCAAGTACAAGCCCATGTGGGCTTGTACTTGGATGCTTTATGTGAGAGGGCGTATGAGAGATGCTCTCATATGGCGTATGATAGCCATTATTCTATATATATACTAGTCATAACCCGTGCCCGCGGGCACGGTTCATTTAAGATTTTCCCATGCGAAATCTTTGTTCCCCGAAATTTTTTTTTTCAAAGCCAAAATTTAAAAGAAAAACAAATTAGTTTACAATATTTAGCGGTACAGGCGCCTTCGGCGCGGAACAACAAATTCAGAGCATGCGCCTTCGACACAGAACACCAAATTCGATGTGGGTGCTTTTGGCGCAGAGCAACAAATTCGACGTAAAACAATAATTTCGTTGCGGGTGCCTTAGGCGTGGAACAACAAATCAGCGTTAAAAATGGCGCGAGCGCCTTCAGCGCGGAACAACAAATTCAGCGCATGCGCCTTCGACACAGAACACCAAATTCGACGTGGATGCCTTCGGCGCAGAACAACTCATTCGATGTAAAACAACAATTTCGGCGCGGGTGCCTTAGGCGCGGAACAACAAATTAGCGTTAAAAAATTTAGCTGGCGCCTTCGACGATGGCTTCATATACATATAACCAGTGCCCTTGGGACACTATTCATTTAAAAATCTTGTGCCCACTAATTTTAAACAAACATCAATAATTATTAGTTTCCCCTGAAATATCAGCAGATGATATCGAAATTTTACAGGGTTTTGCAACGCTGATCAATGAGTTGGCAGCATCTCCCGCGTTCATTCTTTCACAGCTCGCATTCATTCCCAAGATGAGATTGTGTATATGCACAACATTTTTTCATAACTAATATTAAAAGGCTATTCCTAATTTCAATGCTTTTGTGTATTCCCAACAAATTTTTCTTTAACCCAAAAATTTCCCTCCAAAACTTGATGTGACATTGCCACATAGGACAAATTCAAAATCTGCCCTCATTTGTTATATATATATATATATATATATATATATATATATATATATATATATATTGAAAAGTAAGTGTGTATGTATATTGATATAAACAGGTCGACATCAAGGCAAGGACCAAAAAGCAGAGCTGGTGAGAGAGAGGCTGTGAAGCAGCCACCCCACACAAGAACTACCAGGTATAGCCAAGAAAGTATAAAAGAATGAGAAGCCTAAACTGGGGTGGACACAAAAATGGCCTAGGAAAGACCACAGTTCCCAAAAAATGAGATAAGCCATGGCAGCAGAGACGTCAGAAGAGATCCTGGTAAGAAGAGCTGTCATGGGACACAGCAGGGAGCAGAAGGTGCGATTGTTCCCCTCTTTCCAGATATGCCAAACCACCTCGGAGAAGACAAGCAAGGAGAGCTTGCCCCCGGGGAGTGGTCTTGCCTCTTGCTCCAAACCGCCGTCTCAGCATGTGCACATCAACAGTAATGGATTTGGAGCGAGAAGGGAGACCCAGGCGAAGCTTACACGCCGCCCAAACAAAAGCACTGTAGTCGCAACAGAAGAAGATATGGCGGGTAGACTCAAGGTGAGCACCATAAAGAATAGAGGCAGACTGGTCCCGAATCCCCCGCCCAGCGAGCTGGTGAGTGGTGGGAAGATAGTCGGAAAGGGCACGCAGTAAGGTGAGGGAAAATTTGGGCGTGTGCCCAGGAAAACAGACCACAGGAGTAAGGCGAACTGGGGGGAACAACGTCGAGTGGACGACCAGGCCGCCCAGAGGAAGCAACCACCATCATTCGCCCATTCCCATAAGTCCGGACCATCGGTCACAGAGGCAGGAGTAAGGAGGTGCGACAGATGACGAATCTCAGCAGGAAGGGACAAACCACTAACATCCTGACGCCCCCCGACGGTGCGTGCCAGATGTGTGCAATAATACGATCGGGGGCATGAGATTTAAATATTTGTAACCACAAGTGCACGATGTTGTAGTGTGCCTTGGGGGTCGAACTCAGGGAGACGTGGATGTGCTTGTGTCAAAGAGGATCAAAATCACCGCATGGGCGAGCTAGCCCGGATCAAATGATGGGTTGTCACGGTAAATGGAATGCAGGTATAGACAATATAAAGGAAAAACCCGGGACTCTAGCTTCCACCCTATCGTGCGATTCTCGCCAATACGGCCTACGGGAAGGATAGCGATCAGAATTAGGGTCTATTGGTGAGACGTTGCCTCTGAAAGTGGTACCGGCATCCCATGGGCCCGATATTCCAGTCGGTGCCCAGGATGATACGCCGGACTTCTCGGGTTCGATCAGTGGGCACTCCCGTGTCCATTAACACTGATCGACTCCGGGAGCACTAAGCTCGCAACGATAACTCCCAACGTCTCATCCTGCCGCTCCCGCGCGCTAGGATTCGATGTCTACGCTAAGGGCGCGAGCTATAGCTAGGGAGTCAACCGCCAAGTTTATTCCCCCTTGGCCCAACGGTCAAAGGCGGTCTTTTTTCCGCCGATGACAATAAAACACCCCGCGTAACCGGTAGATTCCTAATCCCTATCGATTTCCTAGCCCTATAGATGCATCGGGGAGAACCCACGAAGGGGTTTCTGCCAAAATCCCAGATTTGGGAACTACTCACACATATTTAGTAAAAAGCGATCTAAACGAAAATGAACCGTCAAAATCATAATCAGACAATAGAAATGCAATGGTAGTAAAGCAATTAAGATAATACTAAAGTTTGACAAAGATCTGAAAACTTACAAAACCTAGGAAATTACAGCCGTCATAAAATGAAGAAAACAGCAAAAAATAACCAACTCCCGAATCTGGTAACCTAGGGGTTCTATATATAGAAAACGACATCACCTGATCGGTTGACAAGTCAACCGATCGGGTGACCTGCTTCAAACTTTGGCAGCGAGATGCGGGACTTCACCCGGTCAGCTTCACCAGGTCGGTTGACATATGAATGTGACCGGTTGGATCTTGGTGCCGTCGGGTGAGGAGGCTGGTTGAGCTGACCATGTCTTGGCCTTTGAGATTCAGCTACAGGTGAACCGATCGGGTGAAGGTCACCCGATCGGTTGGCAATCAGCTTTGAATTCCAGAGAGTTTGGGCTTTTGACCCGGTCACTGAACCGACCGGGTGACTTCTTGTGAGCTCCAAGCTGCGTCCGGGTGGGGCACGCGTGCATCACCCGATCGGTTGAAGACGACCAACCGATCGGGTGAGGGGCTGAAAGATGATATCATCGTTGTTTGACCCCCTAGATCATGTGTGACTCCTCCTGTTGCTCCGGGGACTTGCGATATCGTCGTTTTATGTCCCCTATGCCAGTAAACTCCTGCAAAATTCGAAAAAACACGGTACAGTGAAAGAAAACAAGAAAACACAAGAAAACGACTATAAGACAGCGGTAAAATACGGAAAAACACGGAAGAAAACGTGCGCAAATATATGAAATATAAACGCACGTCAAAATCCCCCAAGCTGAACTCTTCATCATCCTCAAGGAAGGCGAGTGAGAGTGGGAGCTCGGAGAGAGAAAATAGACAGAAAGAGAGAAAAAGAAAACTCTATATCCTAGATCACCCGTCAGGGCCAACAAAATCAAAAACGACACACCAAGCAAACAAACGCCAAATCACATCACTAACGAGTCCAGACAAGTACCGTGGGCCCACGCGGTGAAGCGCGAGTGAGTGTGGTCGTGCGCTAGCAGTCCGTGTCACTATCAACGATGTGCGATAAAGCTCGATATACACAAATCCAGGAAATGACCCAAATATCGATTCGAATTGAATAAAGCAGTGAATATATGTAGTTCAAGCATGCAAGAGAATAGAGAGACAATCGAAACATATCATGCGTCAGGGACTCCATAACTAGGGTTTAAGAAATCACCCCACTATAGCCTAGATAATAGCTAAAAAGTTCCTAAGCCAAGTGTTTTCGAAACCGATGGGGGTTGAGATGATGTGGAGAAGAACACTCGGTGCAAATTCTCGCCTTCCCTTTATTCTCGGCAAGTAGGAAAAAAAATATTCACACGAGAATTTTTTTTGGGTTTTGGGTATTTGCATATTTTTTTGGATTTTTGGGTATGCAAAATTTTTTTTTTCTTTTTGGGTTTTTCTTTTTTCTCCTTTTTTGGATTTTTGGGTTTTTGGCTATACACATGTGTACTCTCCCAAGTGGGAGAACGATACACGACGAGGGCATTTGCACCAAGTAAAACAAAAAAGAAATCGGAATCTAAACACTTGGGCAAAGGAAACTATTCTCGCTAATTAGAGCATGGGCTAAATGGGTTATCCTAGTCCTTAATTGTGGAATCCCGACACATGCGAAATGAAGCATACGATATATATAATCATGCACACAGAAATAGACAAGAGAAGCAAATACCGCATTATTCATATCGAAGCGTGATAATCTAGGGGTCATTCCTGGACAGGTATATAAAGCAAAATCATATAGCAGAAGCACACCAAACAGCTGGGCACGACACACGACTCACAAAAAGCTAAGTGGACCCACGATGCGTGAAAATGTAGGGGGACTCGATATCCTAGGGCTAGTGAGTGTAATTATCGTTGCCATGCTAGGTGTGTGTGATTTTATGGCAATTCATCATAGGGTTCATCTCTAGGAGAAAGAGATAAAAAGAAGAAAAGAAAAATTTAAAACACGATGAAAACGGCACAAAAATGAAAAAGAAAGACTCAAATGACGCACAAAGTGCGACTCCCCCAAGCTAAAGCTTGCATTGCCCCCAATGCAATAAGAGTGAGTACGGGAGGGCAATGAAAATGGGGGGGTACGCACAGACACAAAAAGAAATGAAAAACACGGAAAACACAGATACGAAACTAAAAATAAGAAATATAAAATAAAAAGCACACAACACGACATAAAAAAAGAAAAAGAAAGAAAGAAAATGATACAACACGACAAATGAAACAAGCACACACACAAAGAAGACAAAACACGAAGACACAGCAAAATAGACTTCCCCCAAGCTAGACATGACAATGCTAGCAAGATGATGTGATCGTGAAAGTGCAGAGATATGCAAGGGGGAGGTCAGTCGGAGTCGCTAGCGGTAGAATGGTAAGGGGACGGGGAAGATGGTGGTGAATAATGGTAGAAGGAATCCTCCGAGGACGAAGGAGAGGGTGTGCGAATAGGAGAAGGAGGAGCAACAGTCAAGGCCATCGGAGGGTCGGGATACAACGGTGGATCGTGGTGAATGATGGTAGGAAGGGGTGGATCAACATACGGGTGCCAATCGGGAGGATCCAATGGTGGGAAGTGAACGAGGGAAGCGTACCAAGGATCTGGGTAGAACTCCAAGGGTAGGTGTGTAAGGCGTAAGGGGAAACGCTCCGGAGATGAGGGTGGGAGGATGGCAAAAGGAGTGTAGGCAGGGCTATAGAGGTAGGCTGCACGATCCTCCCCAAAAGGGGTAAGCATACCGATAGAGATCAAGTAATCGTGATCGATACGGCTACACCCCGGGACAATAGGGAGGTCAGGCGGCATCCTCAAGACACAGCTGACAATAAGAGTGATCATTCCTCCACAGCAAATAGAGCCGGAAGCTGCGCGGCTAACGGATAAGATCTCGTGGATGATCCAATGGGCGGTGTTTAAGGGTAAAGGGATGTTGCCATGAACTCGGTCATGTGACATGGCATAGAGAAAATGCAACTCGTCCCTAGACACCGTAGATACATCGACGCGAGCGAAAATGGTGTTGGCAAGGAAGCAATGGGCGAAACGGTAGCAAGGGTGTATGATATAGGAGGCGAGGGCTACCGCAGGAAACATGGTATATCGGGTGAATCGCTGCCAAGCGCCATCGGCCCGAAAGCGAGAAAAGATGTCAGATCGATCAAGAGTTAAGCATTCAACATGGCGATCAGGGTGAGGAAAGAATAGAATGTCATTAAGCGTGTTGAAGCTCATGGAAAAATCATGATTGAAGGCTCGAAAGGTGAAACCATGATCAGACACTTCAAGTGAACTGAGGAACTCAAGTGTGAGATTCCGGTATGTATTGGCTTGGGTCCGCCAAAGATAGTCGCAACCTATGAAGCGAAAAAGTGCACAGACGCCCCGAAATAGTCAAGAGATTGTAGGGTGGGGAAGTCGGCAAAAAGAGTAGGTCGCATTGGGCGATGAAGCAGGGCTTGCAAGCGATCAGATTGCTCTTCAGACGAAGGGTTTATGCCTAGGAAAGATGGGGAGAAAGGACCATAAAGGGGATGTCTGCGTGATGACGATGCTTTTTCCTTTCCCTTTCCAGACATGGCGACGGTGAGGAGAAGGATGAAGGAGCAAGAAATGGAGTCTATGAAGATGAAGAAGCAGATAAAGTGTGCAAAAACAAAATCAAGTCATTATATAAAATGAAATAAATATGAAAAGTGGAAAGAGGTTACTCATCGACGTCGTGAGATCAAGCACCCGAAAGACCCCACGCAATATAAGGAAGCAATTAGGGAAGCCGCCGCTCGCCGATCCGACAAGAATCGAAATTTTCGAAAATTTTGGGGTTAAGGTTAGGGTTTGGACGTTTTGATGAGGGAATGTTGATGATGGCGAGGTGGCGAGGGTGGGGAAGTATGGAAATGAGTGGGCATGAAGATCTAGGGGCAGTATGTTGGATGGAGGAGGTCGATTCGACAGTTGGAGGGTGGGTAATCGCGTGAAGGGGAGTTTGGGGGTCGGGTGGCGATCATCGTGCGGCAGGGGTATTTATAGGGGGAAAATGAACCGATCGGGTGAGTTCTCACCCGATCGGGTGGACGAATTTCGAAAAATTTTTGTCGGCCAACAGCTACAGGGGAACCGATCGGGTGAGTTTTCACCCGATCGGTTGACCGCTTCTCAATTCTTTTCGCAAGTTCAGAGTTTCTCACCCGGTCCCTCAACCGGTCTTGCTTCTTGTCACCCGATCGGTTGACAAATTTTAAAATTTTCCCGAGAGTTTTCCCCAGGTCACCCGGTCTGCCAACCGGTCTCTTCTTTCCTCACCCGGTCGGTTCATTCAGTGGCAGACACGGCCATTAGCTGATACATCCCAACCGATCGGTTGAGTTATCAACCGATCGGTTGGGGCCTTGTTTTCTGCAAAAACCCACAAATCGCCTAAGTTCCACAACGGAAGTTCTTGCGGATGGATTTATTTATAAAAATAGATAAAATAAAGTTAAACATAATCCTAAAAATTGAAATAAAAGTTTAGAGCATGGGTTGCCTCCCATGAAGCGCTTTTGTTTAACGTCGTTTAGCTCGACGCCCGTTGATGATGTTTATGGTGGGCGATACGGGTGATGCCCAAAATCCGGCATCTCTTCAACTCCAGAGCTTGTGGCTATTGGTGTAGTCGGTGGCTGTAAGAAGATTCGCTCAACTACCCTCCCTTTGTCGACAGGATTCGGGGGCTTCTCCCTCTAATTGGCGTCTACCACCATCTTTTTCAGGATCCGGACCTCATCACCGGTGAGGTCCATGGGTTCTTTCCCTTTTCTCCTCGTAGGAGGAGCCTTAGGGAATCCAGGAGGGGTCACACGTCACGCGATCGCCGCATTAGCAACTTCATTCTTTGGGGAGCCAACTTTCTCTCCAAGGTCCCCCAAGCTATCGGGGGGATTCCTCGAGAGTACTTTCCAGGCACTTGTTTCAACAACTCTATCTTCTTCGTTCTCCAGCATACTAATACTAGGATCGTCTGGGGATTTGGGTGCTTCATCGACAACCCCAAGTCAAATTCGACTCTTTCTTGGCCCACATTGAGGGAAAGCTTCCCATTCTTCACGTCTATCAAAACTCCGATGGTTGCCATAAAGGGCCGTCCAAGGATAATAGGGGTATGCTTGTCTTCCGGCATGTCCATCACCACAAAATCAACCGGTACTTGTACTCCTCTCACATCGACGGGGAGGTCGTCCACTACTCCCACCGGGTACTTGACCGAACGGTCAGCAAGTTGTAATGTCATGCCGGTGGGCTCTAAGTCTCCCATCCCTATTCTCTTGTACAGCGATAGGGGCATTAAGCTGAGGCTCGCTCCTAGATCGACGAGCGCCCTCTGGATTCACACTTTCCCAATAGAGCAAGGGATGGAGAAACTTCATGGGTCTTTGATCTTGGGCAGATTTGCGCGCTGAATGAGGGCGCTGCACTCCACCGTTAACATAACCTTCTCTTTTCTAGATCCCCGTGTCACCAAGTCTTTCACAAATTTGGCATACGAGGGAATTGTCTTGATGGCCTCGAGGAAGGGGATTTGTAAGCTCAGATCTTTCACCATGGCAAAGAATTTGCCATACTTCTCATCGATTTTGGCTTTGGCAAGCCGTTGTGGGAAAGGCACAACGGGCTTGAATACTCTTAGGTTCCCTTCCTCATCCTTCTTCTTCTCCTCTCTATGAACTCCCTCCGGAGTAGTTGGCTTGGGCGACGAAGCACCGTCGTCATTTAATTTCTCAATTGGTCGTTCCACGACCAACGATGCTTCCGGTCCCTTGGGGGGCATTCTCGTGGGTATTTGCATTCCGCTCCTCAAGACGATGGCGGACACGTTCTCTTGCTCATGCGTGAGCGCCAAGGTCCGATTTACCCCCCTCGTGTTCATCTCAGGCTGTGGCGGTAAAAGATTCTGCGGTCTCTGAAGGTTCGCCACTTGTAACCCCAGCTGTGTCACCTGATCAGTGAGAACTCTTTGTCCCATCTCCAGCTTCAGATTTATCTTCTCCCTGGTTGGCGATGTATTGAGTCAAGAGGGACTCAACCGGAGAGATGGCCCTCTGCTGGCCGTATTGCTGCTGGGTGGGCTGCTGATTCCTAGGAGCATACTGTTGATACTGTTGTGGAGGTTGTGGCTGCTGAAATTGCTGCTGCTGAAACTGCTGCTGAGGCCTAGCCGGTTGATATATCTGCTGTTGTTGCTGAGCCGGTTGTTGATAAGGCACTTGGTAGCTAAGGTGGGGATGATTTCGGTTGTTGGAAGAGTAGGCCGGGTTGGAGTTGGTTCGTGGTGGAAAAGGCGCATTCCCTGTAGGATTGTAAAATAATGCGCTCGCCTGATCCAACGGTGGTGAGATGTCACCACCGTCGAACTCTCCAAAAACTTCGGACTCCACCGCAGCAATCTGTTGTGAACCGGTGCCACCGGCGCCTACCATCAATGCGGAGATCTGGGTCGACGGCAAGTCAAACTTGCTTGACAATTTGTTGATGTCCTCGACTCTATGGATGCCCCGAGATCTAGGTGTGGCTCTCTCGTCACACCACCGTTCACTGTTGGATGCCATATTTTCCAGAATTTGTCGGGCATCTTCCTCGCTTCTCGACATAAAGGACCCTACAGCTGCGACGTCCATGGAAGATTTCAAATCGTCCCTCAACCCATTATAGAACAGATTTATGATCTGCCACTTGGGGAGCTCATGGTGGGGACATCTTCTCTGCATATCCTCGTATCTCATCCAAGCTTCATGCAAGGACTCGTGTCTGGCCTGGGAGAAGGAGGAGATCTCACTCCTCCGCTTCATGGTCTTCCCCGGAGGAAAGAACTTCGTCAGGAAGGCATTTGAGAGCTTCTCCCAGGTGTTGAATGTATTCGGGTCCTTTCCCTAAGCCACAGCTTGGCCTTATCTCGCAAGGAGAAGGGGAATAGCTTCAATCGGATCGCCTCAGTTGTGACACCGTTTATACAGAAGGTGTCACATTTCTCCAAGAAGGAGTCTAAATGCTCAATCGGGCTCTCTATGGGTGCACCCGAAAATTGATCCTGCTGGATCCACGTCACCAAAGATGGCTTAAGCTCGAAGCTTGGGCCGTAATAGCTGGAGGACGGATGGCGGAGGTGGACTCGATGGAAGGCATCGAGTACTCCAGCAGGGACTTGTGAGGCGGGGTGTTCTCCCCCATGGCTTCAAGATCCTCTCTTCTTCACTTCTCGATGGCCAAACGCCTTAGGGTGGCGTTTATCTCTTGTTCAACGAGGATCAAGTCGTCGAGACTTCTTGAACTCCTGCGCATGAAAAACAACAAATACCCGTGAAGCGAAAAGTGGGAAAGAAACATATAAGATAAGAAATAAAAATAAAAATAAAAATAAGAAAATAAAAAGGGAAAAGAAGAATGCGAAAATTATCGCGAGGTAGGGATGAGAGCTAGACACAAGGGTTCATGAAATCCTAAAATAACAAGCATGTTGCCTCCCCGGCAACGGTGCCATAAAGCTTGACGCCCCCCGGTGGTGCGTGCCAGATGTGTGCAATAATATGATCGGGGGCGTGAGATTTAAATATTTGTAACCGCAAGCACACGGTGTTGTAGTGTGGCTTGGGGGTCGAACTCATGGAGGCGTGGATGTGCTTGTGTCAAAGAGGATCAAAATCACCCCATGGGCGAGCTAGCCCGGATCGAATGATGGGTTGTCACGGTAAATGAAATGCAAGGTATAGACAATATAAAGGAAAATCCCAGGACTCTGGCTTCCACCCTATCGTACGATTCTCACCGATACGGCCTACGGAAAGGATAGCGATCGGAATTAGGGTCTATTGGTGAGACGTTGCCTCTGAAAGTGGTAACGGCATCCCATGGGCCCGATATTCCGGTCGGTGCCCAGAATGATATGCCGGACTTCCCAGGTTCGATCAGTGGGCACTCCAGTGTCCATTAATACTTATCGACTCCGGGAGCACTAAGCTCGCAACGATAACTCCCAACGTCTCATCCTGTCGCTCCTACGCGCTAGGATTCGACGTCTACGCTAAGGGCGTGAGCTATGGCTAGGGAGTCAACCGCCAAGTTTATTCCCCCTTGGCCCAATGGTCAAAGGCGGTCTTTTTCCCGCCGATGACAATAAACCACCCCGCGTAACCGGTAGATTCCTAATCCCTATCGATTTCCTAGCCCTATGGACGCATCGGGGAGAACCCACGTAGGGGTTTTCGCCAAAATCCCAGATTTGGGAACTACTCACACATATTTAGTAAAAAGCGATCTAAACGAAAATGAACCGTCAAAATCATAATCAGACAATAGAAATTCAATGGTAGTAAAGCAATTAAGATAATACTAAAGTTTGACAATGATCTGAAAACTTACAAAAACTGGGAAATTACAGCCGTCACAAAATGAAGAAAACAGCAAAAAATAACCAACTCCCGATTCTGGTAACCTAGGGGTTCTATATATAGAAAACGACATCACCCGATCGGTTGACAAGTCAACCGATCGGGTGACCTGCTTCAAACTTTGGCAGCGAGATGCGGGACTTCACCCGGTCAGCTTCACCCGGTCGGTTGACATATGAATGTGACCGGTTGTATCTTGGTGCCGTCGGGTGAGGAGGCCGGTTGAGCTGACTGTGTCTTGGCCTTTGAGATTCAGCTCCAGGTGAACCGATCAGGTGAAGGACACCCAATCGATTGGCAATCAGCTTCAAATTCCAGAGAGTTTGGGCTTTTGACCCGGTCACTGAACCGACCGGGTGACTTCTTGTGAGCTCCAAGCTGCGTCTGGGTGGTGCACGCATGCATCACCCGATCGGTTGAAGACGACCAACCGATCGGGTGAGGGGCTGAAAGATGGTATTTTCGTCATTTGACCCCCTGGATCACGCGTGACTCCTCCTGTTGCTCCGGGACTTACGATATCGTCGTTTTATGTCCCCTATACCAGTAAACTCCTGCAAAATCCGGAAAACACAGAAAAGTGAAAGAAAACAAGAAAACACAAGAAAATGACTATAAGACGGCGGTAATATACGGAAAAACACGGATGAAAACGTGCGCAAATATATGAAATATAAACGCACGTCAAAATCCCCCAAGCTGAACTCTTCCTCGTCCTCGAGGAAGGCGAGTGAGAGTGGGAGCTCGGAGAGAGAAAATAGAGAGAAAGATAGAAAACGAAAACTCTATATCCTAGATCACCCGTCAGGGCCAACATAATCAAAAACGACACACCAAGCAAGCAAACGCCAAATCACATCACTAAACCTAGGAATACGAGTCCAGACAAGTGCCGTGGGCCCACGTGGTGAAGTGCGAGTGAGTGTGGTCGTGCGCTAGCAGTCCATGTCACTATCTATGATGTGCGATAAAGCTCGATATACACAAATCCAGGAAATGACCCAAATATCGATTCGAATTGAATAAAGCGGTGAATATATGTAGTTCAAGCATGTATGAGAATAGAGAGAGAATCGAAACATATCATGCGTCAGGGACTCCACAACTAGGGTTTAGGAAATCACCCCACTATAGCCTAGATAATAGCTAAAAAGTTACTAAGCCAAGTGTTTTCGAAACCGATGGGGGTTGAGATGATGTGGAGAAGAACACTCGGTGCAAATTCTCGCCTTCCCTTTATTCTCGGCAAGTAGGAAAAAAAATATTCACACGGGAATTTTTTTTGGGTTTTGGGTATTTGTATATTTTTTTGGAATTTTGGGTATGCAAAATTTTTTTTTTCTTTTTGGGTTTTTCTTTTCTTTTCTCCTTTTTTTGGATTTTTGGGTTTTTGGCTATACACATGTGTACTCTCCCAAGTGGGAGAACGGTACACGACGAGGGGATTTGCACCAAGTAAAACATAAAAGAAATCGGAATCTAAACACTTGGGCAAATGAAACTATTCTCGCTAATTAGAGCATGGGCTAAATGGGTTAGCCTAGTCCTTAATTGTGGAATCCCGACACATACGAAATGAAGCATACGATATATATAATCATGCACACAGAAACAGACAAGAGAAGCAAATACCGCATTATTCATATCGAAGCGTGATAATCTAGGGGTCATTCCTGGGCAGGTATATAAAGCAAAATCACATAGCAGAAGCACACCGAACAGCTGGGCACGACACACGACTCACAAAAAGCTAAGCGGACCCACGATGCGTGAAAATGTAGGGGACTCGATATCCTAGGGCTAGTGAGTGTAATTATCGTTGCCATGCTAGGTGTGTGTGATTTTGTGGCAATTCATCATAGGGTTCATCTCTAGGAGAAAGAGATAAAAAGAAGAAAAGAAAATTTTAAAACACGATGAAAACTGCACAAAAATGAAAAAGAAAGACTCAAATGACGCACAAAGTGCGACTCCCCCAAGCTGAAGCTTGCATTGCCCCCAATACAATAAGAGTGAGTACGGGAGGGCAATGAAAATGGGGGGGGTACGCACAGACACAAAAAGAAATGAAAAACACGGAAAACACAGATACCAAACTGAAAATAAGAAATATAAAATAAAAAGCACACCACACGACATAAAAAAAGAAAAAGAAAGAAAGAAAAGGATACAACACGACAAATGAAACAAGCACACACACAAAGAAGACAAAACACGAAGACACAGCAAAATAGACTTCCCCCAAGCTAGACATGACAATGCTAGCAAGATGATGTGATCGTGAAAGTGCAGAGATATGCAAGGGGGAGGTCAGTCGGAGTCGCTAGCGGTAGAATGGTAAGGGGACGGGGAAGATGGTGGTGAATAATGGTAGAAGGAATCCTCCGAGGACGAAAGAGAGGGTGTGTGAATAGGAGAAGGAGGAGCAACAGGCAAGACCATCAGAGGGTCGGGATACAACGGTGGATCGTGGTGAATGATGGTGAGAAGGGGTGGATCAACAGACGGGTGCCAATCGGGAGGATCCAAGGGTGGGAAGTGAACAAGGGAAGCGTACCAAGGAGCTGGGTAGAACTCCCAGGGAAGGTGTGTAAGGCGTAAGGGGAAACGCTCCGGAGATGAGGGTGGGAGGATGGCAAAAGGAGTGTAGGCAGGGCTATAGAGGTAGGCTGCACGATCCTCCCCAAAAGGGGTAAGCATACCGATAGAGATCAAGTAATCGCAGTCGATACGGCTACGCCCCGGGACAATAGGGAGGTCAGGCGGCATCCTCAAGACACAGCTGACAATAAGAGTGATCATTCCTCCACAGGAAATAGAGCCGGAAGCTGCACGGCTAACGGATAGGATCTCGTGGATGATCCAATGGGCGGTGTTTAAGGGTAAAGGGATGTTGCCATGAACTCGGTCATGGGACATGGCATAGAGAAAAAGCAACTCATCCCTAGACACAACGGATACATCGACGCGAGCGAAAATGGTGTTGGCAAGGAAGCAATGGGTGAAACGGTAGCAAGGGTGTATGATATTGGAGGCGAGGGCTACCGCAGGAAACATGGTATATCAGGTGAATCGATGCCAAGCGCCATCGGCCCGAAAGCGAGAAAATATGTCAGATCGATCAAGAGTTGAGCATTCAACATGGCGATCAGGGTGAGGAAAGAATAGAATGTCATTAAGCGTGTTGAAGCTCATGGAAAAATCATGATTGAAGGCTCGGAATGTGAAACCATGATCGGACACTTCAAGTGAACTGAGGAACTCAAGTGTGAGATTCCGTTGTGTATTGGCTTGGGTCCGCAAAAGATAGTGGCAACCTATGAAGCGAAAAAGTGCACAAACGCCCCGAAATAGTCCAAGAGATTGTAGGGTGGGGAAGTTGGTGAAAAGAGTAGGTCGCATTGGGCGATGAAGGAGGGCTTGCAAGCGATCGGATTGCTCTTCGGACGAAGGGTTTATGCCTAGGAAAGATGGGGAGAAAGGACCGTAAAGGGGATGTCTGCGTGATGATGAGGCTTTTTCCTTTCCCTTTCCAGACATGGCGACGGTGAGAGGAAGGATGATGGAGCGGGAAATGGAGTCTATGAAGATGAAGAAGCAGATAAAGTGTGCAAAAACAAAATCAAGTCATTATATAAAATGAAATAAATATGAATAGTGGAAAGAGGATACCCATCGATGTCGTGAGATCAAGCACCCGAAAGACCCCACGCAATATAGGGAAGCAATTAGGGAAGCCGCCGCTCGTCGATCCGACAAGAACCGAAATTTTCGAAAATTTGGGGGTTAGGGTTAGGGTTTGGATGTTTTGATGAGGGAATGTTGATGATGGCGAGGTGGCGAGGGTGGGGAAGTTTGGAAATGAGTGGGGATGAAGATCTAGGGGCAGTATGTTGGATGGAGGAGGTCGATTCGACAGTTGGAGGGTGGGTAATCGTGTGAAGGGGAGTTTGGGGGTCGGGTGGCGGTCATCGTGCGGCAGGGGTATTTATAGGGGGAAAATGAACCGATCGGGTGAGTTCTCACCCGATCGGGTGGACGAATTTCGAAAATTTTCTGTCGGCCAACAGCTACAGGTGAACCGATCGGGTGAGTTTTCACCCGATCGGTTGACCGCTTCTTAATTCTTTTCGCAAGTTCAGATTTTCTCACCCGGTCCCTCAACCGGTCTTGCTTCTTGTCACTCGATCGGTTGACAAGTTTTAAAATTTTCCCGAGAGTTTCCCCCAGGTCACCCGATCTGCCAACCGGTATCTTCTTTCCTCACCCGGTCGGTTCATTCAGTGGCAGACACGGTCGTTAGCTGATACATCCCAACCGATCGGTTGAGTTATCAACCGATCGGTTGGGGCCTTGTTTTCTGCAAAAACCCACAAATCGCCTAAGTTCCACAACGGAAGTTCTTGCGGATGGTTTTATTTATAAAAATAGATAAAATAAAGTTAAACATAATCCTAAAAATTGAAACAAAAGTTTAGAGCATGGGTTGCCTCCCATGAAGCGCTTTTGTTTAACGTCGTTTAGCTCGACGCCCGTTGATGATGTTCATGGTGGGCGATACGGGTGATGCCCAAAATCCGGCATCTCTTCAACTCCAGAGCTTGTGGCTATTGGTGTAGTCGACGGCTGTAAGAAGATTCTCTCAACTACCCTCCCTTTGTCGACAGGATCCGGGGGCTTCTTCCTCCAATTGGCGTCTACCGCCATCTTTTTCAGGATCCGGACCTCATCACCGGTGAGGTCCATGGGTTCTTTCCCTTTTCTCCTCGTAGGAGGAACCTTAGGGAATCCGGAAGGGGTCACACGTCGCGCGACCGCCTCATTAGCAACTTTATTCTTTGGGGAGCCAACTTGCTCTCCAAGGTCCCCCAAGCTATCGAGGGGATTCCTCGAGAGTACTTCCCAGGCACTTGTTTCAACAGCTCTATCTTCTTCATTCTCCAGCATACTGATACTAGGATCGTCCGGGGGATTTGGGTGCTTCATCGACAACCCCAAGTCAAATTCGACTCTTTCTTGGCCCACATTGAGGGAAAGCTTCCCATTCTTCACGTCTATCAAAACTCCGGTGGTTTCCATAAAGGGCCGTCTAAGGATAATAGGGGTATGCTTGTCTTCCGGCATGTCCATCACCACAAAATCAATCAGTACTTGTACTCCTCTCACATCGACGGGGAGGTCGTCCACTACTCCCACCGGGTACTTGACCGAACGATCAACAAGTTGTAATGTCATGCCGGTGGGCTCTAAGTCTCCCATCCCTATTCTCTTGTACAGCGATAGGGGCATTAAGTTGACGCTCGCTCCTAGATCGATGAGCGCCCTCTGGATTCGCACTTTCTCAATAGAGCAAGGGATGGAGAAACTTCCTGGGTCTTTGAGCTTGGGTAGATTTGCGTGCTGAATGAGGGCGCTGCACTCCGCCGTTAACACGACCTTCCCTTTTCTAGATCCCCGTGTCCCCAAGTCTTTCAGAAATTTGGCATATGATAGAATTGTATCGATGGCCTTGAGGAAGGGGATTTGTAAGCTCAGATCTTTCACCATGGCAAAGAATTTGCCATACTTCTCATCGATTTTGGCTTTGACAAGCCGTTGTGTGAAAGGCACAACGGGCTTGAATACTCTTAGGTTCCCTTCCTCAACCTTCTTCTTCTCATCTCTATGAACTCCCTCAAGAGTAGTTAGCTTGGGCGACAAAGCACCGTCGTCATTTAATTTCTCAATTGGTCGTTCCACGACCAACGGTGCTTCCGGTCCCTTGGGGGGCATTCTCGTGGGTATTTGCATTCCGCTCCTCAAGATGATGGCGGACACGTTCTCATGCTCATGCGTGAGCGCCAAGGTCTGATTTACCACCCTCGGGTTCACCTCAGGCTGTGGCGGTAAAAGATTCTGCGGTCTCTGAATGTTCACCACTTGCAACCCCAGCTGGGTCACCTGATCAGTGAGGACTCTTTGTCCCATCTCCAGCTTCAGATTTATCTTCTTCTGGTTGGCGATGTATTGAGTCAAGAGGGACTCAACCGGAGAGATGGCCTCTGCTGGCCGTATTGCTGCTGGGTGGGCTGCTAATTCCTAGGAGAATACTGTTGATACTGTTGTGGAGGTTGTTGCTGCTGAAATTGCTGCTGCTGAAACTGCTGCTGAGGCCTAGCCGGTTGATATATCTGCTGTTGTTGCTGAGCCGGCTGTTGATAAGGCGCTCGGTAGCTAAGGTTGGGATGATTCCAGTTGTTGGGAGAGTAGGCCGGGTTGGAGTTGGTTCGTGGTGGAAAAGGTGCATTCCCTGTAGGATTGTAAAATAATGCACTCGCCTGATCCAACGGTGGTGAGATGTCACCACCGTCGAACACTCCAAAAACTTTGGACTCCACCGCAGCAATCTGTTGTGAACCGGCACCACCGGCGCCTACCATCAATGCGGAGATCTGGGTCGACAGCAAGTCAAACTTGCTTGACAATTTGTCGACGTCCTCGACTCTATGGATGCCCCCAGATCTAGGTGTGGCTCTCTCGTCACACCACCGTTCATTGTTGGATGCCATATTTTCCAGAATCTGTCCGGCATCTTCCTCGCTTCTCGACATAAAGGACCCTCCAGCCGCGGCGTCCATGGAAGATTTCAAATCGTCCCTCAACCCATTATAGAACAGATTTATGATCTGCCACTTGGGGAGCTCATGGTGGGGACATCTTCTCTGCATCTCCTTGTATCTCGTCCAAGCTTCATGCAAGGACTCGTGGATGGCCTGGGAGAAGGAGGAGATCTCACTCCTCAGCTTCATGGTCTTTCCCGGAGGAAAGAAATTCGTCAGGAAGGCATTTGAGAGCTTCTCCCAGGTGTTGAATGTATTCAGGTACTTTCCCCTAAGCCACAGCTTGGCCTTATCTTGCAAGGAGAAGGGGAATAGCTTCAGTCGGATCGCCTTAGTTGTGACACCGTTTATCCGAAAGGTGTCACATTTCTCCAAGAAGGAGTCTAAATGCTCAATCGGGCTCTCCATGGGTGCACCCGAAAATTGATCCTGCTGGATCTACGTCACCAAAGATGGCTTAAACTCGAAGCTTTGGGCCGTAATAGCTGGAGGACGAATGGTGGAGGTGGACTCGATGGAAGGCATCGAGTACTCCAGCAGGGACTTGTGAGGCGGGGTGTTCTCCCCCATGGCTTCAGGATCCTCTCTTCTTCGCTTCTCGGTGGCCAAACGCCTTAGGGTGGCGTTTATCTCTGGATCAACGGGGATCAAGTCGTCGAGACTTCTTGAACTCCTGCGCATGAAAAACAACAAACACCCGTGAAGCGAAAAGTGGGAAAGAAACAGATATGATAAGAAATAAAAATAAAAATAAAAATAAGAAAATAAAAAGGAAAAAGAAGAATGCGAAAATTATCGCGAGGTAGGGATGAGAGCTAGACACAAGGGTTCATGAAATCCTAAAATAACAAGCATGTTGCCTCCCCGGCAACGGCGCCATAAAGCTTGACGCCCCCCGGCGGTGCGTGCCAGATGTGTGCAATAATACGATCGGAGGCGTGAGATTTAAATATTTGTAACCGCAAGCGCACTGTGTTGTAGTGTGGCTTGGGGGTTGAACTCAGGGAGGCGTGGATGTGCTTGTGTCAAAGAGGATCAAAATCACCCCATGGGCGAGCTAGCCCGGATCGAATGATGGGTTGTCACGGTAAATGGAATGCAAGGTATAGACAATATAAAGGAAAAACCCGGGACTCTGGCTTCCACCCTATCGTGCGATTTCACCGATACGGCCTACGGGAAGGATAGACTATCGAAATTAGGGTCTATTGGTGAGACGTTGCCTCTGAAAGTGGTACCGGCATCCCATAGGCCCGATATTACGGTCGGTGTCCAGGATGATACGCCGAACTTCCCGGGTTTGATCAGTGGGCACTCCCGTGTCCATTAACACCGATCGACTCCGGGAGCACTAAGCTCGCAACGATAACTCCCAACGTCTCATCCTGCCGCTCCTGCGAGCTAGGATTCGACGTCTACGCTAAGGGCGCGAGCTATGGCTAGGGAGTCAACCGCCAAGTTTATTCCCCCTTGGCCCAACAGTCAAAGGCGTTCTTTTTCCCACCGATGACAATAAAACACCCCGCGTAACCGGTAGATTCCTAATCCCTATTGATTTCCTAGCCCTATGGATGCATCGGGGAGAACCCACGAAGGGGTTTCCACCAAAATCCCATATTTGGGAACTACTCACACATATTTAGTAAAAATCGATCTAAACAAAAATGAACCGTCAAAATCATAATCAGACAATAGAAATGCAATGGTAGTAAAGCAATTAAGATAATACTAAAGTTTGACAATGATCTGAAAACTTACAAAACCTGGGAAATTACAGCCGTCACAAAATGAAGAAAACAGCAAAAAATAACCAACTCCCGAATCTGGAAACCTAGGGGTTCTATATATAGAAAACGACATCACCCGATCGGTTGACAAGTCAACCGATCGGGTGACCTGCTTCAAACTTTGGCAGCGAGATGCGGGACTTCACCCGGTCAGCTTCACCCGGTCGGTTGACATATGAATGTGACCGATTGGATCTTGGTGCTGTCGGGTGAGGAGGCCGGTTGAGCTGACCATGTCTTGGCCTTTGAGATTCAGCTCCAGGTGAACCGATCGGGTGATGGTCACTGGATCGGTTGGCAATCAGCTTCGAATTCCAGAGAGTTTGGGCTTTTGACCCGGTCACTGAACCGACCGGGTGACTTCTTGTGAGCTCCAAGCTGCGTCTGGGTGGTGCACGCGTGCATCACCCGATCGGTTGAAGACGACCAACCGATCGGGTGAGGGGCTGAAAGATGATATCATCGTTGTTTGACCCCCTGGATCATGCGTGACTCCTCCCGTTGCTCCGGGGACTTGCGATATCGTCGTTTTATGTCCCATATGCCAGTAAACTCCTGCAAAATCCGGAAAACACGGAAAAGTGAAAGAAAACAAGAAAACACGAGAAAACGACTATAAGACGGCGGTAAAATATGGAAAAACATGGAAGAAAACGTGCGCAAATATATGAAATATAAACGCACGTCACATCCCAAAAGTCGACAACACGGCGGTACCTCAGCAGAGTGGGAGGGGTGCACAGCTTGGCCAACGGGCCACAGGGCAACAAGGGGTCGTACCAAAAAGAAGAGGAGCACCCATCCCGCACAACCTACGGAAGCAAGAAGCAGACAAGTCCCGACAACGAAGAATATGCTTCCAAGAACCAGAGTCAAGAACAGAGGCCTCACACTTGAATAAAGGGGTATGCTTCAGGTAGGTGTTACGCATGTAGGAAGCCCAGGGCGAGGGGGAATGAAGGAGCCTCCAGAGGAGCTTGATACCAGCCGCTACCCCCACTTCATGAAGACTACGAAGACCAATCCCCCCTTCACACTTAGGCAAACACATGTCCTCCCATCGCCAGAGATGGAGCTTCGTCCCCCAAATGAAATCCCGACACAAACGATCAACCGTGGCCAAAACTGTGGAGGGAATCCGAAAGGACTGGATCCAATAAGAGGCCAAGAATTATATATTTACTCAAAAGCATTCTGCATATTTATAAAATACAGAATACATCTCCATCCAATACACATACATATCATCAAGATATATAATTAAGTAATAAATCATATAAAGATAATTATGAGTACATCAAGGTTGTGGTGGTGGAGGACATGAAAAGGGGAGGACCAGAGACCCTGCAGGGGTTTGCTCAGAAATAGGTTGTAGACCAACAGTAGTAGGGACCTAAGCCTCTAGCTTAGTAGAGATCTTCCGAACATGGAGAGTCAAAACTTCAATCATCCTCTCCTGATGTTCCATCTTTTTCAATTGAGATTGAATAATGGATTTTTAAACTATCTTGTTCTTGGTGCATTAACTCAATGTGACTTCTCAGATAATTATTGCTTTTCTTCAAATTGGTTATAAGATTCATGGCCTTTTTAGAAATGAGGTAAGTGACTTCATCTCATCTCCAAAAGCATCAACTCGTGAAGCCAATGTAGAAAACTCATCTCCAAGACTATTAATATGAACCTTGAGGGTATTTAGATAATCCTATAAAAGATGAGGGGGAGCTAATGAGGATGGAATATCAGTAAATACAGGCTCAGGAGTATGTGGAGAAGGTGGAACATCAGATGTAGAAGGACCACCAGAGGTGGAAGCACCAGCATCTTTAGATACTGCAACCTTCAATGCTGCCTTGGATTTCTTATCCTGAGTATCAGTGATAGGGGCCCCTGGATGAGTACGCTCACTAATATGGAGGGGGACTCGAAAATGGGTGAATGAATGGGTCAGCATTGAGGGGTAAATTAGCTTAGATGTATCCAACATCCTATCAAGTATGAACCGTGCCTAATTCACATGGATTCCTCCAAGAAAAGCATATAGGGCTCTGTGATACTCCTCTGAGATGTAATCAGTTGATCCTGACTTAGGGAGTAGATTGGATTTCAGAATGAGATTTATGATCCAACCTAGGTAACTAAGGTCATTGGGCTTGAGAGAAGAGGAGAAATGGGAACCACTTTAAAAATCTGAGACAATATGTTGTGGTTTGACATGTCAATCTCGATGTTGCTTAGGAGTTGACCAAAAGATGGGATGTGAAGAACAGCTCCCAGTAATTGAGCTAAGAGGACAATTGGGACGCCTTGAACCATAGTGTCAAGGCAACTAATCTCATCTCTAACGTGATTTGCGCAGAATAATCTAACCTGATTTGAATGGTAGAAAGTGGTCTTGGTGTCTCGCCAAATATGCAATAATCCAGCACGCCCAAGGACTTTTGATAATCCAGGGAAGTGGGAGAACGTGATGAATCTCTCAGGGATGAACCTTGTAGACAGAAGATTCACGTATGAGTCTGATGCTCTTGACTATGGCAGACCAGAAGAGGCAGATATAGATCACGAGATTGTGGCTAGGTGGAGGATGATGGTTGATCTTGCGATCGATCAGTGGTAAGAAATTGTCACGCCCCGCTTCCCTAATATGGAAGGCGAGACGTGAGGAGGTCCGCTCAGATGTGGAGCTATGAAGCTGCAGTCTGATAAGCGTCTGTAAAAATTTCGAAAAGTAGCAGGTCCTTGCATTACGACGAAACAACAACAACAATAATAAAGCAGATAAAAGAACATCCACCAACAACATCCAACAAATATTACAACATCACAGAATAGTCACAAAAGTACAAGTCTGAACAATAGGCCTAAAGCATGGCCAAACAAAACAAAGAGAGATAGGTGCTAACAGCAACTAAGGAAAGGTAACAACTAAGGGGAGACTCCAAACGAGTCTAGGACTGGTCACCATTATCCTCGAACTCGGTCTCAGCAGGGACCTCATACTCTACATCCACGAACTGCTCGTCCTCTGCTACCTGCTCTGTCTCAAAGTCTGACATGTGACACCCAAAGAGAAAAGGGCACATGCCAGCAAAAGTCTCCCAAGGAAGCGGAGAACTTTTGTGCAATGATATAATAAACTGAAACAACTAACAGTTCTAATATAATGAGGTGATATGACATTTTAAGGATGCAGCAATTTTAATATGACATGAAGCATGCAATAAAAGTAACAGAAACACGAAGCATTATCCATTCACTTTGTGCACAGGGTTTACGCCTTTTGGCTGAAGTGGCTGTACGGGCACACTTCTACGCTTAAGTGATCGCTTAACCCTACCCCTCCACGTGTATCGAGCGTTGGTTTCCCAACAACACTGTGCTCGCTTCTGGATCACGAGCCAAGAAGTGTTTTTCAATATGGCATAGGGTTGTGCCCGCAAAAGCAGGTGCCTAGCCTCAATAGCAATAACATTTGTAGCGTGTGCTACTCAATCACGAAGAACACATGATGCATGACATGACATGAGATGAGCAGTTAAAGTGCGTACCGTTAATTGAAAATTAAACATGGCATGGCAGCATGAATGAAAGCAGGTAAAGTGTCGGATCTAGTTTCGTTGTCAAACTAGATCAAAAAGGCGTCTAGGCAGCTATCATTTCACTGCCTAGTCTCTTTTACACTAACAAACAAATTGGCCTAAACATTTACTGGCAAGTATCACTTGCCTGTTTCTGGGGATATCGGTTGTCGTGGGTTCGCCTCGATGAGCGTTACGCTATAAAACGACTGGTTCTCTGTTTTAGTTAAACAAGTTAACGAATTAGATTTATCGTGAGAAAAGCAAAATATCAAGTCGATCTCTAAATTGGGTTCTCTGACTAGGGTGATGCTTATTTGTGTTACCCTAACATGATACACTTTATTTTATACTAGTATTATTAACCCTAACATCATTAAACAATTACTAGAATGCAGATTAAAATAATACATAACAGTTTAACCCTTGGGTTATACTAACACAACTAGCTGAATATTAAACTTCTAATTATTAAACTATTTACCATGTCAACATAAGGGTACAGTTACAAAAACTCCATCTACTACAACCGTATAATAATACCTATCAAATATTACCTCTTATTAAAAAAAACCCATCTACTACAGAAACTCCATCTATTACGAATATTTTAATAAAAAAACACTAACACACATTCTCTCTCTTCCTTATTACTTATTACAAGGCTGACACTTCCCATTATAACATATATTATTATTAAAACCCTTTCATTTTATCCTTTCTTTATCAATTTACAGAAGGCTGCCACCTCTTCCTTATTACCCTTTCATTATAACATATATTCTTATTTAAATAACTCCTCTACTGTCTTTCTTTTCATTCTCAGCCTTTGTCTCTCGTTTCTGTTCTTCATTGTTTCCATTTTTTTGTTCCGTTTGCAGGCAACAAGGGGCTCTTGCGACAAAATATAGGGAAGAGATCTCTCACCTACGCGCGACGACGGGGGAGGAGGGCGGCCGGCTTCCTAAGCGACGGCGGGCGGCCCTGTCTGGCGGGCGGCCCTGTCTGGCAGACGGCGGCGCGCGCGGTGGTCCGGTGATCGGTAGCTGGTGCACGCGCGCGGGGCTGCGGGTTCCTCCGAGCAATGAGGAAGAGGAGGATGGAAGAAGTGGGAGGAGAGTTTTGGTTGATTCTGAAATGAAATTTCATATTTGTGTGTTTCAGATTTTGGGTTTGTGCTTCCAATTTGCTGTCGATTTTTGATTGGGGAAAACAGGTTTGCGAATAGATTTTTGGGGCTAATTTGTTTTGATTTTGGTTTTTGGATCTTTGTTTTCAGATTGGGTTGATGTTTGGATGTTGGATTTTGGTTTGATTTCTTGGTGTGGATGAGAATTTGGGTTGAGAAATTGGTTTTTGTGTATGAGTATTCTGTTGAAATTGAAAGAGGATTTGCAGAGTTGGGTTTTGCAGATATGACGATGGGTTTGTCTGATGGAGGGTTTTCTTGCCGGGAAAAAGATGTGGCCTTAAGAAGAAGTTAGCAGGCGACAGATTTTCAATTCGTCAAAGGGAATTAATTTGGTTAGCTTAAGGATTAGGATGGTTTTAAATGGTGTTTGTTGACTTAAACAAGAGGATGCATCTGACTAAGAAAATGTGCTTCACTTCCTCTCTTATTTGTTTAAAAAAATAAACGTGAATGATTAAGTTTGATCAGCATTAATTAAGTGTTTAAAAGTAATTATTTAAATAACAGAATTAATTAGTAAAATAACAAAAATATAATTAATAAAATATTTAAATTAAAGGTTTTAAACGTGATGGTTAATTAATGACGATACGGTAAAAACGGAAATACAGAGTTGCACTTACGTGACAAGAAACGTACGGACGAAAGGTCAACTAGATGACTGAAGGAAAAATATCGGTATGCACAATCGAAAACATGCCTAAAAATACATGCTGTTACATTCTACCCACCTTAAGAAAATTCCGTCCTCGGAATTCTTATCAACTAAGGAGCAGGAAACAAATATGGATAACGCTCTCGAATCTCATCTTCCCACTCCCAGGTAGATTCTCCTGGTGAGTCGCGACGCCACATCCTCTCACTAGATCAACGGTCCTGTTCCTGAAGACTTTCTGACGTCGATCTAGGATCTCCACAGGTTGCTGTTCATACGTCAGATCTGGTCGAACTGTGATCTCTGAGAAGTCCACAGCATGAGAAGGGTCGCTGATATAACGACGGAGCTGGGACACATGAAAGACGTCATGAACTCCCTCCAAGGACGGTGGTAAAGCTAAGCGATAAGCTACTTCTCCAACTCGCTCTAGCACATTGAATGGTCCAATAAATCTCAGACTAAGCTTGCCTCTCTTTCCAAATCGAATTACTCCACGATTCGGTGAGATCTTCAAGAACACATGATCTCCTGGCTGAAACTCCAGAGGACGCCGTTTAGCATCTGCCCAATGCTTGTAACGGTCCTGGGCGATCTGAATCTTGTCTCTGATATCTCGCACAACATCAACTGCTTCCACTATCATCTCTGGCCCCAAGAGTTCTCTATCACCTACGTCATCCCAACTCAGTGGCGATCGACATTTTCTCCCGTAGAGAGCAGCAAATGGCACCATGCCAATGCTCGCCTGATAGCTGTTGTTGTAAGAGAACTCCACCAGGTGCAGATGATCCTCCCACGAACCCTTGAGATCCAACATACAGGCTCTCAACATATCCTCCAAGATCTGTATGGTACGCTCTGACTGGCCATCTGTCTGTGGGTGATACGCAGTACTGAACTTCAGACTTGTAACGGCCTGTTCCCGTAGGTATGTATTTGCACGTGTTAATACTAATGTGATGATTTATTTAACTATATGATTTAGAATTTTAGTCTATTATGTTATTCATAGATTGATCACGCAACTTAGCGATCGCGTCCTTACCTTCTTTAAATTTTGCTTGATGTGGAGTGCTGAGGCAAGATCGTGATAATCCAATTATTCTAATCAGACGATTCCTCGAAATCATATCTTGAACCAATCCGACTCTGGTCTAAACATCTTAATTGATCATATTAACCAAATCACATCTTAACCAAATCGATCCTTCGAATCAAATCTCAACCAAACTGGACATTGATTCTCCCAATCTATATCCTAACTCGACTAAATCGTATCCGATATATCCTAACTAAATTGATTTTACCAAATCGTATAATATCTTGGTTATCCTAATTGTCCAATTAATCTTATCATATCCTAAATGTGCCCGTATCAGCCGCTAGCCTTGTACGTATTAGCTATTTTTATTATTAACCTTAATAATATTTTTATTATTAACTTAAAAGCAAATTCTTTAAATACTCTTTTCAAATTCTATTTTCGAATTCGAATTTCAAAGTTTGAAAACTCCTTGGAATTCAAATGGTTTTGAGTTACTTCCCAATTTAAATCCAAATAAAGACCTAATAATTTACCTTGCAAAAAGTTTCCTTATTAAGACCTATTCAAACCTATTAATTGGCTCTTATTTCCCCTTGAATAAAACCTATTAATTAAACCTTTGATTTTTCAAAATCATTTCCCTAAAAACCCCACGAATCTCTCTTCCCCAATGATCCACGTTTGTGATCTCAACAACCCACGGTTATAACCACTCGCCTCTCCTCACGATTTCATGCGGGATATCCCCTCCCAAGATCTCTTCCGCCTCCTGTCATCTCCCCTCAGCCATCGCACCACCGTGGAGGCCAGCGCCATACCCGACAGGCTTACACCGCCATCTTCGCCCTGCAGCCCACACCTCCTCAACTCCGATCTCCCCTCGCCTCACCGTAGATCCATCACCGATCAACATCGTAGCAAGCTGTCGTCGACACCAACTCCGAGTACCCAGGCCCCTGCTTCCCTTACGTCTGTTCTCCTCCTCAATACGACTCATCCTCCCCTCCGTTCACCATTCCCCAGCCCTTACCCCCGATCCAGGCCGCCGGCCATTCCTCCGACAGGCCGAACCGCCCCTATCTCCCCTGTCCTCCCCCGGCCCCACCGCCAAGCAACCGTCATCTCCCCCGTTGCCCGAGCCCGATTCTAACCCAGCCCCATCTATCCAAGCATCAAGTCGCCCCGCCCATCACGACCAACGCTCTTGCCCCCGTTTCCGACGGCATCTCCTTCACTCTCCCCAGACATGCCTCAACCACCCAGCTCCTCCCCTGTTCGAAGTCCCAACGCCTCCCCCTTCTTCCCACGGTGACAGACTCGCCGGTGACTTCACCACACCCCCCGATTAGCCACACGCCTCTGGATCTCGCCACCGGACCGCCACCCCTCCCCTCGCAGTAGCGACCCCACAGTCAGACATCTTCTCCCCTCTCCCAGTCTCCCGCAGCCTCGACGCCACCGGCGACCGCCGGTAAACCCCACAAACACCGTCTCCGCCTACTTCCCCTTGCCCTCCGCCACTTCTGATCTCGGTCCGCCCTCCATCACCGACGACCACCTCCTACCGTCAAGACAGCCTCCCGTAACCCGCACAACGCCTCCACCAAGAGAGCACATGCCCAGGCACCACACCTCCCCCTCGAAACCCAGGCATCCCGCACCTCCATCGTCCTCCCTCCTTGAACCCGCTCCTTCCTCGCCTCATCCCGCCGCCGAGCGACCTACGCCTTCGATCTCACCGTCCTTCGCTCTCCCCTACATGCCTTTCATCCTCTTCCTCTGTTCAGAACAGGGGTTCCTTCTCCCTCCCCTGCTTCCCCTGTTCCACCTCCCTCCGGTAACTTTGAGCCCGTACGCCCATTCCCCCTCGACCACTGCCCAGTCCCTTCCCCCTGGTTGCCGAGAGTTCGCCCCTCGACAGCTCTCAGCCAGTCGACCTTGCCACGCCCCTCTTTCAACCTCCGAGCCCAGGCTTCCCCACTCGAATCCGTAATGCCGACCCCCGAACCCATCGAGCCCGCACCAACGTCTCCGACCCAGTTCCGACGACCCACAATCACCAAGCCCAGCTCGCCTCCGCCCAGCACTCCCTCAGACCACGCCGCTCGGACCCACTGCGACACCCTTCCACAACCCGCCGGTGAACTCGCCATCCCTTCACCGCCGCCGTGCACGACCGCCTCCTCTCTCCGCATGGACCCACGAAGCCAGCGTCGTTCGCTTTCCTCCGGCACCGCTACTCGGAGCTCCCCAGGTGCCCAGCACCCAATCACCGCCCACCAACATTGGATCCATTGCCTTCTTCCCTGATCCACCGTCGACGGAGTCCCCTACCCACCACCTCCAGCCAGGCCGCCGTTCCTCCTCCCCCTTCGAACGTGCCGCCCGCCTGCAAGAGCTCCGCCGCGTCGACTGCCCTCGTTCCTCCTCTCTTCGAGCCTAGGTCATCAACCTGCAAGAAAGGCAACGAAATGAGTTTTCTCACATGAACTGTGAGTGCTTACATATTTCACCCTATGTCTTATATTTTGTGTTTAATAAGTTCCTCTCTCATCACCGTACCCTGTGGCCTATTAGCTATGAAACTATCCCATTAAAGTTTTGAATTGAATGCAATTGGACTAGCCTTCATACGAACAGTACTCTACTATAGGGTGGACAGTACTTTTTATAATAAACATTGGTTTCATATTAAATGTTAGTTAATGTATAAGTCAGTAGGCCAAATCTATAATTTTGTCATGTTAGTTGTAAATATTTAGTTGTTATAAGGTTAGTTATATGTGACGCCATTATCAGAATGTTGATATATAAGTTAGTAATCAGTGTACTAATAAATAATGTATTAATAAGCTGTGTAGTCAGATTTAGTATTACTTCATCAGCTACCTACTCTTATAAAAGGCAACTCGTTTACATTTATTAGTTAGGATGTTACATATGTGTAACGACCACTTTTCGTCGTACGTTGTTCGTGCACGTGCTTTTGGCCGTGCACGTGTTTGCTTTAGACTTTATTTGTTTGTGAACACTTTTGTGTGATATGCCGTTGCGAACGTCCCTGAGAGTATTAAATGGTGGCACTATATTGGAACGACGTTCTCGAGTCGTTTTTCCACAATTTGATCTTACCCGATGAGACGTGACGATTCTCACTCTTGACGGGAGACGTTTCTATTTTTAGTTCCATCGTCCGACGTCGAAACTGAGATCCGTCTTCTTAGTTAGCTCACATTCGTCGCCACGATCACCCCGATATTTATTTTATAATTTTTGGAGTTCATTTGACCACTTTTATAATTTTTACAAGTTTTATAATATTTTTAATAATTTATTTTTAAATTAATTTCGGCCAAATAAAATTTATTTGAGTTTTAAACGTTTTAAAGAATTTTTGAGCCAATTTCCAGCTCATTTGGACCAGGTCAAATCCTAGAATGGGTTGGAGAAGTTTAAATTCAAATTTTAAATCTTTTTGAATTCTAATCCTATTAGATTTAGCCCTAGACCAAGTCAACCCACCTATACTATATAAGCAACCCCTAGCAAGTCCTATTTTCCAAAGAAATTAGCCCTAGCCTCTTCCAAACTCATTTTGGACGTTGCGACGATTCGTCGCAACGTTGCGACGAACGGCGTCCGCACGACCGAAGAAACGAGGCCAAAACCCCCGCTCCGACCGCTGGCCGCCCCCGCACCAAGCTTGGCCCGCATCGCTGCACAGCCGCTCCGCTCAATTCCTCCGCACCGACCGAAGGGAGCTCTCGGTCAGACCGAGAGCTCAAGCGCCCGCCCCGCACCGCAGCTGTCGCCCGCTTCGTCCCCCGCTCCGCTCCGTGCCCGACCGAAGGCCCCGCCCGCTGTGACCGAGCGCCCAAGCGCTGCAGCGTTGCATCGTCGCCCGCCCGCAATCCAAGCGCCTGACCGACCCGTTCTCTCGACCTGACCGACGGAAGCTCTCGCACCCAGCCACCCCGCAGCCGCTGCACACCCCCAAATCGTCGCAGCCCGCATTCTCAGCGCACGACCGAGGGTTTCTCCCGCATTGGAGGGGTACGACCGAGGGTCACTTGTCGCAACCCCGCACCCGTCGCACCGCTTGCCACCGTGGGCCCCCCAAGTTCTCCAGAGTTATTGTGGGTCCCCCAAAGGCCCCTAGGAGTACTGTGGGCCCCACCAAGGTGCTTGCTCTTCGAGGATTCGTCACGTACGATGTCGTCGCACGTCGTAGCCCGTCGTCGCACGTGCGAGCTTTGGAATCTGGAACCGTCGCCCCGGTTGAAGCTCTGAATTTTCCAGCGAGGAATATATTTTGGAATCAGGACTTGGAGCGCGTTCTATTATTCCAACCCCCGGCGTCGCTACCCGACGCCGGTGTAGCTTTCGCGTCGTGTTGAGGTAACGTTTTGCACCCCTAGGACCCCCAACCCAATTGCATGCTAATCAAGACTAAAATCAGTATTTTTAAAGTATTTTAAATGTTTTAGAAATCACTAATCAAGATTAATAAAACGGATGTAGGCCGGTGGACTTGTGCACGTAGGAATCGTGACTTTGGACTCGTTGGACGGTGTTTTCTTGACGTGATAATTTCAGGCAAGTGAAACTTGCCAACTCTTGTGTAGGGCCATGTTTTTAGGCCACTTCCTTGCTTTTAGCGTAAAAGAGACTAGTCAGTGAAATGATAGCTGGCTAGACGCCTACTTGATCTAGTTTGACAACGAAACTAGATCCGTCACCTAATTGATCTAGCTTGACAACGAAGCTAGATCCAACCCTTAAACTTGTTGTTCATGCATACTAAACTGTCACGTTTACTTTCCTTATCTGTACGCACTTTTAACTTCCATGCATTGCATCTTACATGTCATCCATGCATTGATTGTTGCATCGTAGCACACGCTACATTACTTGTACTCCTTGAAAACTACTTCCGGGGGAAACGGGCCTCATGTGTTGGTCAAAAGCCAATGCCCGGGTTCCCTGGACCGGCTAGGTGCACCCCTACGCCATACTTGTTTACACACTTCCTGGCTCGTGGACCAGAAGCGGGCCTCATGTGTTGGCCAGAAACCAATGCCCGATACACGTGGAGGGGTAGGGATAAACGGTTACTTGAGCTAGGAGCTGGCCGTGCAGCCACTCTAGCCAAAAGGCGGAATCTCTGTGCACGAGGTGCTTACTTTCCTTGCCTTGTACTTGTCTTGTGAATGCCATGCCATGCTCGTACTGTACTTTACTTTACTTTACCTGTTGCACTCATACTTTAAACTGCCGTGTCATCGCATTCATACTAGAACTGCTAGGTTGCTTTACTTTTACCCACTTGTAGTTTCCTTGCACAAGTCTCCCAGACTTGCTGACATGTGCCCCTTGCTCTTTTGGGTGTCACATGTTAGACCTGAGCCAGAGATCGTTGCTGTGTACGTGATGAGTTGCTGACGCTGAGTCTGAGTCCATGATTGCCCAGGAGGATTTTGGTGGACACAGGTGACCATGCTTTGAGTTTTGTTGAGCTTTAGGCCTTTTGTTAGTTGTTGGTGCGTAGCACCGTTGTTTTGTACTTTATACCTTGTTGGCCATGTTTGGGCCTTTAAACTCTTTTCTTTTCAGCCTGGTGGCTTTTTCTGTGATGTTGAAACTTATTTTATGGATATTCTGAGATATCTCTTTTGTCTCATTTAAATATTATTATCTTTGTTTCGTTCGCGTTGCAAGGACCTGCAGTTTAAATTTGATCGACGCTTATCGGACTTGCAGCTTTGTAGCTTCAAGTCTGAGCGGACCTTCTCACGCTTCGCCTCCATATTTTTGGGAAGCGGGGCGTGACAATATGAGTTAGTCTGGTTATAGCCCTGAGTTACAGTACTTGAATTAGGAACAGAGTATTATTCTTGAGTGAGAGTTAATAGGTTGTGATCCTATTTTTATATCTGATGTCGCAGATTAAACCGCCCCTTCCATTACAATCATCTGGACACCCAAATCGCGTCGCTCCAGGCAAGTGCACTTCTTACATGTCTTGCTTTTAATTGATTGGACCTGTGACTCTATGATATGCAAGTGTGCATTCTTTTACGTGTTTTAAAGTGTTGTTACATTTTGTCAAACCTAGAACCACTAATGTTGTGTCATGCCATAATTCCTGTCACGTCGATAACTTAACATGCTTGTATACACTTAATTGAATGGTTATTGATGGAACACATTGAAGGAATGAAATACTTGAAAACGTGAGATTGTAAATTCGTGCGCCCAAGCAGCAAAATCGTGAAATCGTGATGTCGTGAGAGTCGACTAGGCTGGCTCGTGTTCCGGAAAACTTTTGGGTGGGGTTAGGGTTGAGCGGCCACTAGGCGTATGAAAGGTACTCTCCTCAAGAGCACCACCCGCATGCGGTGGGTTAGCGTCAATCACGGTAAGCCCCCGTGAGAGGAACGACCTTCTCATCACGACCTACAGGCGTGAACCCTAGGAGTGAATAGAAACCACGGATGTGAAATTACGAATTGCCAAGTCATTACTTTAATTCAACTCGCTTAGAACTGCCATGTTAATTGATATACATACTACACTTGTCACGTTACTACCGTACACATCACTATTGCCATGATAACTGTTGTACCCATTACACTCGTTACGCTACTTGTTGTACACATCACTCTTGCCATGCTTATTGCTGTACACACATACACCTGCCATGCTCATTGTTGTACACATTACACTTGTCATGTTCATTACGTTGTACACCACACTTGTCATGCTCACTGCTTCTTACGCTGTCATGTTTAAATCATTGAAATCATGAAATGATTTTGAAAACCTTGCCGATGGTCTTTTATACTTAATGCTTTAAATCTTGCCGAGCGACCCTCGTTGACGTATATTTCTTGTCTTGTGAAATATACGTCAGGTATTAGACAGGTTTGCAGAGGAGTTGTTTAGAGACTGAGCAAGTTGACAGGAGTGCCTTGCCGCTGTGTTTTCCCCGCTGAGAAGCTTTGTGCCACCGCATCATCTTTGTACATTGTTGTCTCTTTCAAATTTGTATGGGCGTTGACCCTCTCCATTTTGTTTTCCTACATCATTGTATTCATTCTGGAGACTTGAGATTGTAATAAATTTATTATCTGTGTTGTTTGAGTCGCATGCAAGAACCTGCAGGATGTTATCACACAGACGCGTAGTGTGCTTAAACCAAGGAGGAGAGAAAAGAAAAAGTACCTCCTTGCTTTAAGCACATGCGGACCTTCGTCGCGTCCTCGCTCCCAAGTACAATGGGAAGCGGGGCGTGACAAGACTGGTACCCAGATTGGTCTGCAGACTTTTCCAGAACTGAGATGTGAACCTCGTATCACGATCTGATACAATGCTCATAGGGACTCCATGCAAGCGTACGATCTCCTACACGATATAATTCGCATCACAACTTGTACCAGAAGGAAATTATAGAAGGCATGAGTTAAGTCATTACCTCCATATACTTCCTTGCTAATATCTCCGTGGATTGCCCAACTTGGAAAGGTATAAAGTGCACGGACTTGGTCAATCGATCAACTATGACCCAGATTGCATCGTTCTGCTTGGTGCTCTGAGGTAAGCCGGTCACAAAGTCCATCGTGATGTGCTGCCACTTCCACTCAGGAATCGGCAGAGGTTGTAGTAATCCGGCAATGCGATGGTGTTCAGCCTTCACTTGCTGACACACAAGCCACTTGGCAATGCTATGTGCCACACTTCTCTTCATCCCATGCCACCAAAAATTTTGACGAAGATCCTTGTACATCTTAGTACCTCCAGGATGGATAGAATAAGGCGAACTGTGAGCCTCATTCATCAACTCTTCTCTGATATCTCCTGCAGGTACGCAGATCCTACTACCATATCTCATATATCCATCCGCGTGAATCAGAAAATCTATTCGAAGCCCTGCTTCGACTTGCTCTCTGATCTTCTTCAACTTAGCATCTCCAGCTTGAGCAGTCTTGATTCGATCCACGATCGTCGATTGAATCTGCATGTTCGTCAACGACGATGTGACACCCGGTAGAACAGCTTCAACATCCATCCTTCGCAGATCCTGCTGCAATCTCCACTGAGCTGAGAGAATCATCACTTCGGGCAGTCGACTCAAGGCATCCGGTACGACATTCACCTTCCCAGGATGATACTGTAGATCGATGTCGTAGTCTGCCATCAATTCCAACCATCTACGCTGTCTCATATTCAGTTCCTTCTGGGTGAATATATATTTCAAACTTTTGTGATCAGTGAAGATTTTCACTTTCTCACTCAGTAAGAAATGTCGCCAGATCTTCAGTGCAAAGATGACAGCGGCTAGCTCCAAATCGTGGGTCGGATAATTCTTCTCATGGATCTTCAACTGTCGCGAAGCATATGCGACCACATGATTATGTTGGTGTAGAACACATCCAAGTACCTTGCCTGATGCGTCGCAGAAAATCTCAAAGCCTCCGCTTCTGTCTGGAATAGCTAAGAATGGTGCAGTAGTCAATCTCTCCTTCAAGGTAGAAAGAGCTTGCTCACAAGAGTCTGACCAACTAAACTTAACATCCTTCCTTGTCAATTTCGTCATCGGCTCAGCAATCCTCGAGAAATCCTTGATAAATCTGCGGTGGTATCCAGCCAATCCAAGGAAACTTCTGATGTCCGATGCCGATCGAGGTGTAGGCCATTCACTGACTACTTTGACCTTCTCCGGATCCACTGAGATTCCAGCTCCTGATACTACATGCCCAAGAAATGCAATTCTATCCAGCCAGAATTCGCATTTGTTGTACTTGGCATATAGTCTATGATGACGGAGCCTCTCCAACACTATCTTCAAATGTTCTGCATGCTCCTCTTCGTTCTTCGAGTACACCAGGATATCGTCTATGAAAATCACCATGAACTTGTCAAGGAAGTCGTAAAAGATAAGGTTTATGAGATTCATGAATACAGCAGGAGCATTGGTCACACCGAACCGCATGACAACGAACTCATAATGCCCATACTTAGTCCGAAAAGCGGTCTTGAGCACATCTTCCTTCTTGACTCTGACTTGATGGTATCCGCTCCGAAGATCCAACTTCGAAAATACCCTCGATCCACCAAGATGATCGAAGATATCATCAATGCGGGGTAGCGGGTACTTGTTCTTCACTGTGATCTGATTCAACTCTCGATAATCAATACACATTCTTCTCGAGCCATCTTTCTTCTTTACTAGCAAGACGGGTGCACCCCAGGGAGATACGCTGGGATGAATGAAACCCTTCTGCAGTAGCTCATCCAACTGCTTCCTCAACTCTTCTAATTCTACAGGAGCCATACGGTACGGCGCCTTCGAAATTGGTTGAGCTCTTGGCATAAGATCGATGCCAAACTCCAATGCTCGATCGGGCGGCAGTCCAGAAATGTCTTCAGGGAAGACGTCTTCGAAATCTCTCACTACTGCAGGCTTCTCTGGTTCAGCAATCATAGATGCAACGGTCAATTGGTAAGGCTGGGCTCGGAACTTGACAGGTCCAAGCGAATGTCCTCCGCCGACAAACTCGAACACTTGGTGATCAGGAATTTCGAACACCACTTTCTTCCGGTGACAGTCGATCGTGGCATAAAAAGCTCCTAACCAGTCAATGCTGAGAATAGCATCAAAGTTGGATAGGTCGTGGACAATGAAATTAGCATATAGTTCGTGTCCACTAATCACCAACGAGCATGGTCTACATCCCAGTGCAACATTTACTACACCATTCCCAGTTGTAATGTTCCAACACGTGGGAAGTGTAAAGGTGGGTATCGAGTGTTCGACTACGAACTTTCGAAATAGGATGCACATGGAAGCTCCAGTATCGAACAGGGTCAAGGCCTGGTGAGATGAAACGAAGATGACACCTAAGGGTAATAATATGCAACTAGATTAACACGGATCTAACTAATCAAATATAATGCATAAATAAGGAAGACTAATATAGAGGTTACCTGCAATAACTCCGTCCTCGGTCTCTGCCTCTACTGCAGTCATCATGAAGGCTTGCCTCCTAGGCTGAACGGCCTGCTGGAAAGCCTGCTTCTGGGGAATGAGGCGCTCCACGTCCGACAGCCACTGGAGCTCTCTGCTGCTGAACTCCATTTGGTGCCTTCCATGGCTGCTTAGTTCTCAGACAGTCCTTCAATGCATGCGTCGCGCCACCACAAACTAAGCACTGGCCCAAGAACCTTCTGCACTGCTCCTTCGTATGCCCAGCCTTGCCACAAAAATGGCACATCTTCGGAGTAGGCCCACCTGGCCTCTTAAACTGCACGGACTGATTAGGCTTGAACCCAGGCCTAACCACAGCTCTGGCCTGCTCCATAGGCCTCTTCCCAGCACCTGAATACTGCCCTCTCCTCTGATTGTCAATCAGCTCCTGCCTCTTGGCAGCTATCAGTAACTTCTGGTAAGAGTCTAAGTCCGAAGAGGACATCAGACTCTGCAGCTCCAAAGATAAACCCTATAAGAATCTATGAGCTCTCTCTTCAGCGGTCTGAACTAAATTTGGCGCAAAGCGGCTCAGTATCATGAACTCTTGGTGGTATTGATCCACCGTCAGATTTCCTTGCTTCAGATTGATGAACTGCTGCATCAGCTCCCTCCTGGCAGCTCGAGGGAAATACTCCTCATTAAATCGCATTTTGAAAGTGTCCCAGGGGATAGGCTTCACCAACATCTGATCTTCTGACTCCCACCAACTGCGGGCATTGTCCTTCAGTTGCTTCTTTACTAAGTCAACCCATCCAACCGGGTTAACCTTCGAGAGAAGCAGATTATCCTCTGTGTTCTTCATCTATTCATCCGCAGCTAATGCTCCTTCTGATCCAGTGAAATATGACGGGCCCAGCTCCCAAAACTGCTTCGCTCCCGGCTCGAAGCGAGGGGCATTCTGAAGCATGCCCTGCTGAACCTGCATCATCTGATGCATCATACTCATCATCTCAGCCGTGGTGGGTTCTCTATCAGCATCCGCAACACGTCCTGCTCCACCACCAGCTCCAGATCCACTACCAGCTCCTCGAGTAATGCGTCTACCGGCCATCTAAGACAAGGAAATGTTCAGGTTAGACTTAATCATGACTCGAATGTTATGAATAATTAATTGCATGTTATTATCATCATTGTTGTTCCGATATTTCACAGATGCAAAGGACCTACATGGGCCACCACTAAAACCTGTCACGCCCCGCTTTCCTAATATGGAAGGCAAGACGTGAGGAGGTCCGCTCAGACGTGGAGCGGTGAAGCTGCAGCCTGATAAGCATCTGTAAAAATTTCGAAAAGTAGCAGGTCCTTGCATTGCGATGAAACAACAACAATAATAATAAAGCATATAAAAGAACATCCACCAACAACATCTAACAAATATTACAACATCACAGAAGAGTCACAAAAGTACAAGTCTGAACAATAGGCCTAAAGCATGGCCAAACAAAACAAAGAGAGATAGGTGCTAACAGCAACTAAGGAAAGGTAACAACTAAGGGGAGACTCCAAACGAGTCTAGGACTGGTCACCAGTGTCCTCGAACTCGGTCTCAGCAGGGACCTCAAACTCTGCGTCCACGAACTGCTCGTCCTCTGCTACCTGCTCTGTCTCAAAGTCTGACATGTGACACCCAAAGAGAAAAGGGCACATGCCAGCAAAAGTCTCCCAAGGAAGCGGAGAACTTTTGTGCAGGGATATAATAAGCTGAAACAACTAACAGTTCTAATATAATGAGGTGATATGACATTTTAAGGATGCAGCAATTTTAATATGACATGAAGCATGCAATACAAGTAACAGAAACACGAAGCATTATCCATTCACTTTGTGCACAGGGTTTACGCCTTTTGGCTGAAGTGGCTGTACGGGCACACTTCTACGCTCAAGTGATCGCTTAACCCTACCCCCTCCATGTGTATCGAGCGTTGGTTTCCCAACAACACTGTGCTCGCTTCTGGATCACGAGCCAGGAAGTGTTTTTCAGTATGGCATAGGGTTGTGCCCGCAAAAGCAGGTGCCTAGCCTCAATAGCAATAACATTTTTAGCGTGTGCTACTCAATCACGAAGAACACATGATGCATGACATGACATGAGATGAGCAGTTAAAGTGCGTACCGTTAATTGAAAATTAAACATGGCATGGCAGCATGAATGAAAGCAGGTAAAGTGTCGGATCTAGTTTCGTTGTCAAACTAGATCAAAAAGGCGTCTAGGCAGCTATCATTTCACTGCCTAGTCTCTTTTACACTAACAAACAAATTGGCCTAAAAACGTGGCCTAAACATTTACTAGCAAGTATCACTTGTCTGTTTCCGGGGATATCGGTTGTCGTGGGTTCGCCTCGACGAGCGTTACGCTATAAAACGACTGGTTCTCTGTTTTAGTTAAACAAGTTAACGAATTAGATTTATCGTGAGAAAAGCAAAATATCAAGTCGATCTCTAAATTGGGTTCTCTAACTAGGGTGATGCCTATATTGTGTTACCCTAACATGATACACTTTATTTTATACTAGTATTATTAACCCTAACATCATTAAACAATTACTAGAATGCAGATTAAAATAATACGTAACAGTTTAACCCTTGGGTTATACTAACACAACTAGCCGAATATTAAACTTCTAATTATTAAACTATTTACCATCTCAACATAAGGGTACGGTTACAAAAACTCCATCTACTACAACCGTATAATAATACCTATCAAATATTACCTCTTATTAAAACAAACCCATCTACTACAGAAACTCCATCTATTACGAATATTTTAATTTAAAAAAACACTAACACACATTCTCTCTCTTCCTTATTACTTATTACAAGGCTGACACTTCCCATTATAACATATATTATTATTAAAACCCTTTCATTTTATCCTTTCTTTATCAATTTACAGAAGGCTGCCACCTCTTCCTTATTACCCTTTCATTATAACATATATTCTTATTTAAATAACTCCTCTACTGTCTTTCTTTTCATTCTCAGCCTTTGTCTCTCGTTTCTGTTCTTCATTGTTTCCTTTTTTTTGTTCCGTTTGCAGGCAACTAGGGGCTCTTGCGACAAAATATAGGGAATAGATCTCTCACCTGCGCGCGACGATGGGGGAGGAGGGCGGACGGCTTCCTAAGCGGCGGTGGGCGGCCCTGTCCGGTGGACGGCGACGCTGGGCGGCGCCCGCGGTGGTCCGACGGTCGGCAGCTGGTGCACGCACGCGGGGCTGCGGATTCCTCCGAGCAACGAGGGAGAGGAGGATGGAAGAAGTGGACAAGATCTGAGGAGAGTTTTGGTTGATTCTGAAATGAAATTTCAGATTTGTGTGTTTCAAATTTTGGGTTTGTTCTTCCAATTTGCTGTCGATTTTTGTTTGGGGAAAACAGGTTTGGGAATAGATTTTTGGGGCTGTTTTGTTTTGATTTGGGTTTTTGGATCTTTTTTTTCAGATTGGATTGATGTTTGGATGTTGGATTCTGGTTTGATTTCTTTGTGTGGATGAGAATTTGGGTTGAGAAATTGGTTTTTGTGTATGAGTATTCTGTTGAAATTGAAAGAGGATTTGCAGAGTTGGGTTTTGCAGATATGAAGATGGGTTTGTCTGATGGAGGGTTTTCTTGCCGTGAAAAAGATGTGGCCTTAAGAAGAAGTTAGCAGGCGACAGATTTTCAATTCGTCAAAGGGAATTAATTTGGTTAGCTTACGGATTAGGATGGTTTTAAATGGTGTTTGTTGACTTAAACAAGAGGATGCATCTGGCTAAGAAAACGTGCTTCACTTCCTCTCTTATTTGTTTAAAAAAATAAACGTGAATGATTAAGTTTGATCAGCATTAATTAAGTGTTTAAAAGTAATTATTTAAATAATATAATTAATTAGTAAAATAACAAAAATCTAATTAGTAAAATATTTAAATTAAAGGTTTTAAATGTGATGGTTAATTAATGACGATACGGTAAAAACGGAAATACAGAGTCGCACTTACGTGACAAGAAACGTACGGACGAAAAGTCAACTGGATGACTGAAGGAAAAATATCGGTACGCACAATCAAAAACATGCCTAAAAATACATGCCGTTACAGAAATACCTGATGCGATGCATCAATAGGGATTGTCCTCTTAGTATGATTCCTCCTGGACACAGTCGGATGACGTTTGGCTGGGGGAGATGGAGATCAAGCTTTTTATTTTCCAGTTTGCTTCTTAGGAGCCATCGAAGATGGAGCAAACTTGAAAAGAGTGGAAGATGATTTAGTTGTGATGGAGGCAAACGGAGAGATAGACGAAAGAAATGATTTCGCTTAAGCCCTTAGAGTGAATCGTTGTATATAACGATCGAGCTTTAAATCTCAACAGTTGGATCTAAAATAAGATTTTACTAAAAAGCTTTAGACAGACGTCTAGAATGAATCAACCAGGTGTCAGGAGATACATCGTAATGAAGTAATCATACTGACACATACGACTAGATTAAGCTCACCCGACGCCTATTGAAGAGAATGAATCAAATGAAAAGCAGAAGCTATGACGATCAGGCATCTGTTGTAGAATAATCAGGCGCTTGAAGAAATGTCCAGGCATTTGGTAGGTCAACATCCGATGGCTGCTTTAGCTTAGTCAGGGGATGATAGCTCTCGGGAAGAATTTGACAGATTGACATTTCTTTTACCAGGTGTCTGAACAATGGTTCAGGCGTCTGGTATGACAACATCAGACATATGGTTAGGCTGAAACTTCTGAGCAACAGAAATGTCTGATATGTCAAACATTTGGTTCCATTACACCAGGCGTCTGGTTAACATCACAGAGCTTGGGTTGAATCTAATAGTCTTTCTATACGTATCCTCAAGCTAGATGATATCACCAACCATCGTAACTAAGCATTTATTAATGCTAATCACATATATAATCAATATATATGATAGCATTTCAAATTAAATACATAATGCTCAAAAAGAATCATAGGAAACACATATATCTCATGAGTGAATTACACAACTTATGTGAGAGAGAGAGAGAGAGAAAGATATATATATATATATATATATATATATATATATATATATATATATATATATATATCTATTATATAAAAGAGGGATGTTATCAAGAGAAATTGGATAAGAGAATTTGGACATGAGAAATTGGATAAGAGAATTTGGATATCTATTATATAAATGAGGGATGTTATCAAGAGAAATTGGATAAGAGAATTTGGACAAGAGTATATACATACATATATATACATACATATATATATACATACATACATATATATATATATATATACATACATACATATATATATGTTTGACAAGAGAATTTGGATATCTATTATATAAAAGAGAGATGTTATCAAGAGAAATTGGATAAGAGAATTTGGACCTGAGAAATTGGACAAGAGAATTTTGATATCTATTATATAAAAGAGGGATGTTATCAAGAGAATTTGGATAAGAGAATTTGGACATGAGAAATTGGATAAGAGAATTTGGATATCTATTATATAAAACATGGATATTATCAAGAGAAATTGGATAAGAGAATTTGGACATGAGAAATTGGATAAGAGAATTTGGATATCTATTACAAAAAAGCGGGATGTTATCAAGAGAAATTGGATAAGAGAATTTGGCCCTGAGAAATTGGATAAGAGAATTTGGATATCTATTATATAAAAGATGGATATTATCAATAGAAATTGGATAAGAGAATTTGGACATGAGCAATTGGATAAGAGAATTTGGACATGAGCAATTGGATAAGAGAATTTGGATATCTATTATATAAAAGAAGGATGTTATCAAGAGAAATTGGGTAAGAGAATTTGGACATGAGAAATTGGATAAGAGAATTTGGATATCTATTATCTATTATATAAAAGTGGGATGTTATCAAGAGAAATTGGATAAGAGAATTTGGACATGAGAAATTGGATAAGAGAATTTGGATATCTATTATATAAAAGAAGATGTTATCAAGATAAATTGGATAAGAGAATTTCGACATGAGAATTTGGATAAAAGAATTTGGATATCTATTATATAAAAGAGGATGTTATCAAGAGAAATGGGATACGAGACCCCCACCCACACTTTTTATTCTCTCCCCCCCCCCCCCTTACGAAAATTTTTTTCCATTCCTTTGAAGATTTTGAATCTTATCCTACTAGGACAAAGCTTTGTCCTACGTGGCAAGTTTGTCCTAGGTGGAAATGACAATTTTGGGGGGACTTAAATTTTGGAGGAAAACTTAAATTTGGGGGAAAACATTAAATTTTGTGGGAAAACTTGAAATTTGGGGGAACTTGATATTTGTGGGGGGAAAACTCATCCATTAAATAAACCGTGCCCTATGGGCACGGGTAATGACTAGTACATACATATATATACATACATATATATACATACATACATACATATATACATACATACATATACATACATACATATATCTATGTATGACAAGAGAATTTGGATACCTATTCTATAAAATAGGAATGTTATCAAGAGAAATTGGATAAGAGAAATTGGACAAGAGAATTTGGATAAGAGAATTTGGACAAGAGTATATACATACATATTTTTTTTTGAAGAGTAAAAGTATTTTATTGTATCAAAAAAAAACTGAACAAGGAGGAGACATATGGGTAATCGGAGGATCAGGGCGGGGAGAGGGCACAGGCGCCGTCACCCACTACCGAGCAACCAATTCCCATACAGTCAGCCTCCACCCATATTTACAATCATCATAAAGAAACTTGCGCCCAACTAGGTTCAATGTTGTGACCTGCTGTTCCAATCATCAACCATTGGGACAAACTCACATGTTCAGGGCTCAATGCAACCCAACATAGCCGGAAAATAGAAGCCATTTAATCCCTGTATCATAAGCAATCAACCCCCGCCGTAAGCCCCCCAGTTTGAGGACGCTATTCTGGCGCTTTCGTCTTCCGGATCCAGCCTGAGTGTACTCACTCGAATGTCTGCAGATATGTCATAAAACAATGCAGTTTTGGTCTTGCTAATCCCCTCAAATTTTCGTCTGTTACGTTCCTTCCATAAGTGCCAAACAACGGCACCAAGAGTAATTTTTGACAGGGAGCTAATGGCATTGTTCTTACTGAATTCCCCCAAGAAATAGCTCCATACAGCATCTAAAGAAGGAGCTGGCGATGGCTGAATTCCAAGTTTTAATAAGCTTCGATGTAAGATGTACTTCGAGTATTCACAGTCAAAGAAAATATGGGAGTTGGTCTCATCAGCACCATCACTGCACAGCACGCAGTTGGGAGATGCAGTCGGTTGCCACTTGCACACATGATCCATAGTTAGGAGTTTGTCAAGGAAACCCCTGAGAAGTGTCAAGGAGAATTTCGGAACCTGGTGTTTATGCCAAACAAGGCGATAGAACTGGAATTTTGAGTTTTGCTTCCTAGCTCCCTCCCAAGCGTCGGAGAATCGAAATTGACTACCCGGGATCCAGTCCCAACTATCCCCTCCAGGCCGCTGGGTAATATCCTGTAGTAGAGGCCGTATATCATGTAGGGTAGGCCCCAATGCCCAAGCCGAGTCCCTCCAGTAATCCACCACTTTTTTACAACTATCAGCAGGCGGAACCTCATAAATGTTTTTAAGGGGGCCACAGGGAAGCCAATTATCATGCCAGAATAAAGTCGATTCTCCATTACAAACTTTCCGCCGAATAAGTTTGTTAGCTATTTTTTTACAATGGAGCATGAACTTCCAGGTCCCTGATTGAGTAGGCTTACTCTTAGCGGCAAAAAATATCTCGGTGTCTTCATACGCCCTCCTCATTTTATGGGCCCAAAGTCCTTCACCTGTGAAAAGCCTCCAAGTCAATCTAACTCCAGAAGCAATGTTGAGATCTTTCAGCTGCCTAAGCCCAACCCCTCCCTCTTCCTTAGGTTTGCAAATATCACTCCAGGCCCATATTTTAGAATTCCCCATAATAAACTTTCTGCAAGCTGAGCTGATGGCACGAATGACTGTATTTGGAATGCGGAAGGCTTGCATCCAGAAACTGACCATACCGTATATAACAGTTCTCACCAACTCGATCCGACCAGAGATAGATAGAAGTGAAGAAGTCCAACCAGCCAGTCGCTTCCTGCATTTGTCAATTAATCTGATGTACGTTGAGGTCTTTGGGTAATTTGCTGACAGAGGCAGTCCCAAGTAAGTAGATATAGAAGATGCCAGTTTTATACCCATATAATTTGCCAAGTCTGTGGGATTTTTGGTCCCCTTGCTGAAAATGGCACTGCTTTTTTCCCAATTAACCCTCAGTCCTGATAAGTTTGAGAAGTCTTCCAACAAGTTCTTAAGCCCTTCGAGGGATTTTGCATTTGCACGGTAAAAGACTAGCATATCATCTGCAAACAGAAGATGAGAAATGGTACCTATTCTCTTCATTGGAAGAATAGTCCTCGAAGCCATTGCCTTTGCAATCAACAGCGAGAAAGCTTCCATGGCCATAACAAATAGGTACGGGGATAAAGGGTCTCCTTGTCGGAGGCCCCTATTGCCCTCAAAATATCCATGCGGTGAGCCATTTATCATGACAGAAAAGGTTGGAGTGGAGATACATTCTTTAATCCAGAGGATAAACTGTCTTCCAAACCCAAACAGATGGAGTATATAGTAAATAAACTCCCTATTAATACTGTCGAAAGCTTTCCTCAAGTCAAGCTTGATGCAGGCTCTCGAACCCATAGGGTTGCTGAAATCCCTAATCTGCTCATGTGCTAATAGGGCACTATCGGAGAGGAGTCTACCCTGCAAGAAAGCCACTTGGTTTGGCGATATTAGCTCTTGGACCACAGCTCTAACTCTATTGCATAGGACCTTACTAATGATTTTGTAAATCACATTACAGCATGCTATAGGTATGTACTCACCCAGACTGCTAGCATTCTTGCTTTTTGGAATCAACGTAAGGAATGTGTGGTTAACTTGCTTCAATAAATTGCTAGTATATATATAACCAAAAGAATTTCAACAATAAGTATAAGCATAACATAGCGTGAGATGAATTATAATAGACATAAGGAGATGATCTTCGAGAGTTCAGATTCACCTATAATTTCTAATTCTCTCCTAAGCCTCACAAAAGAGACTTCCTTGAGTGACTTGGTGAAAATATCAGCAATTTGGTTTTGGGTGTCGATGTACCCCAGACAAACATCCTTCTTAAGGACATAATCATTAATAAAATGATGTCTAATATCAATGTGTTTGGTACGAGAATGTTGTACCTGGTTCTTGGAGAGACATACAGCACTTTGGTTATCGGCCATAATTGGGCATGTACCATAATCAATCCCATAGTCCTTGCGTGTTTGTCCCATCCATAAGACCTGTGCACAACCAAATCTGACGACGATATATTTCGCTTCGGTTGTGGAAAGAGATACCAAATTTTGTTTCTTGGATAACCAAGACACAAGGGAATTTCCTAAGAAATGGCAAGTGCCACTAGTACTTTTCCTATCAGATCCACATCCAGCAAAATCGGCATTGCTAAATGAAACTAGTTCATACGTGCATAACTTACGATAAAATAGTTCATAGTCAAGTGATTTGTTTAAATAACGGAAAATCTGTTTGACCGCAATCAAATGTGATTGTTTTGGTCGGGATTGATACCGTGCACATAAGCATACTAAAAACATAATATCGGGTCTACTAGCGGTAAGATAAAGTAAACTACATATCGTACCTCGATATTGACGAATGTCAACATCCGTTCCATGTTCATCTTTATCAAGATGCGTTATCGTGCTCATTAGGGTATGCTTGGATGAAGAGGATCCCATTCCAAAGCGCTTGATCAATTCTACAATATACTTAGTTTAGTAGATGAATATCCCTTGCTCCAATTGTAGGATTTGAAGTCCTAGAAAGTAGGTAAGCTCTCTCATGTGGCTCATCTCAAATTCATCTTGCATGGACTTAGCAAACTCTTGACAAAGGGTAGAGTTAGTAGAACCAAATATAATGTCATCAACATATACTTGAATTAATAATATGTCATGATCAAAATACTTAGTGAAAAGTGTTGAATCGACATCACCGATTTTGAAACCCAAATCAATGAGAAAATTCTTTAGACGATCATACCATGCTCTAGGAGATTGTCTTAATCCATAAAGAGCTTTCTTTAAACAAAACACATGATTTGGAGATTTTGCATCTACGAAACCGGGTGGTTGTGAAACATATACTTATTCAACAACATATCCATTCAAAATGCACTTTTCCCATCCTTTTGAAAAAGCTTAAAATTCATAAATGATGCAAATGACAATAAAAGTCAGATAGATTCTAATCTAGCTACCGGAGCAAAATATTCTTTAAAATCTATACCTTCTTCTTGTCGGTAACATGTGCTACTAACCTCGCCTTGTTCTGGATGACGACTTAATTTTCATCCGTCTTATTTTTTATGATCAATTTTGTTCCAATGACATTGTGATCTTTCGGAGGAGGAACTAACTCCCAAACATCGTTCCTCTCAAATTGGATGAGTTCTTCTTCCATAGCAATGATCCAAGAGCTATCCTTGAGAGCTTCTTCAATGCTCGTTGGTTCTATGGTTGAGACAAATGCACAATGTGCAAATCGTTCTACCCTTGACCTTTTACAGACTCCATCTTCAATATTACTTATCACTTGATCATGTGGATGTTTTGGAACTGTAGGAAATGTCTTGGGTAACCATTGATCATTAGAAACAAACTCAACTCCATCATTAGTAAGGTTAGTCACAATAGAATCATCTAATTTCACATTATTCAAATAATCACACAAAAATTCAATATCATCTTCAAGTTGAGCTAATGTAACATCAAAGTTCTCATAGAAGGAAATGTGTAATGGTTCTTCAACCGTTAAGATTCTTTTATTAAATATCCGGTAGGCCTTGCTACAATTGGAGTATCCAATAAATATTCCTTCATCAGAACGTGAATCAAACCTATCTAAATTCTCGTGTGTGTTCTTAATAAAACATTTAGAAGACGAAAATAACGTACTTGAGGAATTTTGTTATAAAATAATTCATAACAAGTTTTGTTCGTACAGAGTCTCACAAGTATCATATTTAGCACATAGCATGTGGTATGAACGGCTTCCGCCCAAAATTGTGAACCAATGCGGGTACTACTAAGCATAGTGGAGCACGCGGGAAGGAAAAAGTTTGAATTATTCTATTCTCCTCACAAAATTTTGAGAATAGTTCATTATCAAACTCACCTCCATGATCCCTACGAATGGTGAAAATGGACGTGCCTTGAATCTTTTGAACTTTCTTAGACAAAACAATAAATTTCTTAAGTGCCTCATTCTTGATATTCAAGAACTTCACCCAAGTATACCTAGAGAAGTCTTCAACAACTACAAGTCCATAAAATGCATTTCGTAAGGATGGAACTCTAGTAAGCCCAAATAAATATAGATGTAAAAGCTCTAGTGGCCTAGTAGTAAACGTTACATTCTTAATCTTAAATGAAGATTTATGGAGCTTGCCTCGTTGGCATGAATCACAAAAGCTTTTCTTATTAAAAGAAGGCTTCTAAAACCCTCTAACTAGGTTGTCCTTGGACAACTTATGAAGATGCCTGAAGTGTACATGACTGACGTCCCCTAGATTTAGCAATATATGCAGTAGGATCGGGTATACCATATTTAAATATTTATAACCGCAAGCACACGGTGTTGTAGTGTGGCTTGGGGGTGGAACTCAGGGAGGCGTGTGTTGTGCTTGTTGTCAAGAAGGAACTGGATCACCCGATGGATGAGCTAGCCCGATGAATCGGTTGGTTGTCATGAAATAGAAATACGAAGTATGTAAGATATAAAAGGGAACCTAGGACTTTGGTTTCCACCCTATCATGTGCCCTCTCTATTACGCCCGACGGATAGGATTACGATTGGATTTTAGGGTTAGTGGTGAGACGTTGCCTCTAAGAATGATACCTAGCGTCCCATGGGCCCGATATTACAATCGATGCCCAGGATGATACGCTAGGTCTACCCAGGTTCGGATGGTTAGCATTCCCATGTCCATTAACACCGACCGACTCCGGGAGAACTAAGCTCGCAACGATTACTCCCAACATTTCATCCTGTCGTTTCCACGCGCTAGGATTCAATTTCAACGCTAGGGGTGTGAGCTGTGGCTAGGGGATCAAACGCCAGTTTTATTTCCCCTTGGTTTGACAGTCAGAGCCGGTCTTTCTCATGCCAATGACAATAAAACGCCCCGCGTAACAATCTAAATTCCTAAATCCTATCGAAATCCTAATCCCATGGTTGTTCTAGGGAGAACCCACGAAGGGATTTTCACCAATGCCCTAGATTGGGAAACTACTCACGATTCATAGCAAAATTATCAACACAACAAAATTTAGCCATCAGAATCAAAATCAGGCAATAGAAATACGGAGCAAATTGTATTAAGAACGAAATATTAAAGTTACGGGACAATCAGAAAACTTACAAGACAAAATAAATTCCGAGCCGTCAAAAGCCCCAAAAAAGACAAAAAAATAACTGGCTATCGTTCAAGGAAAAACCTAGGGCTATTTATAGAAAACACGGCCACCCGATCGGTTGAAGAATCAACCGATCGGGTGAGCCGACAGTTGCTTTGCCTTCTGCTCTTGAGATACATAAACCAGTCGCTGAGCCAATTGGTTGATGTCACCGGGTCGTGAGTTGGAAGATTTGGCTACAGATGAACCGATCGGGTGAGATGTTACCCGATCAGTTGGAATTCAGCTCCAAAAAGACAGAGAGCTCTGTCGGATTCAACCGATCGTTGAACCGATCGGGTGAGCTGCTCTTCACTTCTGCTCCTGTCCAGGTCGGATACGCATGCACCAACCGATCGGTTGGCTCTGTCCAACCGATCGGTTGGCTCTGTCCAATCGATCGGTTGAGGGCTGAAACATAGTATTCTTCGACGTTTAGCCCTCGGGATCGCGCATGACACCTTACGTTGCTCCGGGGACTCATGATATCTACTTTATAAGTCCCAATGCTGGCAATCTCCTGCATTGGCACAAAAATACAAAGAAGTGAAAGAAAACTAAAAATCATAAGAGAATGGATACGAAACAACTGAAAACAACGGAACATCACGAAGAAGTCGTGCGTGAATATATAAAATATAAACGCATCTCAAAATCCCCAAGCTGAACCCTTCCTCGTCCTCGAGGAAGATGAGTGAGAGTAGGAGCTCGGAGGGAAAAATAAAAAGGAAGAAACAGAGATAAAGAAAATAAAATCCTAGATCGCCCGTCAGAGCCAACAAAATCAATCACGCCACATTAAGCAGGCACGCGATAAAAACTTCACTAAACCCAGGAATTTGAGTCCATACAAGTGTCGTGGGCCCATGCGATGAAGCGCTAGTGAGTGTGGTCATGAGCTAGCAGACGGTGTTGCTATCTAAATTGTGCAATAAATCTCCATATACACATACCCAAGGAATGACCCAAATATCGATTCAATTCGAATAAGTGATGAATAGTAGCTCAAACATGCATGAGAATAGAATAAGAATTGAAGCGTATTATGTGTCGGGGACTCGACTGCTAGGATCTAGAAAATCACCACACTATTGCCTAGATAATTGCTAGAAAATTCCTATGCCAAGTGTGTTCGAAAACGAAGGAGGTTGAGAAGGTGTGGAGTAGAACACTCGGGGCAAATTCTCGCCTTCCCTTTATTCACGGTGGATAGGAATGGTATTCACAACGAGAATTTTTTTGGGTTTTGGGTATTTGTATTTTTTTGGTTTTTGGCTATACATATTTTTTTCTTTCACCTTTTTTTTCTTTTTGGATTTTTCTTCTCTATTTTTTTTCTTTTTGGGCTTTTGGAGTTTTGGCTATATACTTGTGTACTCTCTCAAGTGGGAGAACAGTACACGACGAGGGAATTTGTACCAAGTAAAAAAAAAGAAATCAAATTCTAAACACTTGGGCAAAAGAAAAAAATTTCACGAATCAGAGCATAAGCTAAATGGGTTATCCTAGTCCTATTGGTAGAGTCCCGACACATGCGAATTGAAGTGTAATACATATATATATTTCATGCACTGAGAAGCAGATAGTAGAAGCAAAATATCGCATATTCGAAATTAAAGCATGATAGTCTAGGGGTCAACCAAGGACAGGTATATAAATCAGAATCACAAAGTAGAAGCACACCAATTAGCTAGTCACGACACACGACTCACATAAAAGCAAAGTGAACCTACGAAGCATGAAATGCAATAGGAATCGGCTTCCTAGGGTTAGTGAAGGTGATTATTGTAGCTAAGCTAGGTGTGTGTGGTTCTATGGCAATTCATCATGTGGGGTCATCTCTAGGAGAGGGAGAACAAAAAGATGAGAAGAAAAATAAAACCACGATGAAAACGACTCAAAACGATGAAAAAGACACAACTGACGCACAAAGTACGACTCTCCCAAGCTAAAACTTGCATTGCCCTCAATGCAATAGTAGTAAATACAAGAGGGCAACGAAAAAAGGGAGGGAAGTACGCACCAACACAAAAAGATGAAAAATGTGAAACACACACAAACGAAACAGAAAAATAAAGAAAAAGAAACACACAAATAAAAGACATAAAAACACATCCAAAGAACACATATAAACAAGCACACGACAATGACATCTAACGACATCACACACAAAAATTGATTTCCCCCAAGCCGATCATGACAATGCTAGTGAAACTGTGTGATCATGGTGATGTAGAAATAATGGGCTGGGGGGAAATCGGAAGAGAAAAAGAAAGAAATCAAAATGCAGGAGAGGAAGTGTCCTTGTCCTCCTCGGAAGAGGATGGAGGGGTGTGGGCGGGAGAGGTGATGGGTGTACGGAGAAGTGGAGAAAGGGGTGGATGGATGGGTGCGGTGGTGGTATGGATGATGGGTGGAGTGTCGGTGGTAATGGTAAGTGGGAGGGATATGGACCAATGTGATAGGAGTGGGTAATGATTTTGAGTGCACAGCTAATTTCTTGCGACGCGAATATGCAGTGGTGATGGAGGAGGGTGGTGGGAGTGTAGGATCGACGGTTGTGGTTGTGGTGCATCAGGGAGTGGAAACTGAAGATGTAGCCCCCTCACAAATTCTGTATCTGGAGGAAATGACCAGTCTACCTCAAGCTGGACAGACATACGGCCTGGGTTAGGCAGAGTGGTATATGGGGCAGAGGGGTGGCCATAGTAAAAGACATACCGACCCATACCTCGCGGCTTGATCATGTGGGTGTGCCGCAGGACATCAAGATCTAAATATGTGGATCCTGCGGCATGCGGTAAATCACGGGGGGTGCTGACACCGAACGGGGGGTGCAAGGCAATGAGGGTGATGAGGCCCCGTAGCAATATGTGCCCTTGTCGACGCGGCTAATATCGAGTAGTTTTTGAATAAGCCATGCACCGTCGTTAATAGGTATGCGCGGGGCCTCAAAAGCGATCCAGTCAGTACCACGAATGAAATCAAAAGTTATAGCCCAAAGGATAAAAAGGTCAGGGATAGTCACGGTCCCGGACTCATCTCGGGGAAAGAAAGTGCTAGATATGATGCGGTGGGCTAGACGAAAGACATGGTGGATGATGGAGGAGGCCTTCGCCTTGCCTCGAGGATAATGATCATGAAGTGTAAGGCGACCCCAAAAATAATCGACATCGAAGTCGCGATGAAAATCATAGGGACGAATATCGGCACCGAGAATGGGGAAACCGAAAATGTTGTTGATGGTGTTCACATGGGTGCGGTAGTTTCAGTTTCGTAGGCAGAAATCTATGAGTGGCCCCCCTTAGTTTTAAGAGTCGAGAGAAATTCGAGTGTGAGGGCTGGGTATGATGGTGCATGGGAGTTAAAGAAGCTTAGCCATCCTAGGTTTGTAAATAGAGTCTCGACACCAGAGAAAACTCCGAGATCGATCAGGGTTTGTGCATGTGCAAACTTAGTGGATAAATGCGATCGTTGGTTGAGCCGATTATAAAAATCTTTATGGGCTAGACTTATGAAACAGATTCCCTGTGGGCCCATCAGCGGGTCCGCAACGGGAATAATGGGTTGGGATAGAGGTCGGGTAGGAGGAGTAGGAGGAGCACGTTCATTCGGTGGACGTGTGGACTTGCGTCTCTTGCGAGACGGCTCCTCTTCCTGCATGATCCCCTTACCCTTGTCTTTGGCCATGATTGTGTGATGATGCAATGTGAATGCAAGACTATATGAATGCACACAATCAAATGATAAATGTAGCAAAATGCAAATACTTGGGCAAAGTAAGAAATAAAGCTCAGGAGCGAGTGTACCCAGTATCGACACGATTCCTTGCTCGCAAAAGGTCTCCCGCAACGCAATGGAGCGAGTTGTGAAGCCGCAGCACTTCAATCCAACAAGAGAGGAATTTTCGAAATGGGGATGTTAGGGCTAGGGTTTGGGCGAAATTTAGGGATGAATGTGTTGGATGGGAGGATTGATGATGGACAGAGGGATGGAGGAAGTGGGAGGAGTGAGATTAGGAGTAGTGGGAGAGAGAGATGAGACCGCTTGAGATGAAGGGGAGAGGAAATGACCATAAGACAGAGAGAGAGAGAGAGAGAGAGAGAGAGAGAGTTCAGGTGAGAAATAAAATCGGGTGAGGGGAGGGGTTATTTATAGGGTTAGGCGAACCGATCGGGTGAGATCTCACCCGATCGGGTGGGTCAATTTTCGAAAATTCTTGTTGAAAGGCGCTACAAGTGAACCGATCGGGTGAGTTTTCACCCGATCAGTTGACCGCTTCACAAATTTCCCGAGAGCTCTGTACTCTCCACCCGGTCTGCCACCCGATCACAGTTTTTTTTCAACCGATCGGTTGATTTAACTCCAAAATTTCCTGAGAGCTCTGCTATTATCACCCGATCTGCTGCCCGGTCAGCCGCATGTGCCACCCGACCAGTTGGTTGATGTCCTGATATGGCCATCTTTAGATACAGCTCAACCGATCGGTTGATGCATCACCCGATCGGTTGAGGGCAATTTCCTTCACAGATGCAAAAATCATCTAAGTCTCCCGATAAAAATCCCCATAGCAGAATTTATTCACTAAAAAATAAGAAAACTAATCCTAAAGATAACGACGAGGGTTCAGAACATGGGTTGCCTCCCATGAAGCGCTGTTGTTTAAAGTCGTTCGCTCGACTCCCGGTATGTGATCTTCAAGGGGGTTGGTGTGGGTGATGCCCAATGATCGGCATCCTTTCAGCTTTTGGAGTAGCAGCCCTTGTCGGTGATAGAGGTGACAAGTAGATGCTCTCAATGATCCTCCCGCTGGTGGTATCCGAGGGCTTTTCCCTCACATTGGCTTCAACCGCCACTCTTCGCAGGATCCGGACTTCATCAGTAGTGAGCTCCATGGGCTCTTTTCTCTTGCTCTCTGTCAGAGCAACCTTCTTGAATCTGGGAGGAGTCGTCGTTGAGATACACACCTCTCCAGCTGCTACTTCTTCTTTCACCCCAATGTGTTCCTCAAGGCCCCCAAGCTATCGAGGGGGGTTCCTCGAGAGAACCTCCCAAGCTCTAGTCTCAACGATTCTTTCTTTCTCGACATCCAGTAGATTACACCTTTGTTCCTCTGGAGGATGCTTCAGTCCCAAATCAAACTCGACTTTCTGGTCCCAGACATTTAGGGGCAACTCCCCTTCTTTACATCAATAAGTACGCCAGCTGTCGCCATGAAGGGTCTCCCGAGGATAATCAGGGTATGATTGTCCTCTGGCATGTCCATTACTACAAAATTCACAGGCACGTGTACATCGCTGACTTTCACTAGCAATTCGTCCACAACCCCCACCGGGTACTTCACCGATCTATCTGCTAGTTGCAGAGTCATTCCAGTGGGTTCAAGGTCGCCCATTTTTATCCTCTTGTATAATGATAGAGGCATCAGACTCACGCTCACAACCAAATCAACGAGCGCCCGATTGATTTTCACCTCTCCTATCGAGCATGGGATGGAGAAGCTCCATGGGTCCTTGAGCTTTGGCGGGTTCGCTTGTTGAATCAGAGCGCTGCACTCCGCTGTCAGGACGACTTTCTCTTTCCTTGTACCCTTAGTTACCAAATCCTTCAGAAATTTGGCATATGAAGGAATGGCATAAGAAGGGGATCTGCAAACTTAAGTCTTTAACCATGTCGAAAAACTTACCGGACTTCTCATCTATTTTTACCTTCGCAATTCTTTGGGAAAATGGCACCGCAGGTTTGAAGACTCTCAAGTTGCCCCCCTCATTCTTCTTCTTTTCTTCCTCAGAAACTCCCTCCAGAGTCATAGTGTTTTATGACGAAGCTCCATCGTTATTTACTTTTACGTTTGGTCTTCCATCGACCAATGGAGCTTTGGGTTCCGTAGCGGCCTCCCTAGTCGGAATTTGTGTGCCGCTTCTCAAGACTATCGCAGACACATTCACATGATCATGTGTCAAGGCCAATGTTTGATTGGGCCCCCTAGGATTGACCTCTGGCTGACCCGACAATTGGCCATGTGCCTTTTGAATATTGGCCACTTGCAACCCTAGCTGGGTCACTTGATCGGCCAAAGCTTTCTTCCAGTCTGCAGCTGTAGGTTAATCCTCTCCTGGTTCTATATGTATTGGGTCAAGAGAGTCTCGACCGGAGAGATTACCCGTTGTGGGTTATATGGTTGTTGCTGTGGCGGGGTCTGCTGATTTCTCGGGGGATACTGTTGAAACATCTGCTGTGGTTGTTGTTGCTGTTGGTACCACTACTGCTGCAACCGAGGTGGCTGATACAATTGATGCTGATGTTGCTAGGACTGCTGGTATGGTGCCCTATAGCTCAGATTCGGGTGGTTCCGGTTGTTGGGAGAATACGCCGGATTCGAGCTTGTCCTTAGTGGATAGGGCGCGTTCCCCATCGGGTTATAGAAAAGAGTGCTCGCTTGATCCACCGGTGGTGAGATATCACCACCATCAAAGTCTACCAAGACTTCAGCTTCTACTGCCACCACTTACTGGGTATTCGGACCCACCAGCTCCTACCATGAATGCCGAGATCTGGGTAGATAGCAAATCAAATTTGCTAGGTAGTTTGTCGACCTCTTCTACTCGGTGCATCCCTCCAGATCTGGGCGTGGCGCGCTCATCACACCACCTTTCATTATTAGATGCCATGTTTTCTATAATGTTTCCGGCATCTTCTTCGTTCCTTGACATGAAGGACCCTCCAGCCGCAGCATCCATTGAGGACTTTAGATCGTCCCTCAACCCATTGTAGAACAAATTGATGATTTGCCATTTGGGGAGCTCATGGTGAGGGCATTTCCATTGCATCTCTTTATACCTCATCCATGCCTCATGCAAGGATACGTGGCTGGCTTGGGAGAATGAGGAGATCTCGCTCCTCAGCTTCATAGTCTTCCCCGGGGGAAAGAACTTGTTCAGGAAGGCGTTGGACAGCTTCTCCAAAGTTGTAAAAGTATTAGGGTCCTTCCCCTTCAGCCATTATTTAGCTTTGTCCCGCAGAGAGAAAAGGAACAGTCTAAGCCAGATGGCATCAGCTGACACACCGTTGATTCTAAAGGTATCGCACTTCTCCATAAATGAGTCCAAGTGCTCGATTGGGCTCTCCATGGGAGCTCCTGAGAACTGGTCCTATTGGATCCACGTCACCAACGACGGCTTCAGCTCAAAATTTCCGGCCGTAATGGCCAGAGGTTGAATGCTAGACATGGACCCGATGGACGGCATCGAGTACTCGAGGAAGGACTTCTGGGGAGGTGTATTTTCTCCCATGGTAGCAGCTTCTTCCCTTCTCCTTCTCTCGGCATTCAGACACCTCACGGTGGCGTTTATCTCTGATCTAGAGGAATCAAGTCATCAAGACTTCTTGTGTTCCTGCGCATGAAAAATCAAGAAACACCCGTGAAGCACGTATGGTATAACAAAAAAATAATAATAAAGAAAATAAAGAGTAGAAAATAAAAAGTAAAAATGTAGAATGCAAAAATTATCACGAGGTGAGGATGTGAACTAGTCTCGTGGGTTCACAGGGTCCTAAAAGAAACAAGCACGTTGCCTCCCCGGCAACGGTGCCATAAAGCTTGACGTCCCCTAGATTTAGCAATATATGCAGTAGGATCGGGGATACCAGATTTAAATATTTATAATCTCAAGCACACTGTGTTGTAGTGTGGCTTGGGGGTCGAACTCAGGGAGGTGTGTGTTGTGCTTGTTGTCAAGAAGGAACCGGATCACCTGATGGATGAGCTAGCCCGATCAATCGGTTGGTTGACACGAAATAGAAATACGAAGGATGTAAGATATAAAAGGGAACCTAGGACTTTGGTTTCCACCCTATCATGGTCCCTCTCTATTACAATCGACGGATAGGATTACGATTGGATTTTAGGGTTTAGTGGTGAGACATTGCCTCTAAGAGTGATACCTAGTGTCCCATGGGCCCGATATTCCGGTCGATGCCTAGGATGATACGTTAGGTCTACCCAGGTTCGGACGGTGGGCATTCCCATGTCCATTAACACTGACCGACTCTGGGAGCACTAAGCTCGCAACGATTACTCCCAACATTTCATCATGTCGTTCCCACGTGCTAGGATTCAATGTCTACGCTAGGGGTGTGAGCTGTGGCTAGGGGATCAAACACCAATTTTATTTTCCCTTGGCCCAACTGTCAGAGACGGTCTTTCTCCTGCCAATGACAATAAAACACCCCGCGTAACCATCTAAATTCCTAAATCCTATCGAAATCCTAATCCCATGGTTGTTCTAGGGAGAACCCATGAAGGGGTTTACACCAATGCCCTAGATTGGGAAACTACTCACGATTCATAGCAAAATTATCAACATAACAAAATTTAGCCATCAGAATCAAAATCAGGCAATAGAAATATGGAGCAAATAGTATTAAGAACGAAATATTAAAGTTACGGGACAATCAGAAAACTTACAAGACAAAATAAATTCCGAGTCGTCAAAAGCCCCAAAAAGACAGAAAAAATAACTGGCTATCGTTCAGGGAAAAACCTAGGGCTATTTATAGAAAACACGGCCACCCGATCGGTTGAAGCATCAACCGATCGGGTGAGCTGACAGTCACTTTGCCTTCAGCTCTTGAGATACATCAACCGGTCGCTGAGCCGATCGGTTGATGTCAACGAGTCGTGAGTTGGAAGATTTGGCTACAGATGAACCAATCGGATGAGATGTTACCCGATTGGTTGGAATTCAGCTCCAAAAAGACAGAGAGCTCTGTCGGATTCACCCGATCGCTGAACCGATCGGGTGAGCTACTCTTCACTTCTGCTCCTGTCCGGGTCAGATACGCGTGCACCAATTGATTGGTTAGCTCTATCCAACCGATCGGTTGAGGGCTGAAACATAGTATTCTTCGACGTTTGGCACTCGGGATCGCGTGTGACACCTCCCGTTGCTCCGGGGACTAATGATATCTGCTTTATACGTCCCCAACGCTGGCAATCTCCTGCATTGGCACAAAAACACAAAGAAGTGAAAGAAAACTAAAAATCACGAGAGAATGGATACGAAACACCAGAAAACAACGGAAAATCACGAAGAAGATGTGCGTGAATATATAAAATATAAACGCACGTCAATGACCAATGCGTCGCTGCCATAAAATTTGTTCATTAGTGTGAGCAACCAAGCATTGGTCAATTGTGTGTGGCGAATCCAAGATATATCATTTTGGCGTGTGCCACTAAACAATACATTACTATTAGTATTATCAAAAATACTACACAATCCATCACCAAGATTAACTTTGTAGCCCTTGTCACAAAGTTGACTAATGGAGATAAGATTGTTATTTAAACCTTATACAACATATACATTATCTATGAGAGGGTTAGAGGAATTACCAACTTTACCAATTCATATGATGGATCTCTTCTCGTTGCCTCCGACAATAACTATTCTGCCATTCTTGATGTGGTAACCTCAGAGAGCAAACTTGGGTCTCTCATCATATGTTTGGAACACCTACTATCAAGTATCCAATCATTTCCTTTGCACTTAGAGCGATCTTTTCTCATATTGCCTTTTTTCCTCTTCTTGGATACCTATAGAATACACCATAAGCACATGGTACCCAAGTTTGTTAGGTCTAAGGGGGTTAGCCCTTTGGAAACCAAGTCCAAGTGGACTTTGTCTTCCCAACATTATTCACATTATCTATAATAACATCCCTAAAATATGATTGCATATACATTTCTTTGTCATACATGCTATTATTTTTAGGACCCCAAATCTAATGACTCTTGGGAGTCATATGCCCCTTGGAGGCATGCATTGAAGGAGAATATCTGATAGGAGCATGCGTCATATGAGCATGTGAATGTATATATGCATTAGGGTGTACATGAACATGTGGGTGAGTACGTGTTGGTGCATACCCATAATGTGATGTACGTCGATAAGATATGTGATGAGGTGCATGATACATATCACGTGATCTTGTACTATGTGTCTTTGCATTGTGAATATACATATGATTTTTTTACATTTGGCTTATATGCATAAGGAGCATATGAATGTGAAGCATGTGGATAGGCATGGGAATAAACATGTCCATGTGATGGTTTCACATAACCATATGCATGTATGAGGGTGCGGTCATGTGATTTTCTCATATATATGTTTGCACGAGGACGAGGGTGAGGTGCATAAAACTCGTGAAGTGTAGGAGCAACATTTGTAGGTGCTCTCCTCCATGGTTGGGTGCATGTGTATATATATGCATGTCCCTTCTTGGTTGTCTACCCTTGGTGGGTTTCTTTCCAAACGAGGGAGTCACCGAATTGTTGTTAATCTTGGTAGATGTACTACCCAAGAGTTTTGATGCTCCACTATTGGATGCATCAGAGGATGGTCTCACAAAATCAATAGTAGCCCCACTATAAGATGTACGATAAGTGGAGGCATTATCCTTAACGTATCCAAGTCCTTCGTGGTAATTTGCGGCCATTTGTTGAATCTATCAACATTGGAGGACATGAGCTCATATTTCTTCACAAGTGAAGAGAGATTAGTATCCAAGGTGTATACATGTGTAGTGAGCTCGTGCACTTGGATTTTGAAAGCAACATTCTCATTTCCCAAAAGTGTGTTTTGAGATCGAAGAGTTTCAATCTCAATGTCATTACAATCACTAACTTGGACTTTGTCTAATTGTGACTTGAGGGATATAACCTCATTTCTCAAGCAATCATTTTGAGAAGCTAAAGAAGTCTTCTCCTTAATTAAAGCATCATGAGAACTATCACTAACATTCTTATCAAAATTCATAAAAGAAGTAGATATGCTAGCAAGATTGTCCTTGGCAATCATATATCTATTGAACAAATTTTGATACTTCGTAAAAAGTTGTTCATTGGCTAATCTAAGATCATCTATGGTTACCTCATCGGTATCGCTATCACTTTCACTAGATGAGTCCTTTGGAGAGCTTCCTTTACCCATGAAACACGTGTGTGCTACCTCTCCTTGTTCTCATCGGATTCATCGCTACTTGAATCCTCACTTGAGTCATCCCATGTTCCTACAAGTCCCTTTTTCTTTTTGTTCCCTTTGTATGCATCTCCCTTTTTGTACTTGGGAGCTTTCCATTTCTTCGTGTTCTTAAGCAAGGGACCATACATCTTGATATGCACTGGCTTATTGCAATTGAAACGCAAAGAAGAATCATTAGTAGAAACAAATTTATTCCTCGGTTTGAAATTACCTCTTCGGTAAAACCGTTGGAGTTTTCTAGCCATAAGAGTTAGGGAATCCATGTCCATCTCATCGTCAGAGTCATCATTCTCCGAAGTGGCCTTGAAAGAAATTGCTTTCTTCTTAGATTCAGGTAGAACCCTTAGAGAATTTATTTCTTCTCTATCTGCCTTCCTAACCTCAAAAGCCATGAGGTTTCCTATGAAGGCTTCAACCGTGTATGTGGCCATTTATTACCATCCTCAATGGCCATTGTTTTCTTTTTCAAATCCAGGGTGACGGCCATGATGAGCTTTCTTACCTTTTCCAATTGGGTATATTCCTTCCCAAGGGCCTCAAACTCATTCACGATGTCCGTGAATCTTGCATACATGCTTGAGATGGTTGATCGGTCCTTATTTTACACCTTTTTTCTGCATGTTTACATGTCATTTCGATCGCCCATATTGTGTTTTCATGATTATTCGACGATATCGCGTTGCTTTTCACTATTTCTTGTTTTTGTCGGATTTCAAGAAATATGGAGCGATCTGGAGCATAAATGAGATCAAGGGACTTTCACTCACATCGGAGCATCGCTCATGGCCTTATTGAGGAGCTAGCAGCGCTAGATGATGAGCAGAAGAGGAATAAGTTCGATAGAATCGATGAGGAGGCGAGGAGGAGAACATAGAGCTCCAAAAACAGCCCACTCGGCCGAGCAGACAGCTCACTCGACCGAGTGAAGGAACGTACTCGGTCGAGTACAACGAATACAGGAGCACATTAAGTCAAAGTCCACTCGGGCGAGTGAAATATCTGACTCGGCCGAGTGAAGAAGTCCACTCGCCCAAGTACGACAGGGTTTTCCTCCTGAGATCTCAGCCGACTTTTTGAAGTTTGGAGAAGATTAGCAGAAGACTCACTCGACCGAGTGAGAAAGCCCACTCAACATAGTAAAGAACTCCACTCGGCCGAGTGGAACAGAGCGACAGACCCCAAAAACCCCAATATCTCTGTTTTTCTTTGAGTCCGTCACTCGGCCGCTTGACCTGTTCTACTCAGCCGAGTGGCGCAGTCTACCTGTATCACAAATTAGGGTTCTGGGCTGCGCCAAGGGCAAATCTGTCAGGATTTTCTGGCCGACTTTGGCTTGTATTTATAGCTAGTTTTCTTACTAGTTTTAAGGGAGACCAGAAATTAGTTTTTAGCATAATTCTAATTGTAATACTCAGCTGGAGATTGAAGATTGGAGATTTGGTTTGTTCTTTCTATCAAAACTTCTAGTTTTTGTGAATTGTTTTCTCTCAATCATGAATTGCTATATGTTTTTATTCTTTATTTCTGTGATTTCTATGATTAACTGCGAGTAGTTCCACCATTCTAGGGCATAGGGATGAACCCTATGGATCCGATTTTAGAATTGTGATGAACGAATTGATTTGTTGCTAGGATTAATAGACGGTTTGGTTATGATTGATTTACTACGAGTAGCTAGAAATTTCCATCGATTGGGGTTTGCAAGAGATTGGATTTCAATCGATGGACAGGCCTAGATATTCGATTTAGGTTTATAATCGGGATTCTCTAGACTTGGTTTGCAAGAGATTGGACCAACGCTAGGATTTTTATTATAAATCTATACTCATATTCGTTTGTAAGAGATTGGACAAATACAAACTATCATAACCTAGATCGTAACTCGAGTTTGCACGAGAGTGGGCTTGAGGAGCGATTGGACGAGGATGTCGATCTTCATGCTAGCAGCTTAGGTTAGGGTTTGCACGAGAGTAGGCCCTAACCTAGGTTGCTATAGACCGGCAATAGCACGAGAGCGTGAGCTTGGTTCTATATTCAGTTACGACTAGTTCACCTCAATTCAAGCCTTGCAATATTGAGATTCACGATTCGCAAAGACCAATAACGATCCGTAGGGGGGATTCCCTGGCCCTAGACACTTTTATTATATAGAATTCCATTTGTTAATTGAATGACTGTGACAACTTTCTCGAAACCATTCCATTCTACCACCGATAGCTAGGTGATTTAAATAGATTACTGTCATTTGTCCTCCCTGTGTTCGATACCTGCTCGCCACTACACCGTGCGCTTGCTGTAAGACTACAATCATTTTCTGGGTGTAAATCCGAGAGCGATCAAGTTTTTGGCGTCGTTTCTGGGGAGGCGACGATATTTTATTTTCTTTGCTTAGCTATTTATTTTTTTATTTTATTATCTTCACTCGTTTATTCCTCTATTATGCTAGCAATTCTATCTAGACTCTTTTTTTCTGTGCATGTACACGAGAACGAAGGTGCCCCAAGAAGAAATATTATTCGACCTGGAGATCGAGCGTATGACAAGGAGGCTTAGAGCTGAGAGGAGATTTGCTATAGAGGAAAATCAAATGGCCGCGCCGAAAACACCAGAGGAGCTAGCAGTGCGTATGGCTAGGCTTGTCTCCATCCGAGATAGGCTACGGCACAAGACCACGTCTACCACCTCTTCTATAGTCATGTCGGAGTTGGCGGCCGATAAGAACTTTGAGTTGAAGACAGGACTTGTAGTGTTGATGCAACAAGACCCATTCCATGGGAACTCTCAAGAAAACCCGCACTACCATTTGCAATCGTTCTTGGCTAAATGCGCCACTTTCCAGATGCATGGCGTGCCGGTTGACGCTATTCGACTGCACCTCTTCCCGTTTACTCTTTGAGATAAGGCATTGTATTGGTTGAGAACGCAAGCCGAAGGGATTTTCACCACTTGGGATGAGCTGGCAAGCGCATTTGTCAACAAGTTCTATCCGACATACAAGACTATTAAGATACGAAGGGCACTAATGTCGTTCAAGCAAGGCCCTCAAGAAACTTTAAATGAGGCGTGGGAGCATTTGAAGGATCTCCAACACCAATGCCCCTACCATAGAATTGAGCCATGGGAGCTTGTGCATAGCTTCTATAACGGATTACAACCGAGCACAAAGCAAATTATTAATGCAACCACCAATGGAGCTATCTTGTCAAAGACAACGGATGACGCTACTGCCTTACTTGAGGAGATGGCCTCGAATAATTAGCAGAGGGCTGACGAAAGGGGACATTATTCGTCATCCTTGAAACCGACAAGTATATATGAAGCTAAGGCAGTGGCAGAGCTATCTACAAAATTTGATTCTCTTCACAAAGTCGTAGAGAGATTGGAAAAGTTGGTTAGTGAACTGCATGGAGCCCCCACCGTTTTTACACCGGGAGGAAGCATGAGCGACTGGCAAAGATGAAGCCCATGTTATGTTTGTTGGGGGGGAAGCAAGGAAACGGAGCTATGGAGCAAGGTCAATATGTTGTGGGTAATACCGGTTATTGGGTGAACCCGGCTACAAGGGGTCACCCCGGATTTTCATACGCCAACAATGATAGAGCCTTGAATCCACCGTCGCAAAAATCACAAGGCCGGCCTTCACAACAACCACAGTATCAACAAAGAGCACCCCAACAACAAAACTACCCACCGAGGCAACTAGCGGGGCCCTATAGACCCTCGGGATACGATCAAGAATAAATGGCACCCAATCCACCACAAGCACCGCCAAGGTCAGACCACGAAGCAAGGGTTGAAGAGTTCATGGCCGAACAAAAGAAGTTTAATGCAAAATTGACGGCCCAACAAGATTCCCTCAACATTGTCGTGGCACAGTTATCGGAGCAACTCGCATTGCTCATTAAGACCAATCAACAATTGTCGGCTCAACCGGAACAAAAGCCACGATGCAACACCAGTCACATCAATGTGGTTGTGGTGGTGACTACAAGAGGCGGGAAGGACACTACTCCCGCCATGGTTCAAGCTAAGGAGCCGAGGGAAGAAATTTTGGTTGATGAGGAACCGGGCAATGCAGAGGAGGACCCAAAGTTGCCGAGCGACGGTGAAAAATCTGAAGTAGAGAAGCCACGAGAGGAACGAACTTATATGCCACCGGTACCATACCCACAACGGTTGGCAAAGACAAGGATTGAGAAAAGGCTCGTCAAATTTCTGGAGTATTTGCGAGGTGTGAACTTGAACATCCCATTCTTGGATGCAATCATCGAAATCTCGTCCTATGCAAAGTTTCTAAAAGATTTGATCGCAGAAAAGAAGAGAAAATAAAGGATCATGCTCGTCGAGCAAAGTACGTGGTTCACTAGAAAGGAGAAAGCACCGACCAAGTTCAAAGATCCCGGTAGTTTTCGAATTCCTTGCATGCTTGGAGGAGTCCCACTTCAGAAAGATTTAGTAGATTTGAGAGCAAGTGTGAGCCTCATGCCCCTTACGATGTTTAATAAATTGAATACGGGAACCGACCTCAAGGCCACGGACATGAAGATACAACTTGTCGATGTGCGAATCACTAGGCCGATGGTGATTGCCAAAAACATACCACTACAAGTACCGGGGGGACTTTTCTTGCCATGTGACTTCGTGGTGATGGACATTAAGGAGGAAGGTGATACATCACTGATTCTAGGACACCCATTCTTAGCCACCGCCGGAGTGATTGTAGATGTTAGAGAAGGAACCTTGTCCTTGAACGTCGGCAACATTGAAGTTGAGCTCCACATTCCGAAGGCAATGAAGCATATGCTATAGCCAGAGGACATGGACTACATGGACCTCCTCGACGAGGTGATTGACGACGCCATGCCATTTGCCATCGGGGCCAAGCACGATGACGGCCTCGAAGAGGGCCAACTTACCAAAGATGCTGAAATGATGAGAGACCCACCGGACCCTCTTACGGATGAGGAGAAGGATGACGCTGATGTCGTCAGGATTAGAGAGCTATGCAAGCTCTTTGCGGCAAAGCATATGAAGAAAGCTCCACCGGACAACAAATCTTCGCCGCCGGTCAAGAAGAAGGATGTCAAAAGCTCAAGCTTGGGGGAATCACCCCCACTACTACCCATGATAAAGGGGAGCCGAGGAACACCGAAGAAATTCAACAACTAAACCTCAGTGGCCTTCCCGGTAAGTTTGGCGCGCGCATCTCACATGCGCCAAACATCGAGCTTTAATCGTGTATCTTAAGGGGTCGAGCTCAAGACCTTAAACGAGCGCTTGTCGGGAGGCAACCCGACGGTTCTATCTCATTTTTTAGTTGAACTTTTCTTCTTATTTTTGTTTTTGATCTTTATTAGTGTTTAGAGTCAAATGTCGAAGAAAAATATGACAATAGGCAACATTTTGCATTTCAGGAGAATAGGAATCATATGAATGGAGGACGACCATGGCATAGGAGAGCGTTCCAGGGATGTGCTCAAACATCAAAAGAAGGAAGAAACTGACGGGGGAAAGAAAATCAGAAAGTTGATCAAAAACAGAGAGTTGGAGCTGAGAACAGCAGCCCACTCGGCCGAGTGACATTTTCACTCGGCCAAGTGAAGACCCTACTCGGCCGAGTAGGGTACTGATCAGGGAATATTTGAAAAACCCCTCTCTGTTAATTACATGCCACTCGACCGAGTGACTTTGTCACTCGACCGAGTGAATCAGACACTTTCAGCACTTGAAAATCTCTGAGTGGCCTAGCCACTCGGCCGATCGACTTTTGTCTACTTGTCCGAGTGATAAGGGCTACTCGATCGAGTCGAAACTTACACGAAAAATTTTAAAAATTTTTATAAACTGAGCCACTCGGCCGAGTGACTAACCCTATATAGTCAATAGCTCGCGGCCCCAAATCAAAAATTCCCAAATCCCAAGATCGACAACCCAAGCATCCAACCCCATCACCCGAGCATCTGACCCCTTCACCCGAGTAGCCCCCACCTGTGCCCGAGTGGTGCAACCCTACGCCGCCACCGCCGCCACCGCCCAGCCGCTGCCGGTGCCGCCTCCCTCACCGCCGATCATCCCCCTTTTAGCCCTAATACCACCTTTTCTCCCAATCTCTATTTCGTAAGCCCTATTCCGCTCCGAATCGAAATTAAACTACATATATACCTATTTCTCTTGATTTTTCCCCTATATTTATTGATATTATTTGCTAATCAATCAATTTTGTGTTTCAAGATAGCTTGGGGGAGAATCAGGGGCAGATTCAGCACTTCTCAGGGGCAGCGTCTCTTTGCTCTTACCGCTTGCTTAGAGTCGTGTCGTGTTTGGGTATATTCCTTCCTTTTTATTAGCACTTCGTGTTGGTTGGAATTTCCATGCCTCCATGCACTAGGTCGTGTTCGCGGGCGCCCGCCTCCAATCGGAGGAGGACTAGCGAGCATGGATCTTCCTCGCTAGAGCGGACTCCCCGCAGCCTAGCCCACCACTACCCACACTTCCACCTCCTACCGCACCTATTCCACGCCCACCGGCACAGCCCGTCCTTACTTTCGATACGCTGGGGATCACTTTCCGAGACGACGCACACCGCGTCAGATTTGAGCGGATCTCCCATAGATCGATTGTCCCCTCTAAGTTTGCACACATTGCAGATTTAGAGCGCCTAGGGGTGTTCAAGAGCCTTCTCTAGTTGTATGACAACATGGAGTGGCGTGATTTTTTGTCGGTGTCGGTAGACACCTACATCCGACCGACACTCGAGGTCCTAAGTTCTATCTGTAGGACTCCAGGGGGTTGCACGTTTCGTATGATGGATCATGAGTGCGAGATCACTCTCGATATGCTTCGAGCCTTTTTCCAGTGGCCCCTTGTCCCGAACCCCAACCGCGCTTTTAGTCCCACGCACATCACCCCACCGTCATTCGATACACATGCTTTCTGGACGTTGATCACAGGTTACCCACTTGCTTTTGACCCTAGCCGGGCCAAGATCTCCTTTATCGTCCATACATGCCTCCGCATTGCTCAGCGCCTTATGGCGACTAAATTTCTAGCGAGGTATGAGCCTGGGACGATGTATACGCCTGAGCTTTATATGCTCTACGCGATGACTAGAGCAGAGTCTTGAGGTCGACACGGACGTCTTAGTCCCGCCGTTCAGATCGATATAGCTAGCTGGTACCTAAACCGCATTATTTCTTATTCCACCACCAGGACGGCGATCTGTTGTGGCGGTCTGATTACCTTGCTAGCTCCTTTGTGCGGGGTTAACCTCCCTGGTGGTTTGCTTCGACCCACAGGCCCCACCTCCCTTTCCATAGATGTCATGTCCCGTAAGAGGATGTTGCCTACCCATGGTCAACACCACTGGGTTTGGCTGCACTGTCCTTTTGGTACAGATTATATGGTGCTTCCGAGCCCCGATCGGACCCACATTGGACCTATAAGAGGGGTGTGGAGACCATAGATGGACCTCCTCATCCTAGATGCGTACGTTCTTGTGCCCGAGGGCAATGAACAGGAGCCCCTCCTCCTACCTCTGGACCCGGAGATTCCAATCCCTCAGCCTGCACCTGATTTGATCCCTGCTTCTGTCACTTCTGTCCACACTTCTGTCAGTGGCGAGAGCACACTAGCTGAGTCCACCACCACCACCAGCTCTGTGCCGTTGACCACTGATCCCATTTCTTCTGCGAGTTTTGAGAGCGCCACCACCGCCGTTTTTGAGAGAGGGTAGCCTTCCTCTATTTCGCCAGCCGAGACCCTGTCGTCACAAATTTCTCGACCCCTGGGAAGTCATTTTCTGTTGATATCATGACCTCCCCAGTCATCGACACTTCCGTCTCTGCTGCCGCTGTCTTCACTGAGAGCGTCGTGACGTCTGTCCCCATTTCTGTGTCAGCAACCTCTCCACCCTTCTCGCCCACTTTTACCACTTCAGATTCTACCGCTACTCACACTTTTGCGAGCATCCCTGCGTCTCAATCTCCCACAGAGGCTGAGCATTTTTTAGTGAGCACAGCACCACACCCCTACCCAGTAGTGATCCCACTTATCTACGGTGACCGTGTGCGGCAGCCCTGACCCCCACCTGTTCGACCCTCTCCCCCCGCCCCCAACACCTTCGTTCAGCACCTGCGTGCTTTAGAGGGGGTAGTTAGTGGGCTTAGAGGAGATTTTCGGGCTCTTGCCACCACCGTTAGCTCTGTGCAGTCTTGCGTCGCTTTACTCCCTGGTATTCAGGTTTCCCTGTGTAACGACCACTTTTCGTGGTACGTTGTTCGTGCACATGCTTTTGGCCGTGCACGTGTTTATTTTAGAATTTATTTGATTGTGAACTCTTTTGTGTGATATGCCGTTGTGAACGTCTCTGAGAGTATTAAATAGTGGCACTATCTTGGAACGACACTTCTCGAGTCGTTTTCCCACGATTTAATCTCACTCGATGAGACATGACGATTCTCACTCTTGACGGGAGACGTTTCTATTTTTAGTCTCGTCGTCCGACGTCGAAATTGAGATCCGTCTTCTTAGTTAGCTCACATTCGTCATCACGATCACCCCGATATTTATTTTATAATTTTTGGAGTTTATTTGACCATTTTTATATTTTTAACAAGTTTTATAATATTTTTAATAATTAATTTTTAAATTATTTTCGGCCAAATAAAATTTATTTAAGTTTTAAACGTTTTAAAGAATTTTTGAGCCAATTTCCAGCTCATTTGGACCAAGTCAAACCCTTGGGTGAGTTGGAGTAGTTGAATTTCAAATTTTAAATTATTTTAAACTTCTAATCCTATTAGATTTAGCCCTAGACCAAGTCAACCCATCTACACTATATAAACAACCCCTAGGAAGACCTATTTTCGCAAGAAATTAGCCCTAGCCTCTTCCAAAATCCAAATTGGACGTTGCGACGATTCGTCGCAACGTTGCGACGTTCAGCCCCCGCACTGACCGAGAAAACCAACCAAAATCGCCCGCTCCGACCGCTAGCCGCCCCCGCATCCTAGCCGCTCCGCACCGCAGCACAGCCGCCCCCGTTCATCCGCTTCGACCGGGAGAAGCCCTCGGTCTGAGCGACGGCTTGGCCGCACCCCGCTCCGCACAGCGCTCTGCATCGACCCCCGCCTTGTCGCCCCGCTCCGCACAGCGCCTGACCGATCCGCATCTCCTCACCGACCGACGATTGCAACGCTGCAACGTTGCAATGTCGCAGTCTCGCATCCCAAGCGCACGACCGACCCTCCCTACCGATCTGCCCGAAGGAAGCCCTCGCACCCGCACTGCTGCACACCCCCAAGCGCCGCACAGCCCCGTTCCCCCGCAGCGACCGAAGGATCTCCCCGCACCGAGGCTGTACGACCGAGAGTCATTCGTCGCAACCCCGCATCCGTCGCACCACTTGCCTCCGTGGGCCCCCCAAGTTCTCCAGAGGTATTGTGGGTCCCCCAAAGGTCCCTAGGACTACTGTGGGCCCCACCTAGGTGCGTTCTCTTCGACGACTTGCCGCGTACGACGTCGTCGCACGTCGTAGCCCGTCGTCGCACGTGCTAGCTTTGGAATCTGGAATCGTCGCCCCGGTTGATTGCTCTGAAATTTTCAACGAGGAATCTAATTGGAATCTGGACTTGGAGCGCGATCTTATTATTCCAACCCCCGGCATCGCTACCCGACGCCGGTGTAGCTTTCGCGTCGTGTTGAGGTAACGTTTTGCACCCTTAGGACCCCCAACCCAATTGCACGTTAACCAAGACTAAAAATCAGTATTTTAAAGTATTTTAAATGTTTTAGCAATCACTAATCAAGATTAATAAAACGGATGTAGGCCGGTGGACTTGTGCACGTAGGAATCGTGACTTTGGACTCGTTGGACGGTGTTTTCTTGACGTGATAGTTGCAGGCAAGTGAAACTTGCCAAATCTTGCTTAGGGCCATGTTTTTAGGCCACTTCCTTGTTTTTAGCGTAAAAGAGACTAGTCAGTGAAATGATAGCTGGCTAGACGCCTACTTGATCTAGTTTGACAACGAAACTAGATCCGTCACCTAATTGATCTAGCTTGACAACGAAGCTAGATCCAACCCTTAAAACTTGTTGTTCATGCATACTAAACTGTCACGTTTACTTTCCTTACCTGTACGCCTTACTACTTGTCTTGTCATGTCATCCATGCATTGAATGTCGCATTCGTAGCACACGCTATAATACTTGTACTTGTACTCCCTTGACTGGCTAGGTGCACCCCTAGACCAGCAAGATAAAACACTTCCTGGCTCGTGTTCCAAAAGCGAGCATTCCCGTTCGGGGGTAAGGCCCTGGCTCAACACACGTGGAGGGGTAGGGATAAACGATCACTTAAGCTTAGGAGTTGGCCCGCGCAGCCACTCTAGACAAAAGGCGGAATCTATGTGCACGAGGTGCTTACTTTCCTTGTCTTGTACTTGTCTTGTGAATGATTCATGTAAAACTTGTCATCCATGCCATGCTTGTACTTTACTTTACCTGTTGCACTCATTACTTTAACTGCCATGTCATTGCATCATGCTAGAACTGCTAGGTTGCTCTACTTGTACCTACTTTCAGTTTCCTTGCACAAGTCTTCCAGACTTGCTGACATGTGCCCCTTGCTCTTTTGGGTGTCACATGTTAGACCCTGAGCCAGAGACAGTTGTTGAGGACGAGGTGGTTGCTGACACTGAGCCTACGTTCGTCGAGGAGTTCGTGGACATCGGAGACCAGCTTTAGAGACTGTTGGCATTGCTTTTGCTTTAGGTTGCTGTTAGATGTCGGTGCTTGCACCATTACTTTGTTTCTGTACTTTGTACTTTTGTTGGCCATGCTGGGGCCTCTTTTAGACTCTTTTCTTTTAGCCTGGTGGCTTTTTCTGTGATGTTGAGATTTATTGATATGGATATTCTGAGATGTTTCTTTTGTCTCTTTCGTTATTATTATCTTTGTTTCGTTTCGTGTTGCAAGGACCTGCAATTTAAATTTGATTGACGCTTATCGGACTTGCAGCTTTGTAGCTTCAAGTCTGAGCGGACCTTCTCACGCTTCGCCTCCACGTTTTTGGGAAGCGGGGCGTGACAGGTTTTGTTGGTGGCCCATGCAGGTCACATCTTGAAATTGCGAATTAACGGAACAACGATAGTAACGGAATGTCCATTAAATAAATTACAACATCTAAGTCATTAAGCCATTGAGTCTAAATTTTTGTTCGTTTTCTATGTCGTTAGATGGCGAGAAGACGACAGACCCGAGTCGGTGGCGGACCTACTCTGAAGACTTGCTATTTCTGTGGCAAGACCGGGCACATCAAGGAGCGGTGCAGAAGCTTTCTAGGCCAGTGTTTGAGTTGTGGTGCTGTTACTCATTCAGCGAAGGATTGTCGGCATGCAAATCAATTGCGGAAGGCATCGGAGGGAATTCCGCAGCAGGAAGCACCAGTAACTGGGCCAAGTCGGAAGGTGTGCCATCATTGTAGCAAGCTTGGTCATGAGAAGAAACAGTGCAGGAAGAGGCTGGGCCAGTGCCTGATTTGTGGAGATCCTACTCACACTATGAAGGAGTGCCCGAAGTCTAACCAACCTTGGAAGGAACCCATCGCTGAACAGCCGTTACAGCAGAAAGTACCTGTACCTGCAAGTCGTGGACCAGCCCTCGTTCCGCAGAAGCAGGCTTTTCAGCAGGCCATGCAGCCAAAGGAACAGGCTTATCCGATGACGGCAGTGGAGAGCGAGACGGTGGATGAGGTTATCGCAGGTAACGCTCGACCTAGTTGTTTCTTCCCTTAGTTAGATCTGGCCTGTTAAAACATGTTTGGTTGCTTGCATATGATTGTTTGCAAATAGGGTCGATTGTTAGACTGTTAATTAGAGCCCTTGCTGAGAATTGACTTAATCGTTATAGGAGTTACCTTAGTGGTCCTCGTCTACCCCTGACCATATCAAGACTTCTAGAATTTCCTTCTGTCATTCGTTTGGGTTCATCGATTTCGGACCAAGCTGAACGCATTCCATTACCGCCTAGCTCCCTTAGAAAGACCAAGCGCTAAGTTTCTTAAGCTTTAGTTGGGCGACCGTAGGAGTTTTCCCGTAGGTATCCTGGGCCATATCCTAGGCGTATGTATGTTTTGAACATCTGACCGTTTTCCTTGCCTCGATTCCCGAGATCGCCTCATGACAATCGTCGTCAATTTTCAAATCTCTCCATCACAAATCTTGAATCTTCTAAAAGTATTTTCTTTTTTATTTCCTCTTTCCCTAAGTTTTAAATTTGTTCAAATTTTAATATGTATACTTATACTTCATGATCCTCGTTGATTTAAATTTTTAAAAACTTTTGTCGAAATTTTTGAATAATAGTTTATAATGCTTTTTCAGCCTACACTTTTGAACCTATGAGAATACATATTTCCTTTCTTATATTAATTTAATTCGGAACCGTACTTTTATATTGCCCAAATCGATTTACAATTTTTCCTTCCTGATTAATGCCATTCATATACTTTTCAAGTCACTTGGGATTTCAGCTTCCCGCAAGTCAATATTATGCTCATCGTCTTCCTTATTTCAGGTTTTGTAAAATTACTATTTCTAAACCATTTCCTAAATCTGGACCTTCCATAGATTTGATTTTAAAGCTTCATTATCAATTTTGATAATTCTACTACCAAGTTATTAATATTATCTTTCTGCTTCCCCTACGTGCTTTTAGAAAAATTTCGAGACTAAATAGAATTTCAATTATTTTTATATAACTGTATCAGGTTCGTTGTGCTCGTATGCTAAGGACCGTGTGTAAATCAGTTTTTTTCATTTTTGCAAATCCTGGTTCCTTTGAAAAGTAGTTTCGATATTGATTATTTTAAAATTTTCCATAACCTAAAAGTTTTGAAGGCATTTAACATGTGTTTAAATCCTTCCGTTACTTGATTTCCTTTTTGACTTTCACAAACATTATATTAAACTACCGACGTATAATATTTTCTAAACCACGTCCTTAATATTCGTGTAAATGATTTTACTTCCTTTTTATAATGATTTTTTTTAAAAACCAATAGACCATTTTTCTTATTATGAATATCCGACTCAAACTTATTTTGAAACACCACGTTTTATCGACCTCCAAATATTTCTTTCCAGACGAGGATTTCAACTTTTGAAGTACGACAGTTTTCAAATTTCGCATAGGTTGGCTTGAATGAGTGTACTCTCCCATGGCATATTAATGGTTGCTTATTGTGTGTTATATATACTCGGAGTTATTCATGATGTGTGGAGTTGTTTGCATGTTAGTAGTTATAGGTTGGTGTGTGGGTAACTATACCATACTATGGATGCCTGTGTATATGAGATTTAGTGGGGGAGTACCTAATAGGGTGTAGGTAATTAGGGGATACTTATAATGGTTGAAGCAATATGCTGGTGAAACTATATGTATGCTAGGTGTGATAATAATAATAGGTGTTGGTACACCAGTTATAGGTAGTAGGCTATGGTGTGAATGTATATGTTACATGTGAGTGATTATACGATGAATACGTGTGCATGTATTAGGGAGTGTATTATAATTATATGTGTGCTGATGTCTGTATTATTATTATTATGGTATATAGAGTGATTGAACTATGAAAGTATTACCTGACTAAATATTAAGTGTGACTGACTTATGGTATGCATATGATTGTATTGGTAGACATATATATAAATATTGGAGTGATATTGGTATAGGTATGAATGCCGTGTTACGTATATAGAATATTCTGATATGTGTATTGAGTCTCACTCAAGCTTGAGTGGGTATACTCTAAGTATATTGAATGTATGTTTGAAGTTGAACATAGCAATGCTTGATGTATGTATAATGATAGAAGTGTTTGTGCCTGGTTGAGTTACGCACATGACCGTGGGTCGCTACACCAGTATATAGTTATAGGGGTTGGTCTTGTGGTATAGTTATTTACTAAGGACTTGCTTGTGTGCTAGCTAAACTAGGTGCATAGATGTGCTAGTAATATAATGGTATGATTGGTATGCGTAAATGAAATGTTAGCGTGTATGGGTGTGCACCATGCACGGGTAAGTATGTGCTTAGTTATAGGAATTGATGACTATGATATATGTGGCGTGTCGTAAATACAGTTATAGGACCGTACGTAATGTGAATGTATGGTGAAATAATGGAATGCATTGAATGACTATATATATTATGAAATTATAGTAGTGTTGAATTTATATTAGATATGGTGAACTTGATTTAATAATGGTATGGTGTGACTATATGTGTTGAGATGTTTGGTATTGGAGGAATATTAGAGGGTAGTATACCCTTGATGTTTGTGCATAGGTAGCTATCTATATGTAGAGCAATGATTGTATTTTCTAAGTGTGACACTATCCTTATATGAGTATCTGAAATATTGTTTTGTGTTTAGGTAAGTAGTAGTTATATAAGGGATGTATGTTTATATATATGATTGAAATACATGTATGAATTTGACTGGCTATAATAGGTATAAGTATATGACGTATGTGAATGTATATATATGCGTGTTGGTAGTGATAATGTTTGACTACCTAGTGCATATATAAGCACTTGTAATAGCTATACCTGGTTTGAAATATAATGTGACTTGATGGGGTAGTTACTAGAGTGACTAGCTATATTAGAAAGTCCGAGGACAGACTTTATTCTAAGGTGGGGAGGATGTAACGACCACTTTTCGTGGTACGTTGTTCGTGCACGTGCTTTTGGCCGTGCACGTGTTTATTTTAGACTTTATTTGATTGTGAACTCTTTTGTGTGATATGCCGTTGTGAACGTCTCTGAGAGTATTAAATAGTGGCACTATTTTGGAACGACACTTCTCGAGTCGTTTTCCCACAATTTAATCTCACTCGATGAGACGTGACGATTCTCACTCTTGACGGGAGACGTTTCTATTTTTAGTCTCGTCGTCCGACGTCGAAATTGAGATCCGTCTTCTTAGTTAGCTCACATTCGTCATCACGATCACCCCGATATTTATTTTATAATTTTTGGAGTTTATTTGACCATTTTTATATTTTTAACAAGTTTTATAATATTTTTAATAATTAATTTTTAAATTATTTTCGGCCAAATAAAATTTATTTAAGTTTTAAACGTTTTAAAGAATTTTTGAGCCAATTTCCAGCTCATTTGGACCAAGTCAAACCCTTGGGTGAGTTGGAGTAGTTGAATTTCAAATTTTAAATTATTTTAAACTTCTAATCCTATTAGATTTAGCCCTAGACCAAGTCAACCCATCTACACTATATAAACAACCCCTAGGAAGACCTATTTTCGCAAGAAATTAGCCCTAGCCTCTTCCAAAACCCAAATTGGACGTTGCGACGATTCGTCGCAATGTTGCGACGTTCAGCCCCCGCACTGACCGAGAAAACCAACCAAAATCGCCCGCTCCGACCGCTAGCCGCCCCCGCATCCTAGCCGCTCCGCATCGCAGCACAGCCGCCCCCGTTCATCCGCTTCGACCGGGAGAAGCCCTCGGTCTGACCGACGGCTTGGCCGCACCCCGCTCTGCACAGCGCTCCGCATCGACCCCCGCCTTGTCGCCCCGCTCCGCACAGCGCCTGACCGATCCGCATCTCCGCACCGACCGATGATTGCAACGCTGCAACGTTGCAACGTCGCAGCCTCGCATCCCAAGCGCACGACTGACCCTCCCTACCGATCTGACCGAAGGAAGCCCTCGCACCCGCACTGCTGCACACCCCCAAGCGCCGCACAGCCCCGTTCCCCCGCAGCGACCGAAGGATCTCCCCGCACCGAGGCTGTACGACCGAGAGTCATTCGTCGCAACCCCGCATCCGTCGCACCACTTGCCTCTGTGGGCCCCCCAAGTTCTCCAGAGGTATTGTGGGTCCCCCAAAGGTCCCTAGGACTACTGTGGGCCCCACCTAGGTGCGTTCTCTTCGACGACTTGTCGCGTACGACGTCGTCGCACGTCGTAGCCCGTCGTCGCACGTGCTAGCTTTGGAATCTGGAATCGTCGCCCCGGTTGATTGCTCTGAAATTTCCAGCGAGGAATCTAATTGGAATCTGGACTTGGAGCACGATCTTATTATTCCAACCCCCGGCGTCGCTACCCGACGCCGGTGTAGCTTCCGCGTCGTGTTGAGGTAACGTTTTGCACCCTTAGGACCCCCAACCCAATTGCACGTTAACCAAGACTAAAAATCAGTATTTTAAAGTATTTTAAATGTTTTAGCAATCACTAATCAAGATTAATAAAACGGATGTAGGCCGGTGGACTTGTGCACGTAGGAATCGTGACTTTGGACTCGTTGGACGGTGTTTTCTTGACGTGATAGTTGCAGGCAAGTGAAACTTGCCAAATCATGCTTAGGGCCATGTTTTTAGGCCACTTCCTTGTTTTTAGCATAAAAGAGACTAGTCAGTGAAATGATAGCTGGCTAGACGCCTACTTGATCTAGTTTGACAACGAAACTAGATCCGCCACCTAATTGATCTAGCTTGACAACGAAGCTAGATCCAACCCTTAAAACTTGTTGTTCATGCATACTAAACTGTCACGTTTACTTTCCTTACCTGTACGCCTTACTACTTGTCTTGTCATGTCATCCATGCATTGAATGTCGCATTCGTAGCACACGCTATAATACTTGTACTTGTACTCCCTTGACTGGCTAGGTGCACCCCTAGACCAGCAAGATAAAACACTTCCTGGCTCGTGTTCCAGAAGCGAGCATTCCCGTTCGGGGGTAAGGCCCTGGCTCGACACACGTGGAGGGGTAGGGATAAACGATCACTTGAGCTTAGGAGTTGGCCCGCGCAGCCACTCTAGCCAAAAGGCGGAATCTCTATGCACGAGGTGCTTACTTTCCTTGTCTTTTACTTGTCTTGTGAATGATTCATGTAAAACTTGTCATCCATGTCATGTTCGTACTTTACTTTACCTGTTGCACTCATTACTTTAACTGCCATGTCATTGCATCATGCTACAACTGCTAGGTTGCTCTACTTGTATCTACTTTCAGTTTCCTTGCACAAGTCTTCCAGACTTGCTGACATGTGCCCCTTGCTCTTTTGGGTGTCACATGTTAGACCCTGAGCCAGAGACAGTTGTTGAGGACGAGGTGGTTGCTGACACTGAGTCTACGTTCGTCGAGGAGTTCGTGGACACCGGAGACCAGCTTTAGAGACTGTTGGCGTTGCTTTTGCTTTAGGTTGCTGTTAGATGTCGGTGCTTGCACCATTACTTTGTTTCTGTACTTTGTACTTTTGTTGGCCATGCTGGGGCCTCTTTTAGACTCTTTTCTTTTAGCCTGGTGGCTTTTTCTGTGATGTTGAGATTTATTGCTATGGATATTCTGAGATGTTTCTTTTGTCTCTTTCGTTATTATTATCTTTGTTTCGTTTCGCGTTGCAAGGACCTGCAGTTTAAATTTGATTGACGCTTATCGAACTTGCAGCTTTGTAGCTTCAAGTCTGAGCGGACCTTCTCACGCTTCGCCTCCACGTTTTTGGGAAGCGGGGCGTGACACCCTGAACTAGATTCTTGCGCGTCTGCCACAGCCTCCACCTGCCGCTGTCCGTCCCATTTCACAGCAGTCTTTACCGCCTCCACCTCCCCCACCACAGGATGGTGCTGGTGATCCACCACCTGCTTAGGCACACACTTTGATTCTTCTCATATTTTTGCCGCTGATGTGATTGTTATCATCTTTTCTACCGATTTTGCGCCCCTCCTCCCCACGCATTTTGATCACTTTTTGCTCAGATTTGTCTATATCATCGTGGGAGAGAGGAGGTATTTCTGGGACCGTTATATTGCACCACCTTGATCTCTGCACTCATCACTTGCATTTCCATCCCATTTTCTTTTATTTTCATCCTTTATCATGCATTCATCCTCACCCACCCCACCCCTATCATATTTCTACTTGTGTCATACTTAGCACATTGAGGACACTGTGCAGTTTAGCTTGGGGGAGTGAGTGTCTCGTGCATTTTTCGTTCTCTTCATTTTTTTTATCTTCACTTCTTCCACCTTTCTTTATTTTCCACTTATTTTCACCCACTTTTTCATATTTTTCCTCATGCATCACGTTTTCTTATTTTTGTGTGTGCTGCATATGTATAGTAGTTCTTATTTTCCTTTTATCCTTATTTCTTTTATCCTTTTTTGCTAGAGATGAATTTTCTGTGATGACGATGATGTGGAGTTAGCTTACTTGTATATGCATATTCTCTTGACATGCCATCGTTTTTATTTCAGATATCATATGTTATACATTGCCATGCACTCGAGAATAGTAACCTGCATCTTTATTATATGTGAATGAAATTCTACAATTAGCTGAGTCTGAAGATGTCATGCCCTATTCTGCACTGTACGTGTATTCTATTGAACCAACGTGGTATTTCTACTTACGATGCATACGTGGGCATGAAATAAAGAGGATATCGATGTAAGCGACGAAGTGCAAGGGGTATTGGGCCGTAATATGTAACTAAGGGAAGAGAAAGCGAAATGTGAATGCGGGAGAAGTGTGAATGACGTCGTGTGTATTATTTAACGTTATGTATTAGACGTGTGTGTGTGATGCATGTATGTATGCATGTATGTGCGTGGATGTGTGTAGGGAGAGCCATGCTAGTGTGAAAGGGTTAGGGGTCAATGGCAAACCCCGTAAATTTTTAGAAAGGTTAGGGGCAAAACGGTCATTTGGACTAAAGCTGCTGTGCGTACATACTAAAGTTGTGTGTGCATAAAGTAATAGCAAACTTGTAAATACCTAGATGATGGAGGGGTATTTTAGTCATTTAAAAAGATGCATGCTTATCTAATGGGGGATTCTAGAGAGAGATATTTTGAGTGAAGCTTCTTTCTTCTTCTTTATCCTTCCTTTTCTTTCTTTCTTTCATTTTTTCTTTTCCCCTCTTTCTCCCAAATGAGGCCGGCCATATCCCCTCCCTTTTCTCCATTTTCTTCAATCCCATACCCTAATTACTCACTCCTAAAATCAAAATCAAGAACCTCAAGTGGTTGCAAGTGGAAAGAAGGTGGAGAAGAAAAGAAGAGAAGGAGAAGAGGAAAATTCAAGTTTTGAGGTAGGAATCCTCTTGGATTTCAAATTCCATTAATTGATTCTTGCTATTATGTTTTTATAGCATGTTTTACTTAATATGTATTAGGGATGGTGAAAATTCATGTGCCATGTTTCAATTTCACAAATTATCCCTTGAAATTCTTAGTAAAAACAACCCCTTGAAATCCTGAAATTTTGTTGTGTGTTGTTTCTGTAATCCTGGTTACTGTAGCTCGAATTAGGTTTCGAAAAAAATATAGTCTTGTAGATCTTGAAGTTCTACTGCAAAATCATATAAATTTTGATATATGTTCAATTCAGAAATTAGGAACAAAAATTCCATCTTTACAACATGTCTGTTTGATCTTCAGTCTTGACATAGTTTAGAAACATTGACTTAAACACCTGCACACACAATGGAATTTATGTTCTTAGTCTTGTTGAAAAGTTAACAAGTTTATCTATAAGTTCATCACATTGCTTATATTTCGAATTTCTGGCTGAAACATGCCCAAAATTGGCTTCCAATACAGACCTGGAAATCTGTCTGAAAAACAGATTTGACACACTTCACCAAATAATTCACCATAAATCACCTACTTAATATGTTTGCCTGAAATTTTATCTGTAAGTCCAAATCTACCATACCTACAACTTTCATTTAGGAAGTATTGTTAAATTCTTATTATAATTGGCTGATAACATCCATCTTGTAGGACTGCATGTACATTTCTTGTAAGCTGAAATGGTTAGATGGTGTGATAAATTGTGTATTCTTGCTATTCCACTCTCTATAATACATTATTATGTTTTCTACATGGAAGGCAGACTAATGATATGTTTTTCAATGGATTTGCAAATGTTTTTATGGACATACACGTCACGTTCACCACGTGTTTGTGAAAATGCCACAATGAAATGAAAGTTGAAAAATATGAGAAATGGGCTTGTAAACACTTGTGTTATGCAATACTGTGTGGAATAGTAATAATGGGGTCATGTAAAGCATGGTTTCATATGTTATGAGTGATGAATTGAAATGTCTATGTTGAAGGGCATGACACCTGGGTGCATGACCCATTTGATATGTGATTTGATTACGATGGAGGGCATGGCACTTCGGTGCATGACCCATGTTGCTATGAGTGTGGAATGTGAAACCATGCAACGTGTCCCCTTCAGTGCTATAAATAATGTTAAATGAAGTTTTAGAATGTCTCAATCCTCACTAAGGAGGGTGAGTTAGCAAAACCCGGGTTTTAGGTGGGATTTGAGTAAATTGTGGATATGAGGCCTGGACTGAGAAGTTGGGGGAAATGATTATGTGATATGTGATATTTATTCCCACTCGCCTTTACCGGGAGTGGAGGGGACATACGGAGGTTGTGTTATTATGGGAGAGCCTTACTCCTGCCAAGGACGGTGGAGCTGAGAGGCCCGGTGTCGTACAGTGCACGTGTCCACTGCGTCGTGTGATATATTCACCCCAAATTTGGGGTGGAGTCCAGTCCTGGTATCACACAGTTTATCCAAGTTCCAATTAATTCAATTATAAAATAATAAAATAAGAATTTATGTGTTACTCCTTCTGCTGGCAGCACTTTCCTTCCCTTTGCATGTTTCTTTGTGACTTTGTGTCATGCCTCAGGCACTTGCACTTATCTTATTAGATAATGGTTGCTTGAACACTTGTTTTATTATTATTATTATTTGTGCTAACCCTTTTCTTGCAGTAACTCGACATTGGATTGCAAGTATGATCCCCTTGTTTAACTATTTAAATTTCATTATGCTACTTTGTTATATGCCCTATTTCTCTTGTCTTGCCATTGTGGTTTGATAACCTTAGAATGGTGTTCCAAATCCAAGTTGGTTCCTACTGGGGCACGCGTTGACGTGCTCCTCCCTATTTTTCAGGTAGTAGGGGTAGCATGGTTAGTGATGGCTTGGAGTTGGGTAGTCTTGGTGTGAGCTGTAGCTGCGTAATATGACATGGTTGTCATAGGAGGTGGAGAGTGGCGGTGCATGTGTAGTGGTGCATTTGGGATATGTACGTAAATGAATGTTGTTATATAAATTTGTTGTTTTTGTTCTATGTTATTTATGAGTTGTTTGATATCTTATTGAAGCTGTACTTGTACTATCCCAGCATGTGCGCAGTGGCCTGCTTATTCAGTTTCTTCTTTCTCTCTCTTTTCCTCTCTCATCACCCCCACTCTTCAGGATACTTGGAAAAAAAATTTACTGCCGAGTATTCTGGGGAACGGGGCGTGATAGAAGATTTATATTGTATACTTTTCATAGAAAACACACCAAGCTTCACGCATTGATTGCTTAAATTTGAAGTACTGCTTTGTTGTCTGCTATCACTTCTGTTTGCATGAAATTATATGCTCACCTTCCCGGTTGACTGAATGTATGCCTTTTTGATATAACTGGATTAGTTTACTTTATGGATTCAAACTGGGTAGATTACATTACCCTGTTGAAAGTTGTCGTGCACATTCAAAAGAGTGAACTGAGCGTTGCATATTTTTCTTTCTCCACATATCTTGAACATTATTTCTATACTTAAAATCATTGGTGAATCTCCCTTTAGCAAATCTTATATTGGCATCTTTCCCTTACTATAAAGTCCAAGCTCCAATGCCCCAAAATCAAAAGGAAAAAAGAGAGGAATACATGCATATCTCTCTATCTTTGATTTGGAATTGTTATTGTGTATATTGGTCTATAAAAAAGAGAAAAAAAGAGAGAGAGAAAAAGAAAAATAGAGAAAAAGAGAAAAGAAAAACAAAAGAAGTTTATCCGTATATACATGACCCCATTTCTTTCTTTCTTTCTTCCCTCTTTTATTTTTCTTGGAGCTTCAAAATATGGGGAAAAGTCGTACTGTTTTATTTGATGCCACCACGCTTATAGATAAGCTTGGGGGAGAGGATCCAATGATATGTGGGAGAGTGACCACTTGTCTGTGCATGACTACCTAAGCTATGTAATTTTCTATACTCAGGGAGATTACTAGGAGTATTACGAAGTCCACAAAATGAAATTTGGCATGAATTTCATGAATACCATTTCTTTTTATTCGTATTGCTCCATATTGTGTGATGCCTCTTATACTCCAAATAAAAAGCAATCAATTGAAAAGAGTGTGATCTATGATTATGTATATTACTTTGGATGACTCAGACGACGCTAATTCTAGAATGATTTCATGTTTCATATCGTTTTGTTATTCTTGGTTTCTATATCGAATGCATTTATATATGATCATGATATCGAGATAAAAATCTTTGGCATGTTTTTATTCGTCGTGTGCTATTTGAGTAAGCAGCTCCATGTCCTGAGAAAATGATCTAGCGCCTCCCTTTTCGTTTTCAATTCTATCCTCTCTTTCCTTTTTCCTTATTTTTACCCTCCGGGCTCGCCTTTTTACTCAACTTCCTCGAGGACGAGTAAGAGGTAAGCTTGGAGGAGTTTGACCGCTCCTTATTTTACACCTTTTTTCTGCATGTTTGCATGTCATTTCGATCGCCCATATTACATTTTTCATGATTATTCGACGATATCGCGTTGCTTTTCACTATTTCTTGTTTTTGTCGGATTTCAGGAAATATGGAACGATCTGGAGCATAAATGAGATCATGGGACTTTCACGCATGCCTGAGCATCTCTCATGGCCTTATTGAGGAGCTAGCAGTGCTAGATGATGAGCGGAAGAGGAAGAAGTTCAATAGAATCGGCGAGGAGGTGAGGAGGAGAAGATAGAGCTCCAGAAACAGCCCCCTCGACCGAGCAGACAGCTCACTCGGCCGAGTGAAGGGACATACTCGACCGAGTACAACGGATACATGAGCACATTGAGTCAAAGTCCACTCGGGTGAGTGAAAAATCTCACTCGGCCGACTGAAGAAGTCCACTCGCCCGAGTACGACAGGGTTTTCCTCCTGAGATCTCAGCCGACTTTCTGAAGTTTGGACAAGATTAGCTGAAGACTCACTCGGCCGAGTGAGAAAGCCCACTCGACTGAGTAAAGAACTCCACTCGGCCGAGTGGAACAGAGCGACAGACCCCCAAAAACCCCAATATCTCTGTTTTTCTATAGGTCCGTCACTCAGCCGAGTGACATGTTCTACTCGGTCGAGTGGCGCAGTCTGCCTGTATTGCGAATTAAGGTTCTAGGCTGTGCCAGGGGCAAATCTGTCAGGATTTTCTGGCCGACTTTGGCTTGTATTTAAGCTAGTTTTCTTCCTAGTTTTAAGGGAGACCTAAAATTAGTTTTTAGCATATTTCAAATTGTAATCCTCAGCTGGAGATTGAAGATTGGAGATTTGGTTTGTTCTTTCTATCAAAATTTCTAGTTTTTGTGAATTGTTTTCTCTCAATCATGAATTGCTATATGTTTTTATTCGTTATTTCCGTGATTTCTATGATTAACTGCGAGTAGTTACGTCGTTCTAGGGCATGGGGATGAACCATATGGATCCGATTTTAGAATTGTGATGAACGAATTGATTTGTTGCTAGGATTGATAGACGGTTGGGTTATGATTGATTTACTACGAGTCGCTAGGAATTTCCATCGATTGGGGTTCGCAAGAGATTGGATTTCAATCAATGGGAAGGCCTAGATATTCGATTTAGGTTTATAATCGGGATTCTCTAGACTTGGTTTGCAAGAGATTGGACCAACGCTAGGATTTTTATTATAAATCTATACTCATATTCGTTTGCAAGAGATTGGATGAATATGAACTATCATAACCTAGATCGTAACTCGAGTTTGCACGAGAGTGGGCTCGAGGAGCGATTGGACGATGATGTCGATCTTCATGCTAGCGGCTTAGGTTAGGGTTTGCACGAGAGTAGGCCCTAACCTAGGTTGCTATGGACCGGCAATAGCACGAGAGCGTGAGCTTGGTTCTATATTCAGTTACCACTAGTTCACCTCAATTCAAACCTTGCAACATTGAGATTCACGATTCGCAAAAAAAAATAACGATCCGTAGTGGGGATTCCCTGGCCCTAGATGCTTTTATTATATAGAATTCCATTTATTAATTGAACGACTGTGACAATTTTCTCGAAACCATTCCATTCTACCACCGATAGCTAGGTGATTTTAATAGAGTACTGTCATTTGTCCTCCCTGTGTTCGATACCCGCTCGCCACTACACTTGCGCTTGCGGTAAAATTACAATCGTTTTTCGGGTGTATATCCGGGCGCGATCAATGGTTTCCTTATCATGCATTGAAAATATCACAAAACATTGTACATATACATGAAGCTTTGACAACTTTACCTGGGCTGTCCCTTCATGAGTAACTCGGAGATGGTTCCAAATTTGGCGTGTGGTTGTTCAATTTGACACCTTGTTGAATTTGGTATCATTCAATGCACATATAAGCGAGTTCATCGCCTTTGCATTGTTCGTCTCCGCAAGCACTTGAACAGGTATCCACTTTAGGTAATCTTCCTTAAGTGGGTCAACATACTCCTTCTCTACCGTATGCCAAAGAGAATCACTCTTTAGGAAGATGATCATCTTCGCCTTCCAATATCTATAACTGGACCCATTGAAGTGTAGAGGTCTAATTGTGGACTGGCCTTCCATGGTAAACGATGCCCCATTATAAGTAATGTTGTTTCTTGTGGTTGCTATAGTTTAAAAAACTAGTGCTGATACCATTTGTAAGATCTGAAAACTATAGGATAAAACACTAAAGGGGGTGAATAGTGCTTTATAAAACTTAATAAGGAATTTATGCCAAATTAAATAGCCCTTATGCAACCTATCCTATTCCAGCAACCCACTAGCAAATCCGCTAGTGATTAGTGTTTCCACTAATGTCCACTTGCCAAACTTGACAAGTGCAAAGTAATACAATTTTGTTCCACTTCCCACAAACCGGGAATGGACTACTCTCATAACTGAGAGGCACCTTTCTTCCACTTACCACAAACCGGGAATGAACTTCTCTCACACCCGAGAGGACTTCTCAAATATCAAGAGAAAACATTTAATCTAAATATGAAACAATTTCACAACCTATGCCTTGAATAATACTCTTAAGAATGAGGCAATAAAGGTGTGTGAGATGTGCTCTAAATGATGAGAGTGAGAGCACTTATTAACTTGAATAATACTCTTAAGAATGAGGCAATAAAGGTGTGTGAGATGTGCTCTAAATGATGAGAGTGAGAGCACTTACTAACTTGTCTCAAGATGAGTAGAAATGAATGCAAGAAGCTAATCATGAAAGATTTGGAGACAAGTTGATCTTTAAAGCTTGAGCTTGATTTGCTTTGCATGCTCATGAATGCTCTAGATGAGAAGTTAATGTCTTAAGAGTGTATTGAATGAAGTCTTAGATGCTTAGCTAACCTATCAACTCAAGACATTAAAGCCCTATTTATAAGCCATGGAAATCTGCTCAATTCAAACTGCTATTAACGTGCAGAAATCCTAGTACCAGTCTCCTGATGAAGAACGACCAGTCGGCTGTTGTATAGTTCTGACAGGCATTAAATACAGTCTAACAGACATATACCAGTCGTCTGAAGAAGACTTCACAGACATCTGGTCCATTATTTAGTCGTATGGCAGCAAGCCATCAGACGTCTGATCATACAAAAACTGGATAAGATAGTTACTGGAATAATTGGTCCGACTAACCAGGCGTCTGATGTTCATCATCCAGACGTCTGGTCAACTATTCCAGACGTTTGGTAATACAACATCAAGCATCTATTTCTGTCAGTCATAGAGGGCCGAGTTACTGTCTTTTCGGCTTGAACTAAACAGACATCTGATGTTCATCATCCAGGCGTCTGACGAATTGTTTAGACGTATGGAACTAGAACTTCAGGAGTTTGTTCCAAATAGAGTTTTGGATAACTATATGCATATGAGCATCAGGCGTCTAGAGGCCAAGCACCAGGCGCCTGTTGAAGGATGAAAAACTCTTCTTTAAGTTTATGCAAGTTCTAACCCTATGACACTCAATGATATATAATCTAAAGTGTTTTATGAGTGTTATGAGTGATATTCTAATGAGTCTATTCAAGGCTTAACATGCTAATTCAACTAAGAAGTAAAGTAAGAAAGATTTACATAGTGATCCCATTCACTTCCTATTGAATACCTTGAGGACTTTCATTGAGCTTGTGAAGTCTAACACTTCCTTGATAGCTAGATGAGTTTGTTGAGTTCAACACTTTGACTTCCTTGTAATTATTCCATGATTCGCATGCTTCATTGATTGATGTCCAAGCTTTCAGTCATCATCTTCATCGGATGTGCCTTTGTCCATAGTGATGATGCTCTTCTATAAAAAATGGGGATTATTCATAATTGATTATGTTTTTTATCATCAAAACCACATTGGGAGATCCAATATTCAACAGGATGGAGGCTAGGAACTTAGAGTAGGTGCTCAATATATAGGGTGATTCATTATTTGAGAGACTCTTGGTGATTTCTACCCATTTCTCTTGTCATTTGCACTCTTTCAATTATATTGTAATTGGGATGATTTTGTATATGAATTTCAGCTTTTTATCTATGATTGATTAGTTTTTGTTTGTGTGGGTTGTGATCTGATTTGGGTTGGTTTTGCTATTGAATTGAATTACCTCTTGTGCCACATTGTAGATCTATCATTCATCTTTGAGTTTTAATCTTATTATGCCATTAATATGTCTTGAGGAAGAATTTTAATGGTAGATGGTGTTTGATTGAATGCCCGAGAGGGGAATCTGCACCTATTGTTATAAAATCCTGGTGGATGGTTCTCTAATGCAATTGTTCTAATTAATTAGATTTTTTGTCTTGGACCGAGAGGATAGATGGATGATTTAATTGATTTAGTGACATTGCGCTTGTTATTGATTAATTTAATTGCTTATTTGGGGCCGAGAGGATGAAGAGTAATTGAATGAATTTAGAGATATCCAATTCTTGATTGCTACAAACAGATTGAACCCACAACCCATGCATTCCTCCTAGCTAACCTAATCGCCTACCTGGCTCTCTACCCCAAGTTATCTTAGGTTAGGATTATAGTATAACCAAACAATTTTTCTATCACCTCGTTAGTGAGGTGGCTATATCACCACCATTTCCCTTGTTCATTAATTGAGACCGTGAGTGTAGAACGACTTGTCCCCATGAATTCGACCATGGGCTCACCAGGAATTTACCACTTGCCGACATACTTAGAATCTTAAGTTGGAAGGAGAGTGTTAGAATCTTTAGGATTTAGGATGTTCCTAAGAAAATTTCTTTAAAGGAAACATATACATCATCGTCATCCAATAATATTACAGTCGTATTGTTATGTGCCCCACTCTTTTCCTTCATAAAATTTTTTGTGCTTAGTCCCTTGTATGATTCATGCTTATGCAATTTTTTCAGATTAATGCATTATATTCAAATTCTTGAAACCATGTTTAATATACGCCATTTATGATGCGAGTCCAAAATTCCATGAACTTCTTCTTTAAGATGGTTTGGATTAGTTTTATGCAAGCATTATGATGCATGAGTCATGGTAGGCCACTTGAGTAGATTAGTTTTCAATTTGATGGGATTTGGCCAAAGATATAAGTTTTGTTTATGCCTAAGGCATAGTTGGCTGATGTGTTGAATCATGGATGTCACGACCCGCTTCCCTAAAATGGAGGTGAGGCGTGAGAAGTCCGCTCAGACTTGGAGCTGTGAGGCCCCAGTCTGTAAAGCGTCTGGAAAACCAAGTATAGGTCCTTGCAATGCGTAGCAGAACAACAATAATAATAAAGAAAAGAGACAGATAAAATTATTTCCATCTCAGAATGTCCATAATAAATTTCAACATCACAGAAAAGCCACCAGGCTAAAAGAAAAGAGTCTAAAAGCCCCAGCATGGCCAACAAAAGTAAAAGTACAGAAGAGGAAAGGTGCAACGCACCGACAACATAACAACAGACTAAGCAGAAAGTAACGACGAAGGAAAACTCTACGACTGGTCGCCGGTGTCCTCGTACTCCATGTCAACAGTGGACCCAGGTTCAATCTCGACAAACTCCCCATCCTCAGCAACAGACTCTGGCTTAGCAACTAACATGCGACACCCAAAGAGACGAGGGCGCATGTCAGCAAAGTCTACAAAGACTTTGTGCAAGGAAACTAAAAGGAAAGTAAAACAACCTAGCAGTTCTAAAAATGTGCGATGACATGGCATTTTAAAGTATGAATGCAACATTAAATAAATGCGACAAGTATAACATGGCAGCAAGTTTAATAAGGCACAAGTACATCACGACATGGGTAGCAAAAGATACTAAACAATCACATGGATTTTACAAGTCAAGTAAACACGTCATGCTCAGAGATTACGCCTTTTGGCTAGAGTGGCTGTACGGGCCAACTCCTAAGCTCAAGTGATCGCTTATCCCTACCCCTCCACGTGTATCGGGCATTGGCTTTTGACCAACACATGTAGCCCGCTTCTGGATCACGAGCCAGGAAGTGTATTTGGCATAGGGTTGTGCCTGCAACGTAGGTGCCTAGCCTGAACAAGGAATTACCAGTAGCGTGTGCTACGAAAACAAACATTCAAGCATGAAATGATGCATGGCATGGCAAGATTACAAGTAAGGTGTGTACATGTAAGGAATTTAAACATCACAGACATGGCAGAGCAAAAGTAAAGTGCGTACAGATATGGAATTTAAACGTGGCAGGCGAAATGAATGAATGACATGGCAGGGTGTCAGATCTAGCTTCGTTGTCAAGCTAGATCTTAAAATTGCGTCTACGCGAGTATCATTTCGTCGCCTAGTCTCTTTTACGCCAAAACGGGGAATGGCCTAAGACATGGCCTAAAACACAAGTTTGGCAAGTTTCACTTGCCTGAAAACAACCAAGTCACGATCCTGCTCAATCAGTCCGAGTCTTCCTATGTGCTCAGATCCTCCAGCCTATAGTCCCAAATTGAATTATCTTTATTAGTGAATTACCAGATAATTAAAATACCGATTTTTATCTTGTTTAACATGGATGGATTGGGGGTCCTAAGTGTTCAGAAATTTACCTTTACACGACGCGAGAGCTACACTGGCGTCGGGTAGCGACGCCAGGGGTTGGATTCCTGCAGTGTGCACGGTACGGAGCGGTGGATACTCTTTCAATAAAATACGTGCATGAATGAGTTCGTGACGACGGCTAGAATAATTAGACAAGCCCTAAGATGTCTAGTGACCCAATTTTATTTAAGTTTGATATCCTAAGATGGGTGACACATCATTATTAACGTTACTAGCATGATATCATCATATTATTAAGTTATTAACTTGCTAGTTAAGTTAAATTGTCGACAATATCATCATCAAGGCAACCTAGCCTAATATTGCTAAGGGTAGTACACAATATATATATCCTATGGATTAAGCGTGTCAATATCAGTTTATAGGGTCCCCAATTGTTCGTTATCACTGTCCTACCATCATTAGTAAACTGAGATTAAAATTTCAGCGAAGATACTAACAATGGTGAAGCGATGATCCCACGAAGCTACCGGGAGATCGTGGCGAGTTGTCTACGGCTAGGAGAACGTCGCCACACACGAACAGCGACTAGGGAACGTCACAACGGCATGTGGGAGGGCTGTCGACAGCGGCACAGGGCTGTCGAGTGTCGTTGCGGAGATGAAACGTCACAGCGACACGATGAGAGTCGCTGCCGCAAAAATAGCGGCACAGAGGATGTTACGGGTAGTCTCCGGTGGTGTGAACGCCGTGGGGAGGAGGAGGATGTCGCGGGGAGTCGTTGGGGGTCTGCAGGCGTGGCGGCACCGCCGTGGAGGCCGCCGCGAAGAGCAGCTGCTGCTGCCGCTGCTACTGGGCGCTGCTGCGTGCATAGGGCGGTGCAGCTGTGGGTTCCAGCGGGCAGGCGGAGCTCCGACGGCCACGGCAGAGCTAGGGGCGAGGGGGCGGCGTCCCAGGGTCGGTGGGCGACGGTTGCTGCTGAGGAACACAAAGAAGGCCACGCTCGGGGGGTTTACGTGCGGAAAAAGATGTCGGTGGGAGTCGTGCAAGCTTGAGAAGATGAAGAGCTGGGCACAGTTTATTACGTCGCAACATGGAGTAGATGATAGGGCGGCGGCTGTGGGAAACAAAATATTCTAGGTTTTTATTAAAAGCTTAGGGTTTCTTATAATAGGAATAGGTTGACATCACGTGAGGTTGCCTAGGTCTTAGGTTATATGTGTTCTCTTATAGAGTTGTGTGTGAAAACAGTTGGGTGCGGCCTGATGGTGAAACGTGGGTTAAGGGTCTAGGGTTTTAGTTAGATAGGGTTAAAATGTTATAACAAAAAAATAATAATAAACCCTCACTCTCACCCAATTCTGGGTGTGGTTGCGGCCAAGAAAAATGAGGCCAGGTCAAAGTAATATAGGATGTATCATATTACTATTAATTAATTATTGGGGAAAGAACCAATGAAACTTACGGTTTAATCAATATAATAGATTGGGCAAAAAAAGTGAAAGTAGTTCAAACGAAGCCCAAAAATCGTAAGATAAATACTGGGGTGACCGGGACGACGAGAGAAAGTAGACAGAGAAGATGGATCACAATTTCAATGACGAGAAATGAAACTAAAAATAAAAAGGCCTCACGACAAAAGTGAAATTCGTGACGTCTCGTCAAACAAAGTCAAATCGTGGGAGAACGACCCGTGAAATGACGTTCCAAATTAATTCCACAATTTAATACTCTTCGAGAGGGTCACAATGGCATATCACACTATAGGGTTTGGTTACAGACAAAACCTAAAATAAATACGTGCACAAACAAGACTACGTGCACGTAAAGCGTATAAAGGATACGGGGTCCAAAGGCCACGGTAATTCCAAGTTGGGCACACGTCGGGGGTCGGCTTGCTAAGGATGCAACCAATGTGCTATGGCCCTATCAACTCAACAACATGACTCACAAACAAGGCAACAAAACCAATCAGGTACTCGAAATTGCTATACGCACAGCCTTATAACGAATAGTGAGTACCGGCCGTTACATCCTACCCACCTTAGAATAAAGTCCATCCTCTAACTTTCTAACTATAAGTATATCTCTAGCCAGACTAGTAGCTATCCCAATCACATCACACTATAATTCAAACCAGGTATAGTCATTACAAGTGCTTATATATGCACTAGGTAGTCAAACATTAACACTACTAACATGTATATAGTCACGCACATAATACACTCATATCTATCATAGTCTGTCAAATTTATACACATACTTCAATCATCATATAATCACGTACATCCCTATATAACTTTTAAACACTTATTACATACCATAGTCACCAATACTTATAACTAAGCACATACTTACCCTTGCATGGTGCACACCCACACACGCTAACCTTTCATTCATATATACCAATCATACCGTGATATACTCAGCACATCAACACACCTAGTTTAGCTAGCGCACATACAATCATGCAGGCAAGTCCTTAGAAATTAAGTATACCACAAGACCAACACTTATAACTATATACTGGTATAGCGACCCACAATCATGTGCGTAACACAACCAGGCACAAACAATCCTATCACTATTCATACATCATCCATCGCTATATTCATAGTACTACACGTAAACCACAGACATACGTAACATTATACTTAGAGTATACCCACTCAAGCTTGAGTGAGACTCAAAACAAATCTCGGAATACTCTATATATATAACATGGTATCTATACATATACCAATACCACTCCAATGTATACACATCTACCAAGATAACCTTATACATACCATAATGTCAATCACACTTAATATTTAGTCATGTAACACCACATAATTCAATTAATTTATATACCATAATAATATTACAGACATCAGCACATGTATAATTATAATACACTCCCTAATACTTGCATTTATCGTATAATCACACACATGTAACATATATATTCACACCATATCCATCTACCTATAATTAGTATACCAACACATCTACTTATCCATACGTAGTTAAGATATGCAATAATCGTGTACACCTCATGGTATACACGCACACAACATCCCGTAAAAGCAAGCAATACCAATCAAAACTATAATCCTATTACCATACGTATATCACATATATACTCATGCAGCAATTACATAACTACTTACGTCTAAGCACAATACATATCTACGTACGAGCACATATTCACACGTACTAACATATAAGTCATATAATAGGCCTACTCACTTAACTATAAATACACCTATTATCATTACACCTAACATTCACATGACTCACTAATATATAAATACATATCAAGCATTCACAAGTATCTTCGAACCACATACTCAACTAACAGATATTCCAACACAAATTCCTAAGTGATATAGCTATCCGCACATATATAATAACACCACCATATATACAACTTCACACATATATCACGATTAACACTGATTATACATACATAATACAAGAGTCAAATATTAATATCATAAGGTTTGCACGCTCATACGGGTCCACACACTCCCCCTATATGCATGCACCACCACGACATAACAACTTATACTAATGGGCCCACCAACTAAACTAAGGTTGACACAGGCAACGACAAGTACTAATGGCTAAACAAAAGGAAAGAAACCGAAGCCAAAAAGCGTAACGAACAAGATCGAAAGGAGCGACTTCAGATTAAGGTGAGGATAAGGAGATAGCTTGGTTAGGTGAATCAAGGGTATAATTGTGAATGTTTAAGTGGGAAAAAAAGATGTAATGATACTCTTATAGGATACAGGAAAATAGTGTGTATGAGATATAAGTTAAAATACGAAGAGTACAAAACCGGTCGTACCTCAAAAGTTGGAGTCCTCTTATGCATAGAAAAATATTGGTGGTCGATAAAATGAGTTGTTCGAAATAGGTTCGAGTCGTATATACATAATAAGAAAAATGGTTTATTGAAAATCATTATAAGGAAGAATAAGACATTCACACGAACATTAAAGACGTAGGTTAGAAAATATTATACGGCAGTGATTTAATATAATTTCAGCAAAAATTTCTAAATTCAAGGATTGGAATTAGATTTATTGAAATGTAGAAAATTTAAGCTCATGTTAAATGCTTTCAAAGTCTTTAAACTGGGGAGAAATTTAAAATAAATAATATTAAAACTACTTTTAGAGGAATCAGGATTTGCCAAAAGAAACGGTTTTATACAAAGATTTTGAAGTACGAGTACGACGTACCTAGAACTGATATATAAAAATAATTGAAGTTCTATTTAGCTTGAAAAAATATTTTTAAGGTATGTATGTTAAGCGGTTAAAATGAATCTCATAGTTTAGAAAAGATGGTATATCGAATTCTAAAATAGTAATAGGGTTTTAAGCCGAAATGCGAAAGTATATATCAGAAAATAGTTACGAGATAGTAATTAAACTTACAACCAATAGACTTCAAAATCTACGAAGGAAAAATTTTACTCAATCATAAAGTGAGGAATTAAATATATATGACGATGGTTTAAAAACAAAATTTATACTGAGCAAAACTTTTAATCAAGGGAAAACCCAAAACAACTTTCAAAGAATCATGTTTTGCAAGTGAGGACATTCGAAAGATCAACGATTAACGTAATGTGATGATCTTGTGGATCGAGGCAAGGAATATGGTCGCATGATCGAAACATAAACACGCCTAGGTTATGACTCAGGAAAATCTACAGAAAACTCCTACGGTCGGCCAACTAAAGATTAGGAAACTTGGCGCTAAGACTTTCTAAGGAACTAGACTGTAATGAACTGCGTCCGGCTTGGCTCGAAATCGATGAACCGAGCGAACGACTAGAGGAATTCTAGAAGTCTATCATGGTCAGAGCTAAACAAGAACCACTACGGTAACTCCTAAGACGGTTATATCGATCTCTAGTATGGAGTCTAGCTAACAATCAGGAACCTCTAACTAGCCAGCACAGACGTCTAACTAAGTCTTACTATAGTCCTGATCTATGGATTTCCCTACTAAGCTAAGGCAGATGTTCGGGCAACACGTCTATCAGTCACCTAAGACATAGGAAACGATGAAAATTAGACTCAGGGCTTATGATTTGGATGTTTTAATTTATTTAATGGATGTTCTATAATTATTATCGTTGTTCCGATAATTCGTAGTTGCAGTGACCTGCATGGGCCACCAATAAAACCTGTCCCGACACGCTTCCCTAAAATGGAGGCGAGGCGTGAGAAGTCCGCTCAGACTTGGAGCTGTGAGGCCCCAGTCTGTAAAGCGTCTGGAAAACCAAGTATAGGTCCTTGCAATGCGTAGCAGAACAACAATAATAATAAAGAAAAGAGACAGATAAAATTATTTCCATCTCAAAATGTCCATAATAAATTTCAACATCACAGAAAAGCCACCAGGCTAAAAGAAAAGAGTCTAAAAGCCCCAGTATGGCCAACAAAAGTAAAAGTACAGAAGAGGAAAGGTGCTACGCACCGACAACCTAACAACAGACTAAGCAGAAAGTAACGAAGAAGGAAAACTCTACGACTGGTCGCCAGTGTCCTCGTACTCCACGTCAGCAGTGGACCCAGGCTCAATCTCGACAAACTCCCCGTCCTCAGCAACGGACTCTGGCTCATCAACTAACATGCGACACCCAAAGAGACGAGGGCGCATGTCAGCAAAGTCTACAAAGACTTTGTGCAAGGAAACTAAAAGGAAAGTAAAACAACCTAGCAGTTCTAAAAATGTGCGATGACATGGCATTTTAAAGTATGAATGCAACAATTAAATAAATGCGACAAGTATGACATGGCAGCAAGTTTAATAAGGCACAAGTACATCATGACATGGGTAGCAAAAGCTACTAAACAATCACATGGATTTTACAAAAGTGGATGTACGCCTTTTGGCTAACTCCTTTACAAAAAGCTACTAAACAATGACAAGTAAACACGTCATGCTCAGAGATTACGCCTTTTGGCTAGAGTGGATGTACGGGCCAACTCCTAAGCTCAAGTGATCGCTTATCCCTACCCCTTCACGTGTATCGGGCATTGGCTTTTGACCAACACATGTAGCCCGCTTCTGGATCACAAGCCAGGAAGTGTATTTGGCATAGGGTTGTGCCTGCAACGCAGGTGCAGCCTGAACAAGGAAGTACCAGTAGCGTGTGCTACGAAAACAAACATTCAAGCATGAAATGATGCATGGCATGGCAAGATTACAAGTAAGGTGTGTACAGGTAAGGAATTTAAACATCACAGACATGGCAGAGCAAAAGTAAAGTGCGTACAGATATGGAATTTAAATGTGGCAGGTGAAATGAATGAATGACATGGCAGGGTGTCAGATCTAGCTTCTTTGTCAAGCTAGATCTTAAAATTGCGTCTACGCGAGTATCATTTCGTCGCCTAGTCTCTTTTACACCAAAACGGGGAATGGCCTAAGACATGGCCTAAAACACAAGTTTGGCAAGTTTCACTTGCCTGAAAACAACCAAGTCACGATCCTGCTCAATCAGTCCGAGTCTTCCTATGTGCTCAGATCCTCCAGCCTACAGTCCCAAATTGAATTATCTTTATTAGTGAATTACCAAACAATTAAAATACTGATTTTTATCTTGTTTAACATGGATGGATTGGGGGTCCTAAGTGTTCAGAAATTTACCTTTACACGACGCGAGAGCTACACTGGCGTCGGGTAGCGACGCCAGGGGTTGGATTCCTGCAGTGTGCACGGTACGGAGCGGTGGATACTCTGTCAATAAAATACGTGCACGAATGAGTTCGTGACGACGGCTAGAATAATTATACAAGCCCTAAGACGTCTAGTGACCCAATTTTATTTAAGTTTGCTATCCTAAGATGGGTGACACATCATTATTAACGTTACTAGCATGATATCATCATATTATTAAGTTATTAACTTGCTTGTTAAGTTAAATTGTCGACAATATCATCATCAAGGCAACCTAGCCTAATATTGCTAAGGGTAGTACACAATATATATATCCTATGGATTAAGCGTGTCAATATCAGTTTATAGGGTCCCCGATTGTTCGTTATCGCTGTCCTACCCTCATTAGTAAACTGAGATTAAAATTTTAGCGAAGATACTAATAGTGGTGAAGCGATGATCCCACGAAGCTACCGGGAGATCGTGGCGAGTTGTCTACGGCTAGGAGAACGTCGCCACACACGAACAGCGACTAGGGAACGTCACAACAGCGTGTGGGAGGGCTGTCGACAGCGGCACAGGGCTGTCGAGCGTCGTTGCGGAGAAGAAACGTCGCAGCGACGTGATGAGAGTCGCTGCCACAAAAACAGCGTCACGGAGGCTGTTACGGGTGGTCTCCGATGGTGTGAACACCGTGGGAGGAGGAGGAGGTCGCAGGGAGTCATTGGGGGTCTGCGGGCGTGGTGGTGCTACCATGGAGGCCGCCGCGAAGAGCAGCAGCAGCTGCCGCTGCTACTGGGCGTTGCTGCGTGCATAGGGCGGTGCAGCTGTGGGTTCCAGCGAGCAGGCGGAGCTCCGGCGGCCACGGCGGAGCTAGGGGCAAGGGGTCGGCATCCCAGGGTCGGTAGGCGGTGATTGCTGCTAAGGAACGCAAAGAAGGCCTCGCTCGGGGGGGTTTGCATGCGGAAAAAGATGGCGGCGTCAGTCGTGCGAGCTTGAGAAGATGAAGAGCTGGGCACGGTTTATTACGTCGCAGCATGGAGTAGATGATAGGGTGGCGGCTGCGGGAAACAAAATATTCTAGGTTTTTATTAAAAGCTTAGGGTTTCTTATAATAGGAATAGGTTGACATCATGTGAGGTTGCCTAGGTCTTAGGTTATATGTTGTAATGACCACTTCCGGTCGTGAGTATTTTTAGCGCGTATTGTTGTTTCGTGGGCGTATTTTCGTTTTTGATTTTTATTACTATCTTCCATAGCTCAGACCCGTGACGGAACCTCATTTTCATGACCCTCTCGAAAGCGCGATCACCTCGATATTTTCTTTATATTTTTCCGATGCCCGGAGGTGAAGTTGTAAAAAATCGGTTTATCAATATTAACATCATTCTTAACATTCTTTTAAGAATTCAAAACGTCATTCACGCAACAACCCCAGGCTTAAAAAAAGGGGAAGAAGCCCAGTCTAAATTATGAAATGTTTTGTACGGTTGTGTTTGTATTTCAAAAAAAACCAAGTAATATAGTTAAGATTTTTTTTATAACCAAACAAATCCTAACCTAATATCATGCTGCTAGTACGAGGGCAATCAAATTAAAGTCTGTTTAATAAATCTAATATTTTAAACTAACCGACTCTATTCCATCTTATCACCTATCCTAACAGTACAACCTCTCTCTCTCCTACGTACTCTCTCCCCTACCCTACTCCACAAACTCCTGCTCTACAAAATGAACACAGGGCTTCCAACGTTCCCATGCTCCTCTGTAAAAAAACAAAAAAAACAAAGAAACCCAACGAGGCCTCCATTTCTTTTCCAAGCAACCGAAACCCCAGACATATTCTGGCAAACCCAAAGCCTTGCTAGGCCTCACGTGCACCCATCTTTCCCTGCAAATGATAAACACCCTAGACCTCTCAGTAACCTACATCCCTCTATCTTCCTATATATAGCTAGAGCTATCTAAACCTAGGGTTCCTAAAAACTCTAAGCCGCACAAAATCGACAGCAAGCCAACCTAACCTATCTACAGACCCCGGCCTCTTTCTTCTTCCTCGCGTCAACCCCCCTATCTCCTCTCCACGCCATCACACGGACCTGAGCCACCACATGCGCAACCGCCCCTCCGGCCTCCCTACTGCCCAAGCCCCGACGGCGGACCCCCCAACCTCCCGCTCGATGCCCTCCCGCTGCCCAAACGCCACCAGATCCCACCATTTTTCTCCTCCCTCTTTCCTTTCTCTCTCCCCGAGCGGTCCCAGTCATCGGCGCCACCTCCTTTCCCCGAGATCCAGACGTCGACAACCCACAATCCGCAGCATCGCAGTCGTGGGTCTGCCCTCTGTCGCCGGTCGAAACAACGGCACACCGCCGTTGTTCCTTGATGCCGCCCCCACAATCGCTTGCCACCACGGCCTGACCACGCTGCAGAACCCTAACGACCCGGTGCCCCCTGTCCTCGTGTGCAACCGCCAGCCTCCTCTGCGCGATCAGCTTACTTCTGCCTGCAGCAAGGAAACGAAGCCGCCCAGTTCTCCTCCTCCCTCACGTTCGACGCCTCCCAGATCTCTTCCCTCGCAGACGCCGGTAGTCCAAGCCTGACGCCAGAACTCCCCTCTCGCCGGAGTTCTCTCCCTCCGGCCACCATAGATCCCGACGCCCTCCGCCGTTCGATGCGCTACCGACCTCTCACCACGCCCCCTCCACTCGGGATCTCTCCGACCACCCCTCCCTGACGTTCGAGAGCCGAACGCCCCGACGGCTCCCACAGCCTACAGCCCGAGGCAATACGTAGGGACGGTGATTTTCTTTGCATGCTTACCTTGCAACAGCAATTGTTAAGGTTTGAGTGCTACATGTTTGGTAAATAAATGTATATGAGGGCATGTGGCAGTGAGTACTCATCTGTTACTTTAGGATTTGTAAGTCATCTTATTGTTTATTAATTATTATATAGGTATATAATTTATATTTCTTAGACACTAATATATGTTACATATTAAGCTATGGTTAGGTACTATGTTAGTATAATTTGTTACATTACTACTGTTACTTATACTATATTTTATAACTTATTAAGTTATACCGTTAGTATAATATGTAAACAGTGTATTTGTAAGATAGTTTTTATTATTTTAATTGATTAAGAAGTTTTATTTGATACCGTAAATCTGATGGCGCAGATATAATACGTCTTGCATCGCGACCCGTTACTGCTTCCAGACCCGACACCAGATCTATGCGTGACTGTCGTACAAGGTTAGTCCCCTAACTCGTAGAAACCCACACCATAGCAAAACTGAGCCCTAACTAAAATCAGACAACTGTAACTAAATTTACTTTCTGCTCCCTTAAAACGATGTGGAACCGTAGATCGACGATCAGACTTTTTGACTGTGCATATAGGATAGAATCGTCGGATAGGATGAACGTACATTTTGACATGGGACTGTTAGGGTAGCCACGTCTAACCTAGAAACGAACCCTAATAGGACTTGATGAAATTGCGACCTGACACCGTCACCGTGACCTGTTTCAGACGGACGACCGCAGACGCGACGACTGGACGAGACGTCCCGGACTGAAGACAAACTCGCCATCACAGGCAAGTGTACCCACTTGTGTTTTTGACAACGTCTTGGTCTTAAATTGTTAGAACTGTTAGACTGTGAGTGTTTAGAACTAGACGTGAAATGATAGCGTCCGGATCGCCCTGACGACTTATACTTGACGACAAAGTCTAAGCTCGACAACAACAATTTTGACACCGTAGGATTGTCTTGTGTGTGTGTGCGTGTGGACACCCTAGAATAACATCTCCCGTACACTGGTCGTGTCATGTCACTGTTACACAAAAAGCCTTCGGGCGTTTCAGATGCTTCCCGAGCGAAAGTGATCTCCGTGATACAAAAAGCCTTCGGGCGTTTCAGATGCTTCCCGAGTGGAAGTGATCTCCGTGATACAAAATGCCTTCGGGCGTTTCAGATGCTTCCCGAGCGGAAGTGATCTCCGTGATACAAAAAGCCTTCGGGCGTTTCATATGCTCTCTTTGCGGGAGTGATCTCCGTGATACAAAAAGCCTTCGGGTGTTTCAGATGCTCTCCTTACGGGAGTGATCTCCGTGATACAAAAAGCCTGCGGGCGTTTCAGGTGCTTCCCTAGCGGAAGTGATCTCTGTACTTCTTGTCCTGAGTTTCTGGGTTTGGGGTAGGGTTGAGCGTGCGCACGGGGAGAGGGTCTGATCCCCCTCAACCCGTAAGGCGTGAACCCTTCGTGTCTCAGGTGTCGTGTCCTGTCCGTCTCGTCGTGTCTATTTCCGTCTTGTCCTGACACCTTTAGGATAGTCCCGTAGTCGGTAGCACACGCTACGACTACTACTTGTCACGTTTTACTTCCCTGCTGCGTTTACTTTCTGTTGTCATCCAGTTATAACCTCAGCATGCTAATCAACCAGTAAACCATTGTTTAATAGTTAGTGCACTTGCAGTAGAGTCTAACCCTTCTTGTAGACTTTACCTGACTTACAGTTCCTTTTCTCTTGGGTACTGTACGTCAGGTGTTGAGCCAGAGTTCGTGGACGAGGCTGACTCACTGGAGTACGAGGAGCTGAGGACGTCGACCCAGAGTACGTGCCTGACGAGGACCAGACCTTGAGGTCTTTTTAGTCGTCACTTTCAGAGGTTAATACTTTTAGTTTGCTTTTAGATAGTTTGTTGCCATGCTTAGGCTTCTTTTTAGACTTTGTACTCGCTGGATATTATAACTCTAATTTAATGAATGTCATTTCCTTTCTGTACTTCCTATTGTTCCGAATTTTATTAATGCAAGAACCTGAAAATTTTAAAATGGTACCCCCTACAGACGCTTATTGGGTCCGAGCTTCACAGCTCCGGCCCAAGCGGGCCTTTATCACGCTTTGCCTCCGTCGTTTTGGGAAGCGGAGCGTGACATATGTGTTCTCTTATAGATTTGTGTGTGAAAATAGTTGGGTGCAGCCTGATGGTGAAACGTGGGTTAAGGGTCTAGGGTTTTAGTTAGATAGGGTTAAATGTTATAACAAAAAAATAATAATAAACCCTCACTCTCACCCAATTCTGGGTGTGGTTGCGGCCAAGAAAAATGAGGCCAGGTCAAAGTAATATAGGATGTATCATATTACTATTAATTAATTATTGGGGAAAGAACCAATGAAACTTAGGGTTTAATCAATATAATAGGTTGGGCAAAAAAAGTGAAAGTAGGTCAAACGAAGCCCAAAAATCGTAAGATAAATACTGGGGTGACCGGGACGACGAGAGAAAGAAGGCAGAGAAGACGGATCACAATTTCAATGACGAGAAACGAAACTAAAAATAAAAAGGCCTCACGACAAAAGTGAAATTCGTGACGTCTCGTCAAACAAAGTCAAATCGTGGGAGAACGACTCGTGAAATGACGTTCCAAATTAATTCCACAATTTAATACTCTTCGAGAGGGTCACAATGGCATATCACACTATAGGGTTTGGTTACAGACAAAGCCTAAAACAAATACGTGCACGAACAAGACTACGTGCACGTAAAGCGTATAAAGGATACGGGGTCCAAAGGCAACGGTAATTCCAAATTGGGCACACGTCAGGGGTCGGCTTGCTAAGGATGCAACCAATGTGCTATGGCCCTATCAACTCAACAACATGACTTACATACAAGGCAACAAAACCAATCAGGTACCCGAAATTGCTATACGCACAGCCGTATAACGAATAGTGAGTACCAGCCGTTACATCCTACCCACCTTAGAATAAACTTCGTCCTCTGACTTTCTAACTATAAATATATCTCTAGCCAGACTAGTAGCTATCCCAATCACATCACACTATAATTCAAACCAGGTATAGTCATTACAAGTGCTTATATATGCACTAGGTAGTCAAACATTAACACTACTAACATGTATATAGTCACGCACATAATACACTCATATCTATCATAGTCTGTCAAATTTATACACATACTTCAATCATCATATAATCACGTACATCCCTACATAATTATTAATCACTTATTACATACCATAGTCACCAATACTTATAACTAAGCACATACTTACCCGTGCATGGTGCACACCCACACACGCTAACCTTTCATTCATATATACCAATCATACCGTGATATACTCAGCACATCAACACACCTAGTTTAGCTAGCACACATACGATCACGCAGGCAAGTCCTTAGAAATTAACTATACCACAAGACCAACACTTATAACTATATACTGGTATAGCGACCCACAATCATGTGCGTAACACAACCAGGCACAAACAATCATATCACTATTCATACATCATCCATCTCTATATTCATAGTACTACACGCAAACCACAGACATACGTAACATTATACTTAGAGTATACCCACTCAAGCTTGAGTGAGACTCAAAACACATATCGGAATACTCTATATACGTAACACGGTATCTATACATATACCAATATCACTCCAATGTATACACATCTACCAAGATAACCTTATACATACCATAATGTCAATCACACTTAATATTTAGTCATGTAACACCACATAATTCAATTACTTTATATACCATAATAATATTACAGACATCAGCACATGTATAATTATAATACACTCCCTAATACTTGCATTTATCGTATAATCACACACATGTAACATATATATTCACACCATATCCATCTACCTATAATTAGTATACCAACACATCTACTTATCCATACGTAGTTAAGATATGCAATAATCGTGTACACCTCATGGTATACACGCACACAACATCCCGTAAAAGCAAGCAATACCAATCAAAACTATAATCCTATTACCATACGTATATCACATATATACTCATGCAGCAATTACATAACTACTTACGTCTAAGCACAATACATATCTACATACGAGCACATATTCACACGTACTAGCATATAAGTCATTTAATAGGCCTACTCACTTAACTATAAATACACCTATTATCATTACACCTAACATTCACATGACTCACTAATATATAAATACATATCAAGTATTCACAAGTATCTTCGAACCACATACTCAACTAACAGATATTCCAACACAAATTCCTAAGTGATATAGCTATCCGCACATATATAATAACACCACCATATATACAACTTCACACATATATCACGATTAACACTGATTATACATACATAATACAAGAGTCAAATATTAATATCATAAGGGTTGCACGCTCATACGGGTCCACACACTCCACCTATATGCATGCACCACCACGACATAACAACTTATACTAATGGGCCCACCAACTAAACTAAGGTTGACACAGGCAACGACAAGTACTAATGGCTAAACAAAAGGAAAGAAACCGAAGCCAAAAAGCGTAACGAACAAGATCGAAAGGAGCGACTTCAGATTAAGGTGAGGATAAGGAGATAGCTTGGTTAGGTGAATCAAGGGTATAATTGTGAATGTTTAAGTGGGAAAAAAAGATGTAATGATACTCTTATAGGATACAGGAAAATAGTGTGTATGAGATATAAGTTAAAATACGAAGAGTACAAAACCGGTCGTACCTCAAAAGTTGGAGTCCTCTTATGCATAGAAAAATATTGGTGGTCGATAAAATGAGTTGTTCGAAATAGGTTCGAGTCGTATATACATAATAAGAAAAATGGTTTATTGAAAATCATTATAAGGAAGAATAAGACATTCACACGAACATTAAAGACGTAGGTTAGAAAATATTATACGGCAGTGATTTAATATCATTTCAGCAAAAATTTCGAAATTCAAGGATTGGAATTAGATTAATTGAAATGTAGAAAATTTAAGCTCATGTTAAATGCTTTCAAAGTCTTTAAACTGGGGAGAAATTTAAAATAAATAATATTGCAACTACTTTTAGAGGAATCAGGATTTGCCAAAAGAAACGGTTTTATACAAAGATTTTGAAGTACGAGTACGACGTACCTAGAACTGATATATAAAAATAATTGAAGTTCTATTTAGCTTGGAAAAATATTTTTAAGGTATGTATGTTAAGCGGTTAAAATGAATCTCATAGTTTAGAAAAGATGGTATATTGAATTCTAAAATAGTAATAGGGTTTTAAGCCGAAATGCGAAAGTATATATCAGAAAATAGTTACGAGATAGTAATTAAACTTACAACCAATAGACTTCAAAATCTACGAAGGAAAAATTTTACTCAATCATAAAGTGAGGAATTAAATATATAAGAAGATGGTTTAAAAACAAAATTTATATTGAGCAAAACTTTTAATCAAGGGAAAACCGAAAACAACTTTCAAAGAATCAAGTTTTGCAAGGGAGGACATTCGAAAGATCAACGATTAACGTAATGTGATGATCATGTGGATCGAGGAAAGGAATATGGTCGCATGATCGAAACATAAACACGCCTAGGTTATGACTCAGGAAAATCTACGGAAAACTCCTACGGTCGGCCAACTAAGACTTTCTAAGGAACTAGACTGTAATGAACTACGTCCGGCTTGGCTCGAAATCGATGAACCGAGCGAACAACTAGAGGAATTCTAGAAGTCTATCATGGTCAGAGCTAAACTAGAACCAGTACGGTAACTCCTAAGACGGTTATATCGATCTCTAGTATGGAGTCTAGCTAACAATCAGGAACCTCTAACTAGCCAGTACAGACGTCTAACTAAGTCTTACTATAGTCCTGATCTATGGATTTCCCTACTAAGCTAAGGCAGATGTTCGGGCAACACGTCTACCAGCCACCTAAGACATAGGAAACGATGAAAATTAGACTCAGGGCTTATGATTTGGATGTTTTAATTTATTTAATGGACGTTCTATAATTATTATCGTTGTTCCGATAATTCGCAGTTGTAGTGACTTGCATGAGCCACCAATAAAACCTGTCACGACCCGCTTCCCTAAAATGGAGGCGAGGCGTGAGAAGTCCGCTCAGACTTGGAGCTGTGAGGCCCCAGTCTGTAAAGCGTCTGGAAAACCAAGTATAGGTCCTTGCAATGCGTAGCGGAACAACAATAATAATAAAGAAAAGAGACAGATAAAATTATTTCCATCTCAGAATGTCCATAATAAATTTCAACATCACAGAAAAGCCACCAGGCTAAAAGAAAAGAGTCTAAAATCCCCAGCATGGCCAACAAAAGTAAAAGTACAGAAGAGAAAAGGTGCTACGCACCGACAACATAACAACAGACTAAGCAGAAAGTAACGACGAAGGAAAACTCTACGACTGGTCGCCGGTGTCCTCGTACTCCACGTCAGCAGTGGACCCAGGCTCAATCTCAACAAACTCCACGTCCTCAGCAACGGACTCTGGCTCAGCAACTAACATGCGACACCCAAAGAGACGAGGGCGCATGTCAGTAAAGTCTACAAAGACTTTGTGCAAGGAAACTAAAAGGAAAGTAAAACAACCTAGCAGTTCTAAAAATGTGCGATGACATGGCATTTTAAAGTATGAATGCAACAATTAAATAAATGCGACAAGTATGACATGGCAGCAAGTTTAATAAGGCACAAGTACATCATGACATGGGTAGCAAAAGCTACTAAACAATCACATGGATTTTACAAAAGTGGATGTACGCCTTTTGGCTAACTCCTTTACAAAAAGCTACTAAACAATGACAAGTAAACACGTCGTGCTCAGAGATTACGCCATTTGGCTAGAGTGGATGTACGGGCCAACTCCTAAGCTCAAGTGATCGCTTATCCCTACCCCTCCACGTGTATCGGGCATTGGCTTTTGACCAACACATGTAGCCCTCTTCTGGATCACGAGCCAGGAAGTGTATTTGGCATAGGGTTATGCCTGCAATGCAGGTGCCTAGCCTGAACAAGGAAGTACCAGTAGCGTGTGCTACGAAAACAAACATTCAAGCATGAAATGATGCATGGCATGGCAAGATTACAAGTAAGGTGTGTACATGTAAGGAATTTAAACATCACAGACATGGCAGAGAAAAAGTAAAGTGCGTACAGATATGGAATTTAAACGTGGCAGGCGAAATGAATGAATGACATGGCAGGGTGTCAGATCTAGCTTCGTTGTCAAGCTAGATCTTAAAATTACGTCTAGGCGAGTATCATTTCGTCGCCTAGTCTCTTTTACGCCAAAACAGGGAATGGCCTAAGACATGGCCTAAAACACAAGTTTGACAAGTTTCACTTGCCTGAAAACAACCAAGTCACGATCCTGCTCAATCAGTCCGAGTCTACCTATGTGCTCAGATCCTCCAGCCGACAGTCCCAAATTGAATTATCTTTATTAGTGAATTACCAGACAATTAAAATACTGATTTTTATCTTGTTTAACATGGATGGATTGGGGGTCCTAAGTGTTCAGAAATTTTCCTTTACACAACGCGAGAGCTACACTGGCGTCGGGTAGCGACGCCAGGGGTTGGATTCCTGCAGTGTGCACGGTACGGAGCGGTGGATACTCTGTCAATAAAATACGTGCACGAATGAGTTCGTGACGACGGCTAGAATAATTATACAAGCCCTAAGACGTCTAGTAACCCAATTTTATTTAAGTTTGCTATCCTAAGATGGGTGACACATCATTATTAACGTTACTAGCATGATATCATCATATTATTAAGTTATTAACTTGCTAGTTAAGTTAAATTGTCGACAATATCATCATGAAGGCAACCTAGCCTAATATTGCTAAGGGTAGTACACAATATATATATCCTATGGATTAAGCGTGTTAATATCAATTTATAGGGTCCCGATTGTTCGTTATCGCTGTCCTACTATCATTAGTAACTGAGATTAAAATTTTAGCGAAGATACAACCCGTGGTGAAGCGATGATCCCACGAAGCTACCGGGAGATCGTGGCGAGTTGTCTATGGCTAGGAGAACGTCGCCACACACGAACAGCGACTAGGGAACGTCACAACTGCGTGTGGGAGGGCTGTCGACAGCGGCACAGGGCTGTCGAGCGTCGTTGCGGAGAAGAAATGTTGCAGCGACGTGATGAGAATCGTTGCCGCAAAAACAGCGGCACGGAGGCTGTTACGGGTGGTCTCCGATGGTGTGAACACCGTGGGGAGGAGGAGGAGGTCGCGGGGAGTCGTTGGGGGTCTGCGGGCGTGGCGGCGCCGTCGTGGAGGCCACCGCGAAGAGCAGCTGCTGATGCCGCTGCTACTGGGCGCTGCTGCGTGCGTAGGGCGGTGCAGCGGTGGGTTCCAGTGGGCAGGCGGAGCTCCGGCGGCCACGGCAGAGCTAGAGGCGAGGGGGCAGCGTCCCAGGGTTGGTGGGCAGCGGTTGCTGCTGAGGAACACAAAGAAGGCCATGCTCGGGGGGGTTTGCGTGCGGAAAAAGATGGCGGCGGGAGTCGTGTGAGCTTGAGAAGATGAAGAGCAGGGCACGGTTTATTACGTCGCAGCATGTAGTAGATGTTAGGGCGGCGGCTGTGGGAAACAAAATATTCAAGGTTTTTATTAAAAGCTTAGGGTTTCTTATAATAGGAATAGGTTGACATCACGTGAGATTGCCTAGGTCTTAGGTTATATGTGTTCTCTTATAGAGTTGTGTGTGAAAACAGTTGGGTACGGCCTGATGGTGAAACGTGGGTTAAGGGTCTAGGGTTTTAGTTAGATAGGGTTAAAATGCTATAACAAAATAATAATAATAAACCCTCACTCTCACCCAATTCTGGGTGTGGTTGCGGCCAAGTAAAATGAGGTCAGGTCAAAGTAATATAGGATGTATCATATTCCTATTAATTAATTATAGGGGAAAGAACCAATGAAACTTAGGGTTTAATCAATATAATAGGTTGGGTAAAAAAAGTGAAAGTAGGTCAAACGAAGCCCAAAAATCGTAAGATAAATACTGGGGTGACCGGGACGACGAGAGAAAGAAGATAGAGAAGACGGATCACAATTTTGATGGCGAGAAACGAAACTAAAAATAAAAAGGCCTCACGACAAAAGTGAAATTCGTGACGTCTCGTCAAACAAAGTCAAATCGTGGGAGAACGACCGGTGAAATGACGTACCAAATTAATTCCATAATTTAATACTCTTCGAGAGGGTCACAACGACATATCACACTATAGGGTTCGGTTACAGACAAAGCCTAAAATAAATATGTGCATGAACAAAACTACGTGCACGTAAAGGGAATACGGGGTCCAAAGGTGACGGTAATTCCAAATTGGGCACACGTCGGGGGTCGGCTTGCTAAGTATGCAACCAATGTGCTACGGCCCTATCAACTCAACAACATGACTCACAAACAAGGCAACAAAACCAATCAGGTACCCGAAATTGCTATACGCACAGCCGTATAACGAATAGTGAGTGCCGGCCGTTACAATGGAAAGAAATGAAAAATTGAAATGAAAAGAAATGAAATGAAAGGAATAAAGTGCATCGTTCTTCTAGTTTTGATTGAGTAGGTGGGTCCTCGTGCCTCAAGAAGCTGTGCGGATTAGCGTCGAAAGATAGAATTTAGAAGAGTGCACCAGATATGAATAAATGAATTTTAGGTGATTTGGGTTAGTAGGTCCGAGGGGTCCTTCTTGGCCAAATGCCCTAAAATCGTTCGATTTGTGAGTCATTGACTGAATACTCATTATGTAATGCCCCGCTTCCAAAAGACACTAGAAGTGAGAACGTTACGAGGCCCGCATGAACTGGAGCGGTGAGGCTCGAGTTCAATAAGCGTCTGTGATAAAAACACAGGGCACGTCATTGCATGTATTTCAGAATAATAAGAATTATTCATAATTTAAAGCCACATCCAGATTTAAAAATGTCCATACACGAAATCAAACGTCAAGCCACGGCTGGGCCAAAGTAACAACAAGGAGAAACGTACACTACACGTCAACTGAAAGTAAACTAAGAGAAAATAGCAACGGTGTGAGTCCACTAGTCCTCTGCAGGGAGAGACTCGAAGTCTACGACGAACTCCTCTAAGTCAGGTGTCTCGTAAGGATCCTCCTGGTACTTAGGCTCGGGATCTGACATACATCCAAAAACAAGAATGTATGTCAGCAAGGGTCTGCAAGAAGAGATTAGAAAACCCAAGGCAAGATATACAAAATGATATTGAATTTAAGAGGCATTAATAAATTTGACGAGATATCAACAACGAGTTTAAACATGCCGGTTATAAGATGAAATAAAGTAAGACACTCCTATCATGCAGTTCTAGGCAGTTTAACAAGTAAAGTAAAGATTTTCTTTTGATTCATTAGCATGTCAATTTTACTGAGACAACAATTTCAAGTTCCATGTTAATATTTCACATCTATCATAGGGTTCTCGCCTCTAGGTCGTGATGAGTTAATCGTTCTTCTCACGGGGGTTTACCGTGATTGACGCTACCCCACCGCATGCGAGTGGTGCTCTTGAAAAGAGGACCCCTTCATACGCATAGTGGCCACTCAACCCTAACCCCACCCCAGATTTGTGCTGGAACACGAGCCAGCCTAGTCGACTCACACGACATCACGAAGTCACGATTTCGCCTTCGAGGCGCACGATTTCACGATGTCACACATTTGTTAAATATTCTAAGACATGCAGCAATTTAATTATATCATCATTTATTATTTTACAACATTTTCAATGATTACGAGAGTGTTGAACGACATTTACGATAATTTAACAAAAGGGTTGAACATAGGGATTTAACGAACATGCCACGGAAACTAAATTTCTTTGCCATTGTTGAAAACTAAGGTATATCAAGTTATATGTCGTTGGGTCACATTTTCAGTCCAGGATGTCATGGTATTAATTTCATGCGTCATTTCACGTGTAGATTTTGAGCTATACAATTTTACATGCAAAAGACCATACGAGCCTCTAACTTCAAGAATTCACTATAATTTGCATACTTGCCTGATTTCAGCGATTTTGATGTCGTCGGGTTCGTCTTGACGGGTACTACGTTATGGTACGTCCGATTCTCTATTTCGGTTAAACACAGAGTTATTTAACACTGTACTCATATAATCTGCTGAATGTTAACATTAACTATTAATAATAAAAATTATAATTGAAAATAATTTTACTTAAGCTAACTAACATTAACTAAAAATAATGTTTTTAATAGTTAATTACCTGAAAATATTACACTATAACTTTTTAACTTATTTAAACAAATAATACACGAAAACTAACAAATAATACACTAACTTTTTATCTTATCTAATAACCTAACTTTTTACTATAAGTTAATTATAAAGTTAACAATATATTAAATACTACCACCTACTCTAACATATAATAATACCTCTCTCATTTAACCCTCTCTATCTACATGTCTTCTTACCTCTATCCTTTTCTCTTTTTTTTCTTTTTTGTTTGCAGCAGCTGGGCACTCACGCAAGGGACTCACGCACGCACGCGGGGAAGGTTGGCCGATGGCATTGGCAGGGCGGCAGGGCGGCACGCAGCAGCTGGCGGCGCTCTCGGCGGGTTGCACGGCGGTAGCAGGTGGCACAGGGCGATGCAGGCAAGCAGCAGCGCTAACGGCTGCGGGCATGGCTGCGACGGAGCTAGGGCGCTCGCAGCGCGGCCTTCAAGCGAGGGGGAGCACGGAAAAGAATGGGGTTTTGGATGTATAGGGTTTGATTGAATCTGAAGTTGTTTTCAGATCTGGGTTTTCTCTGTTTTCAATTTCAGTTTTGAGTTTGTTTTGGAAATTGAGTTTGGGAAGAATTTGGGGGGATTGATTCTGGTTTTGAGGAAATTGGTGGGAGGATTTGAGAGATGATGGGTTCAGGTTCAATTTTGGATTTGGGAAATGGTGAACAGATTTTGGGGAATCTATTTTGCAGGAGAGAAGACGATGATAACCCTTAAGGAAGATTGACTGGGGACAAGGCCTAGCATTAGTCAAATAGGTTAGGTTTTGATTAAGACGGGAATTAATGTTTTGTTGACTTAAGCAAGGGGAATGCATCTGCCTTCAAAAACGTAAGCTGAGTTTGAAATATTAAGCATTGCATTAAATATTTAGTCAATGGAAATTAAAAGTGTTAGGTTAGCTTAGACTAAATTTAGAAAAAGTTAAACACACGTTTATCAAATTGAGGGGCTGTCGACAGGTGATGGTTAATTTGGGTAATTAGTAAAAGTTAAAAGTGATTAGCAAATTGGAATTAGTAAGATAACTAAATTAAATTAATTTGTTAAACTTGATAGTCAATTAATTATGATACGATAAAAACTAAAAACAGAGACGCACTTGGCGTCGCGTAGCAAAGAACGTACGGACGAAAAATTATACGGACAACTGAAATAAAATACTGATACGCACGATTTTAAACACGTCTAAAAATACAGGCCGTTACATTCTACCCACCTTAAGAAAAATTCCGCCCTCTGAATTCTTATCAACTAAGGTGTAGGAAACAAATATGGATAACGCTCTTGTATTTCATTTTCCCGCTCCCAGGTAGACTCTCCTGGCGAGTCATGACGCCACATCACTCTGACTAGATCAACAGTCCTATTCTTAAAGACTTTCTGGCGTCGATCTAGGATCTCCACGGGTTGCTGTTCATACGTCAGACCTGGCCGAACTATAATTTCAGAGTAGTCCACAGCATGAGAAGGGTCGCTAATATAACGACGGAGCTGGGACACATAAAAGACGTCATGAACTCCCTCTAAGGATGGTGGCAATGTTAAGCGATAAGCTACTTCTCCAACTCGTTCTAGCACATCGAAGGGTCCAATATATCTTGGACTAAGCTTGCCTCGCTTCCCAAATCAGATCACTCCTCATTTCGGGGAGATATTCAGGAACACATGATCTCCCGGCTGAAACTCCAGAGGACGCCGTTTTGCATCCGTCCAATGCTTGTAACGGTCCTGGGCGATCCGAAGCTTGTCTTTAATATCACACACAACATCAACTGCTTCCACTATCATCTCTGGCCCTAAAAACTCTCTATCACTGATGTCATCCCAACTCAGTGGCGATCGACATTTCCTCCCGTAGAGAGCAGCAAATGGCGACATGTCAGTGCTTGCCTGATAGCTGCTTTTGTAGGAGAACTCCACCAGGTGCTGATGATCCTCCCATGAGCCTTTGAGATCCAGTATGCAGGCTCTTAGCATATCCTCCAAGATCTGAATGGTCTGCTCTGACTGGCCATCCGTTTGCAGGTGATACGCAGTACTGAATTTTAGACGGGTACCCAGATTGGTCTGTAGACTTTTCCAGAATTGAGACGTGAAACTCGTATCACAATCTGATACAATGCTCACAGGGACTCCATGCAAGCGCACGATCTCCTACACGACATAATTCACATCACGACTTGTACTAGAAGGGAATTATAAAGGTATGAGTTAGGTCATTACCTCCATATACTTCCTTGATAATATCTCCGTGGATTGCCCAACTCGGAGAGGTATAAAGTGCGCGGACTTGGTCAATCGATCAACGATGACCCAGATTGCATCGTTCTGCTTGGTGCTCCGAGGTAAGCCAGTGACGAAGTCCATCGTGATGTGCTGCCACTTCCACTCTGGAATCGACAGGGGTTGCAGTAGTTCAGCAGTGCGATGATGTTCAGCCTTCACTTGCTGACATACAAGACACTTGGCAACGCTCCGTGCCACACTTCTCTTCATCCCATGCCACCAGAAATTCTGACGAAGATCATTGTACATCTTAGTACCTCTAGGATGAATAGAATAAGGCAAACTGTGAGCCTCATTCATTAATTCTTCTCTGATATCCTCTGCTGGTACGTAGATCCTACTACCATATCTCAAAGATCCATCCTCATGAATCAGAAAATCTGTCCGGAGTCCTGCTTCAACCTGCTCCCTAATCTTCTTCAACTTAGCATCTCCAGCTTGAGCAGTCTTGATCCGATCCACAATCGTCGATTGAATCTGCATGTTCATCAATGACGATGTGACTCCCGGTGGGACAGCTTCAACATCCATCCTTCGTAGATCCTGCTGTAATCTCCACTGAGCTATGAGAATCATCATCTCGGGCAGTCGACTAAGGCATCTGGTACGACATTCACCTTCCCTGGATGATACTGGAGGTCGATGTCGTAGTCTATCATCAGTTCCAACCATCTGCGATGTCTCATATTCAGGTCCTTCTGGGTGAATATATATTTCAAAATTTTGTAATCAGTGAAAATTTTCACCTTCTCATTTAGTAAGAAATGTTGCCAGATCTTTAGTGAAAAGACGACAGTGGCTAGCTCCAAATCGTGGGTCAGATAATTCTTCTCATGGACCTTCAACTGTCGTGAAGCATATGCGACCACATGGTTGTGCTGGAGCAGAACGCATCTAAGTCCTTGCCCGATGCGTCACAGAAAATCTCGAAGCCTCTGCTTCTGTCTGGAATAGCTAAGATTGGTGCAGTAGTCAGTCTCTCCTTCAAAGTAGAAAAGGCTTGCTCACAAGAATCTGACCAACTAAACTTAACATCCTTCCTCGTCAATCTCGTCATCGGCTCAGATATTCTCGAGAAATCCTTGATAAATCTGCGTTAGTATCCAGCCAATCCAAGGAAACTCCTGATGTCCGATGCCGATCGAGGTGTATGCCATTCACTGACTGCTCTGACCTTCTCCGGATCCACTGAGATGCCAGCTCCTGATACTAAATGCCTACAAAATGCAACTCTGTCCAGCCAGAATTCACACTTGTCGTACTTGGCATACATTTTATGGTGACGGAGCGTCTCTAATACCAACTTCAAGTGCTTTGCATGCTCCTCCTCGCTCCTCGAGTACACCATGATGTCATCTTTGAAGATCACCACGAACTTGTCAAGGAAGTTGTAAAAGATAACGTTCATGAGATTCATGAACACTACATGAGCATTGGTCACACCGAACGGCATGACAACGAACTCATAATGATTGTACTTAGTCCGAAAAGCTGTCTTGGGCACATCTTCTTTCTTGATTCTGACTTGATGGTATCTGCTCCGGAGGTCCAACTTCGAAAATACCCTTGATCCACCAAGCTAATCGAAGATATCATCAATACGGGGCAGAGGATACTTGTTCTTTATTGTGATCTGATTCAGCTCCCAATAATCAATGCACATCCTTCTCGATCCATCCTTCTTCTTCACTAGCAAAACGGGTGCACCCCAGGGAGATACACCGGGATGAATGAAACCCTTTTGTAGTAGCTCATTGATTCGGAGTGAAAAGTATACATTTATACCCCTAACTACCCACATTTTGTGCTAAAGATTACACTTAATCGTGCTTTTTTGGGTATATTTTCATTTCATATCAATTTTAGGGCTTACTCTCATTCTTGGCACAAAATACGGTTTTTATCATCCTTATTGGCTTCCTACAATTTTTCACATACTCTTGCTATTATTGTGATCATGTCGCCATTTTTTGGGAATTATTTGAGCATTAGACTAATTTATATGGATTATTGGATGTCAATAGTGTTTTTATAATAGCCATTATATTTATTTTATCATCATATGGACTAATTTCCACTTCTCCTATTTTTTAGGTACTCCTGGGAGTCTTGGGGATTTTCCAGAATTTTCTGGGATTTTTCTGAGATTTCTAGGTATTTGTTTTGGAATTATTTGGTGGAGATATAGGGGAGAAAATGCAGGAAAAAGGAATTTACTGGGGCGCCACGTGGCGCGATCCCACGGCGCACGTGGCGCCAAATCCGTCCGCAATCCCAAGCAGGTCGTTGTGCGTTACATTTTTATTTAAATAAAAAAAGCCCTCGCGGGCCGGCCCGCTCCGCTTCTGCTATTAAAAAAAGAAATATTTAAAAAAATAAACATTCGAAGCGGGTCGGCCCAGTAGCCGGCCCGCTCCCAAAAATACTCGCAGGCGCGCGCAAAATCGATGCGAGGGCGGGCAGCGGGCGCCCGCCCCCGAATCCGACCCACAATTAAGTATTGAAGGGGGCTGCTGCGATTTTTGGAGGGGATTCGATTTTTTTTTGTTCCAGCTGCGTTAGCTTGCTATTTTGGGCGATTTTTAGGGTTCTAAGGGGGCTTCTTCCCCAATAGGGATAGGGCTAGGGAAGGAGGCCATTGGAGGCTAGGAAAGCTTGGAGGAGGTGCTCAAGGTGGAGGAGGGCTTCATCCTAAGGAGATCTTGGGTGATATCTCTCTAACCCCTTTTGTAATTTTGATATCTCTTTATTGTAATGAATTTGGACGAATTTGTGAATGAAAATTCTATCGTTTATTTCATGATGATAGAGTAGTATTGAATGGTTTGAGTTGTGATTCATTGGGTTGGTTGCTAATTTTAGCCCTAATTGCCTCTTGCTCATTTTGAATGTTAATGTTGGATGTTTCATTAGGCACAATTTGATTGGCTAAGTCCCGAGAGGGCACGATCGAGAAAATACCATGATCCTAATTTTATTAGTGCATTGATGTTGCATCCCTCCTTTTAGCAAATTATTGTGTTCTTGAATGCTAAATTTTCCGATTGAGTGTCCTTAGCCGGATAATCAATTGAGTTATATAAGGGTATTTAGAGCTTAATTAACACCAATTCCAATGAACCCATAACCCATGCTCTCTCGCCTTGCTATCCTAAATCCTCTAATTTGGTTCTCCAACCCTACCCACTTAGGTTAGAATTTTAGTTTCACCACACTTTTTTTCCCACACACTCATCCACCATTAATTGAGGTAGTTGAATCACGCTTTATTTTTCTTTATCCATCAAACTTGTGAATGTAGAACGACTTGTCCATGTGATCCGACCCGGTACTCACCGGTTATAAATTTACTACTTGGCGACCTCCTACACTTGGGAGTTAGCACGTGGCGCCCCAGTAAATTCCTTTTTCCAGCATTTTCTCCCCTATATCTCCACCAAATAATTCCAAAAAAATACCTAGAAATCTCAGAAAAATCCAAGAAAATTCTGGATAATCCCCAAGACTCCCAGGAGTACTAAAAAATAGGAGAAGTGGAAATTAGTCCATATGATGATAAAATAAATATAATGGCTATTATAAAAACACTATTGACCTCCAATAATCCATATAAATTAGTCTAATGCTCAAATAATTCCCAAAAAATGGCGAACATGATCACAATAATAGCAGGAGTATGTGAAAAATAGTAGGAAGCTAATAAGGATGATAAAAACCCTATTTTGTGCCAAGAATGAGAGTAAGCCCTAAAATTGATATGAAATGAAAATATACCCAAAAGAGCACGATTAAGTGTAATCTTTAGCACAAAATGGGGTAGTTATGGGGTATAAATGTACACTTTTCCCTCCGAATCACACCCCCCAACTAGCTTTTTGCTAGTCCCTAGCAAAATATGCGATAAATTCGGATTAAATTGAAAAACATGCACCAAACTCAAATATCTTCATGGCACACCCCAAATGATATTTCCAAATGATTTCAAAGCCTATATACCCAATGTATGAAAGTAAACAACAAATGACACTCCTCTCAATCCAATTCAAAGAAAAGTGAAGTAATAAGCACAGCATCACATTCATTAGGACATATCACGATGTCAAAGTTTCAAATTTTCATGGAAATAGCCAAAACAAAAGAAATTCCTTTTAAGTAGTGGGAGATGAGATTGCATCATTCATGAAGCTTATTCTTTCATTATTCAATCATTTTTCTTTTTCTTTTCTTTTCTTTTTCTCTTTTTTTGCATGTTTTTTGTTTATGTTTTGCCTTCACGCGATAACGCTATGAAAAGCAAACACGACACCTTTGCATACACGCGATGACGCTATATAGGCAAAGGGATGGAATGATCTCCTAAATCTCATTTTTGGCGTCCTCCCCAATGTTTCGTCGGGCACCGGCTACTCAATTTGATTAGAAAAAACATTCACTTATGTTAACTCTCTTTTTCATTCTCAGCATAAGTTAGCAATTCATCCACCCATTCCTTAGAAGAAAACAAAGTATAACAAATTAGCCATCCCCAATCCAACCAAAAACTACACCATTCATCCCAACATGAGATTACTTACACCAAACTTTTCCCAAATTGTTTCAAAGAGAGTATCACGACATATAATATAGTTCCGTACATGGCATATTCGCAAATGAATCCAAATTGGAAAAAATTTAAAACATGCCAATCCAACATCAAGAAATTTGATACCAAAATTACAATCCGAAAAAATAGCGTGGCATTAAACATGTAGGGACTAAACAAAGCTAATGGCGTAGGGATAAGAAGGCCAAAATATGATATGCAATGAAATTCATGGAATGAGGGCAAAATGGTGGTATCTCAAAAAAAATTGAGCTAACACCAAAATCCTAACAATCTAAAGATTCTAACACTCATCCAACTGCGTCCTCGGTTCTTCTAACTCTACAGGGACCATACAGTAAGGTGCCTTCGAGATTGGTTCAGCCCCTGGCAAAAGATCAATGCCGAACTCCAATGCTCGATCGGGCGGTAATCCAGAAATGTCTTCCAGGAAGACGTCTTCAAAATCTCTCACTACAGCTGGCTTCTCCGGTTCCGCTATCATAAATGCAATAGTCAATCTGTACGGCTGGGCCCAAAACTTGACAGGTCCAAGCGAACGTCCTCCGCTGACAAACTCGAACACTTGGTGGTCATGAATTTCGAACACCACTTTCTTCTGGTGACAGTCAATCGTGGCATAAAAAGCTCCTAACCAGTCAATGCCGAGAATAGCATCGAAGTTGGGTAGGTCGTGGACAATGAAATCAGTATATAGTTCGTGTCCACTAACCACCAACGAGCATGGTCTACATCCCAGTGCACCCTTCACTACACCATTCCCAGTTGTAATATTCCAACACTTGGGAAGTGTGTTGGTGGGTATCGAGTGTTCGACTGCGAACTTCCGAGATAGGATGCATATGGAAGCTCCAAAATCGACTAGGTCAAGGCCGGGTGAGATGAAACTAAGATGACACCTAAGGTATAAGGAACTAAGTTAAGTATGGTGATCTAACTAAGCAAGCATCTGGCGGATGTCGTCCTCTCTGCCTCTAGCAGCTCCAGATCTAAGTCGGGTGTTTCGTCTCCTAGCCATTTTGAGATAAGAAAATCCCGAGTTAATTTCATGTATACGATTTCTCTAGATGTTTGGTTAATGAAAAGTATTCTCATTGTTCTGAATTTTGCAGTTATAGGACCTGCATGGGCCACCACTAAAACCTTAACGCCCTGCTTCCCAAAAGACACCAGAAGTGAGAACGTTACGAGGTCCGCATGAACTGGAGTGGTGAGGCGCGAGTTCAATGAGCGTCTGTGATAAAAACACAGGGCAGGTCCTTGCATGCATTTCAGAACAATAAAAATTATTCATAATTTAAAGCCACATCCAGATTTAAAAATGTCCATACACGAAATCAAACTTCAAGCCACAGCTGGGCCAAAGTAACAACAAGGAGAAACATACACTACACGACAACTGAAAGTAAACTAAGAGAAAACATCAACGGTGTGAGTCCACTAGTCCTCCGCAGGGAGAGACTCGGTGTCAACTGCGAACTCTTGGCTCTCTAAGTCAGGTGTCTCGTAAGGATCCTCCTGGTACTCAGGCTCGGGATCTGACATACATCCAAAAATATGAATGTACGTCAGTAAGGGTCTACAAGAAGAGATCAAAAAACCCAAGGCAAGATATACAAAATGATATTGAATTTAAGAGGCATTAATAAATTTGACGAGATATCAACAACGAGTTTAAACATGCCGGTTATAAGATGAAATAAAGTAAGACACTCCTATCATGTAGTTCTAAGCAGTTTAACAAGTAAAGTAAAGCTTTTCTTTTGATTTGTTAGCATGTAAATTTTACTGAGACAACAATTTCAAGTTCCATGTCAATATTTCATATCTATCATAGGGTTCTTGCCTCTAGGTCGTGATGAATGAATCATTCTTCTCACGGGGGTTTACCGTGATTGACGCTACCCCACCGCATGCGAGTGGTGCTCTTGAAGAGAGGACCCCTTCATACGCCTAGTGGCCGCTCAACCCTAACCACACCCAAGATTTGTGCTGGAATATGAGCCAACCTAGTCGACTCACACGACATCACGAAGTCACGATTTCACCTTCGAGGCGCACGATTTCACGATGTCACACATTTGTTAAATATTCTAAGACATACAGCAATTTAATAATATCATCATTTATTATTTTACAACATTTTCAATGATTACGAGAGTATTGAATAACATTTACGATAATTTAACAAAAGGGTTGAACATATGGATTTAACGAGCATGTCACTGAAACTAACTTTCTTTGCCATTGTTGAAAACTAAGGTATATCAAGTTATATGTGATTGGGTCACATTTTCAGTCCATGATGTCATGGTATTAATTTCATGCATCATTTCACATGTAGATTTTGAGTTATACAACTTTACATGCAAAAGACCAAATGAGCATCTAACTTCAAAAATTTACTATAATTTGCATACTTGCCTGATTTCAGCGATTCTAGTGTCGTTGGGTTCGTCTTGACGGGTACTACGTTATGGTACGTCCAGTTCTCTGTTTCGATTAAACACAGAGTTATTTAACACTGTACTCATATAATCTGTTGAATGTTAACATTAACTATTAATAATAAAAATTATAATTGAAAATAATTTTACTTAAACTAACTAACATTAACTAAAAATAATGTTTTTAATAGTTAATTTACCTGAAAATATTGCACTATAACTTTTTAACTTATTTAAACAAATAATACACTAAAACTAACAAATAATGCACTAACGTTTTATCTTATCTAATAACCTAACTTTACTATAAGTTAATTATAAAGTTGACCATATATTTAATACTACCACCTACTCTAATATATAATAATTCGTCTCTCATTTAACCCTCTCTATCTACCTGTCTTCTTACCTCTATCCATTTCTCTTTTTTTCCTTTATTGTTTGCAGCAGCTGGCACTCACGCAAGGGACTCACGCACACACGCGGGGAAGGCTGGCCAGTGGCGTTGGCAGGGTGGCACGGTGGCACATGACAGCTGGCGGTGCTCTCGACGGGTTGCACGACGGCGGCAGGCGCCACAGGGCGGCACCGGCAAGCAGCAGCGCTCGCGGCTGCGGGCACGGCTGCGGCAGAGCTAGGGCGCGCACGGCCTTCAAGCGAGGGGGAGCACAGAAAGGAATGGGGTTTTGGATGTAGAGGGTTTGATTGAATCTGAAGTTGTTTTCAGATCTGGATTTTCTCTGTTTTCAATTTCATTTTTGAGTTTGTTTGGGAAATTGATTTTGGGAAGAATTTGGGGGGATTGATTCTGGTTTTGAGGAAATTGGTGGGAGGATTTGAGAGATGATGGTTTCAGGTTCAATTTTGGATTTGGGAAATGGTGAAAAGATTTTAGGGAATTTGTTTTGCAGAAGAGATTTGCAGGAAAGAATACGATGATAACCATTAAAGAAGATTGGCAGGGGACAAGGCCTAGCATTAGTCAAATAGGTTAGGTTTTGATTAAGACGGGAATTAATGTTTTGTTGACTTAAGCAAGGGGAATGAATCTGCCTTCAAAAACATGAGCTGAGTTTGAAATATTAAGCATTGCATTAAATATTTAGTCAATGGAAATTAAAAGGGTTAGGTTAGCTTAGACTAAATTTAGAAAAAGTTAAACACACGCTTATCAAATTGAGGGGCTGCCGACAGGTGATGGTTAATTAGGGTAATTAGTAAAAGTTAAAAGTGATTAGCAAATTGAAATTAGTAAGATAATTAAATTAAATTAATTTGTTAAACTTGATAGTCAATTAATTATGATACGATAAAAACTAAAAACAGTGACGCGCTCGCGTCGACGCATAGCAAAGAACATACGGACAAAAAATTATACGGTCAACTGAAATAAAATACCGGTACGCACGATTTTAAACACGTCTAAAAATACAGGCCGTTACACATTATATGGATCATCCTACGTTTCATATAATTAAAAGAGCGAGAAGAGAAAAAGAAAAAGAATAAACATGAGTCACACATCCAACCTCCACAAGTTAGGAAAAGTCAAGTGTTGTTGTGTTCAAATCTTTGAAAATTGAGATATTATGATAAGCTTTTATGTTCTAATTTTAACAACTGCAAAGCATTGGTTGATATTGTTGATTTGAGCCAAATTGAAGCATTGGTCATGGATTTGCTATCTGTTATGGGTGTGTATATTAGATTTGAGGCCATGATGAAATTATTTCATATTTCATTAGCAAATGTAGGAATTTGATGTGGGCTTTGATTGAAATCCGAATTAATCGCTTATTTTGCTAGGGACTAGCAAAAAGCTAGTTAGGGGAGTGGGATTGAGGTGAAATGTTGCATATTTACCCCAATGTTTTGGTGGTATTTTATACATATTTCATGTTTATTTTGGCTTTGATATGTGCATTTTAGAATATCATAGGATTTTGGAGATTATTGTTAATTTATGCATAACATACGATTTTTATGGCCTAATTTTGACTCCTCTTATTTTTTTTAAAGTGAAAGATGGATTTTTCTGGAATATTTGGAATTTTCCCTGAATTTTCTAGAGCTTGGAGCTATTTTTAGGAAATAAAAAGGCCAGAAAATGATTTATAAAAAAGAAGAAAATGAAAATGAAAATGAAAATGGATTTAAAACACCAGTGCACGTGCATTACGTGTGCGCTAACCTCAGCCTGCTCAAAGAGTGTGCAAGCGACCAATTTGGCGGGTCAGGCGGCTATAACCCTACCTGACCCGCCTGTTTTCAAACCAACAAGAAGCGCATGTGGGTGCCCGTGCAGCGGGTAGGGCAAAACTCAGTGACTGATCTGACCTGGCCAGTTTACTCAACGAGTGCAAGCAGGTGCAGTGGGAGCGGATCTGAACCATTTCAATAATTCATAGACCTGCAATGTTGTTTTATGCGAAAATTAGCATTATGGCCTCCATTCTTCATCTAAGCTTCTGCAAGTCAATTTCTTGCAATTTTTTGTTGTGTGGGGTCATTGATGGAGGCTAAGAACTTGGAGGATGAACTCAAGATAGAGTGTAGATTCATTATTGGAGAGATTCGGTGATTTCTACCCATTTCTATTGTCTATTTGCACTCTTTCAATTATATTGTATATGGGATGATTTTGTATACGAATTTCATCTTTTTCTCTATGATTGATTAGTGTTTTTTTTGTGGGTTATGATCTGATTTGGGTTGGTTTTGATATTGAATTAGATTACCTCTTGTGCACTATTGTAGATCTATCATTCATCTTTGGGTTTTCATCTTGTTATGACATTGATATGTCTTGAGGAAGAGTTTTAATGGTACATGGTGTTTGATTGAATGCCCAAGAGGGGAATCTACACATGTTATTATAAAATCATAGTGGATGGTGATATAATGCAATTGTTCTAGTTAATTAGATTATTTGTCTTGGACAGAGAGGATGGATGAATGATTTAATTAATCTAGGGACATTGTGCTTGTTATTGATTGAGTTAATTGCTTGTTTGGGGCTGAGAGGATGAATAAGTAACTGAATGAATCTAGAGATTCCAATTCTTGATTGCTACCGAACCCATTGATCCACAAACCATGCACTCCTCCTAATTAACCTAATCACCTACCTGGCTCTCTTCCCTTAGTTATCTTAGGTTAGGATTAAAGTATAACCAACCAATTTTCCTATCATTCGTTAGCGAGGTGGTTGTATCACCACCATTTCTCTCCTTCATTAATCGAGACTGTGAGTGTAGAACGACTTGTCCCCATGAATTCGACCCTGGGCTCACTAGGAATTTGCTACTTGATGACATCCTATACTTAGGAGTAGTGTGTAACATTTTGCACCGGTTAGTGATCCTACCACTTTCTAAGAATCGAAGCGGAGTAGGGATTCTACAAGATGGCTTAACGTGATGAAATCTGAAATGGATTTCATGCACACCAACAAAGTATGGACTTTGGAGAATGTTCCTGAATGGATTAAACCCTTAGGGAATAAATAGATCTTCAGGAAGAAGATCGATGCAGATGTGAAGGTATAAACCTTCAAGGCCATGTTAATAGCAAAATGATATCATCAAAGGCGTGGTATAAACTATAATGAAACCTTTTCACCAGTAGTCATGCACAAATCCAGTTGTATTCTGCTTGTCATAACAGCTTACTATGACTACGAAACCAGGCAAATGGATGTAAAGACAGCTTTTCTAAATGGTGATTTAGACTACGGTGTTTACATGACTCAGCTAAAAGGTTTCAAAGTTAATGGTAGCGGTAGAAAGACTTGCAGATTGCTTAAATCCATTTATGAATTAAAGCAAGTGTCAAAGAGCTGGAACATCCGATTCAATGCGATAGTTAAAAATTTTGACTTCATCCAGAATTTGGATGATCCATACGTTTATCAATAGGTTAGTGGGAGTGTTGTCTTAATCCTTATAGTGTACAGGATTTTATACTTCTGATTGATAACAACATAAAAATGTTGAAATCAATCAAAGCATGTATGTTACTATATTTCTCCATAAAAGAGTTAAGGAGAATCTTGGTGTTAAACCCTTGGACCGGCACCCGAGGGATTCATTCAGAAGAGCCAGAGCCTACCAGGCCCACAAGGAAAGCTTGAAGCTGACCCAATCAAAGCAGTCTGCTTCGATTGAAGCAGTATGCACTTGATCTCCTAGAGCACCAACATTTGTAGCCTCACCCGTCTCGGAGATGGCCTCGTTGACGGGGATAGTAGCATCCATGATCTTACTTTGACCATCGCCATCATCAAATGGGAAAATGACAGGGATTTCGTCGATCTCAACCGTAAAATTGGGGAAATGACTCTTTACTTCCAATCGACGCCGCTTATATTCTTGTGTAAGTTGTCCATACATTCTTGGATGGCCTTTTCCATAATCTCCCTTATGTTGACTTCCCGAGAGCCGTTAAGGAGTCAAGCTTGGAGTCCACTCTCTCTGACATCCCACATCCTCAACCAGCATCTTTTCTACTTGCTCCCTCGAAGCAATTTAACCAGTCTCCCTCTTACAAGACTTACCTAACTCATATTCGAGTCGGTGCACCTGAGACTGGATCATTTTATTGAGAAGATTCCATCTAGCCAGCTTCGCTTCGGCCTTTTCAATGGCCATCCTGGCTTATGCCAATGTGGCTTTATGATTAGCTATTTCTAACGAGCAGCTATGTAAAGCAGTGTTCGCCACAAGAGCCTATAAACAAGCCAAAATTGTCATTCTCAACGCTTGCTTCATTCATAATAAAGACAAGCATGTTTATTGCCTGAACGTTTGCATGAATGGCAAGTGAGGCAACCTCTCATGATCAACCCTCTCCAGTATGGCCATGTCCCAGGAAGGGTCGAATTCTCAGGAATTTATGAGGCGGTCCCACGATCCAAAAGAGTCAATTCATCTTTCCTAATTGGAAAACTTGGCTGAAGGAGCTTCTCCTCAACACAATCAAACATTGCTTGAGGCGATCGATCTTCCAGCAAGATCGATCTAAAATCCAAAGAAATACCCTCGGCCAGCAATTTAGTAGGAATCAGACTTCCCCAAGGCCAAGAATCCTGATGCAAAATTGGCTCTTGAGGAGAAGATGATTCCCCCGAATCCATCTCTGAAACATGACACTATTCTTGTTCGAGGGATTAGGACTCATCATGTGACTGATTCACACCCAGGGAGGCAGGCTGGTCGATGGCGTCATCCGACCCAGACAATTCTGAGTTGACAATATGAATCTGTCGCCTCGACCTCTTCACCTTCTCAATAGCAACCACCTCAAATTCGAGGGGGAAGCTTCTTCTTTTTCCCCTGCTAAGGATGAATCAACTGTAAGGATTCATGAACCACCATGGGTAAATCCTCAAAAGTCTCGACCGTTCCACCCTCTAGAGGATACACTTGAGGACAAGACATACCTTCATCAGCCCTCTCTAATGGAAGTTTTGATTGCTTCCCGCATCCCAGGGTTCACCTGGTATTCCAGGGCAACCATGCCTCCAAGGAGGCAAAATTCAAGAAAACAAAGAGCAAATTAGAGATGGGTAGGGTCGAATCAACCTTTCGTCCATACGGTACGGCGTAGCACTGGGTCAGTCAGCAGTCACTTTGTCAACCTGGTCCTCTCAGGCAACTTCATCAACGAACGGGCAACTTTTTCCTCCTCATCAGAAAGAGTCTTATCATCAATCCTGCCCAAGTTAGGAGTCCCCACTGAGAACAAAAACTCGCCTCACCGTGAAATACCACAAATACGAATTGGTCTTTTCATTTCGGGTTCGAGGTGGGAAGATCACCGAATAATTTCTTACCTCGGTGAGTGGTTATCTGATACCAGTTCGAGGTCTTAAGGAGAGATATTACGAAAAAGTAATTAAACAACTCCATGGTTGGTTCAATTCCATTCATCATGCACAGTGCGATGAAGCTGACCAAGACACCAATGACGTTCGACATCAGTTGACAATGGGAAAGACCCAATGTCCTCAGCAAGAAGAACATGAAAGGATGCATATGGAATCAAAGTCCGTGAAGGAAAGCCTTGACATAAACTCCAACCACTCGATCTCCAGGGAAATGAACACTCTCCTCCTTTTGAGGCAACCGGATCTGATAGTCGCACCTGACATATTTCTCTTGGAGATCAGGAATTTGATCTGCCCCCACTTGAGAAATTTGATTTGCGATCAGGTTAGGCACAACGGTCTCCCCTTATCCTTTTGAGGGACAGAGGCTAAAGCCTTACTTGTGGCACGAGAAGAGGAGGAAGTCATTAGCGGAGAAGGAAATTTGGGTTAAGGATGCCAAGACGATGGTTTTGATCTCCTCCAAAACTACCTTATTAAGGCAAGGTGATCTCATCAAATTGGGACACGTACTGGAAATCCAAGTGCCCTAGTATCTTGAATTTCGAACCAACGCATCATCCAAATCAGAAGAATAGGCATTTTGGCGCCTAGACTCGAGTACTTTTTCCTCGACTATCGTGACCCGTTAATAAGATGTAACGTCACTTGACCCCAACAGAAAAACTGTATGATCTCGAGTGATGGAGGACATTGTTAAACCCTTGGGCCGACACCTGAGGGATTCATTCACAAATAGCCAGAGCCCACCAGGCCCACGAGGAAAGCTTGAAGCTGACCCAGGCAAAGCCCAGGTGTCATTTGCCCGTTGGACTTCCATCACCCCAAACGTGCGATCGATAATGGGCTCATAAATAGCTGAGGCATGGGCGATGGTTACCCCTATTAAGGGGGAGGATCGTGGAGACATAGCTGGTAACTAGTAACCTCCCAACGTCACTAAAGAGACCTCCGAGGTCTATAAATACACTGAAGTTGAACAGAATAGGGGGGGATCCCAAGGTACGAGAGACCTAATACTCTTATATGCTAACTTCCAATTGATAACTCTTCCTTCAAATAGCTTACAGCGACTGACTCACGAACCTCCGTGGGTCAATCTCAACAGCCTCAAGCCTTCCCTTAAGTTCACATTCTAACGTAAGCATCAGGGGGGATTTTGGTCGGAACCCAGATCTAACCCCCCCCCCCCCGATGTTCTCTTATGGTGCAGGAAGATCGTGGTATGACCTAGCAGGAGGGTCGAACGACAGCTCCCGACGATGGTCGTTCAAGGATTGATCCCACTGAAAGGTCGAACGACCTTCATATCTAGCCACTAGGTCGAGCGAGCTTCCAACCTGCATCCTAGCATCCTAATCACCATTGACCCTAGTTCTACTAACCAAGGGTCCCATCCAACCTGCTGATAAGGATCCACCTTAGTTGAGAAGTACAAGTCAGCCCAAATATTGTTATCGCCACTTTTGGGTATAACACTGGATTACCGTAAAAGATATATTCTAAGTACTTGAGAAGTACTAGAATATATCCAAGTTTTCCTGTGGGAGTAGTAATCTTTTGGCTAAAAGATTTACCGAGACCAAGTTTCCAAGGTGACATAGATGACAGCTGATCAGAAGAAGGATAATCATCCTTAATGGAAGGGCAGTGGCTTGGAAGAGTTTCATGTAGGATAATATGGCTAAGTATACAATGTAATGAGATGCATAGTTTTACCTGATGATGCATAAGAAGATCTTTGGATAGTGAGATCCAAATGTATTTCGTGAATATATTTCATGTCAGACATGAAATCCAAGATTAACATAAAGAGTTAATACAAATGATAATGTAGCCGGTCCCCTCACAAAATCCCTTCCATAAATTAGATTGGTGTGTTTAGTGGATAAAATCGATATGAGATACTATAATAATTGGCTGTAAGTACAAGGGGGAGATGTCCTGGAATGTATGCCTTTAATACAATTATTGTAATTGTAATAGACATCTCGTTTGAAATGATAGTATGTTATTTGGTAAATCTTTCTTTATGTAATCCTTATGTCACTTCTGTAGTTGATGTTGTGTTATATGTGTTGGCCTAGTTAGCCTATAACTAGGTCACACTTTTAATTTTGATGATGAACAAGTCACATGCTAGGTCACACTCTTAATTTTGGTGATGAACAAGTCACATGCTAGGTCGCACTTTTAATTTTGATGATGACAAAAAAGCCACATACTACTAATATATTTGTTGATTGACTTTTAGGTCAAAAATAAGAATACATTGATCAAAAGACAATTTCATAATTTCTACATTATCAACTTGCCCCAAAGAAGCTTAAAGATCATTGTCCATGGACAAAGCACATCATGATAATTCTCCATGTAGCTTTAAAATCATGGCCAAAAATCAAATAAAAGATAAATGGGCAATTTGGTAATTACCTTGGTCAAATTTTTCTAGAAAATCAAATCATGAAGGAGAAAGAATTCAAGAAGGATTCAAGCACATGAAGTATTGCATATTGGGTCTACTACTAGATTTCTAGTGCGCGTTGACTCAAAGAGTTCTTGTGCATCAAACAGACTAGTTGAATACTAGAGTTTTTGTTCAATACAAAGTTTGTGTACTACTAGGGTTCATGTGTACATCAAACAACTCAAGAGTTCTAGTGCTACTAGCATTTGGGTTCTCTCAAGAATTCAAGTGCTACTAGGACTTGGGTTTTTTTCCTATTTAAACCCTTCATGTACAAAGCCAAAATGCTAAGAGAGAGGAAATCATCAGGAGAGCAAAAACCTAGCCTCTAGCCAGCCCTACCATCTTCTATGTTTACATATATGGCCGGCCCTTCTCTCCTCTCCTAGTTAGCATGAAAGTTGAGTCCTAAAAGAAACCCTATCAAGCAAGGAAGCTCTTCCTCAAGAACCTAGGCCTAGCTCTAGTGGTCGACCCCTTTATCATAGCTTAAGTGACCCCTTTATCATCAAGCCAATTCTTTGGCCGGCCCCATCCAAGTAAGTCACGGCTACAAGCATCAAGAACAATGCCACTTTATTCTCCTCGCATAACATCATCAAGCATAGTTTGGTCCTCCTCAACTCACACATCAAGCAAGCCATCAAGCCAAGTCTACTAGCAAATCCATTGGTGGGCCAAGCTCTTCATCTCAAGCATTAAATGAAGTCCCTAAATCATGCAAAGAGGCATGCAAGCAACCTTAACAAGCATCAAGGCCCAAATCACCATCTCGTCTACATCTCGCAAACCAAAGAAGGGTTAAAGACTTTGAAGGTGCTTGGACAACTCATACAACAAGAGCAAGTAGAGCAAGCAAAGCCCAACCATGACAAAGTTCTTCTTCCCTACAACTCATGCAAGGGGACTACCAAGCCACAACTCCAAGTCATGAAAGTCCCCTCTTCTAGTAAAGCTACAAGGAGCATCAAGTCTCACAAGAGTAGCCATCAAACTCAAGTAAAACCATGTGCATCATCTGTAGTCCGAGTGCAACCAAGAAGAACCCTAGCTGCGACCTATAAACCTCCAAGCCCCAAAGTCATGCACTGATTATTAGGCTGCCAAGTTGTTCAGTAGCTCAAACGCAAGAAATAAAGACCCACGGCTATGGACGTGCATGCAAAATCCACGAGCCACACTTACGCACCCACTGCAGCAGCTACCAATTTCTTTATGCATAGCCTGTAAGTCACACACCGAGTCAACAACAGATTCTGATCAAGCTGAAGCAAGGATTCGCATGAGCCAGACTTGTGATTCCACTGAGCCATATCCGATTATTTTCCACACAGACAACTGTAGACTGAATTGAGAAATAAACTTCAAAGGCGTATATCTTTTGATCCAACCATCCAAATGATGAATCGTTTTTTCCTACATGATCACGATCTCGCAACCTACGCTACAGTTATATCTATATGATTTATTACTTTACTTTTAGATCAGTTAAAATTATTTTTGGTGTGAGATTGTATTATCGAATAACTTTATTCAAAAGTTATCATTGAGCTTATATTCGCTGAATAGGATAATGTAAAGGTTTGATCATCACCAGGTAAGTATAATCCGGTTGTAATGGTTTGATCACCACCCGTAAGAGTGATTAAAGGCTGTAACGGTTTGGTCACCCCCTGTAAGTGTGCTCATGTTCTTTTTGAGGTTTCTAACACAGAGTGAATTGGTCCCTAAGGAACCCCTGAAAGGGCTATCTTTAGTATTCTCTTATTTATCACATGTGTCTACTTTGGCGGTATTTATCACGTGCTTCTTGGACTGGATTAAAACTTTTGGGTTGAGGTTGGAGAGTAGGCAGAGAGCCAGCTCCGTTAAAATCTGTGATTGTGTGCATTCTTATTGATTCTGATGTGTGATAAAAAAATTATTTGTGTCATACACCCTATTCCAACCCCCCCCCCCTTAGGGTGTTTTTCAATATGATGCATGGATAAAGTCTCAGGACTTATGTGAGTAATATTGGATCATGATGCGATCATGATAGTGAGGCCAATGTGTCAATTGAACATATATCCAGAAATGTTCTTGGTTGAAGGATATCAAGACATGACATCAATGTTTTGGTTAGACCACTGTGCATTAATCTATACCATCTGGTGGTGGTAGCTGGCTTCATAGCCACTCGGTGTGGGGACATGGTGGATAATACACATGTGCTTGTTAGAGAACAAGTTCATAGAAAAACTCGTAGAGAAGATCATGCACGGTCATCATACTTGGTTTGTCAAACAGAGTGCTGCTAGGTAACAATATGTGCAGCATGGTCCTTAAACCGAGATGAGCTAAAGGACATTGCAAGTGAAAGATTATACTCAGGCAGTTATCGAATATTGGCATTAAAGTTAACGTGTATGTACCTGTTGGGTATGGTTGGAAGTATGCAAAGGGAGTGGCCATCTGTCAGGATTTATCTCCTCCAGTATGTGAGGTTAGTTTTGCAATAGACTTAAATGGATTCATAGTAAATCCCTAGCTAGGATGGAACGTGTACTTGTTAATGGGATCATTCAACCAATAATAATGAGATCGCATTTGACTCAAGGGATTAAGGTGTAATTGGGTTTGACACTAAACCGTACCCTAGACACCATATCAATATAGTTTTAACAAAGTGACCAGTGTAAAGGTCACTTTTCGATCGAGTGTTTTTCAGCGCGTATTTTCTTTTTCGTACGTGTATTTATTGTGACCTCCTTTTGAATCCTAAACATACGAAGTTATATATCGTTGTGACCCTCAGAGAGAGTAGTTATTTGTGGAATTTTTTATGAACGTCGTTTCACGGGTCATTCTTCCACAAATCAGCTTTGAATGAAGAGGTGTCATAACCCCTAGACTTCAACGAGTAGCTTATTATTTTTATCATCACTTTCCGTAAACCTAGCACGTGACCAAATACCGTACTCTCGATCCTCTCATCGCCACGATCGACCCGATATTTTTCTTGTATTTTTCGGACATCGTTAGACTGACCCGTCACCTTAAATATGTCATGTATAATTTTTCCCTAAGTTAATTCAAAATTCAAATCCTAACTATAAAATCAAATCTAATCCCTAATGGATCCTACTTATCATATCATATATTCCTAGTCCACACTAAGTCTACTCTCCCCACTCTCAATCTCTCTCCCATCTATCCCTTAAGTCCACCATTTTTCTCCCCCACTTAGCAATCTCCCCTCATTATAACGCATGCAACCCAAACCCTATGGGTTACACCAAACGTAGCCGCCATCTCTCCCCCTTGCAAGTGCCGGCTTCCCCCATTACTCCGGCCACCCTCACCCAACCACCGGCCACCCCCCATCCTCTCCGCGCAAACAGGCCGCGCGTGCAACCCTCACAATGGCAGCCCCTTCCCTCGAACTGTCGGCCTCCCTCTCCCTTTGACAGGCCGCCAGCCATCTCCACGCCGCACTCAGCCGCCATCCGGCCCCCTATCACCCCAACACCCCACACAAGACCCCCACTACTGTCGGCCCTCTCCCTTGAAGACACCCCCGGTAGACCCAAGCGCAGCACAGCACCCCGACCACCTCCCAGGCCGAACCCCCTGCCGGCCACCCCGCACATTTTGCTACGCTTCCCAGCAAACTTCCAGCCCCCTAGGCAGCAACAGCAGACCCCCGGCCTCCCCTTTACTCTGGCCACCCCTTTAGACCCGAACAACCTATCGGCCTCCTCCCACGGCAGCCTGATCACTCCTTATTTTACACCTTTTTCCCGCATGTTTGCATGTCATTTAGATCGCCCAAATCATGTTTTTCACGATATATCGATGATATTGCGATGCTTTTCACGATTTGTTGTTTTTGTCGCGTTTCAGGAGATTTGACGCGATTTGGAGTGATCTTGAGATGCGCTTACTCTAGACGGTCACCGACGACCTCCCCGAGGGGTATTTTGCTGTTGGAGAGGAGCGGAAGAAGAATGGACGTCGCAGGAGCGACGAGGAGGCCAAAATAAGCAATCTGGGCATTTTTTGTGTCTTACTCGGCTGAGTGGAGGAGCCACTCGACCGACCAGCGAGACACCGCTCGACCGACCCGATCAGACACGATTTACCTGTGCACTCGGCCGAGCGACGGAGACCACATCGGCCGAGTGACGACATCACGTCCGCCCGAGTGGCACCGAGACGAAGCCCTTCAAAAATCTCCAAGTTTCTGTTTTTCGGCTGCCTGAGCTTCAGAAGACCCACTCGGCCGAGTGGCTTATCCCGTCCGCCCGAGTGCCTTGAAGCCATCGGCCGAGTGACGACAACTCACTCGGCTGAGCCGCCCCCAAAGTAGAGACCCCTGAAGGCCCCGACTTACTGGAAAATTACAGGGTTTTCACTCGGCCGAGCGACATTTGTCACTCGGCCGAGTGCGATGCGCTGCCTGTAGCGAAATCTGCGGAAAACAGGCTGTGCAGGGGTATTTTGGTCACAGTTTTTGGACGATTTTGGGGGCTATTTAACCCCTGTTTTTACCCTAGTTTTGGGCGCGTCTCTCTTAGGATTTTTTGCAGCTTTTTAGATTAGTTTTTAGCTTTATTCTTGTGATTGGAGAGGAGACAAAGATTGGAATTTTGTTGGATTAATTGAAGAACTTCATTGGTTTGCATCTCTTTTCCTTAAAAATTCTATTTTTATTGCATAATTCCATATTGTGATGAATTCTATTGCTTATTTCATTGATTATTTTTGTGATCTTGCTATGAATTGTGAGTAGTCTCCACGTCTTGGGGCGTGGGGATGAACCCTACAAGCCCAACTTCAAAATTGTGATGAATTAGTAGAAATCTTGCTAGAATTGTTGTTTAGGGATTCGGTTGTGTTTGATTTATTACGGATAGCTAGGGATTTCCATCGATCGGAATTTGCAAGAGATTGGATTCTAATCGATGGGAAGTCCTAGATATTCGATTTAGGTTTACAATTGGGTTTCTCTAGATTTGGTTTGCAAGAGATTGGACCAAAGCTAGGATTTTTTAATTGTAAATCTATATACATATTCGTTTGCAAGAGATTGGACGAATACGAACTATCACAACCTAGATCGTGAGCCGAGTTTGCAAGAGATTGGGCTCGGTGAGCGATTGGACGATGATGTTGATCCTAATGCTAGTTTTCCTAGGCTAGGGTTTGCAAGAGATTGGACCCAAACCTAGGATAGCTATAGACCGGCAACAGCGCGAGAGCGTGAGCTTGGTTCTACATTCAGTTGCAACTAGTTCATCCAAAATCCTAATCTAGCAATTTTGATGCCGATGAACCACATTTATGAGATACAGTGAGTAGCGGGGATTCCCCATTCCCTAGACGTTCTTTATTTGATTTGATATTTCTGCACTTTGTCTGACGATTGTGACAGGATCGCCAAAGGCAAATCTCTCTTCTTAAATAGCCAGGTTGATTGGAACAAGCACGGTCATTCGTCCTCCCTATGTTCGATATCCCGCTCGCCGCTACACCGTGCGCTTGCGGTAAAACTACAACCGTCGCCTCGGGCGTGTATCCGGGGTGCGATCACAGCCCCCTCTTGATCCCCAGGCCGAACACTCTCCCGACATTGTTGCTGTTACCATTACCGCAAGCAGCTTTGTTGCACTACCCACAGCCGAGACGATCCCGAGGCGACTTTTCTTACTGTGCTACCCACAATCGAGGAAACCGGAGACGACGAGATCCAGCACTGCTTTCAGATCCGACGTCAGACTCGTGCACGTTCTCCTTACTAGGTTGGTTTCCCTCACTCGTAGTAACCCACACCATAATACATCAAAACCTAATTAAAAATCAATAACTTAATACATAAATTTATTTTACGCTTCTTTAAAACGTTGTGAAAATGTAGATCGACGATCGGACTTTTTAACTGTGCATATAGGGTAGAATTGTCGAATAGGTTGAACATTCAAACTTGACTTGAAACTGATAGGATAGCCACGATCAACTTAGAGACAACTTAATAGGATTTGCTAAACCAGTCCTGACACCGCCCGTTGACTTGTGACAGCAGACTTTGACCGACACGCTGCCAGTGACGAGTCACTTCCGACGGACGTTCTTCTTACCACCGCAGGCAAGTGTACCCACTTGCGTAGTTACGGCCATGTTTAGGCCACTTCCTCTTTGAAATTGGAAATCATTGAACAAGAGAACCAGACGTGAAATGATAGCGTCTGGTACACCCTCACAACAACCTAGACTTAATGACGAAGTCTAGGTACATAAATTGCTATAACTGGCATGCTAGGAACTATCAGTGTGTGTGCGTGTGGACCCCGTAGAATGAAAATAACATACTATACTCATGCCATGCCATTTAACATCATTCACGAAATGTTTTACACAGCCTGCGGGTAATATGACACCCTCCAAGACAAAGAGGGTGACCCCTTGTACAAATACATAACCTGTGGGAAGCCCGGCACTTATCCCGCTCGCACGGTCATTCGTCCTCCCTGTGTTCGATATCCCGCTCGCCGCTACACCGTGCGCTTGCGGTAAAACTACAACCGTCACCTCGGGCGTGTATCCGGGGTGCGATCAAGTTTTTGGCGCCGTTGCCGGGTAGGCGATTGCGTTTGATTCTTTTTCACCCTAGCTATTTCTTTTTTTATTATTTTATTTTATTATTATCATTATTTTTATTTCTTATTTCTTACCTAACCCTTCCACGGTTCTAATCATTTCTTTGAAACTCTGTTTTCCCTGTGCATGAACACGAGATCTACGGCGGACCCTGAAGCTATACTATTTGATCCCGAGATCGAACGTACCGCGCGGAGACTTAGAGCGGAAAGGAGACAAAGTCCGGAAGGGAGGTTTATGACCAACCCGGAAACTGCGGAACAATTAGCGGTAAGGATGGCGAGGATAATTTCTATTCGAGATAGGCTTAGGCCTAAGACCTCTTCTACTACCTCATCCATTGCCATGCCGCAGTTGGCGGCTGACAAGAACTTCGAGCTAAAGACTGGACTAGTGGTTCTGATGCAGCAGGATCCATTTCATGGGAATGCCCATGAAAATCCTCACTACCACATACAATTGTTCTTGTCGAAGTGCGCCACATTCCAGATGACGGGGTCTCCATCGATGCCATCAGACTGCGCCTCTTCCCCTTCACGCTAAAGGACAAGGCACTCTATTGGCTGAGGACGCAAGCTGAGGGTGTTTTCACCACTTGGGACGAGTTGGCGGGTGCATTCATTGACAAGTTCTATCCGCCCTCCAAGACGGTGAAGATTCGGAGCGCTCTTATGTCCTTCAAGCAAGGACCCCAAGAGACGCTCTATGAAGCTTGGGAGCGTTTTAAGGATCTGCAGCATCAATGACCGTACCATAGTATAGAAGATTGGGAGCTAGTGCATAGCTTCTACAATGGTCTCCAACCGAGGACCAAACAAATTATTGATGCCGCGGCGAATGGTGCTATCTTGTCAAAGACTCCCGAAGAAGCTACGGCCCTAATTGAGGAGATGGCCTCAAATAATCAACAATGGGGCGATGAGCGAGGACACTCTACGTCCTCCTTGAAGCCGACTAGTATTTATGAGGTGAAGGCCGTGGCAGAGCTTACGAGCAAATTTGATTCTCTCCACAAGGTAGTGGAGAGATTGGAGAAGTTTATCACGGAGCCCCAAGGAGCCCCATCCACCTCCGCACTGACCGACCAAATGTGTGATTGGCAAGACCAATCTCAAGCCATGTACGTGGGAGGAGAGCAAGGAGAAGGATCCTTGGAGCAAGTACAATATGTCGCGGGGAACCAAGGATATTGGGCCAATCCGGCCGCAAGAAATCATCCGGGATTCTCCTACGCCAACAATGAAGGAGCTTTGAACCTGCCACAACCGCCACCTCAACAAGCTCGACCACCACCACCCCAACAACAAAACTATCCACCGAGGGGGCCTACTCAACAAAACTTTCAACCAAAGCAACAAGTTCCACCATATAGGCCGCCCGGATACAATCAAGGGTGGAGGAATCAAAATCAAAACCCTCCACAAGCTCAACAACGATCTGACTTCGAAGCTAGAGTGGAGGCGTTCATGGTCGAGCAAAATAAGGTTAATGCTACATTGAAGGCGGGGCAAGACTCTCTTAATACCGTTGTGGCTCAAATATCGGAGCAATTGGCCTTGCTCAATCGGAACACTCAACGATTGCCGACGCAACCCGAGCAAAACCCACGGAGCAACACCGGCCACATCAACGCCGTAGTTGCCGTTACTACTAGAGGCGGGAAGGATACCACCCCCGCCATGATTCCTACCAAGAAGCCCGTGGAGGAAAGTTCGGAGCCGGTTGAGCCGGTAGTTGAAATTGATAAGGAGAAGGAGCCACAAGAAAAGGAGAAATCTAGAGCGGAGGAATTGATTGAGGAAAGATGCTTCATGCCACCGGTCCCATTCCCCCAAAGACTAGCAAGAGCGAAAATGGAGAAGAGGCTAGCGAAGTTCCTCGAGTATCTAAGAGGAGTTAGCCTCAATATTCCCTTCCTCGACGCCATCGTGGAGATCCCCACATATGCTAAATTCTTGAAGGACTTGATTTCGGGGAGAAAGAGGAAGGAGAAGATCATGCTAGCCGAGGAGGGCTCTTGGTTTACCAAGAGAGAGAAGGAGCCGGCCAAATTTAAAGATCCGGGGAGTTTTCGGATTCCTTGCACCTTGGGCGGCGTCCCTCTTCAAAAGGCGTTGGTTGATCTAGGGGCTAGTGTGAGCCTCATGCCTCTCTCCATGTTCTTAAGGCTAAACACCGGGACAAAGTTGAAACCTACCGACATGCGCATTCAATTGGCCGATGGGCGAATAACAAGGCCGGTAGGGATCGCCGAAGACATACCGCTACAAGTCCCGGGTGGAATGTGCTTGCCATGTGACTTCGTGATCTTGGACGTTAAGGAGGAGGGAGATACGTCATTGATACTTGGACGCCCGTTCCTCGCCACCGCCGGAGTCATTGTTGACGTGCGCGAAGGGACCCTTACTTTAAACGTCGGCAATATCGAGGTGGAGCTCCACATTCCTAAGGCTATGAAGCACATGCCCTACCACGAGGAACTTGACTACATGGACCTCCTTGATGAGGTGATAGAGGAGGCGATCCCCCACTCAATTGGCTCTCTTTTTTATGAAGATTTAGAAGAAGGCCCGGATTTAGGCCAAGATGAGAAGATAGATGATTCCCCCGACCTCTCCGCTGAAAATGATGAAGGCGACGCTGATGTCGCAAGGATTCGAGAGCTCTGCAAGCTCTCGAAATTGGAGTCTCCGAAGAAAGCTCCACCGGAACGGAAACCGGCGTCACCGGTGAAGCCGTTGACCGGAGCAAACGCTAGCTTGGGGGAGCCTCCCCCCAACACTACTCGAGACGGGAGACCACCGAGGGAGAACACGCCGCCACGTCCGAATCCAAGCATTCTCCCCGGAAAGTTCAATGGGTGCATCTCCTATGCACCAAACATCCCACATTAATTGAAAATCATAGGGGGTCGAGCACACGACCTTAAACGAGCACTTGTCGGGAGGCAACCCGACGGTTTTTGCTTTATTTTTACTTTTTCTTTATTTTTGTTTTAGAAATTTTTAGTGTTTTGAGTCGTTCGCCCAAAAATTTTGTGATAACGGGTCCTATTTTTCTTGACAGGAGAGGAGATAGGTACATCCATCATGAGGAGGATGAACGAGACGACGAGGAGCGCCCCGAGAAGGCGCTCGACGATTAGGAGGAAGATGGAATCAACTGGAGGAAGAAAGACGGAGTTTAGAGCCCAAACGAAGACAAACAGCAGAACACAAGGCTCACTCGGCCGAGTATACTAGTCACTCGGCCGAGTACAGAAGTTCGTCCGGCCGAGCCGCTCACGAACGAGGGAAGTCTGCTGTACCCAACTCTCTGTTTATTTTCCTGATTTCAATATAACTGCTACTCGGCCGAGTAAAACGGATACCCTCCTAGGGCGAGTCTTGCCGAGTAGCTTGAGCCACTCGGCCAAGGCTGGCAAGGCCACTCGGCCGATGCGTAAGCGGGCAGGAATTTACATTGATTCCACTCAGCCGAGTGACATATTCACTCGGCCGAGTCGTAACTTCTGCTATATAAGAGGTCGAGGGGGGGCACGATTTTCGAAACGTTGAAACCGATCGCGCCCTGACCTTCCACCTTCCCTCGCCCGCTCGCACCCTCACTCGCCCGACCGCCGTCGTCGCGCCGCCGCTAGGCCAGCCACCACCGGCCGACCCCCCGCCGTGACTCGCCCGAGTCGCCGCCGGCGGCCGCCGCCCCTACCACCTCCGGTATCGCCTGATTTGCTTTTTTCTCCTCTTTTTGAGTATTTTTTGAGGATCCATGTGTTAAACGACCCCCTAACCCAAATCAATTTCTATATCTGTCTGTTATACCCCTAATGCCCCATACGTTTTGAATATTACCCGCTGATATCTCCATTTCATGCGCAGGTTGTTTTTGGGAGCTTAGGGGAGCCCAGTGGAGCTTCTCGGGACTGATTTGAGCTTCGTGGAGGCGCTGACTTCACACGCTTCCATTGCTTAGCACTCGCGGCGTGTCGGGGTACACTCTTTCCATTATTTTGCACATGCCGCACTTTGCACGTTTTTTCGGCTCGCGCTCGGGGCCGATATGCCGCCCCGGACACGGCCGCGGACGAGGAGACCTTCCGCCAAGCGGAAGCGGTCAGATGATGCCGGCCCCGCCCACGAGGCGGAGGACTCTCCTCCTCCTTCCCCCGCACACCCTGCACAGCCTACAGGCCCCGCACACCCCGCACAACCTGCAGAGCCTGCACAGCCCGCACAGCCACTCACTGCCGCTCCACAGCCACCACCTCCGGCTCCACTGATCGGGCCGCTCGGGATTACGTTCCGAGACGACGCACACCGCGCCGTCTTCGAGCGTATCTCCCAGCGCTCGATCGTACCCTCCAGGTTTGCACACCTCGCTGACCTAGGACGCCTGGGGGTACTAGAGGGGATGCTCATGTTGTACGACAACGTGGGCTGGCGAGATTTCTTCCAGGTGTCGGCGGACACGTTTATCCGCCCGACACTTGAGGTTCTTAGTTCGATCGCCCGGACCGACGAGGGATGCTCGTTTCGGTTCATGGATCGAGAGTGCCAGGTCACTCTCGATATGATGAGAGCATTTTTCTCGTGGCCCGCTGTCCCCGGAGCCGATCGCGGTTACGGCCCCACCCATATCCCCCCACCTTCCTTCGACGCCGGTGCCTTCTGGGCCCGGATTACGGGTCTTCACGCCGCCTTTGACCCTAGTAGGGCCAAGGCCTCGGCCATTGTCCACCCCTGCCTCCGTATTGCTCAGCGCCTTATGGCGACGACCTTTTTGGCCAGATATGAGCCGGGCACGATGTCTACGCCAGAGCTTTACATGCTCTACGCAATGACACGTCCCAGAGCTCTATCTAGGGATGGAGATGAGCTTGTCCCCGCCGTCGTGATCGATATCGCGGCATGGTTTTTAGACCGCATCATTGTATCGGTGGGCGCTCGCTCACCAATATGCTGCGGCGGCCTGATCACCTTGCTTGCTCTTATGACCGGCGAGGACTTCCCCGACGACCTGCGACGAGTATTGGGCCCCACTTCTTTGTCGATCGATGTTATGGCCCGGATGAAGATGCTTCGTCCACATGGTGAGCATCACTGGGTCTGGTTGCACGGCCCTTTCGGTGCCGAATACATGATTCTCCCGAGCCCTGCTCAGACTCAGATTGCACCAGCCCACATTGACTGGCTCCCTGCGATGGATGTTCTCATCCCCGCTGCTTACGTGCTCGAGGCCGAGGAGGCCGAGCAGGCCCACGCTGCCCTTGTAGACCCTGTAGCCCCTGCCGAGCCTGCTGCCGTGCCTGTTGACCCTGTGGCCCCTCAGCCCATCCCAGATGTTTCCGCCGCTCCTGACACCGCTGTCGGTGTTGGGAGTACCTTAGCTGAGCCCACCTCCACCACCTCCGCGGCTGTCACCACCACCACCGGCCCTCTGTCCGTCGAGCCCCTTTGCTCTGCCCTCCCTGAGCGCCCGCTGACCTTTGTTGAGAGTGGAGAGCCCTCGTTTCCCACGGTCGTGGAGACCATGGCTAGCATGATCTCCGCTGGGGTTGCGCCTTTTGGTCCACACACTTCCACCCCAGCGGTAGTCACCTCTGTCTACACCCCTGTCGTATTTTCCGAGAGTGGCGTGGCGTCTGTCCACACTTCTGTGCCGTCGACCTCTCTGGCCGCCTCGCTGCCACTTTTGCACTCCTCTTTCGTTGCTGCTGCCTCCACTTCTCACCGCCCGCCCCGGCCTCACACTGAGGCCAGGACCACCTTTGCTGGCGCAGCACCTTTTGTACCCTTCCCCGCTGAGCCCGTCACATACGCGACCCGAGTACGCCAGCCCAGACCTGCCCAGCCCCGCCAGGTGCGTCCCTCTGCACCACCTCCCCCTGACACAGTGCTTCAGAGCATTCGTGCTCTAGAGGGGGTGGTGAGTGGTCTCAGAGGCGACCTTAGGACCCTGTCCTCCACCGTCTCTGCGATGGCTGGCCGCTTCGACCTGCTACCGCATATCCACTACTGTCTCACCCAGGTTCTGGAGCGTCTCCCGCGCGTACCCCCACCCACCCAGCAGGTTCCCACCCACACTTCCACACCCACTCAGCCTGCTGCCACTCCCACACCCACCCCCGCTCAGCAGCCTGTCCAGCCAGCACCACCCACACGACCTCCGCCTCAGGACGGAGACGGCGCAACACCACCTTCTTAGGCACCCTTGATGCCATCGATTATCCTTGCCATTGTGCTGCCCGTTTCTGCTGGGTCCTGTTGCATTTTTGTCCAACCCCCCCCCCTCCCCTCACCTATTCTGGGATTCTATTTTTGATCATATCTATATATATCTTTTTTGGGAGAGAGGGAGAGTTTTTGGTGCCACTTATATATCTGTATCACTCCTATCTGTGCATGCATCATGTCCGCATCATATTTTCATTTCTTTATTTTTCTTTTTTATTTTCATTTTTCCATGCATGCATCCTCACTTGCCCCTCACATTTCTTGTCTCTCGGTGTGCCACACTTTGCACATTGAGGACACTGTGCCATTTAGCTTGGGGGAGTGAGTTCTCACGATCTTTTTCGATTTGCCACCTTTATTTTTAGTTTTTCACGCCATTTTTTCACTTTTGCACTCATTTTCTTCATTTTTCTTTTATTTTGCCATGCATCACGTTTTTCTTATTTTTCTGTGTGCCGCATTGTAAATAGTTCTATTTTCCCTTTATCTTTATTTCTTTTTCATCTCATGCTAGAGATGACTTTTCTATGATGATGATGACGTTGGATTTAGCTTACTCTATATGCATGCTATATTTGTCATGTCTTAGATTTTATTTCTGATATCATATGCTATGACTTGCCTTGCATCTAGAGATAGTAACCCACACTTTTGCCACATGAAAATGGATGAAATTTTATTATTAGCTGAGTCTGAATATTCATATGTATGCTATCACAGAAAACACACCAAGATTCACGCATTGAATGTTTATATCTGGAGTACTGATTTCTTTTCCTATATCACTTCTACATGCATGAATTGTACACTTCACTTCAGGATGATTGAATGATGTTAGCTATGATAAATCTGGATTAGTTAGCTTTTTTGTGATCGAAACTGAGTAGATTAGATTACCCTGCTGAAGTTGTCGTGCATGTCTTATAGAGTGAACTGAGAGTATATCTATTTCTTTCTCCACAAATCTTGAACATTATTTCTCTACTTTTAAAATCATTGGTGAATCTCCCCTTAGTGATTCTATTATATGGCATTTCCCCCGCTACTAATTCCTAGCTCCAAATCTCTATTGACTAAAATTAAATAAATAAAAGAGAGAAAAACATTCTTGTATATCATTATCTCTCTCTGAGTTGGGATCGCTGTGTATATATGCTTTATCGAGAAAAAAAAAGAAAAAAAAACGAAAAAAAAGGAGAAAAGAGAAAAGAGGAAAAATCCTCAATAAAAGATCCCATCTCACTTTCTTTCTCTCTTCTTTCTTCTTATTACTTTTGGAGCTATATAAAAATGGGGATGTGAATATTTTTTATGCCACCATGCTTATAGATAAGCTTGGGGGAGAGGATCCATTGATGTGTGAGAGAGTGACTACTTGACGTTGCACGACGACCTAGGCTAAGTAATATTCTATACTCGGTGAGATTATTTTTAGCTTTACGAAATCCAGAAATCTAAGCCTAGCGTTCATTTCATGAAGTCCATACTTTTCTATTCCCTCTATTCTATAGTGTGATACTCTTATACTCCTGATAGAAAGCGTTCAATTGAAAAGTGTGTGATTTGTGATTCGTATACCGCTTTAAATGATTCAGACGATGTTAATTTTAAAATTATTCCGTTTTTCATGATTATATCGTTGTTCGTGGGTTTTCTATTTCTATTTGCACTATTATACCATGATATCAAAATAAAATTCTTTGACATGTATTTTTCATTCAGAGCATGCTATATGAGTAAGTGGAACACACGTCCTGAGAAAATGATCTAGTAAGCTTACCTCCTCGCTTCTTTCTCTCTTCTTTATTTCCATTTCGTTTTCATTCTTCTTCGTTTTTTCGCCGTTTTCGTTTTTCGAATCCACCGGGTTCGCCTTTTACTTATCTTCCTCGAGGACGAGTACGAGGCAAGCTTGGGGGATTTTGATCACTCCATATTTTACACCTTTTTCCCGCATGTTTGCATGTCATTTAGATCGCCCAAATCATGTTTTTCACGATATATCGATGATATTGCGATGCTTTTCACGATTTGTTATTTTTGTCGCGTTTCAGGTGATTTGGCGCGATTTGGAGTGATCTTGAGATGCGCTTACTCTAGACGGTCACCGACGACCTCCCCGAGGGGTATTTTGCTGTTGGAGAGGAGCGGAAGAAGAATGGACGTCGCAGGAGCGACGAGGAGGCCAAAATAAGCAATCTGGGCATTTTTTGTGTCTTACTCGGCCGAGTGGAGGAGCCACTCGGCCGACCAGCGAGACACCGCTCGGCCGACCCGATCAGACACGATTTACCTGTGCACTCGGCCGAGCGACGGAGACCACATCGGCCGAGTGACGACATCACGTCCGCCCGAGTGGCGCCCAGACGAAGCCCTTCAAAAATCTCCAAGTTTCTGTTTTTCGGCTGCCAGAGCTTCAGAAGACCCACTCGGCCGAGTGGCTTATCCCGTCCGCCCGAGTGCCTTGAAGCCATCGGCCGAGTGACGACAACTCACTCGGCTGAGCCGCCCCCGAAATAGAGACCCCTGAAGGCCCCGACTTACTGGAAAATTACAGGGTTTTCACTCGGCCGAGCGACATTTGTCACTCGGCCGAGTGCGATGCGCTGCCTGTAGCGAAATCTGCGGAAAACAGGCTGTGCAGGGGTATTTTGGTCACAGTTTTTGGACAATTTTGGGGGCTATTTAACCCCTGTTTTTATCCTAGTTTTGGGCGCGTCTCTCTTAGGATTTTTTGCAGCTTTTTAGATTAGTTTTTAGCTTTATTCTTGTGATTGGAGAGGAGACAAAGATTGGAATTTTGTTGGATTAATTGAAGAACTCCATTGGTTTGCATCTCTTTTCCTTAAAAATTCTATTTTTATTGCATAATTTCATATTGTGATGAATTCTATTGCTTATTTCATTGATTATTTTTGTGGTCTTGCTATGAATTGTGAGTAGTCTTTACGTCTTGGGGCGTGGGGATGAACCCTACAAGCCCAACTTCAAAATTGTGATGAATTAGTAGAAATCTTGCTAGAATTGTTGTTTAGGGATTAGGTTGTGTTTGATTTATTACGGATAGCTAGGGATTTCCATCGATCGGAATTTGTAAGAGATTGGATTCTAATTGATGGGAAGTCCTAGATATTCGATTTAGGTTTACAATTGGGTTTCTCTAGATTTGGTTTGCAAGAGATTGGACCAAAGCTTGGATTTTTTAATTGTAAATCTATATACATATTCGTTTGCAAGAGATTGGACGAATACGAACTATCACAACCTAGATCGTGAGCCGAGTTTGCAAGAGATTGGGCTCGGTGAGCGATTGGACGATGATGTTGATCCTAATGCTAGTTTTCCTAGGCTAGGGTTTGCAAGAGATTGGACCCAAACCTAGGATAGCTATAGACCGGCAACAGCGCGAGAGCGTGAGCTTGGTTCTACATTCAGTTGCAACTTGTTCATCCAAAATCCTAATCTAGCAATTTTGATGCCGATGAACCACATTTATGAGATACGGTGAGTAGCGGGGATTCCCCATTCCCTAGACGTTCTTTATTTGATTTGATATTTCTGCACTTTGTCTGACGATTGTGACAGGATCGCCAAAGGCAAATCTCTCTTCTTAGATAGCCAGGTTGATTGGAACAAGCACGGTCATTCGTCCTCCCTGTGTTCGATATCCCGCTCGCCGCTACACCGTGCGCTTGCGGTAAAACTACAACCGTCGCCTCGGGCGTGTATCCGGGGTGCGATCACAGCCCCCTCTTGATCCCCAGGCCGAACACTCTCCCGACATTGTTGCTGTTACCATTACCGCAAGCAGCTTTGTTGCACTACCCACAGCCGAGACGATCCCGAGGCGACTTTTCTTACTGTGCTACCCACAATCGAGGAAACCGGAGACGACGAGATCCAGCACTGCTTTCAGATCCGACGTCAGACTCGTGCACGTTCTCCTTACTAGGTTGGTTTCCCTCACTCGTAGTAACCCACACCGTAAGACATCAAAACCTAATTAAAAATCAATAACTTAATACATAAATTTATTTTACGCTTCTTTAAAACGTTGTGAAAATGTAGATCGACGATCGGACTTTTTAACTGTGCATATAGGGTAGAATTGTCGAATAGGCTGAACATTCAAACTTGACTTGAAACTGATAGGATAGCCACGATCAACTTAGAGACAACTTAATAGGATTTACTAAACCAGTCCTGACACCGCCCGTTGACTTGTGACAGCAGACTTTGACCGACACGCTGCCAGTGACGAGTCACTTCCGACGGACGTTCTTCTTACCACCGCAGGCAAGTGTACCCACTTGCGTAGTTACGGCCACGTTTAGGCCACTTCCTCTTTGAAATTGGAAATCATTGAACAAGAGAACCAGACGTGAAATGATAGCGTCTGGTACACCCTCACAACAACCTAGACTTAATGACGAAGTCTAGGTACATAAATTGCTATAACTGGCATGCTAGGAACTATCAGTGTGTGTGCGTGTGGACCCCGTAGAATGAAAATAACATACTATACTCATGCCATGCCATTTAACATCATTCACGAAATGTTTTACACAGCCTGCGGGTAATATGACACCCTCCAAGACAGAGAGGGTGACCCCTTGTACAAATACATAACCTGTGGGAAGCCCGGCACTTATCGAGTGGAGTGAGTGACCTTTGGCAACCCGCAGGGATTGAGACATCCACCTAGTAGAGTGGGTGATCCTTGGTACAAAACACCCTATGGGAAGCTCGGCACTCACTTAGCAGAGTGAGTGGCCCCTACAACCTGTGGGGATTAGAGACACTCACCTAGCAGAGTGAGTGGTCCTCGTACAGTCTTGTCTTGAGCACTTGGGGTGGGGTGGGGTTGAGCGACCACCAGGTTAGAGAGTTTGGCCACTCTCTAAGCTGAAGGCATGAACCCTCTTGGTGTCGAGTCGCTTGGTGTCATACAGTCTTGTCTAGTCTTGTCATGTCTTGTAGCCGATAGCACACGCTACGGCTATTTCTTGCCACGTTTACTTTCTGCACAGTCTTTACTTTTCTTGCATATATGTATAAATGCCATGTTGTTGCATCTCTCATATAATCAACCATAAAATGTTGTCTTTAATTTCCTTTACACTTGCAGTAGAGTCTTCTCACATTTCCCTTGTAGACTTTACCTGACGTACAGCACCTTTTCTCTTGGGTGTTGTATGTCAGGTGCTGAGACGGAGTACACAGACGAGCCGACCTTACTTGAGGACTTGGAACCGGAGGACGTTGACCTGGAGTACGTTCCAGACGAGGACCAGTCCTAGAGGTTCCTCACCGTCACTGTCTTACAGAGGTTTATTGCTTTCTAGTTTGGGTGCGTAGCACCATTTTACTTCTTGTCTAGGTTGGGTGCGTCGCACCATTAGTTTCCTTTTCCGCAGTTGTAGCCATGCTTGGGGCTTCATTTTAGACTTGATGTATTGCCAGATATTATATCTTTAATAATGAATGCAGTTTCCTTTCGAGTACTCTCATATTATTGTTATGAACTTTTAATTTTATATGCAAGAACCTATAATTAATTGGTATCCCTACAGATGCTTATTGGGCCCGAGCCTCACAGCTCCGGCCCATGCAGACCTTCGTCTCGTCCTCGCACCCGTTTTGGGAAGCGAGGCGTGACAGGTCTTAGTGGTGGCCCATGCAGGTCACCGTATGAAATTTCGTAGCAATAAAAAATACTCGCATTCATTTAGATATACATCTTATCATGTACAAGTCTAAAATTGGGTTTTCCTTGTCAATAGGATGGCAGGAGGACGCAATACTCGAGCCGGACCTTCAACTGACAGAGCCATGGATGGCCAAGGTGGTGAATTTCGTCAATTTCTGGGCATCATGAGAGAGATGTTGGATGTTCAGCACCACTTGGTTGAGCAGTCCAACCAGGCTGCCCGATCTGTTCAGGCTGCATCACCACCTCTGCCACTGCCTACTCCACGAGCTGCACCGGGAGTGAAGTAGTTTCAATGAGTTACAGCCGAGGACCTTTTCTGGAAAGAACGGACCGCTGGATGCTGACGAGTGGATCCAGAGCACTGAGGATAAACTTATAGCTGCCAAGATACCTGATGAGACCAGAGTGGAGATAGCGAAGATGCAGTTGATCGAGAATGCAAGGAACTGGCAGCACAATGAGGAGAGGCGTCTACAGAAGCCAGTTGAATGAAGCACTTTCAAGTCAATGTTCAAGGAGAAGTACTTCCCCAAGGCTGCGAAGAGAGAGCTCTTGCAGTGTTTCGTAAATCTGACACAAGGGAGCATGTCAGTAGATGAGTACGAAGTAAAGTTTGAGATGTTGAGCCGCTTCGCCCCGCACATGGTGAAGAAGGAAGAGAACCGAGCTGATCGGTTTCGTCAGGGGCTGAACCCCAAGATCTAATCCTCTATGACTTCAGCAGACTTGACTACTATGGGGGCCATACTGAATGCAACTAGGAACCATGAGGCTGTAGCAAGACTTCCTGATCCTCCTGCTGGTGGAGGAAAGAGACCGATATAGCAGTATAGGCCACTTGCTAGGCCTGCTATGAGATCCAATCAGACGGTGCCTTTTAAGAGGCCAGGAGCACCTGCATAGAAGCAGACCAAGGGTCCATGCCATTTCTGCCGTAAACCGGGGCATACACAGAACAATTGCAGGAGGAAGTTGGGTTTGTGTCTGGTGTGTGGAGATGCCGCATATGTTGATAGGGATTGCCCGAACCTTCATCGTACTGTGGGCGGAGCACCAGCCCTATTGCAGAGTAGAGCACCGGTCCCACTGCAGAGTAGAGCACCGGTCCCTACTCAGAGAGGAGATTTTGTTCGTCGACCCCCTTTGCCACCTCAGGAGCATATTTACCGTAAGGCAGTGCCACCACAGAGGCCAGCTTATACCATGACAGCCGTAGAGGCTGAAGACGTGGATGGCGTCATTGAAGGTGACTCTTTAGAACTAGTCTTTTCATTTTATAGCATAGATCATATTGTTTGCATATGGTTGTTTAAGCCTTGCTAGTTAGATTAGTAGCCTTGTTTAACCTTAGCTTTATCGTTTGTATCTTAGGCACCATTTTAGTGTCGTCTTACCCGGCTTTAACTTTGTTCGACTCCGGTGCATCTATGTGCATCATAACCTGGAGATTCGTAACAGAGCACTCCATTCCCACCCATACACTTCCTAAGTGTTGGGACATCACTACAGGGAACGGAGTGGTGATGGTTAATTTGGGATGTCAATCGATTCTGTTGGTGATCAGTGGACATAAGCTTTATGCCGACTTCATTGTCCATGATCTACCTCATTTCGCTGTTGTTCTTGGCATCGATTGGTTGGGAGGTTTCCATGATTTGATCGATTACCGCATCAAGAAAGTGGTGTTCAGGATTCCAGGCCACCGGGAGTTCGAGTTTCACAGCAGAAAGCGATCGCTTGGGCACGTTAGACTCCGGGCCAAACCGGAGGAGTCGATCGTTGTCGCTATGCAGATGGAGTCCAATAGACCAGTAGTTGCCAGAGACACCGGTGACGTATTTCCAGATGCTATTTCTGGGTTGCCACCCGACAGAGCTTTGGAGTGCAGCATAGACCTTATGCCAGGAGCACAACCTATTTCGAAGGCGCCAGATCGAATGGCTCCTACAGAGCTTGAGGAGCTGAGGAAACAGTTGGACAAATTGCTGCAGAAAGGATTCATACATCCTAGTGTGTCACCTTGGGGTGCACCAGTTCTGTTGGTGAAGAAGAAGGATGGATCCCGCCGGATGTTTGTGGACTACATAGAGCTGAATGCAGTGACCGTAAAGAACAAGTATCCGCTGCCCCGGATTGATGATATTTTCGACCAGCTTGGAGGTTCAAGGGTTTTCTCGAAATTAGATTTAAGGAGCAGGTACCATCAGTTGAAAGTGAAGAAGGACGATATTCCGAAGACGGCCTTCAGGATAAAGTACGGACACTATGAGTTCGTAGTCATGCCGTTTGGTGTGACCAACGCTCCAGTGGTGTTTATGAACTTGATGAATTTGATTTTTTATGAATTTCTGGATAAGTTCATCGTCATCTTCATCGATGACATACTTATTTACTTGAAGTCTGAAGAGGAGCACAGCCGTCATCTGAGTTGGGGACATTGAGATGTCATTAGTTGTATGCCAAGTATAGTAAGTTTGAGTTCTTGTTGGACAGATTCGTATTCCTGGGACACGTGGTCTCTGGTGATGGCATATCTGTAGATCCGAAGAAAGTCAGAGCAAACAGCGAGTGGCCGACCCCGCAGTCAGCATCAAATATTAGGAGCTTTCTTGGATTAGATGGCTACTATCGTCGGTTCATTAAGGATTTTTCGAGGATTGCGGAGCCGATGACGATGCTGACGAGGAAGGACATGGAGCTCTGTTGGTCGGAGGATTGTGAGAAGGCCTTCAGTATTTTGAAGGAGAGATTGACCACAGTACATGTGTTGGTTGTACCAGATCGGATCGGATTGGAGGCTTCGAGATTTACTGTGATGCATCTGGCAAGGGACTCAGATGCGTCTTGCATCAGCATGGTCACGTGGTCGCGTACGCTTCTCGGCAATTGAGGAATCATGAGAAGAACTACCTGATGCATGATCTGGAGTTAGTAGCGGTGATATTTGCATTGAAGATCTGGACACACTTCCTGCTGAGGTAGAGTGTGAAAATTTTCACCGATCACAAAAGCTTGAAGTACATTTTTACCCAGAAGGAGCTCAACATGCGTCAGAGACAATGGTTGGAGCTGATGGCAGACTATGAGATATATCTGCAGTATCACCTGGGGAAGGTGAATGTAGTGCCAGACGCTTTGATCAGACTCCCTGCAGTGATGATGCATACTACCGGCTGGAGAGTACAGCAGGAGCTGAGAGGGATGAACATTGAGGTTGTCCTACCAGTGGTGATCATTTCGTTGATGAATTTGCAGATTCAGTCAACGATTGTAGATTGTGTCAAGGCAGCTCAGGCAGGAGACCCGATGCTGCAGATGAACTGAAGACAGGTAGAAGCTGGACTTCGGACAGAGTTTATCATTCACGAGGATGGATCGATGCGGTACGGCAGTAGACTTTGCGTACCTGCAAGTGACATCAGAGATGAGTTGTTGAGTGAGGCTCATATCTTGCCTTATTCCATACATCCTGGAGGCACAAGGATGTACAAGGACCTCCGTCTGAACTATTGGTGGATTGGCATGAAGAGGAGTGTGGCACGGAGTGTTGCCAAGTGTTTGATATGCCAGCAAGTGAAGGCAGAGCACCATCAGACAGCAGGATTGATACAACCGCTTCCTATTCTGGGTGGAAGTGGCAACACATCATGATGGATTTCATGACAGGCCTACCTCGGAGCCCGAAGCAGAACGATGCAGTCTGGGTGATCGTTGATCGATTGACTAAGTATGTGCATTTCATACCTTTTCGAGTGGGACATCCACGGAAATCTTGGCGAGGAAGTATTTAGAGGTAAAGATATTTTACTTCTCTATTTATAGTTCCTCCTTGAGTTTAGTTCGTGATGTGGATCATGTACGTGCAGGAGATTGTGCGCTTACATGGAGTTCTGGTGAGCATCGTATCCGACAGGGACTCGAGATTCACGTCTCAGTTCTGGAGGAGTCTGCAAGAGAATCTTGGTACGAATCTGAGTTTCAGCACGGCGTACCACCCGTAGACCGATGGCCAGTCGGAGAGAACCATTCAGATTCTGGAGGATATGCTGAGAGCTTGTACGCTCGATCTGAAGGGTTCGTGGGAAGATCATCTCCATCTAGTGGAATTCTCATACAACACTATATGGAAGTTGCCCTATATGGAATTCTCATACAACACTATATGACGTAGCTACCAGGCACGCATTGGCATGGCGCCGTTTGCTGCCCTATATGGAAGGAAATGCCGATCGCCACTGAGCTGGTATGACATCGAAAACCAAGAGTTGTTGGGTCCAAAGATGATTGTTGAGGCTGTGGATGTCGTGAGAGATATCAGGGATAAGCTCCAGATTGCGCAATATCATTAAAAGCATTGGGCAGACACCAAGAGACGACCTTTGGAGTTTCATTCAGGAGATCATGTCTTCCTGAAGATTTCTCTGAACCGCGGAGTTATTCATTTCGGGAAGAAGGAAAAGCTGAGTCCGAGGTTTATTGGACCATTTGATGTGCTGGAGCGTGTGGGAGCAGTGGCTTATCGCCTTGCTTTGCCACCATCTTTGGAGGGAGTTCACGACATTTTCCACGTATCTCAGCTACGTCGATACGTCAGTGACCCATCACATACTGTGGATTTTTCATAGATTACAGTTCGACTGGACCTGACTTATGATCAGCAGCCAGTGCAGATTTTGGACCGTCGATAGAAGCAGTTGAGGAACAAGGTAGTCGACCTGGTGAGAATGATGTGGCGATACGGATCACCTAGAGAGTCCACTTGGGAGCGCGAAGAAGAGATGAGAGAGCACTACCTGCATTTATTTCCTGAGCAGTAGGTGATACAGATTTCGAGGGTGGAATCATTCCTTAAGGTGGGTAGGATGTAACAGTCACTTTTCGATCGAGTGTTTTTCAGCACGAATTTTCTTTTTCATACGCGTATTTATTGTGACATCCTTTTGAATCCTAAACACGCGAAATTATATATCGTTGTGACCCTCAGAGAGAGTAGTTATTTATGGAATTTTTTATGAACGTCATTTCACGGGTCATTCTTCCACAAATCAGCTTTGAATGAAGAGGTTTCATAACCCTTAGACTTCAACGAGTAGCTTATTATTTTTATCATCGTTTTCCGTATACCTAGCATGTGATCGAACACTGTACTCTCGATCCTCTCGTTGCAACGATCATCCAGATATTTTTCTTGTATTTTTCGGACATCGTTAGACTGACCCGTCACCTTTAATATGACATGTATAATTTTTCCATAAGTTAATTCAAAATTCAAATCCTAACTACAAAATCAAATCTAATCCCTAATGGATCCTACTTATCATATCATATATTCCTAGTCTATTTGCACACTAAGTCTACACTCCCATCTCTCACTCTCTCACCCATCTATCCCTTAAGTCCACCCTTTTTCTCCATCACTTAGCAATCTCCCCTCATTATAATGCATGCAACCCAAACCCTAGGGTTTACACCAAACACAGCCGCCATCACTCCCCCTTGCAACCGTCGGCTTCCCCCATTGCTCCGACCACCCTCACCCAACCACCGGCCACCTCCCCATCCTCTCCGTGCAAGCAGGCCGCGTGCGCAACCCTCACAACAGCAGCCCCTTCCCTCGAACTGTCGGCCTCCCTCTCCCCTTGACAAGACGTCAGCCATCTCCACACCGCATCAGCCACCGTCTGACCCCCTATCACCCCAGCATCCCACGCAAGACCCCCACTACTGTCAGCCCTCTCCCTTTAAGACACCCCCGGCAGACCCACGCGTAGCACAGCCCCCGACCACCTCCCAGGCCGAACCCCCTGCCGGCCACCCCGCACGTTTCATTGCGCCGCCCAGCGAACTGCCGGCCCCCTAGGAGGCAACAGCAGACCCCCGACCTCCCTTTTGCTCTGGCCACCCCTCTAGACCCGAACAACCTGTCGGCCTACTCCCACGGCAGCCCCCTCGCTTGATCCCCAGGCCGAACACTCTTCTGACGTCGCTGACGTTACCGTTGCTGCAAGCAGCATTGTTGTGCTACCCGCAGCCGAGACGATCTCGAGGCGACTTTCCTTACTGTGCTACCCACGGTCGAGGAAACCGGAGACGACGAGATCCAGCATTGCTTTCAAATCCGACGTCAGACTCATGCGCGTTCGCCTGACTAGGTTGGTTTCCCTCACTCGTAGTAAACCACACCTTAAAACATGAAAACCTAATTAAAAATCGACAACTTAATACATGACACACCCGGAACCTACACCTAGATTCCACCTGGCGGTGTCACGGTCGCCAGGCGTAGTATGGCCCCTAGGTGTCTATCCCGGGCTCTATCCGGAAGCGAACGGTGTCAAATTATAGTATAAAGGATGTCGGATCCCACAGGGACGGTGACAGTGTATTTAAATTCTCAGATTATTTCTATATCTCGAAGTGAGATAGCCGTCGGGTTGAAAGAATTGGTTGTGGTATTGTTGTTGATTCAATAATAAAGGAACTAGGGTATTATGGATCACCGCTAGGACCGTCGGGAGTCGATGTTGGAATAGGATCCATACGTTGCATTAGGGTTAGGGGATTAATCTCTCAATTCGTACCACTCTCGTGGGTTAGAATTTCGAGGTATTTCGATGGCTCTCGTTGACGCAATGGCGGTAGCCGTCAACGTAGCAATATAGTTCATCGGTGGATCCATTCAAGGCACGAGTCGGGCATGATTATGAGCCTTGGTTGGATCCACCGATTTCCCTATTTAAATCCTAAGGATACCCCTTAAGCACATCAATTCCACAGACCGTGGGCATGATCTCAGTACGGGTTATCCTAGGGATTCGGTAGGATCGATCGAAATACTCCCATTTTATTCCCAATTCAACCTAGAGATCCAGATCTACATCTCCTCCCTAGGTCTTAGGGCTAACCCATCAGCCCTAGAAAAGACTACTCACTCATAGCGATTTTAACGAATAAAAATGTGCTTTTTGTAAGAGAAAACATCGTAAGAAATTAATCAAATAAAGATTTAGAAGCTTACGTGCCAACGACGAAGAAAAACAGGGAGCAATAGATCCAAAGAAAACTCAAGATTCCCAAACGCGATAATAGCAATTGAACTCCAAAAATTATCCAATAATCTTCCAGAATTAAATCTAGATCTAAGCAGTTTTCTAATCTCCTCTCCTCTCCAAAAATAATTTAAAAACTAACAAAAGAATTGACTCCCTTGAAACACAACAGCAGATCCCCTCTTCACTCCACCAAACGCGCAACAGACGGCCCGAAAAATTTCCAAAAATGGCCTTCAGCATCGTCGACCGAGTCAGTGACTCGGTCGAGCAGTAGGTTGCTCGATCGGCTGCTCGGTCGAGCAGCCGTCTTGCTCGGTCGAGCATGACAGTAAGTCGCGCTGCTCCAAAATATGTCGCTCTGCCTACTAGGCTCGAGCCAGCTCTGCTTGGTCGAGCAGCCAGCTGACTCGACCGCCAAAAGCTCTGCTCGGGCCGTGCAGGATTTTGCGAGCTTCGAAAGTTTGGCGCTGCCCGACCGAGCACCACGGGTGCTCGGTCCGAGCAGCCTGTGTAACCGTTCTTCTCCTTCATCTTGACTCTGCTCGACCGAGCAGCTGCTCTGCTCGGTCGAGTCGCCTGGAATGATTATTTCTAAAGCTCCTGCAGCTTCTCTTCTCTTATTGCTCTCTCCCCAACTCCTCCCATGGCTCCCAAAACTCGACAAACGCCTGTGGAGCTTTACCAACGGGCTCACGGGCACGTCAGATGTGTCCATATCCAAAGTGGGTCTCAAATCGCTCCAAAATCCCTGAAAATCCATAAAACACTATGAAACTCAAATATAACGTTCGAATTGCAATATCATAGGAAAATACGGGATTTGAATGTGAAAGTGGCGTGAAATGCAATGGCATGATGCTATGAAAAGATGTAAAATATGGACACATCAAAATCCCCCAAGCTTATCTCTTACTCGTCCTCGAGGAAGACGAATATTAAGTACTCCGGAAGGTAAACAAAAGAAAATAAAGTTAAGAATAAAGGAGAATGGAAATGGGTGGAGGGTGCTAAGGTTGTTCAATCAGATCTCAAGCCTCAGCATTATATCACGATGCTCCGAATAGTAAAAATACATGCTAATGGTATTTTCAAGTTTTACAGATCATATGCCTAGCTTGCAATATAGACAAAAGATAGGGATCTACTAAAATAATGTCATCAACTCGTATCAATCTCATGCAGTTCATATAGTCTAGTATAAAAAGAATTGGCAGTGCACTTTTCAATCAATAGATACACATGGAACAAATAGAAATCACACCAGCATGCAATAGAGAATGGAAAGAATCATGCTTTTCAAATTTAAACCTCAAATCACGAAAAATCTCCAAAAACTAGGGTATTTCGTAAAGTGCAAGCATTATCAAATCTCCCCGTTGTGCACCGTCTCCACTCTAATGGTATACTCACTCATGCGATCAATTGGTTCCCCCCAAGCTTAGCTCGAGGCGTCGCATCTAGAAAATCTTTCCCAGTATGTGATAGCTTCTAATAAAAGGATACAAACAATTTTATTTAATTCTTTCTTTTTCTTTTCTTTTTCACTTTTTTCACATTTTTTTTCATTTTATTTTATTTAGAAGCTATATATTTCTTTTTGGGTTTGGGAAGTGAGACGCTGTAAGGATAGCTATAGGGGTGAAACCAACTGATACGTAGAGAATTATAAAGATATGTGGAGAAGGAAAATAATGAATCACTCGGTTCACTCATAAGAGGTGCACAATGATTCAAAATGATAATACTCTAACTAAACTCATAAGTAGCATGGATATTTTCATTCATCTAGATAAATACTGAAAAGCATGCAGTAGTAAGCACAATAACATCAAGCATGCAAAAAGAAGTGAATAAGATAGAAAACAGATGTTCCAAGTGTTCTAGTGATGCGTGAACCTAGGTGCATTACCCAATAGCGCATACTAGATACTATTTCATGCATTTGATTTTCAATTCATATCAGGCATCAATTCAGATAGATCAGCAAAAGAATATGCACGCATATAGAAAGTAAAACTGAAACTACCCTAAATAGCATGTCATCAGATCGTAAGCATCGTGACTAACTACTAAGGCTACGAGAAGTATCATCATGCAAAACATTCTTAGCATAAAAAAGAAAAAGGGCGGAGAAAATAGGAAAATGAGAAGAGGGATGCATGCATGGCAAAAAGAAGAAAACGTAATGCAGAATGAGAAAAAAGATAAAGAAGTGGAAAAGGTGTGGAAAAGTAAACTAAAAAGCTGAAAAAGGGAGGAAAGTATAAAAGAAAAATGAAAAATATAGCGGTAGCGCTCATCCCCCAAGCTAAACCCAGACGTGTCCTCACTACTGAGAAAACGCTGGTAGGCGGGAGATGATGCTAAATATGGTAGGTGGGCGGGGGAATATAAAATAAAAACTGTGCAAACGAAATAAAAACATGATATGATGCAATGATGAAGGAAAAAATGATGCATATGTACTGAATGATGCTTGGAGGATCCTCCCCCCAAGCTATATAAGAACAGGGCCCCGAAGAGACAGATGGGCACGATAAAATATGAGGGAGGCAAAAATGGGTATGGGACAGCATCAAGCAGAGGTACCACCCTCTAGGGGTGGTGGTGGGTCCTAATGCCCTGGATCAAGAGATGTGAGTGGTGCTTGTGGATCAGTTCACCAATGCCTAACTAGGTTGTGGACGCGCGGGAGGTCCTGTTCAACGGACTGTCTAGTAATGCCGCCTCCCTGAACTATGAGTAGGAGCATGGCAATGAACTGATCTCCCTGGTCAGCGTCACTGAAGGTGACGTCATATGGTGCGTCGTCGATATGAAGACACTCAGGTGGGGGTGGGGGGTTGTTTTGCAGGGGTGGAGTGGCGGATGATTCGTCAATAATATGGTCCTGTGTGGGCGAGCGTGTACGATGCGTGTGTCTAGTAGGCCTAGGATTGGGTGACCGGTGTCAACGTTTGTGGCTCTTGTATGGCGTGGCGGCATCTTGCAAGAAGTGTAAGTGCTTTGGTAGCACGTAAATTGTATAGGTTAAGAGTGTACCGACAAGGGTTATCTGCGGCCGATCAAGATTATCCCCCAAGCTAATCACGGGCGTGTCCTCTGACATAGGCAAAACGTACCTGAAATAGAGACAAGAAGAACGTCAGTATATTAAACGTAAAAATAGGGGAAATGCTGAATTGGGGTTGCTCGACCGAGCAGCTTTACTGCTCGGTCCGAGCAATGATGTTCGTTGGAAAATCCTGACCGAGCATATACTATGCTCGGTCGAGCACCATGGGTGCTCGATCAAGCACGTGGAGATGCCCTTGGGGATTTGGGCATCGGGCAGCAGGGAAGGGGGTTGGGATGAGCGATTAGAGGGGGGTAGGCGGAGGAGTATGGGGGTGTCGGTGAGGGGAGTTTTAGGTTGGCGGTGCCGCTGGTGGGACTAGCTGCGTTGACGGTGGCTGGCGGCGATCGAAAAGGGGGAAGGAGAATTAGGAAGCAGAGAGAAGGGGAAAAGAAAGAGAAAGGGAGAGTGTGTGTGTGAGTGAGAGAGGGTTTTGATCGTACGGGCGACGTAGGCGGTGGCTGCTGTGGGTTGTCGACCGGGTCGAGTAGAAGGGGTAGCTCGGGAGATAATTAGGGTAGGACAGCTTAGGGTAAGGGTGAAAGGACGGGTTTAGGATAAGTAAGCAGCTCGAACCCGGTTAAAAAATGAGACCCGTAATCAACAACGAGCAATATGATTGCTCGGTCAAGCTGGCTATTTAGATAAATTGAGATAAATTCAAATACTTCCTTCAGCCTGCTCGGTCGAGCAGAAGGTTTCTTGGTCGAGCGGGCAGCTGCTCGGACCGAGCTGATTCTGCTCGGGCTGTGTAGATAGAGAGACGTTTTCGAGCTCCATTTTTGGACATGTACTACTCGACCGAGCAGAACATTTCTCAGTCGAGCAGGTGACAGCTCGGATCGTACAAAGACCACTCGGGCCGTGTAGACAGAACGTCGTTTTCTCCAAATTTCCATGAGCCTGCACTACTTGACAGAGCAAGCAGCTGCTCCTTCGAGTCGCTGTCTGCTCGGCCCGAGCAGATGATGCTCGGGCCGTGTAGGCAGAGTGATGTTTTGCTCTTTTCTCCTTGTGCCTACACTGCTCGACCGAGCAGCGTGGCTACTCGATCGATCAACATGTATCTTCTTTTAACTCCTTTTCTTTGATCTGCTCTTCAAAATTGCTTCTCTCCTCCAGCTTTCTTCCGTTTAAAACGTCGATTTGCATGCCCCTTCATGTTCAACCTATAAAAAGGAAGAACCGATCAGATTTTTATGGTTTTGTGTTTTTAAGAGAAATAAACAACGTTTTTGTTTGATTTTCTGAAATAAATAAAGTAAAGATAAGAAATTTATAAAGAAAATCCAAGATCTAGGAGATTGGGTTGCATCCCAATAAGCGCTCGTTTTGAGTCATGAGCTCGACTTCCTTCGGTTCATCAATAGTCGTTTGGTGTGCATGGAATTCGCGCATCGTTCTTGCAAATGGCGTAATCTAGCAGTATTTGGTATCCGTCTACTTCAGGCTTCTCCCTTGTGTAGCCCATGGCCTCCGGTTCTTCACGATGCGGAGAATGATTCAAAAGATCCTCATCCAACACTCAGATATAGGGGCGACCGCTTTTTGGTAGGTTGGGTCGCCGTCATCGTCAACTCCTGTTCTTATTGGGTCCTTCATGACCCCCTCAAAAGTAAAATCTCCTACAGCTTCATCTTCCAGGAGCTCCAAATAGCTAGCTCCTTCTTCACAAACATGCTCCCTCATTGGCTTCTGCAGCCTGAACTCAGCTTCAATGTTGCCCACGTTCAACGAGAAAGTCCCTTCTCGAACATCAATCAGGACGTCGGCCGTCGCCATGAAGGGTCGGATAAGTATAAGCTGGGAGCTCCCTCCCTCGGGCATGTTCATAATGACGAAGTCAATGGGAACATACAACCTAGGAGGTATCTGTAGCATAATATCCCCGGCTATGCCTATCGGTTATGTGATCGAATGGTCTGCAAGCTGTATGGACATATTCGTCGGCTCTAATTCGCTTCCGGTCTGCAATCTCTCAAATATAGAAAGCAACATCAAACTGATGCTCGCCTCTAGATCGATCAAAGATCGGCTGATGGGCATCCCTCTGATGGAGCATGGAACAGTGAAGCTTCCCAGATCCGGTAGCTTCCAGGGGAGATGATTCTTTATAACGGAGGTAGAGTCCTCCATGAGCTTTATCTCTTCATGCTTCCTCTTCCCCGTGATCAGGTCCTTTAAGAACTTAGCATAGATGGGGATCTCCGTGATAGCATCCATGAACGGAATGTTTAGCTGGATCCCGTTTAGAAGCTCCGTGAATTTGGAGTATTTCTTCTCCATCTTGGCCAAAGCCAACCTCTGTGGATATGATGGGGGAGGTCGGCTTACTTTGTTCCTTGTGGCATCATCAGGAGATGGCATTGTTGTAGGTGTGATGGATGGTGGATCTGTCTTCCCCTCATTCTTTGTAGGCTCTTCAGTGGCCTCTTCTTTATCACCGTCAATAACGGCTTCTTCAGTAATGACTCTCTCCTTGTTCACAACCGGGATCATAACGAGGTCAGTCGGCCGTCCTCCACGTGTGGTGACAAAAACCACAGCATTCGCTTGGGCCCTCGGATTTGGCTCTGGTTGCGAAGGAAACCTCCCTTGGTTCTTTAGAAGCTGGGACATCTGGCCCCTCAGTTCATTGAGCAAAGTATTTATATTCTTGAACTGGGTGGAAGTGTCCTGGTTGAACCGGGCTTGACCACTCATAAATGTTTCCAATGTTGCCTCCAGATTGAATCGATGCGGATTCGGTGCATAGCCCTACTGAGATGGGCGATTAAACTGATAACCCGGTGGTCGATAAGGCCCAGCTGGCCTAAACCCACTCTGCTGCTGATTCTGTGGCTGCACTTGTTGTTGCTGCGGAGGGGGTGGTTGTCTCTGGAATTGTGGAGGTTGCAGTCCTCCACTTGGGTTCCCATAAGAAAACCCCAGATGATCCCTAGTAGCTGGGTGTAACCTTACTCCTTAGACGTACTGCACAGACTCTGACAATTCAGCACCATCATAATGTGCCTCACTAGGAATGTAACCTTGCTCCATATAATCCTCTGCAGGATGATAAGCAGAGGTGCTGGTGGTTGCCGGGATGGAATCCAAGCGCTGTTTAATTCTGGCCACCTGTTTGAACAAATTCTCGATATGGGAATCTAGATGGCTGGCAGCTTTTACCTCGGGGGTCCGGGTCACGCTGGTTCGTTCTTCATTCTACTGCTGATTATTAGTTGCCATATGCTCTAGCATGTCTATGGCTTCTTCAGAAGACTTGTCAAGTAAGGCGCCTTGTGCAGCAGCATCGATTATCATTTTGGTCCTGAACTGCAGCCTATTATAAAAACTCTGCACCAAGTCCCAGGGCTGGATCCTGTGATGAGGGCATTGATGTTGGAGGTCCTTGAACCTCTCCCAGGCCTCGTAAAGAGATTCTTGATGAATCTGTTTGAAATTCGAGATTGCCCCCTGGATCTAAACCGTATTCGATGGTGGATAGAATTTATCCACAAAGGCGAGTGCTAGCTTCTCCCATGTGGTAAAATGGTTGGGCAGGTGGGCCCGTAGCCATACGATGCTTTATCCCTCAGGGTGAATGGAAAAGGCCGCAGCTTGACAGCATCATCACTCACATCCTTAGCCTTGAAAGAGTCACACTTTACCAGGAAACTGTCGATGTGGTGATTGGGGTTCTCGTAAGGATACCCATGGAAGGGATCCTGCTGCATTAAATTTATGAGCCCCATCTTCAGCTCGAAGCTCGCCGCCGCCAGTTGCGGTCTAAGGATAGAAGAGTTATTCCCAAACGTAGGCTTCATATGGTCCCTGATGGACCCGGTGCGAGAAGGAGTAGTAGTATTGTCTGCTATCTGAGCAGAGGGAGATTGATTTCTTCTTGAGGTCCTCAGAGCCCTTGCCGTTTTCTCGATCTCAGGGTCGAACAATAATTCTTGACTTAGTACCTCGAAGCGAGTGTTCATGCATCAAAACAACTCAGACAAATACCATTAGTAGCACGGTAATAATTTAAAAGAATAAAAGGGTGGAAAGATAGGAATGGAAAGATTTGCTAGCAAACTTTTCGAAATAAAAATAAACTGAGGTACACTATTGTTGTCCCCGGCAATGGTGCCAAAAACTTGACGCACCCGGAACCTACACCAAGATTCCACCTGGCGGTGTCATGGTCGTCAGGCGTAGTATGTCCCCTAGGTGACTATCCCGAGTTCTATCTACAAGCGGACGGTGTCAAATTATAGTATAAAGGATATCGAATCCCACAGGGACGGTGACAGTGTATTTGAATTCTCAGATTATTTCCATATCTCGAAGTGAGATAGCCGTCGGGTTGAGAAAATTGGTTGTGGTATTGTTGTTGATTCAATAATAAATGAACTAGGGTATTAGGGATCACCGTTAGGACCGTTGGGGATCGATGTTGGAATAGGATCCATACATTACATTAGGGTTAGGGAATTAATCTCTCAATTCGTACCACTCTCGTGGGTTAGAATTTCGAGGTATTTCGGTGGCTCTCGTTGATGCAATGGCGGTAGCCGTCAACGTAGCGATATAGTTCATCGGTGGATCCCCTCAAGGCATGAGCCGGACTTGGTCACGAGCCTTGGTTGGATCCACCAATTTCCCTATTCGAATCCTAAGGATACCCCTTAAGCACATCAATTCCACAGACCGTGGGTATGATCTCAGTACGGGTTATCCTAGGGATTCGGTAGGATCGAACGAAATACTCCTATTTTATTCCCAATTCAACCTAGAGATCCAGATCTACATCTCCTCTCTAGGGTCTTAGGGCTAACCCATCAGCCCTAGAAAAGACTACTCACTCATAGCGATTTTAACGAATACAAATGTGCTTTTTGCAAGAGAAAACTTTGTAAGAAATTAATCAAATAAAGATTTAGAAGCTTACGTGCCAAAGACAAAGAAAAACAGCGAGCAACAGATCCAAAGAAAACTCAAGATTCCCGAACGCGATAATAGCAAATGAACTCCAAAAATTATCCAATAATCTTCCAGAATTAAATCTAGATCTAACCAGTTTTCTAATCTCCTCTCCTCTCCAAAAATAATTTAAAAAATAACAAAAGAATCGACTCCCTTAAAACGCAACAGCAGATCCCCTCTTCACTCCCCCAAGTAAGCAACAAATGGCCCGAAAAATTTCCAAAATGGCCTTCAGCATCGTCGACCGAGTCAGTGACTCGGTCGAGCAGTAGGTTGCTCGGTCGGCTGCTCGATCAAGCAGCCGTCTTGCTCGGTCGAGCATGACAATAAGTTGTGCTCCTCCAAAATATGCCGCTCTGCCTACTCGGCCCGAGTCAGCTCTGCTCGGTCGAGCAGCCAGCTGACTCGGTCGCCAAAAGCTCTGCTCGGGCCGTGCAGGATTTTACGAGCTTCAAAAGTTTGGCACTGCTCGACCGAGCACCACGGGTGCTCGGTCTGATCAACCTGTGTATCTGTTCTTCTCCTTCATCTTGACTCTGCTCGACCGAGCAGCTGCTCTGCTCGGTCGAGTCGCCTGGGAAGATTATTTCTGAAGCTCCTGCAGCTTCTCTTCTCTTCTTGCTCTCTCCTTCACTCCTCCCATGGCTCCCAAAACTCGAAAAACTCCTGTAGAGCTTTGCCAACGGGCTCACAGGCGGGTCAGATGTGTCCATATCCAAAGTGGGTCTCAAATCGCTCCAAAATCCCTGAAAATCCATAAGACTCTACGAAACTCGAATATAACGTTAGAATTGCAATATCGTAGGAAAATACAGGGTTTGAATGTGAAATTGGCTTGAAATGCAATGGCATGATGCTATGAAAATATGTAAAATATGAACACATCAATACACTAAATTTATTTTACGCTTCTTTAAAACATTGTGAAAACGTAGATCGACGATCGGACTTTTTAACTGTGCATATAGGGTAGAATCGTCGAATAGGCTTAACATTCAAACTTGACTTGAAACTGATAGGATAGCCACGATCAACTTAGAGAAAACTTAATAGAATTTGCTAAACTGGTCCTGACACCGCCCGTTGACTTGTGACAGTGGACTTTGACTGACACGCTGCCAGTGATGAGACGCTTCCGACGGACGTTCTTCTTGCCACCGCAGGCAAGTGTACCCACTTGCATAGTTACGAACACGTTTAGACCACTTCCTCTTTGAAATTGAAAATCGTTGAACAAGAGAACCAAACGTGAAATGATAGCATCTGGTACTCATGACAGCCTAGACTTGACGACGAAGTCTAGGTACATAAATTGCTATAACTGTCATGCTAGGAACTATCTGTGTGTGTGCGTGTGGACCCCCTAGAATGAAAAGAACATACTATACTAATGTCATGCCATGTAACATCATTCACGAAATGTTTTATACAGCCTGTGAGCAATATAGCACTCTCCAAGACATAGAGAGTGATCCCTTATACAGATACATAATATGCAGGAAGCCCGGCACTCATCGAGTGGATTGAGTGACCCTTGGAAACCCGCGGGGATTGAGACACCTACCTAGCAGAGTGGGTGATCCTTGGTACAGAACACCCTGCGGGAAGATCGACACTCACCTAGCAGAGTGAGTGGCCCCTGCAACCTATAGGGATTAGCGACACTCACCTAGCAGAGTGAGTGGTCCTCGTACAGTCTTGTCTTGAGCACTTGGGGTGGGGTTGGGTTTAGCGACCACCAGGTTAGAGAGTTTGGCCACTTTCTAAGCTGAAGGCGTGAACCCTCTTGGTGTCGAGTCGCTTGGTGTCACACAGTCTTGTCTAGTCTTGTCATGTCTTGTAGCCGGTAGCACATGCTACGGCTATTGCCTGCCATGTTTACTTCCTGCACAGTCTTTATTTTTCTTGCATATATGTATAAATGCCATTCTGTTGCATCTCTCATGTAATCAACCTTAAAATGTCGTCTTTAGTTTCCTTTACACTTGCAGTAGAATCTTCTCACCTTTCCCTTGTAGACTTTACCTGACATACAGCTCCTTTTCTCTTGGGTGTTGTACGTCAGGTGCTGAAACGGAGTACACAGACGAGCCGGCCTTACTTGAGGACTTGGAGCCGGAGGACGTTAACCTGGAGTACATTCCAGACAAGGACCAAACCTCGAGGTTCCTAACCGTCGCTGTCTTATGGAGGTTTATTGCTTTCTAGTTTTGGAGCGTAGCACCATTTTACTCCTTGTCTAGGTTGGGTGCGTCGCACCATTAGTTTCTTTTTCCGCAGTTGTAGCGATGCTTGGGGCTTCTTTTTAGACTTGATGTATTTCTGGATATTATCTCTTTAATAATGAATGCAGTTTCCTTTCGAGGACTCTCATCTAACTTTTATATGCAAGAACATGTAATTAATTGGTATCCCTATCGACGCTTATTGGGCCCGAGCCTCACAGCTCCGGCCCATGTGGACCTTCGTCTCGTCCTTGCACCCATTTTGGAAAGCGGGACGTGACAACCAGACTGTAAATTTGTGGCTGTAAGACCTAGATTATGCCAAAGAGATTCTAGTCTCACACCAACCGTATAATGACGGTTCTGAAATGCGTGTCGGTACGCTAAGTTAGGGCCACTACTGATCAGTGACACTATGTGATCGTGTCACTACTGAATTAGGAATCGGGCTATTAGAGTCTCACATAGATGATGACTCTTCATGAAAATCAACAGAAGAAATTTGAGTATATGTGATATACAAGGGAAAGATCACAAGTGTTGTGATCATCTGGAAGAAAGAAGAGGAAATAGTCAACTTAGCAGTGACTAGTCGACTAGTGTCTTGCGACTAGTTGACTAGTTGAATAATGGTTTAGCACTAGTCGACTAGTCCTGCCAGACTACGTAACTTGCCCCAGTCTGCTGCCTAGCCGACTGATGCTAATGAAATAGGATTCGAAATTCAAACTTGGTGCGAGATCTGATCTGATAGTTAATCCTAATCCAACCCAAACTCCTATCTTAGTTTCATGATAGAGTTTTAATAAGATTAGAACTCATAAAATTCATATTCTTTTGGCACACAACAATTTGCATTAAGAAACCATAATCTTTATAGGGAGAGTATTATTGTAAGTATATATTCAAACCTCTTTAAAGGGAGAATCTCTCGCACGAAATCAAAGTTTTTTCCTTCTCATTCTTCATCGCTCTAGCAAGGTATGGAGGACGTTTCGAGTTCTTTGGGGGTTTATCGGTCATTGAGATGTTACTCATCCCATGAAACATCTAAGGCACTAGTTAGAGAGGAGAATGTGGCACTTTAGGTCTTCACTGACGAGATTTAGGAGGTAAGTATACTTGCACGTTGGTATAATCTTTATGGTTTTATTTATGTTGTTCATCGCTAGAATTGATGAAGATCATCGATTGCTAGTTAGAAAATTTTAATTTTGTGTCTTTCACTAAATTATCTAAATTGTTTAGATTACTAGCATCGTTTCCTTACACTCTTAGCCACACTTCACACATTCAAAGCTTCATCTTTGTTGGCTATAGGAAGTTATAATCTTCATCTTTCAAAAGAGGTTTGTCAAGGGTGTGGTGGCATATGGTTATATACTTGGGTGTATTTGAAAAGCCTCAAGTATTGAGGTCCTCACTTTGTGAGGTTGTGTTGAGTTGTATTGGAATCCTTGTTAAAGGCAAGGTGTATTATAACCCTCTAGTAGAGAGAGAGAGTTGGTTGTAGAAGCCCTCAAGTTGAGGCATGTTGTTTAAGTACCTACTAGTTGTTTAAGTACCTACTAGAGTAACTTTCATTAGAGATTTAAGTAATTTAGAAGAGTTTAAATTTTAATTACACATTATTTTTATACAACGCTATTCAACCCCCCTAGTGTTACTTGACATATGCAAGATCCCAACATGTGGTATCGAAGCATGGTCAGTATGTTTAGACATGGCCAAAGTGTGAATACTCCTCTTTCCTTTCATGGAACCAACTTTCGGCTTTGGAAAAAAAGGATGGAGATATATATCTAGGCGCAAAATTTCGAACATTGGTCTTTCCTTCAAGATCCATATGATGTTCATACTACTCCTAGAGTGTCATGGTCTTTTGATCAAAAGGAGGCATACGCTAAAATCTCAAGGTAATGCATTAATTTTATATCAGTTTAAGTGACAACATTCTCAGTGATGTAGAAGAAGCCATCATTTGACAACAAATTTGGAGAAAATTGAACGAGAAATATAGAGAACACCTATTGAGGCTCATTCCTCGGAGATAACCAACCAAGAGGACACCAATAAAGTGTGCATAATGGCACACCTAGATAATAAGGTAACAGATTTTAACTCATATGATGAACTTAGTAGAGAAGAGTTTGAAAAAGCTTTTGAAAAGGCATATAGAGAGCTTAAATATTAGAAAAAAATATAAGAACTTAGAAGAATAACATAGTACTTTGGTTGCTGATCATGACATGATTAATGCCAAATATAATACTCTTTTACACGATCATAATTGATTGAAAAGTGAACTTGCTATTAATGTTTCTAGCTTGAATGATATAATAGATATGTTTGCTATTGATATTTGCATGAGTAATCTTAAGCACGAAGAATTGTTTAGTTTAAGAAAAATCCTAGTGCAAGAGCCACTCACCTACACAAGCATGTTACCGCTTCACAAAATGTTCATAACATTGGAAATGTTCATCATATGCATGCTAATGTTAGAAAGAATCATGCACTCATGTATGGAAAATATGCTAGAAATGATGTGTTCAACATGCATAATGCGCATAATGCTACACACAAACACTTTGAGAGATCTCATGGTGTACATCATGCTAGAAAATATGATAGAAAACATGATGATATGATTTTGGTGCCTAAGAATTTGAGCTTATATGATAAAAATACATATATTTATAATATTGCTGTAAATATGCATGTCCATCATGATTATTCTCATATGCATATGAAAACAAATACACATCGGATTTGGGTTACTAATGGCTAGTTTTATTTGAACCCTTGATATTGGTGTATCCATATGCTTCCATACCTATATTAATGATACCCTTGTGTAGTATGGTAAAATGTAGTTTAGAACAACATTTGATGATCATTGATCATAGTAGAATGGTTAGACATCTTGATTAATGCATTTGTCACATTTTGTTGCTAGGAGTCGACTACTGAATATATAAGAGTCGACTACTGATACATTCTAATACTGTCATATTTCTGATGTAGTAGTCGACTACTACAGATCTAGGAGTCGACTACCAGTGTAATTTTCAGACAGTAAAGTAGTTTAGATTCTATATGATTACCTTATGATTTTAGTAAGTCTCTTCTCTTATGAAGAACTCGTTGCTCTAATTTCACCAAAGTGCTTAAGATTTCTTATTTTAGACGCCCCTAAAAGAAACTGGGATCATGAATAGTGGATGCTTCAAGCAAATGAAAATGAATTCCAAACTATTGAATTTAATTCAAATGAAGAATAGAGGGACCATGACCTTTGGAATGATTAAAAAGGGAAAGATTATGTCTTCGGTTATGTTGGTGACAATTTTAAACTACTTATTGAAGATGTTAGTTTAGTTTTTTGTTTGAAGCATAACTTAATTAGTATTAGCCATTTATGTGATAAATGTTACAAAGTTTTATTCACTAGTGATGCGTGTTTAGTTATGATAATGATAGGCATAATGTATTAATTAGAGGTAGACGTAGAGATGATATTTATACATTTTCTTCACATGATAATGATTCAAAAGTATGCTTAGTAGTCTCATGCAATGACCCTCTTCCATGGCATAGAAGATTTGGTCATGTCAATATTAAGGACATGAATAAGGTATCTATGAAATATTTGGTACATGGTTATCTAAAATGAATTTTAAATTAGAAAATATTTGTGAGTCTTGTCAACATGACAAATTGCATAGAAGTATTTTTAATAGTATTGGAGCACTTTACTCTCGTAGACCATTAAAACTCCTTCATATGGATCTATTTGATTCTTCAAGAGTTTCTCTCTTAACAATAGTAGATATGCATTTTTAATTGTAGATGACTACTCTAGAGACGCTCTGGTATTATATTTAGCCAATAAGAATGATGCCTTGAGTGAGTTTAAACTATTTTTCAAAAAGACTCAAAGATTATTTTGATTTAAAAGTTATATCCATTTGAACAGACCATGGTGGAGAATTTGAAAATGAAGGTTTTGAAAAATTTTGTGAATCACACAATTTTGCTTTTCCTAGAGCTACTCCAAAAAAGGGAGTAATTGAGAGAAAAAATAGAACACTCCAAGAGTGTGCACATGCAATGTTGTGCCAAAACAACCTTCCAAAATATTTTTGGACAGAAACAGTTTCCACGGCTTATTATTTTCAAAATATAGTACTTATTAGAACACCTTTTCCTAAAACACCTTATGAACTCTTGTACCCAAAAGGTTCTATTATATCTTACTTTCGTGTCTTTGGTTGTAAATGTATATTCTAAATACCAATGATGACTTAGATAAATTTGATTCAAAAGCAAATGTTAGAATATTTATTGGGTACTCCTTTCATGGTAAAACATATATAATTTATAACAAAAGAACTAATACTATTGAAGAGACTCGACATGTCTCTTTTAATGGCTCCTTTGGTAGTGGTTCTTATTATATTAGTATTGATGATGATAATGTTGTAGTACCACCCACTATTGATCATGCACCTAGTACATCATTACCTAGAGCATTCAATGAGGCTACACAACACCCTTATAACAAGTAATTGGTAGAATTGATGAAGGTGTTACAACTAGGTCTCAAATTGAGCATATGTTTCAAGTTAAATTTGTATGTAATATTGAGCCAAAAAGGCAGAAGAAGCTTTTACAAATAGCTCATGGATTGAAGCCATGCAAGAAGAGCTTTTACAATTTGAAAGAAACCTACTTTAGGTGTTAGTTCTAAGGCAAAAGGACCATCCAGTGATTGGAACTACATGGGTGTACCGAAACAAGCTTGATGAAGATGGACAAGTGATAATGAACAAAGCAAAGTTAGTTGCTCAGTGATACTCACAATGAGAAGGTATTGATTTCGAAGAAATTTTTTCCCCTATAGCTAGACTAGATTCTATTAGGATGTTTTAGCTTTTGCTTCATTTACGAATTTTAAATTATAGCAAATGGATATTAAGAGTGTTTTTCTTGATGAATACATGAAAGAATGAATTTATGTGGAACAACCACCTAGGTTCTTTTATGAAAAACTTTCTTATCATTTATTATAAATTGATAAAGGCTTTATGTGGTTTGAAACAAGCTCCTAGAGCTTGGTACGATAGATTAAGAAAATTAGTAATTGACTCTGTATATAGGTAAAGTAGATACTACATTGTTCATTAAGAAAATTGATAGTGCTATTATCCTTGTTCACATTTATATTGATGATATTATATTTGGATCTACTAATGAAAATCTATGTCAAGAATTTGCCAAGTTGTTCTGGTAAGAATTTGAGATAAGCCTTATGGGGGAGCTCACATTCTTTATATGATGCAAATCAGGCAGATAAAGAAGGGGATATTCATCCACCAAACTAAGTACGCAAAGGAACTAATCTAAAGTTTTGGAATGGAGCATGCAGCTAGAAAGGACACACCTATGGCTACCTCCACCTCCTTGGACAAGGATTAGAAAGGTAAAAGTATGGATTAAAGAACTTATAGAGGTATGATTAGATCTTTGCTTTATGCTAATAGGCTTGATATAATGTTTATTTTTATCTGTTTGTGCTAGATTTCTGTCTGATCCTAAGGAATCATATCTTAGAGCAGTAAAAACACATATTTAGTGTCTTAAAACCACGTCAAATTTTTATTTATTTTATCCAAAATATAGTACATTTGATCGTATTTTGTATACTGATTCTGACTATGCTAGTTACAAAATCATAAGAAAAAGCACAAGTGGAAATTTTCATTTACTTGGACATTCACTTGTTTCTTTATTTAGTAAAAAGCAAAATTCAATGTCGTGATCTACTACTGAGACAAAATACATGGTTGGTGGACTTGCTTGGAAATAAGTCCTTTGGATGAGACAAGCCTTAACTGATTCTGGTATTAAGTGTCATACGTCTTATTCTCATTAAAGCTCTTAAGATAGATTCACTTATTAAATTACGTAGAGACCTTAGCATTATTAATGAGATATAAATTTAGGTGTTTTCTTTACAATAGATTTATGATATACTTATGCTTGTGTCACATTTAGTTATTTATTGATCACCCTCATATTAATGCTTTTTGATAATATCAAAAGAGTGAGAGATAAGTTAGTGACACAACATCTACACGTTGACTTCAAATATAAGTACACTCACTTTGGCACATCCTAGATACATAAATGATACATGTTTTATATGTACTTATCTCTAACAAGCATTGATGCGGGGGGGCTTATGTTGTATACAACATAGTTGGATACAACGATCTTTAATTTATTGTTTGATGATAACAAACATTCATGAATATTTTTAATGTGTTTGTTAAGTGTTTTCAGGGCCAAATAAACATGGAGCACATGTAGCAAACTTGTGAATATTGATCAATGCAATCTTGCAAATTATGCACAATGGCAATGTTGAAATTATGTGCAAGAAAAGGAGAGATGGAAAACTTATGATGTATGGGATTTGACTTGGTCAACGATATTCTACAAATTCCATCGACGGATAAGGATATAAGAAAAGATTTGATTGAAGATTCAAGTCAAATTTGAGGAGTCATACTTATCCTATAATTGATCAAGTCCATTGCACTAAGGAGATAGGATGAGAACAAATCAATTCAAATCAATTTAAAGGAGTTTTGTTTGAAGTGGGATCTACATATAAGATGAGAACGGGAGGAGAATTAAATTGCAAGGTGAGATAAGGAGATGTGATTTGAAAAATCAAATCAATTTCAATAGTTCAAGTAGATATAGGAGACTCAAATTAAATCAATTTGAATTGGAGATCAACAGAGTTTGAATTGGGTTACAACTCTTGGACCCATGCCCTATAAATTGACGTCCGTTTATATTTTATATATTTACGCACGTCTTCTTCATGATTTTTCGTTGTTTTCCGGTGTTTCGTATCCATTCTCTCAAGATTTTTAGTTTTCTTTCACTTTTTTGTGTTTTTGTGCCAATGCAGGAGATTGCCAGCGTTGGGGACATATAAAGCAGATATCATGAGTCTTAGGAGCAATGGGAGGTGTCACGCACGATCCCGAGGGCCAAACGTCGAAAAATACTATGTTTCAGCCCTCAACCGATCGGTTGGACAGAGCCAACCGATCGGTTGGTGCACGCGTATCTGACCCAGACAGGAGCAGAAGTGAAGAGCAGCTCACCCGATCGGTTCAGGGATCGGGTGAATCTGACAGAGCTTTCTGTCTTTTTGGAGCTGAATTCCAACCGATCGGGTGACATTTCACCCGATCGGTTCATCTGTAGCCAAATCTTCCAACTCACGACCCGGTGACAACAACCGATCGGCTCAGTAATCGGTTGATGTATCTCAAGAGCTGAAGGCAAAGCGACTATCGGCTCACCCGATCGGTTGATACTTCAACCAGTCGGGTGGCTGTGTTTTCTATAAATAGCCCTAGGCTTTTCCCTGAACAAAATCCCAGTTTATTTTTCTGTCTTTTTTGGGACTTTTGACGGCTCGAAATTTATTTTATCTTGTAAGTTTTTTGATTGATTGTTCTGTAACTTTGATATTTCGTTCTTAATACTATTTGCTCCGTATTTCTATTGCCTGATTTTGATTCTGATGGCTAAATTTTGTTGTGTTGCTATTTTTGCTATGAATCGTGAGTAGTTCCTAAATCTGGAATTTTGGTGGAAGCCCCTTCGTGGGTTTTCTCTAGAACGACCATAGGATTAGGGTTTCGATAGGATTTAGGAATTTCAATGGTTACGCGGGGCGTTTTATTGTCATTGGCGGGAGAAAACCACCTCTGACCGTCGGGCCAAGGAGAAATAAAAATGGCGTTTGATCCCCTAACCACAGCTCACACCGGTAGCGTAGACATTGAATCCGAGCGCGTGGGAAAGGCAGGATGAAATGTTGGGAGTAATCGTTGCGAGCTTAGTGCTCCCGGAGTCGGTCGGTGTTAATGGACATGGGAATGCCCACCGTCCGAACCCGGGTAGACCTAGCGTATCATCCTGGGCATCGGCCGGAATATCTGGCCCATGGGACGCTAGGGATCACTCTTAGAGGCAACGTCTCACCACTAAACCCTAAAATCCAATCGTAATCCTATCCGTTGGTCGTAATAGAGAGGGCACATGATAGGGTGGAAAACTAAGTCCTAGGTTCCCTTTTATACATCTTACATGCTTCGTATTTCTATTTCGTGACAACCAACTGATTGATCGGGCTAGCTCACCCACCGGGTTATCCGGTTCCTCCTTGATAACAAGCACAACATACGCCTCCCTGAGTTCGACCCCCAAGCCACACTACAACACCGTGCGCTTGCAGTTACAAATATTTAAATCTGGTATCCCCGATCCTACTGCATATTGTGCTAAATCTAGGGGACGGCAAGCTTTATGGCGCCGTTGCCGGGGAGGCGTTCGGTTTGATATTAACTTGGCTTGGATTCGTTAGACTACACATAAAAACTTAAAAAAACAAATACAATAACCGAGAAATTTTTTCCCCACCATTATATTATCTTTTTGTTATTCTCTTGTACTATTGACGCTCCTCTCTAGTTTTCTTATTTTTATTGTCCATGTATCTTTGCTATTACCATGTGGAGACCAAATTTCGATGCTCAGATGGGAGGCTATGATCCTTATTCATTTGTGGTTTGTGAGATTTATGGGATGGCAGGGCACGTGCATAATGATTGCCCATTTACGCCTGAGAGCCTCATGCTAAACCAAGGCCAAACATTTTCCCACAACCTTAGCCCAAACACCTCCCATCCATTTACTCCACCTTATATCCCTCTACCAACACAAGAAAAATCAAGCCTTGAGTCTCTCCTTGAAAGTGCCATGTTTAACCAAGGTCAAATATTGCAAAACTTTATGGTACAAATCACCGAGCCTACACCGAGGAGAGAGGATGGAGGAGAGGATGTACCCACTTTCATGGTTGAGACCACCATCCCATCGGCCACCATAGACACACCTCATGCCGATGTCCCATTTTTTCAACACTACCACTTGGATGACAATGCATTTTTGATGATGATCGGGAGGATGGGGTGATTTCTCTAGGATCTGTGAGAGAGACTTCCTCATCTTGATTTGGATACACCACATGAGTCCTACGAGAGCACCGAGGAGACTACAGAGCTTATGCATACCAGCGAGGAGGATGTACGTGAGGACGCAGACACCACGACCATATACGAGTGGTCCACTCCACATCCACCTTCACAGCCATCTCTGTCGCTGTTTCTTTCTTGGCCTGTGGTCAACCACGATGATGTCATTCAGGACATCGGGCTGATGGTGGAGCATGAGCATATCGTCGAGGAGAATGTGCATGAGGGCTTGAGTACGATGGTCCACTTCATGGAGCCTGAGTCACATCTACCTCTACCGTCACTCTCCACTCCTTCTGCGGCTGAGCATCTACTTGAGCATATTGCCCCTATTCAGGGAGATTTTCATACTCACTCTCACTCCACATTTAAGTCTCGATTTTCACGTCCTATTTCTTTAGACTTATATGTTTTTGACACACCGTATCTCTCGCAGGACACAGGATCAACTTCCCCTGAGATATGCTGCAGTGTGTTACCACCTGGAGAGCCACTTCTCTTAGAGAGCGAGGATTTGGTCATCACTAGTACAGAGGATAGCGACCCATTCTCAGGGAATATTCGTCACCCCTTTATTATTTGTCATGCCTTATTTAGTACTATACGTGTATTCTACTGAACACACGTGGTATTTCTACCTATGATGCATACGTGGGCATGAAATAAGTGTGGATATCGTTGTATGTGATGTAGTGCAATGGGAATTAGGCCGTAATATGTAGCTAAGGGAAGAGAATGCGAAGTGTGAAGGCAGGAGAAGTGCAAAAGATGTCGTGTGTGTAAAACAACAGGAATGTGTTAGACGTGTGTGTGTGAAGCATGTATGCATGCATGGATATGCATGGATGTGTGTAGGAAGAGCCATGCTAATGTGAAAGGGGTTAGGGGTCAATGGCAACCCCCGTAAATTTATAGAAAGGCGAGGGGCAAAACGGTCTTTTTGACTAAAGCTGTTGTGCGTACATCTAAAGTTGTGTGAGCATAAAGTAATGGCACACTTGTAATTAGTGGGAATTTAAGAGGGTATTTTGGCCATTTAACGTGTTGTATGCTTATCTTTAAGATAAGGTTAGGTGGAGATATTTCCTTAGGGAATTCTACTCTCTTCTTAACTTTCTACTCTTTCTTTCATTTTCTTTTCCCTTCTTTTTCCCCTATAGGTCCGGCCACTCTCTCTCTCCTTTTCCCCTTATTTTCCAAATGAAAACCCCTAATTTAGCTCACCAAAAATTAAGGAGCACAAGTGGTTTCAAGTGAGAAGAAGATGGAGAAACAAGGAAGATGAAAAGAGGAGGAAATCAAACATTTGAGGTAGGAATCTCTTGGAGTTGGAATTCCATTCAATTAATTTTTGCTATTTTGTTTTTATAGCATGTTTTATCCAATATGTGATGAGGATAGTCAATGTGTACATGATATGGCTCAATTTCACAATTTCCCTTTGAAATCTTAGCCAAGTCATCTCCTTTTGAAATTCTGAAATCATGATGTCTGATTTTTCCATGATTCTGGTTGCTGTAGCTCGAATTAGGGTTCAAAAAAAATATGAGCTTGTAGATCTTGAAGTTCTACCCCAAAATCATATAAATTTTAATATATATTCAACTCAGAATTTGGTAGCAATAAATCCATCTTTACAACATGTCTGTTTGATTTTCAGTGTTGACACAGTTTAGTGAAATTGGCCTAGACACCTGCACACACAATGAAATTTTTTTTCTTAGTCTTGTTGGAAAATTAAAAAGTTTTTCTAAAAATTCATCAGGTGCTTATATGTCGAATTTCTGGCTCCAACATGCCCAAAATTGGATTACAATACAGACCCTGAAATTTGTCTGAAAAACAGATTTGACACACTTCACCAAATACTTTGCTATAAATCATATACGTAATATTTTTGTCTGAAATTTTATCTGTGAATCCAGGACTAGTATATCTATAATTTTCATTTTGGACAATTTGCCAAATTCTCAATGTAAACTGATGTTATATACCCATGTATTGTCACTTCCTGCAATTTCAGCAAGCTGAATTAATTAAGTGTTGTTCTTATTCATTAATTTTGGTTCATTGGCCATCATTATTCTTGCTTATTATGGTTGTGTGGTGGAATGAATGTTCATGCTCTTGGCACATGTAAATTATATTGTGTTTCCTTGATATGAATGACGCCCGTCATGTGTTCGATGAAATGCCTCAATGAAACAAAAGTTGAGAAACATGCGGAATGGGCATGTATATATTTGTAATATGAAAGATGATGTGAATGGGAAATGTTTTAGGACACGGATGGCACTACATGGAGCGAGAGCCACAGTAGGAGGCGGGGGGATTTGTTGTAGGCTGTGACCGTGTAGGCACCTCTTGACTCCATCGGTAGTTGCCACAGTTGAGAACGGAGTAGATCACGATGCACTTGCATGCTGGCACATTCATGGAATCCTATTGGATTGCATTGCATCGCATTGCATCTCATGTTGCATCATGTGCATCATTATGTATCATTATATCTAATGTGTGTGAAGTGTTGCATATTTGCAATGTATGTGTGTTGTGTGTTGTGCATTGTATGTATATACATATGTTTGTGCATTGTATGTGTATTTATGTGTGTGGTTTGTGTATTATTGTGACAAGCCCTGTGTGTACAAATCATTGTTCTTTGATACAAGATAATGACCTAACGGGACTATGAGCCAAAATGATGCAAACATGAGAATCATTAGTAGTTAATTATTTCGGTTGATGTTTCCTTTTAATTAATTCAATTTTAAAATAATATAAGAATTTGGCATATTACTCCTTCTGCTGGCAGCATTTCCTCTTCCCTTGCCTGTTTCTTTGGGACTTTGTGCCATGCTTCAGGCACTTGCACTTATCTTATTAGATATTAGTAGCTTGAACACTTGTGTTATTATTATTATCATTATTCGTGCTAACCCTTTTCTTGCAGTAACTCGACATTGGACCGCAGGTATGATTCCCTTGTTTTAACTATTTAATTTTCATTACATCACTTAGTTGCATGCCTTAGTTTCCTTGCCTTGTCTTGTGGATTAAAAACCTTAGAATGGTGTTCCAAATCCAAGTTGGTTCCTATTGGGTCACGCATTGACGTGCTCCTCCCTATTTTTCAGGTAGCAGGGACAGCGTGGTTGGTGGTGACTTGGAGTTGGGTTTCAAGAGTAGAGTTTGGTGTGATCTATAGCTATATAAGGTGACATGGTTGTCTTGAGAAGTGGAGAGTGGCGGTGTGTGTGTGTAGTGGTGCACTAGGACTATGCGTGTAAATGAAAGTTGTTGTATAAATTTGTTGTTGTTGTTCCATACTATTTATGAATTGTTAATATTTTAATGAAGTTGCACTTGTACTATCCCAGCATGTGCGCAGTGACCTGCCTATTCAGTTACTTCTTTCTCTCTCTCTTTCCTCTCTCATCACCCTCACTCTTCAGGATACTTGGGAAAAAAAATTTAAATGCCGGGTATTCCGGGGAACGGGGCGTGACAGTTTTTTGGCGGCCCATACAGGTCACCGCCTGCGATGTGCATAAGGATAGTACATGTAATGCTTCAGTAGGTGATTGGGATACATTAGCCCTAGGGTGGGTAGTGACCTTAGAGTCTTGAGTAATCCACCCTTAAACTCCTAGCTTGGGAAGTCAGAGGATGAACTTCCTACGGTGTAGTATACTACAGATGTATATTTGTTGGTATTAGTGCATACATATAATAATGAGAATTCATGTATATAAATGCAGTTGTTGTATTGGATATTTGAACTATATACGTCGCTTGTATACTTGTATTCAGTAAATGTATATTTGCATTTGAATGGCATGGAGGTTGCATATATGGATAGGTGTGGGCGTATATGGTAGGTGGGCAAATACTTGAGTGTACGTATATTACGTCTCTATAGAAGTACATGATACGGATATGCGAGGCAGGTGTGTGGTATACTTGTGTGACTCTGAGACATAGGTGATATATACATGTTTATTAGTGGATGTGTACTGGTGGATACATATCAGCTAGCAGGGATATTATATGTTTGTAGAGACGTGGGCAAGGGTGTGTACGTATGTGATGTGAGTGCATGTATGCGGTTCACTATCTCCTAAATTATAGTTGTGTTTCATGTGGGGAGTACACCAATGTGTGTACATCTACCCTTGTATGGATAAAGTAGTGGAATGTCTATATTGTCTTTGGACATATGTAGGAAAGTGCGTGCGTGTGAACATATGTATGCTTGTATGGGTAGGAGGTGTAAATATAGGTTGGGATATTGGTGTATATATATCGCTTGTGTTGCATTGCTAGTGTATGAATTCCTCAAGTGTTAGATTTGAATAATTGTGAGTATGTGTATATGTTGCCTATGTGCTCATATGACTGCTATATTGTCTTAATTTCGTATGTGGTTGTGGGTTGTATTATTGCGTGAAGATAGGTGATATGCTATAGCTATATATGGTGTGTATATAGCGATGTAGATAAGTAATAGACTCACGGGCAGTATCTGCTCCAGGGTGTTTGGAGTAGATGTATCCTAAGGAGGGTAGGGGTGCTTTAGACCCGTCCGTCCTAAGTTTAGGCCCTTAGCCCCATACCGTGCCTACTTTGGGATAGGGATATATGTATGACGTGTAACACATGTAGGATGTGATGGATATACAGGTTTGAGATTATAGAGTGCATGTATAAGTGGGGTGGCTATAGGTTTGCACGGTTAAGTGGAGTTATGGTATGTGTATATATGTGTGTGTATACGCTTACCCGTAGAATAGTGCCTATATGACCATTTGGATGTATATATAGTGCATGTACCCTTTCGTATATAGTGGCATGAGGGGGATTGTGTATTGGTACATGAGATACTCGTATGTATGTAGGTGTGTTGTAACAAGTGTGGTGTGATTGTGTGCACGTGTTGTTTTTATTGAATGTGTATTGGTGTAAGTCTTATGAGTAGTTATATGTGTATGTATGTGAATGATCCTGACGTGTGTTTATATTTCATATATTCACGCACGTTTTCTTCTGTGTTTTTCCGCTATTTTCCGCCGTCTTGTATTCGTTTTCTCGTGTTTTCTTGTTTTCTTTCACTTTTCCGTGTTTTTGTATGTTTGCAGGAGTTTACCGACGTAGGGGACATAAAACGACGATATCATGAGTCCCCGGAGCAACGGGAGGAGTCACGCATGATCCAGGGGGTCAAACGACGAAGATCGCATCTTTCAGCCCCCCACCCGATCGGTTGGACACAGCCAACCGATCGGGTGATGCACGCGTGCACGACCCGATCAGCCGCTGAAGCAACGAAAGTATCAACCGACCGGGTCGTCGACTGGTTCAACCCGACTGATCTCTCTGGAAATTGGAGCTAAAACTCAACCGATCGGGTGATCTTCACCCGATCGGTTCACCTGTAGCCGTTTCCCCGAAGAAGATGACCCGGAGAGCTCACCCGACCGTCAGCAGACCGTGCCAAAACGTCCGAAGTTACTGTCTTTTGGGCAACAATTCCAACCGATCTGTTGATTTATTAACCGATCAGTTCACATGACGACGATCAAGATCCAAACGATGAGCAACTTCCATCAACCGACCGTGTCGTCTGACCGGGTGAAGTCTCGAAGATGGCTGCCAAAGTTCGTAGCAGGTCACCCGATCGGGTGGTTCTTCACCCGATCGGGTGAAGTCGTCTTCTATAAATACAGAACCTAGGTTTCCAGATTCGGGGAGATGTTATTTTTTTGCTGTTTTTCTCTCTCTTGACGGCTGTAATTTTTCAGATATTTGTAAGTTGTCTGATCTTTACCAAACTTTAATATAGTGTTATTTGCATTTCTCTAACTACTTTTCAATCGCCTGATCATGTTTCTAACGGTCGATTTTGATTTAGATTGCTTTTTAGTAAATATGTGTGAGTAGTTCCCAAATCTGGGATTTTGGTGGAAACCCCTTCGTGGGTTCTCCCCGATGCGTCCATAGGACTAGGAAATCGCTAGGGATTAGGAATCTATCGGTTACGTGGGGTGTTTAATTGTCATCGGTGGAAAAAAGACCGCCTTTGACCGTTGGGCCAAGGGGGAATAAACTTGGCGGTTGACTCCCTAGCCATAGCTCACGCCCTTAGCGTAGACGTCGAATCCTAGCGTGCGGGAGCGACAGGATGAGACGTTAGGAGTTATCATTGCGATCTTAGTGCTCCCAGAGTCGGTCAGTGTTAATGGACATGGGAATGCCCACTGACCGAACCCGGGTAGTCTTGCGTATCATCCTGGGCACCGACCGGAATATCAGGCCCATGGGACGCCGGTATCACTCTTAGAGACAACGTCTCACCATTAGACCCTAATTCCGATCGTTTTCCTACCCGTAGGCCGTGTTGGCGAGAACCGCACGATAGGGTGGAAACCGAAGTCCCAGGTTTCCCTTTATATCATTTATCCCTCGCATTCTATTTTCCGTGACAACCCACTTACCGATTCGGGCTAGCTCGCCCATGGGGTGAATTTGGTCCTTCTTGACACAAGCACAACCACGCCTCCCTGAGTTCGACCCCCAAGCCATACTACAACACCGTGCGCTTGCGGTTATAAATATTTAAATCTTACGCCCCCAATCATATATTGCACACATCTGACACGCACATCGCGGGGACGTCAACTTAATGGCACCGTTGCCGGGGAGGCAACGTGCTTGTTATTTTAGGATCTCATGAACCCTTGAGTCTAGCTCTCATCTCTATCTCGCGATAATTTTTGCACTCTTCTTTTTCACTTTTATTTTCTTATTTCTATTTTCTATTTTGTCTGTTTCTTTCCCACTTTTCGCTTCACGGGTGTTTGTTGCTTTTCATGCGCATGAGTTCAAGAAGTCTCGACGACTTGATTCCTGTTGATCCAGAGATAAACGCCACCCTAAGGCGTTTAGCCGCAGAGAAGCGAAGAAGAGAAGATCCTAAAACCATGGGGGAGAACATCCCACCTCACAAGTCCCTGTTGGAGTACTCGATGCCATCCATCGAGTCCACCTCCGCCATCCGTCCTCCTGCTATTACGGCGCAAAGCTTCGAGCTTAAGCCGTCTTTGGTGACGTGGATCCAGCAGGATCAATTCTCGGGTGCACCCATGGAGACCCCCATCGAACATTTGGACTCCTTCTTGGAGAAATGTGACACCTTCCGGATAAACGGTGTCACAACTGAGGCGATCCGTCTGAAGCTATTCCCCTTCTCTCTGCGAGATAAGGCCAAGCTTTGGCTTAGGGGGAAGGACCCAAATACGTTCAACACTTGGGAGAAGCTTTCAAACGCTTTTCTGACAAATTTCTTTCCTCCGGTGAAGACCATGAAGCTGAGGAGTGAGATCTCCTCCTTCTCCCAAGCCAGCCACGAGTCCCTGCATGAGGCTTGGACAAGGTTTAAAGAGATGCAGCGAAGATGCCCTCATCACAAGCTTCCCAAGTGGCAGATAATTAATCTGTTCTACAACGGATTGAGGGATGATTTGAAATCATCGATGGACGTCGCGGCTGGGGAGTCCTTCATGTCCAGAAGTGAGGAAGATGTCGGTAACATTCTAAAAAATATGGCATCAAACAATGAGCGGTGGTGTGATGAGAGAGCCACACCTAGATCTGGGGGTATCCACAGGGTCGAGGATGTCGATAAATTATCCAGCAAGTTTGACTTGCTGTCGACCCAGATCTCCGCACTGATGGTAGGAGCCGGTGGCGTCGGTACACAACATATTGCAACGGCGGAATCCGAAGTCATGGGAGACTTCGAGGGTGGTGACATCTCACCACCATTGGACCAAGCGAGCGCACTATTCTACAATCCTACGGGAAATGCGCCGTATCCACCACGGACTAGCTCCAACCCGGCCTACTCTCTGAACAACCGGAACCACCCCAACCTTAGTTACCGGGCACCGTATCAGCAGCCGCCTCCTCAGCAACAGCAGCAGCCAATATATCAGCCGGCTAGGCCTCAGCAGGAGCAGTTTCAGCAGCAGCAGCCTCCACAACAGTATCAGCAATATGCTCCCAGGAATCAGCAACCCATTCAGCAGTAATATGGCCAGCAGAGGGCCATCTCTCCGGTTGAGTCCCTCCTGACTCAATACATCGCCAACCAAGAGGAGATAAATTTGAAGCTGGAGATTGGGTAGAGAGTTCTCACTGATCAGGTAACCCAGCTGGGGTTACAAGTGGCGAACCTTCAGAGGCCGCAGAATCTATTACCGCCACAACCTGAAGTGAACCCGAGGAGAGCAAATCAGACTCTGGCACTCACGCACGAGAATGCGAATGTGTCCGATATCGTGTTGAGACAAATCCCCACAAGAGTGCCCCCAAGGAATCGGAAGCACCGTTGGTCGTAGAACGACCAATTGAAAAATTGAATGATGACGGTGCTTCGTCGCCAAAGCAAACAACTCCGGAGGGAGTCCCTGAAGAGGAGAAGAAGAAAACAGAGGAAGGGAGCCTCAAAGTGTTCAAGCCCGTTGTGCCTTTCCCACAACGGCTAGCTCAATCCAAGATAGAAGAGAAGTATGGCAAATTCTTTGCCATGGTCAAGGATCTAAGCTTGCAAATCCCCTTCCTTGACGCTATAGAGACCATACCATCCTACACGAAATTCCTCAAGGATTTGGTGACAAAGGGTTCTAGAAAGGAGAAGGACGTTCTGACGGCGGAATGTAGTGCTCTCATCCAGCGAGCAAATCCGCCTAAGCTTAAAGACCCGGGGCGCTTCTCTATCCCTTGTGTGATCGGGGAGGTAAAGATCCACCGCGCGCTCATCGATCTCGGAGCGAGCGTCAGTTTAATTCCCTTGTCGCTATATAAGAGGATAGGGATGGGCGATTTGGAGCCCACCGGTATGACCCTATAGCTTGCAGACCGTTCGGTCAAGTATCCGGTGGGTGTTGTAGATGACCTCCCTGTCAACGTAAGAGGGGTGCATGTGCCGGTGGACTTCGTCGTCATGGACATGCCTGAAGATGCGCACACCCCCATCATCCTTGGATGGCCATTCATGGCCACTGCCGACGTTTTAATATATGTGAAGAACGGAAAGCTTTCCCTTAACGTCGGCAACGAAAAAGTCGAGTTCGACTTAGGGTTGTCAATGAAGCACCCCAACCCCCCGGATGATCCAAGATGCAACATGCTGGAGTTAGAAGAAAAGAGAGTTGTGGAGCCAAGCTCTTGGGAAATTCTTTCAAGAAATCCCCCCGATAGCTTGGAGGACTTAGAAGAACCTGTCGGCCTGAAGAAATGTGACGTTGCTGGAAAAGTAGATGCGGCACACACGGTCCCTCCCAGATTTCAAAATGCTCCTCCGACGAGGAGGAAAGGGAAAGAGCCCATGGGGATCACCGGAGAAGAGATTCGAATCCTGAAACGAGTGGCGGTAGACGCCAATATAAGGGAGAAACCCCCGGATCCCGCCAACAACGGGAGGGTCGTCGAGCAAGTTTTCTTGTCACCATCGACGATACCGAAGGCCGCCAACTCTGAACCTGAAGCGATGCCGACTTTAGGGCATCACCCCCGTCCACCTTGAATATCATCAACGGGTGTCGAGCAAACGACGTTAAACAAAAGCGCTTCTTGGGAGGCAACCCATGCTCTAAAACTTTTATTTTCGTTTTTAGGATTTTTATTATCTTTATTTTTTTCTATTTTAATAATTAAATTCAGCCGCGGGATCATCCGTCGAGAGACTTAGGCCATTTGTGAATTTTTGCAGGAAACAAGCCTTCACCCGATCGGTTGATTACTCAACCGATCGGGTGAGACGTATCAGACAATGGCCATATCTGAGCTCCAACAAACCGGTCGGGTGAAACAAAGCCGAGACCAGGTGGTAGACCGTGTGATCTATGCTGAAGTCTCGGGAATTTTCAGGAGTTGATCAACCGATCGGTTGACGCAAATCATGGTCGTGCGAATGACCGGGTGAGCTGTACAAACTCTAGGGAAAAAGTGAGAACTCAACCGATCGGGTCACCTGTGGCCTCTTTTCGGCAAATTTTTCGACCTAAAAGTCAACCGATCGGGTGACATTTCACCCGATCGATTCGACTTAAACCCTATAAATAAACCGAAGTCCCCGGCAACAGCGCCATAAAGCTTGACATCCCCGCGATGTGCGTGTCAGATGTGTGCAATATATGATTGGAGGCGTGAGATTTAAATATTTATAACCGCAAGCGCACGGTGTTGTAGTGTGCCTTGGGGGGTCGAACTCAGGGAGGAGTGGTTGTGCTTATGTCATGAAGGACCAAATTCACCCCATGGGCGAGCTAGCCCAAATCGGTAAGTGGGTTGTCACAGAAAATAGAATGCGAGGGATAAATGATATAAAGGGAAACCTGGGACTTCGGTTTCCACCCTATTGTGTGGTTCTCGCCAACACGGCCTACGGGTAGGAAAACGATCGGAATTAGGGTCTAATGGTGAGACGTTGCCTCTAAGAGTGATACCGGCGTCCCATGGGCCCGATATTCCGGTTGGTGACTAGGATGATACGCTGGACTACCCGGGTTCGGTCAGTGGGAATTCCCATGTCCATTAACACTGACCGACTCCGGGAGCACTAAGCTCGCAACGATAACTCCCAACGTCTCATCCTGCCGCTCCCGCGCGTGAGGATTCGACGTCTACGCTAAGGGCGTGAGCTATGGCTAGGGAGTCAACCGACAAGTTTATTCCCCCTTGGCCCAACGGTCAAAGGCGGTCTTTTTCCCGTCGATGACAATAAAACACCCCGCGTAACCCATAGATTCCTAATCCCTAGCGATTTCCTAGTCCTATGGACGCATCAGGGAGAACCCACGAAGGGGTTTCCACCAAAATTCCAGATTTGGGAACTACTCACACATATTTACTAAAAAGCAATCTAAATCAAAATCGACCGTTAGAAACATGATCAGGCGATTGAAAAGTAGTAAGAGCAATGCAAATAACACTATATTAAAGTTTGGTAAAGATCAGACAACTTACAAATATCTGAAAAATTACAGCCGTCAAGACAGAGAAAAACAGCAAAAAATAACATCTCCCTGAATCTGGAAACCTAGGTTCTGTATTTATAGAAAACGACATCACCCGATCGGGTGAAGAATCACCCGATCGGGTGACCTGCTGCGAACTTCGACAGCCATCTTCGAGACTTCACCTGGTCAGACGACACGGTCGGTTGATGGAAGCTGCTCATCGTTTGGATCTTGATCGTCGTCGGGTGACCCTATCGGTTGATAAATCAACCGATCGGTTGGAATTGTTGCCCAAAAGACAGTAACTTCGGACATTTTGGCACGGTCTGCTGACAGTCGGGTGAGCTCTCCGGGTCATCTTCTTCGGGGAAACGGCTACAGGTGAACCGATCGGGTGAAGATCACCCAATCGGTTGAGTTTCAGCTCCAATTTCCAGAGAGATCAGTCGGGTTGAACCAGTCGGTGACCCGGTCAGTTGATACTTTCGTTGCTTCAGCGGCTGACCGGGTCGTGCACGCGTGCATCACCCGATCGGTTGGCTGTGTCCAACCGATCGGGTGGGGGGCTGAAAGATGCGATCTTCGTCGTTTGACCCATTGGATCACGCGTGACTCCTCCCATTGCTCCGAGGACTCATGATATCGTCGTTTTATGTCCCCTACGCTGGTAAACTCCTGCAAACATACAAAAACATGAAAAAGTGAAAGAAAACAAGAAAACACGAGAAAATGAATACAAGACGGCGGAAAATAGCGGAAAAACACAGAAGAAAACGTGTGTGAATATATGAAATATAAACGCACGTCAAAATCCCCCAAGCTGAACTCTTCCTCGTCCTCGAGGAAGACGAGTGAGAGTAGGAGCTCGGAGGGAGAAAATAGAGAGAAAGAGAGAAAGAAGAGAACTCTAAATCATAAATCGCCCGTCAGGGCCAACAAAACCAAAAACGACACACCAAGCAAACAAACACCAAATCACATCACTAAACCGAGGAATACGAGTCTAGACAAGTGCCGTGGGCTCACGTGGTGAAGCACGAGTGAGTGTGGTCGTGTGCTAGCAGTCGGTGTCACTATCTACATCGTGCAGTAAGCTCCATATACACAAATCCAAGAAATGACCCAAATATCGATTCGATTTAGAAATAGCGGTGAATATATAGCTCAAGCATGCATGAGAAGAGTATGAGAATAGAAACGCATCATGTGTCAAGGACTCCACAGCTAGGGACTCGGACATCACCACACTATCTCCTAGGTAATATCTAGAAACTCCCTATTCCAAGTGTTTTCGAAAGCGATGGGGGTTGAGATGATGTGGAGTAGAACACTCGGTGTAGATTCTCGCCTTCCCTTTATTCCCGATAGGTAGGGAAATATTCACACACATTTTTTTTGGGTTTTGGATATATGTATTTTTTTGGATTTTTGGCTATACATATTTTTTTTCTTTTTCTCTTTTCTTTTCTTTTTTGGGTTTTTCTTTTCTCTCTTTTTTTGGATTTTGGGATTTTGGGATATATACATGTGTACTCTCCCAAGTGAGAGAACAGTACACGACGAGGGGATTTGCACCAAGTAAAACAAAAAAGAAATCGGAATCTAAACACTTGGGCGAGGGAGATATTTCGCTAATCAGAGCATAGGCTAAAATGGGTTATCCTAGTCCTAACCGTGGAATCCCGACACATGCGAAATGAAGCATACGACATATATACGGCGACGTTGCCGGGGAGGCAACGTGCTTGTTATTTTAGGATCTCATGAACCCATGAGTCTAGCTTTCATCTCTATCTCGCGATAATTTTCGCATTCTTCTTTTTCACTTTTATTTTCTTATTTCTATTTTCTATTTTGTCTGTTTCTTTCCCACTTTTCGCTTCACGGGTGTTTGTTGCTTTTCATGCGCAGGAGTTCAAGAAGTCTCGACGACTTGATTCCCGTTGATCCAGTGATGTTATTTTTTGCTGTTTTTCTCTCTCTCTTGACGGCTGTAATTTTTCAGATATTTGTAAGTTGTCTGATCTTTACCAAACTTTAATATAGTGTTATTTGTATTGCTCTTACTACTTTTCAATCGCCTGATCATGTTTCTAACGGTCGATTTTGATTTAGATTGCTTTTTAGTAAATATGTGTGAGTAGTTCCCAAATCTGGGATTTTGGTGGAAACCCATTCGTGGGTTCTCCCCGATGCATCCATAGGACTAGGAAATCGATAGGGATTAGGAATCTATCGGTTACGCAGGGTGTTTTATTGTCATCGGCGGGAAAAAGATCGCCTTTGACCGTTGGGACAAGTGGGAATAAACTTGGTGGTTGACTCCCTAGCCATAGCTCACGCCCTTAGCGTAGACTTCGAATCCTAGCGTGCGGGAGCGGCAGGATGAGACGTTAGGAGTTATCGTTGCGAGCTTAGTGCTCCTGGAGTCGGTCAGTGTTAATGGACATGGGAATGCCCACTGACCGAACCCGGGTAGTCCGGCGTATCATCCTGGGCACCGACCGGAATATCGGGCCCATGGGACGCCGGTATCACTCTTAAAGACACCGTCTCACCATTAGACCCTAATTCCGATCATTTTCCTACCCGTAGGCCGTGTTGGCGAGAGCCGCACGATAAGGTGGAAACCGAAGTCCCAGGTTTCCCTTTATATCGTTTACTCTAGCTCCAATAAAGCTTGATGTCCCCGCGATGTGTGTGTCAGATGTGTGCAATATATGATTGAGGGCCTGAGATTTAAATATTTATAACCGCAAGCGCACGGTGTTGTAGTGTGGCTTGGGGGTCGAACTCAGGGAGTCGTGGTTGTGCTTGTGTCAAGAAGGACCAAATTCACCCCATGGGCGAGCTAGCCCGAATCGGTAAGTGGGTTGTCACGGAAAATAGAATGCGAGGGATAAACAATATAAAGGGAAACCCGGGACTTCGGTTTCCACCATATCGTGCGGTTCTCGTCAACATGGCCTACGGGTAGGAAAATGATCGGAATTATGGTCTAATGGTGAGACGTTGCCTCTAAGAGTGATACCGGTGTCCCATGGGCCCGATATTCCGGTCGGTGCCCAGGATGATACGCCGGACTACCCGGGTTCGGTCAGTGGGCATTCCCATGTCCATTAACACTGACCGACTCCGGGAGCACTAAGCTCGCAACGATAACTCCCAACGTCTCATCCTGCCGCTCCCGCGCGCTAGGATTCGACGTCTACGCTAAGGGCGTGAGCTATGGCTAGGGAGTCAACCGCCAAGTTTATTCCCCCTTGGCCCAATGGTCAAAGGCGGTCTTTTTCCCGCCGATGACAATAAAACACCCCGCGTAACCGATAGATTCCTAATCCCTATCGATTTCCTAGTCCTATGGACGCATCGGGGAGAACCCACGAAGGGGTTTCCACCAAAATCCCAGATTTGGGAACTACTCACACATATTTACTAAAAAGCAATCTAAATCAAAATCGACCGTTAGAAACATGATCAGGCGATTGAAAAGTAGTAAGAGCAATGCAAATAACACTATATTAAAGTTTGGTAAAGATCAGACAACTTACAAATATCTGAAAAATTACAGCCATCAAGAGAGAGAAAAACAGCAAAAATAACATCTCCCCGAATCTGGAAACCTAGGTTCTGTATTTATAGAAAACGACATCACCCGATCGGGTGAAGAATCACCCGATCGGGTGACCTGCTGAGAACTTCGGCTTTATCTTCGAGACTTCACCCGGTCAGACGACACGGTCGGTTGATGGAAGCTGCTCGTCGTTTGGATCTTGATCATCGTCGGTTGAACCGATCCGTTGATAAATCAACCGATCGGTTGGAATTGTTGTCCAAAAGACAGTAACTTCGGACGTTCTGGCACGGTCTGCTGACGGTCGGGTGAGCTCTCCGGGTCATCTTCTTCGGGGAAACGGCTACAGGTGAACCGATCGGGTGAAGATCACCCGATCTGTTGAGTTTCAGCTCCAATTTCCAGAGAGATCAGTCGGGTTGAACCGGTCGGCGACCCGGTCGGTTGATACTTTCGTTGCTTCAGCGGCTGACCGGGTCGTGCACGCGTGCATCACCCGATCGGTTGGCTGTGTCCAACCGATCAGGTGGGAGCTGAAAGATGCGATCTTCGTCGTTTGACCCCCTGGATCACGCGTGACTCCTCCCGTTGCTCCGGGGACTCATGATATTGTCGTTTTATGTCCCCTACGCTGGTAAACTCCTGCAAACATACAAAAACACGGAAAAGTGAAAGAAAACAAGAAAACACGAGAAAACGAATACAAGACGACGGAAAATAGCGGAAAAACACAGAAGAAAACGTGCGTGAATATATGAAATATAAACGCACGTCAAAATCCCCCAAGCTGAACCCTTCCTCGTCCTCGAGGAAGACGAGTGAGAGTAGGAGCTCGGAGGGAGAAAATAGAGAGAAAGAGAGAAAGAAGAGAACTCTAAATCCTAAATCGCCCGTCAGGGCCAACAAAACCAAAAATGACACACCAAGCAAACAAACGCCAAATCACATCACTAAACCAAGGAATACGAGTCCAGACAAGTGCCGTGGGCCCACGCGGTGAAGCGCGAGTGAGTGTGGTCATGTGCTAGCAGTCGGTGTCACTATCTACATCGTGCAGTAAGCTCCATATACACAAATCCAAGAAATGACCCAAATATCGATTCGATTTAGAAACGAGCGGTGAATATATAGCTCAAGCATGCATGAGAAGAGTATGAGAATAGAAACGCATCATGTGTCAGGGACTCCACAGCTAGGGACTCGGGCATCACCACACTATCTCCTAGGTAATAGCTAGAAACTCCCTATTCCAAGTGTTTTCGAAAGCGATGGGGGTTGAGATGATGTGGAGTAGAATGCTCGGTGAAGATTCTCGCCTTCCCTTTATTCCCGATAGGTAGGGAAATATCCACACACATTTTTTTGGGGTTTTGGATATATGTATTTTTTTTTTGGATTTTTGGCTATACATATTTTTTTTCTTTTTCTCTTTTCTTTTCTTTTTTGGGTTTTTCTTTTCTCTCTTTTTTGGATTTTTGGATTTTGGGATATATACATGTGTACTCTCCGAAGTGGGAGAATGGTATACGACGAGGGGATTTGCACCAAGTAAAACAAAAAAGAAATTGGAATCTAAACACTTGGGCAAGGGAGATTTCTCGCTAATCAGAGCATAGGCTAAAACGGTCTATCCTAGTTCTAACTGTGGAATCCCGACACATGCGAAATGAAGCAAACGACATATATATATTCTTGCATACAGAAGCAGATAGGAGAAGCAAATACCGCGTATTCAAATCGAAGTATGATAATCTAGGGGTCATTCCTGGATAGGTATATATAACACAATCACAAAGTAGAAGCACACCCAACTCTAGTCACGACACACGACTCACAATAAGGCTAAGTGGACCCACGATGCATGAAATGCAAGAGGACTCGACTTCCTAGGGTTAGTGAATGTGATTATCGAAGCCATGCTAGGTGTGTGTGTGATTTTTGTGGCGAGTCATCATAGGGTTCATCTCTAGGAGAAAGAGATAAAAAGAAGAAAAGAAAAAGAAAAACACGATGGAAAACGACTCAAATAATGAAGAAAAAGAGACAAATGACGCACGAAGTGTGACTCCCCCAAGCTGAAACTTGCATTGCCCTCAATGCAATAGAATTAAATACGGGAGGGCAATGAATATGGGGGGAATACGCACAGACACAAAAAGACACGAAAGACAAGAAAATCACACAAACGAAACTGAAAATAAGAATAAAAATAAAAATCACACCACACGACAAATAAACAGAAAATAATAAATAAATAAAAGAAAATCACACGACACGACAAATAAACAAACACAACAAGAAAAACGACACACGACAGCACACAGAAAAATTTGACTTCCCCCAAGCTAGACGTGACAAGGCTAGCGATAAGATGTGATCATGAAAATGCAGAGATATGCAAGGGGAGGTCAATAAAAGAAAAGAATGGAAATAAAAATAAAAAAGGGACCTGATGCGTGAGTGGGTCCTCCCCCAAGCTGTGGTAAAGCAGGGCCCCGCAAAGACAGATGGGCACTAAAAATAGGGGGAGGCAAAAACTGGATGGGAATATATCAAGCAGAGGCACCACCCTCTGGGGGTGGTGATGGGGCCCTGTGCTGAGGACCAGGAGTGGTGGGGGGTGGGATGTCAAGCTCGGAATCATCGGGTGAGTCAGTGCGAATGTGACGAATGAGGCTTTGAAGGACGGGTAGGTCACGCTCGACTGACTGCTGAGTTGCCTGACCACCAACTCCTGCTCGGAGGAGCATGGACATGAACCGGTCAGCTTGGTCGTTGTCACGGAATGTCACCTGGTATTTGGTATCGCCAATGTAAACGGGGTCAGAGGGGCGTGGGGTGGTGGATGAATTGGTGGCGGTGGTGGGTTGGGTGGGGGATTGTGTGCGACGAGCGTGCCGGGTAGGTCTAGGGTTGGACGTGCTGGCGTTGGTGGGTTTAGCACGACGAGGAGGCATTGTGCAGGAGTCGTGTGTGTGTGTGTGTGTGTGTGTGTGTGTGTGTGTGTGTGTGTGTGTGTGTGTGTGTGTGTGTGTATGCAAGATACGATGAATACACACTAACACAGGCAATCGAGCAAAATGAAATTCTAGGGCAAAATATAAAATTGAGCTAAGGAGCGAAGTTACCCAATCGAGATGAAGATCTTTGCTCGTAGATGTCCCAACGCAACGCAATAGGAACAAGTGTGAAGCCGCGGCAACTATTTTCAGGAAATTTTCGAAAATGGGGGTGTCTGGGCGGAAATTAAGGCTTTGGGTGCGGGCGAAATCGAAAAGGAAGGGGGAGAGATCGATGGAGAGATGGAAAAGGAGAGGGGAGAGATCGATTAGGGGGGGTTTTGGGTTGGTTGAGAGAAGGAACGAGGTCGGGCGAGGGAGGGGGAGTTGAAACGGCGAGAGAGAAATCGGGGTCGGGCGAGGGAGATGAACGGGTGGGGGGTTTATTTATAGGGTTTAAGTCGAACCGATCGGGTGAAATGTCACCCGATCGATTGACTTTTAGGTCGAAAAATTTGCCAAAAAGAGGCTACAGGCGACCCGATCGGTTGAGTTCTCAACCGATCGGGTGGCCGCTTCACACTTTTTCCCGAGAGTTTGTACAGCTCACCTGGTCATTCGCACGACCATGCTTTGCGTCAACCGATCGGTTGATCAACTCCACAAAATTCTCGAGACTTCAGCATAGATCACACGGTTTTCCACATGGTCTCAGCTTTGCTTCACCCGACCGGTTCATTGGAGCTCAGATACGGCCATTGTCTGATACGTCTCACCCGATCGGTTGAGTAATCACCCGATCGGGTGAGGGCTTGTTTCCTGCAAAAATTCACAAATGGCCTAAGTCTCTCGACGGATGATCCCGCGGCTGAATTTAATTATTAAAATAGAAAAAATAAAGATAATAAAAATCCTAAAAACGAAAATAAAAGTTTTAGAGCATGGGTTGCCTCCCATGAAGCGCTTTTGTTTAACGTCGTTTGCTCGACGCCCGTTGATGATATTCAAGGTGGACGGGGGTGATGCCCTAAAGTCGGCATCGCTTCGGGTTCAGAGTTGGCGGCCTTCGGTATCGTCGGCGGTGACAAGAAAACTTGCTCGACGACCCTCCCTTTGTTGGCGGGATCCGGGGGTTTCTCCCTTATATTGGCGTCTACCGCCACTCGTTTCAGGATTCGAATCTCTTCTCCGGTGAGCCCCATGGGCTCTTTCCCTTTCCTCCTCGTCGGAGGAGCATTTTGAAATTTGGGAGGGACCGTGTGTGCCGCATCCGCTTTCCCAGCAACGTCACATTTCTTCAGGCCGACTGGTTCTTCTAAGTCCCCCAAGCTATCGGGGGGATTTCTTGAAAGAATTTCCCAGGAGCTTGCCTCCACAACTCTCTCTTCTTCTAACTCTAGCATGTTGCATTTTGGATCATCCAGGGGGTTGGGGTGCTTCATTGACAACCCTAAGTCGAACTCGACTTTTTCGTTGCCGACGTTAAGGGAAAGCTTTCTGTTCTTCACATTTATTAAAACGCCAGCAGTGGCCATGAATGGCCGTCCAAGGATGATGGGGGTGTGCGCATCTTCAGGCATGTCCATGACGACGAAGTCCACCGGCACATGCACCCCTCTTACATTGACAGGGAGGTCATCTACAACACCCACCGGATACTTGACCGAACGGTCTGCAAGCTGTAGGGTCATACCGGTGGGTTCCAAATCGCCCATCCCTATCCTCTTATATAGCGACAGGGGCATCAAACTGACGCTCGCTCCAAGATCGACGAGTGCGTGATGGATCTTTACTTCCCCGATCGCACAAGGGATAGAGAAGCTCCCCGGGTCTTTAAGCTTAGGCGGATTTGCTCTCTGAATGAGAGCACTGCATTCCGTCGTCAATACGACCTTCTCCTTTCTGGATCCTCTCGTCACTAAATCCTTTAGAAATTTGGCGTAGGAGGGAATCGTCTCTATAGCTTCAAGGAAGGGGATTTGCAAGCTTAGATCCTTGACCATGGCAAAGAATTTGCCATACTTTTCATCTATCTTGGCTTGGGCAAGCCGTTGCGAAAAAGGCACAACGGGCTTGAACACTTTGAGGCTCCCTTCCTCGATTTTCTTCTTCTCCTCTTCAGGGACTCCCTCCGGAGTCGTTTACTTTGGCGACGAAGCACCGTCGTCATTCAATTTTTCAATTGGACGTTCTACGACCAACGGTGCTTCCGGTTCCTTGGGGGGCACTCTTGTGGGGATTTGTGTCCCGCTTCTCAACACGATAGCGGACACATTTGCATTCTCATGCGTGAGTGCCAAAGTCTGATTTGCTCCCCTCGGGTTCACTTCAGGTTGTGGCGGTAATAGATTCTGCGGCCTCTAAAGGTTCGCCACTTGTAACCCCAGCTGGGTTACCTGATCAGTGAGAACTCTCTGCCCCATCTCCAGCTTCAAATTTATCTTCTCCTGGTTGGCGATGTATTGAGTCAGGAGGGACTCAACCGGAGAGATGGCCCTCTGCTGGCCATATTGCTGCTGAATGGGTTGCTGATTCCTGGGAGCATATTGCTGATACTGTTGTGGAGGCTGCTGCTGCTGAAACTGCTGCTGCTGAGGCCTAGCCGGCTGATATATTGGCTGCTGCTGTTGCTGAGGAGGCGGCTGCTGATACGGTGCCCGGTAACTAAGGTTGGGGTGGTTCCGGTTGTTCGGAGAGTAGGCCGGGTTGGAGCTAGTCTGTGGTGGATACGGCGCATTTCCCGTAGGATTGTAGAATAGTGCGCTCGCTTGGTCCAACCGTGGTGAGATGTCACCACCCTCGAAGTCTCTCAAGACTTCGGATTCCACCGCTGCAATATGTTGTGTACCGGTGCCACCGGCTCCTACCATCAGTGCGGAGATCTGGGTCGACAGCAAGTCAAACTTGCTGGATAATTTGTCGACGTCCTCGACCCTGTGGATACCCCCAGATCTAGGTGTGGCTCTCTCGTCACACCACCGCTCATTGTTTGATGCCATATTTTCTAGAATGTTCCCGGCATCTTCCTCACTTCTGGACATGAAGGACCCCCCAGCCGCGGCGTCCATCGATGATTTCAAATCATCCCTCAATCCGTTGTAGAACAGATTAATTATCTGCCACTTGGGAAGCTCGTGATGAGGGCATCTTTGCTGCATCTCTTTAAACCTTGTCCAAGCCTCATGCAGGGACTCGTGGCTGGCTTGGGAGAAGGAGAAGATCTCACTCCTCAGCTTCATGGTCTTCCCCAGAGGAAAGAACTTTGTCAGAAAGCATTTGAAAGCTTCTCCCAAGTGTTGAACGTATTTGGGTCCTTCCCCCTAAGCCACAGCTTGGCCTTATCTCGCAGAGAGAAGGGGAATAGCTTCAGATGGATCGCCTCAGTTGTGACACCGTTTATCCGGAAGGTATCACATTTCTCCAAGAAGGAGTCCAAATGTTCAATGGGGCTCTCCATGGGTGCACCCGAGAATTGATCCTGCTGGATCCACGTCACCAAAGACGGCTTAAGCTCGAAGCTTTGCACCGTAATAGCAGGAGGACGGATGGCGGAGGTGGACTCTATGGATGGCATCGAGTACTCCAGCAGGGACTTGTGAGGTGGTGTGTTCTCCCCCATGGTTTCAGGATCTTCTCTTCTTTGCTTCTCTGCGGCTAAACGCCTTAGGGTGGTGTTTATCTCCGGATCAACGGGAATCAAGTCCTCAAGACTTCTTGAACTCATGTGCATGAAAAGCAACAAACACCCGTGAAGCGAAAAGTGGGAAAGAAACAGACAAAATAGAAAATAGAAATAAGAAAATAAAAGTGAAAAAGAAGAATGCGAAAATTATCGCGAGATAGAGATGAGAGCTAGACTCAAGGGTTCATGAGATCCTAAAATAACAAGCATGTTGCCTCCCCGGCAACGGCGCCATAAAGCTTGACGTCCCCGCGATGTGTGTGTCAGATGTGTGCAATATATGATTGGGAGCGTGAGATTTAAATATTTATAACCGTAAGCGCACGGTGTTGTAGTGTGGCTTGGGGGTCGAACTCAGGGAGGCGTGGTTGTGCTTGTGTCAAGAAGGACCAAATTCACCCCATGGGCGAGCTAGCCCGAATCGGTAAGTGGGTTGTCACGGAAAATAGAATGCGAGGGATAAACGATATAAAGGGAAACCCTGGACTTCGGTTTCCACCCTATCGTGCGGTTCTCGCCAACACAGCCTACGGGTAGGAAAACGATCAGAATTAGGGTCTAATGGTGAGACGTTGCCTCTAAGAGTGATACCGGCGTCCCATGGGCCCGATATTCTGGTCGGTGCCCAGGATGATACGCTGAACTACCCGGGTTCGGTCAGATCCCTATCCTGATATACATGTACCAGTATACGGATGCGTACTATAGTGGATGCGGCTATCTATCGAATGTGTATGAATATTGAAAATGTACTTATTTGTGTGTGTACTAGTATGCTTGTAAAAGTGTGGATATATTGGATGTTATGTATATAGTGATAGGGTAGCTACCGACTACCTGCTAGTATAGTTGAGTAGTTTGACTGTATAAGTGTGTAATGGCAGGATATGTATGGTATGTGTGTATGGGTGGGTGTGCCCATACATGGGAATGTATGTGCATGGTTTATTAGAATAATAGTCTTGTGTGTATAAGCGTACGTGTAGTTGGATATATGTAGATTCCGAAATCTATGTATGGTATTGATACTTATGCATCTGTGGGTGTATAATGAGTATGTGCGTATAGAGTATCTATGTGGGGTATTGCTTGATGCAAATACGTGAATATGTACTATAGTTGTATGGATTTCTATTATACTTGTCACAATGGAGTGTATGAATATGTTCACGTATGTGTAGTTTGCAGTAGGAGTATATGTAATGATGTGTTTATTGGATGAATGAATATATAAATACACACACTTATACGTATCTTTGGTTTTTTACTTGCTAATCTATCCTATAGGGTTGTCTATCCAGGTGTATCTCGGTGTGCCTTGAATAAATGTATTCCTGTTTGTATGCATGTATATGTATATGTCTGTATTAGAGCATGTGTGTATGTATATACATATGTAGTGTGGGTATGAATGTGATGAGTATGAAATATAAGTGTATATATGTTTGATAGATGTAAATGAATGAAACTGTTCGATATGTATGTATTGGGCTGTGTGTAATTGGTTGCACATTTATATGTATACACATGTGTGGTGTGTGGATGGGAATTCATACTTATTTGACTACTGTGGCAGTATGTGCATAGGATATGTAAAAATAGTTACATATACAGAACACATAAGGGAAACGTATCATGGTTGTGCACTCGTGTGGGTATTGTATGTGGTATATGTACCTATCTGTGTGAGGCAGTAGGTGCACTACTATGGATGTGAGGTTATATGTATATTTATTTATAGTTATGATTATGAACCTTATGTGACTTGATCATGCATGTGTTAGTACGTGCACGTGAATGTATGTATGAATGTGACTAAATATTGTGTGTATATAGGTGTTTATGTGCCTATGAATGTGAGTGAGCCCATGAGACTAAGTATTGAGTGTTTAGGGGTCCAGTGTATATACGGTGTGACACCGTGATGGTGACCCAGTTTGCCAAGTACGGTGTGTAAATTGATGTGTACTGTTGTGTGTCCGTACATGAATATAGATGTATATGTATATGTACCTAAATCTATTTGTGGTGTATATGAAAGCGTACCACGTGTGAGTGCCCTACGAATCATGATATGGATATGAAGTGACGTTATATCACATATGTATGAGTAGTGACCTGGATGCGTTTAAGGACACATATAGAGACCTATCTGTGGCATATGTGTTCTTAGATGTTTATGTGAGGGATGTTTATGTATATGTATGTAGTGATACGCATAGTGATATGGATGTGCTACTAGATGAATAATAGGATGTATCTGTGACATGTGTGTAATGCGGATGTGTATGGATGACAGTGAAGTATATAGTGTATATACGTGTGGCGTAAGTATGTAATTTTGCTCGTACTTCATGGGTAGCGGGACCATCATACCGAGGGGACCTTGGGCAGAGTTCACGCCCTAGAAAGTCCGAGGGCGGACTTTATTTTAAGGTGGGTAGGATGTCATGCCCTATTTAGCATTATGCGTGTATTCTACTGAACACACGTTGTATTTCTACCTACGATGCATACGTGGGCATGAAATAAGCATGGATATCGATGTATGTGACGTAGTGCAATGGGAATTAGGCCGTAATACATGGCTAAGGGAAGAGTATGCGAAGTGTGAAGGTGGGAGAAGTGCAAAAGACGTCGTGTGTGTAAAACAACGGGAATGTGTTAGACGTGTGTGTGAAGCATGTATGCATACATGGATGTGCATGGATGTGTGTAGGAAGAGCCATGCTAGTGTGAAAGGGGGTAGTGGTCAATGGCAACCCCCGTAAATTTTTAGAAAGGCGAGGGGCAAAACGGTCTTTTTGACTAAAGCTGTTGTGCGTACATCCTAAAGTTGTGCGTGCATAAAGTAATGGCATACTTGTAATTAGTGGGAATTTAAGAGGGTATTTTGGCCATTTAGCGTGTTGCATGCTTATCTTTAAGATAAGGTTAGGTGGAGATATTTCCTTAGGGAATTCTACTCTCTTCTTAACCTTTCTACTCTTTTCTTTTCTTTCTTTCATTTTCTTTTCCCCTCTTTTTCCCCTATAGGGCCGGCCACTCGCTCCCTCCTTTTCCCCTTATTTTTCAAATGAAAACCCCTAATTTAGCTCACCAAAAATTAAGGAGCACAAGTGGTTTCAAGTGGGAAGAAGATGGAGAAGAAAGGAAGAGGAAAAGAGGAGGAAATCAAACATTTGAGATAGGAATCTCTTGGAGTTGGAATTCCATTCAATTAATTTTTGCTATTTTGTTTTAATAGCATGTTTTATCCAATATGTGATGAGGATAGACAATTTGTACATGATATGGCTCAATTTCACAATTTCCCTTTGAAATTCTTAGCAAAGTCATCTCCTTTTGAAATTCTGAAATCTGGATGTCTGATTTTGCCTTGATTCTGGTTACTGTAGCTCGAATTATGGTTTGAAAAAAAATATGTGCTTGTAGATCTTGACGTTCTACCCCAAAATCATATAAATTTTGATATATGTTCAACTCAGAATTTGGGAGCAATAAATCCATCTTTACAACATGTCTGTTTGATTTTCAGTGTTGACACAGTTTAGTAAAATTGGCCTAGACACCTGCACACATAATGAAATTTTGTGTTCTTGGTCTTATTGAAAATTTAACAAGTTTTGGTAAAAATTCATCAGAGTGCTTATATATCGAATTTCTGGCTCCAACATGCCCAAAATTGGATTACAATACAGACCCTGAAATTTGTCTGAAAAACAGATTTGACACACTTCACCAAATAATTCTCTATAAATCATATACGTAATATTTTGTCTGAAATTTAATCTGTGAATCCAGGACTAGTATATCTATAATTTTCATTTTGGACAATTTGCCAAATTCTCAATGTAAACTGATGTTATATACCCATGTATTGTCACTTCCTACAATTTCAGCAAGCTGAATTAATAAAGTGTTGTTCTTATTCATTAAGTGTGGTTAATTGGCCATCATTATTCTTGCTTATTACGGTTGTGTGGTGGAATGAATGTTCATGCTCTTGGCATATGTAAATTATATTGTGTTTTCTTGATATGAATGACGTCCGGCATGTGTTCGATGAAGTGCCTCAATGAAACAAAAGTTGAGAAACATGCGGAATGGTCATGTATATATTTGTCATATGAAAGATGATGTGAATGGGCAATGTTTTAGGACACGGATGGCACTACATGGAGCGAGAGCCACAGTAGGAGGGGGGGATTCGCTGTGGGCTGTGACCGTGTAGGCACCTCTTGACTCCATCGGTAGTAGTGTAGAAATTTACCGCTTTCTAGTTTAGATTAGAATAATCTCGTCTCCTCTCATTAGCGAGGGGAGCGTATCTAGGGTTTGCTTTTGCATCATAATAACCCATCATGTCGTGTCCTTCAATCATTTCACCCCCATCACCCTATCCTTGGTCTTTTGGCACTTTCCTTGGCCACGTTATCATTTTTCTCCATAAGACCCCTACCACCTCCAAAGGGTGGTGATGCATGTTCTGCCTATTGTTCACTCTCCCATTTATCTTTTATGTCCCGTATCGGATTTTCATACCTTTTGGGCATCGCTTATATTAGCTTGGAGGAGACTATCACCCATAGTCATTTTGTTATTTTTGATGCATTTCCCCTCCCATTTTATCTTTGCCCTCTCATGAGTGATCTTGTTGCATTGAGGGCAATGCAAGATTTAGCTTGGGGGAGTTGCATTTCATGCATGTTTCCTTTATTTTCTTCCATTTTTCACCTTTTTCATGCATCAAAAAATTTTCTTTTCATTTTTATGCATCATTCCCATCATGCATTTTTCTTTCTCCATTTCATTCTTGCCTCTTTCTAGAGATGAACCCTCAATGATATTTTACCACTCATGCTTCACTTCTCGCATTTGAGCACCTTTTTTCATCATGCTATTTCTTTGATTATTCAATGCTCATATATGTGTTCTGCCATCTTTTGGGTTTATTTGCTATATTTCGAGATTGTTGGTTGTGATTTTGTTTAAGGCATACTTCTAGCTATATATCGTATTTTAATATGCCCCTCTATTTGAAGTTCCTAGATCTTCAAGCTTCACTTCCAAGAAACAGTTATTTTACCATCCTACCCCCGTGCTTCTAACTCTTGCATGAAATACTATACGTGTACTTTTATCGCATGTGTTAGCTACCTTTCTGCGGGATTAGGATAACCACACCCTTGTTCCACGCTTTAATTCATGAAGGATTTTCTTGCCATGCTTGGATTTCTCAAATTTTCTCTTTTATTTTATTTTGTACATTCCCCCCTCGTCACGCATCGTTCTCCCATTTGGGGGAGTGCACACCTTTGTACATATTTTTGTATAATGGTCCTTTGGGGTTCTTCGTAACCCGACGCCCTAAAGCCATCTGGCTTGGGATGCGTAGGTCGCCCTTGCATTCCATTGCGATCCCGCAAGTTTGCAAGACAAAAATATTAAAATCAAAACAACAAAAACAAAAACAAAAAAAACAAAAAAAATATAAACCATTGTATATAGAGAAGGCGAGAGTTTGTACAAAGTGATCTTTCCACATTTTCTCCATCTCCTTTTGAAAATACAAGTAAGGCAAGAAAGTGTTTCAAATATCAAAAACGACAAGTGTGTGTGGTGATTCCTTACATCCTAGAGATTGATAGCTATTCACATGATTCATATCTATTCTTTCTTACTTCTTCATGCATTTATGGGTATCTCGTATTCACCGTTTGGAAGATTTGATAAGAATTTTGAGCTTCCTCATATTTGGGCATATTATCGACTATAACATGCTATGATAGCTTTGCCTTTGCCAATATCACGCTTCTATCTCTTTTGTGATCTATTGATATGAACCCATGATGCTTTATTATGAGATTGAATTCTTGATTTAGATTGTGATATGCTTTTCCCTTGTGCTTTATTGTGTTGGTGATTACATTTGTGGTTTGGAGAGGGCGACCAAGTATTCTTCGCTTTCCCTTCTTGCTCTCGCACCCGAACTTCATTCCAACTCGTCTTCCTTGGTACGAGGAAGAGTTTAGCTTGGGGGCTTGACGCGTGTTCATATTTCACCTTTTGCACACACTCTTTATCGTGTTTTCATATGCATTTCATCTCATTCCATGTTGTATATATCACTTTTTTGGTTCATATTGACTATTGGGTGTATTGTTTGTATTTCAGGTAAATGTCGGTATTTCGGTGTCTCCTGGAGTCAACCTTGCATGTCAGGACCAAAGCACATGTATACGACAAAGATCCGATGGCCAAAGATGAGGATTTGAAGATTTGGAGCTACAACCGATCGGGTGGACACACCCACCCGATCGGTTCGTGCATGCGTATCCCACCCGATCAGGAAGCAGCAATGAAGAAGACCCCACCCGATCGGTTCAGTGATCGAGTGGATGCCACGGTGTTTTTGAGTGCAAAGCCACCCGATCGGTTGGCTTCCCAACCGGTCGAGTCATCTCCTCGGGTCATTTTGGGGAAGAACTCACCCGACCGGTTGACACTTCAACCATCGGGTGGCCTTTTCTTCCCCTTTCGTGTACTGTTGCTCATTCATTGAAGATCTGCTATCATTCCGGAGGGATTTTGGGTGATCTCTTATTTTTCTACGTCAGCATCGTCGTTAGATTTCTAACGATAGGTCGCATGCCCAAATCCGATTTTTCTACATTTTTCTGGAATTTTCTAAGCGCAGCTAGGTGCTGAAATTGGGAGCTGTCTGGAATTTGACTTCAACCGATCGGTTGGCTATCCATCCGATCGGTTCGGGTCATTTTCAGAAGTTTAGAGTTTCTGTTCTCTTCCACCCGATCGGTTGAACTTCCAACCGATCGGGTGGCCCCTTTTGCAGCAATTTTAGTGGGTTTTTAGACCCGAACTGATTGGGTTTTGTGGGGGTCTATAAATATAAGAGGGGGCACGACTTGTAAAGGGTTCTCTCCTATTTTTTTCAGCAGTTTTCTTCCCCCTTTAGGGGATCTTTAGGTTAGGTTAGACTAGGGCTTCTACTTCAATAAGTCTTGTATGGATTGATGATGCAATGGCAAGATAAGTTGTTCTTTTCCTATTTCCATTATTTTGTGTTATTTTTATTGTGCTTGATGGTGAATGTTTGTTTGTCCATTTTATTGCTTTCTATCATGTTCTTCACCATTGAGTAGTGTTTGATGAACCCTAATATGGATTAGAGTAGGATTGATGCTTGGGATTTTACATTTGACTTGATTGCATGGCAAGTGTTTGATGGAATATGTCAATAGGGATTTATAGCAACCTGAGTCCAATTCGTACGGCAACACACTAGATGTGTTGGGGGTTGGGGTCCGGATGCTTGTCCTGTCAAGATCCGCTTTGATGTATTGCTAGAGATCACATTTGACCTAGTTGGCCATTAGGGTTACGCGGGGGCGTTTTAATTTCACTGGCGGGATAAAGGCCGCTTTTGACTGTCGGGCCAAGGGGAAATAAAACTGGCGTTTGATCCCCTAGCGACAGCTCACACCCCTAGCATTGACATCGAGTCCTCGCGCGTGGGAACGGCTTGGACGAAGTGTTGGGAGTTATCATTGTGGCCTTAATGCTCCCGGTTGCGGAAGGTGTTAATGGACATGGGAATGCCCACCGTCCGGAACCGGGTAGGCCTAGCGTACTAGGCACCGACCGGAATATCGGGCCATGGACGCTAGGTACCATCTTTTGGGGCAATGTCTCACCCTGGGTCAAGTCAAATGCCAAGTGTCATGAATGCTCTAGCCCGTGTTAGCGGGGATTCGTTTCTTGTCTTTTTCATTTCTTTCTTTTATTTCTACACTTCCACTCATATAATCTGTGTAGCTCTCACACAACCTAGGCGAGGCTAGTAGCCATTCAAACCATCCACCTCCCTGTGTTCGATAAACCCGCACCCTACACTAATCGTGCACTTGCGGTAAAACGACACCGCGCCCAAATCGTAAATGGGGCGCCGGTCATAAATATACTCCTATTTCTACAATGAAAACCCCTAGAGAAGAAAAAAGAGGCCGACCACCAAAGGGAACCTCTCCACACAAAAAATTTAAGGCTTGCGTAAGTTTTTTTCCCAAAATGAAAAAGCCTCTTTACCGCAATTTTTGTTTTCTCCCATGCAAATTCCTCATGCACTTAAGCTTCTAAAACCTAGGGGATCTTCTTCATGCTGGACCAAGCAATCATCTTCAAAAGCTATGGACCATAGGCTCTCCATCATCCAAGCCTTAGAATCTCCAAGCAAAGAAGAAGACATAGGCCAATTCCTTCTACCCTACAACTCACGCAACATGGAACCATACATTTCTCTTTCATTGATCCAAGTTACATCATTTAATTAGTTCCTTTTTTGGTTTAAAGGACAAAGCTATAGAGGCCATGCACTTGGAGTGAGGGAAGTTGAATTAGGACTTGTGTTCGGCATAAGCAGAGTTGAATAATATCATTGGCCATTTTGTTTTTTGTTTTTTTTCGTTCGCATGCCATACAAGTGTAGCACTAACTTTTGAGAAGTGAAAGAAAAAAATAAATCAACTACAATTGAGAGGGAGAAACAGGCAAGCATTATCTCCAAGCCACAAAGTTCAAGTATCTTGACGAATCATCACTTTCTGAACAAGTTTAAAAGATCCTATAATTCATCTTCATAAGAGCATTCAAATCTACCCTTTCATTTTTTATCGAAAAGAACGAGCCCACGATTGCAATGGATATTTTTTGAATTTTTCTAAGATCGGTGCTATTTAGTACACTTTCTAAAAGACAGACCAGAAACTTACTTTGCGCACAGACCGTAGCCAGTACACAGAGCTGCTTTACGTGCAAAACATATTCAGGCAGATTTGCACAGCGAACTTCGAATATCTATATCTTTTGATCCAGAGATCAGATTGAGACACTGTTTGTGCCAGCGCAAAGCAGACAACGAGCACAGTGACAAGGACTATTCATTCATCACAAACTGAGCTCTCTAAACTCTGTTTACTATTTTTTATTTGTGATCGAAGTTTTTTAGATCATTTGTATTATTTAGGTTAGTATGTGGGGTTCTTTGGGGACTCTTGATTAGTTGAGGCTAGTCAAGAGTAAATTTTTTGCTAGGATAGTAGTGTTCGACACTTTGGGGAGTGAGATATAAACTTGGTGAGCTAAGTGTTGGGACACAAAGTTTCGGTGTTTGTATCTTGACATTATTATTCTAGTGATTACTTTGGAGCTGGAGTATGTCGTTAGGGTGACCAAACCAGGGTAAATATCGTATGCATTTTGTGTTTGCTTCTGCTTTATTTTCTCTGAACCATATTTGTTGTTTGACTGTCTGATTGAGTAGGCTACTATTTTTGTATTTATGAAAAGTTTTTATAATCCTATTCACCCACATCCCCTCTAGGCTTAGATGACGATCCAGTAAGTGGTATCAGAGTATGTTAGAGGATCTAGTCTAGAAATTATGAATACCCCAGAATTATTTTTTGTTGAATGCATGTCTATAGATAGATCACATATGTTTAGTGGATATGATTATAGTTACTGGAAGGCTAGTTTGAAAGTTTACTTGTTATCTGCGGATTTTTATACTTCGAACATTATTGAAGACGTATATACTAAGATTTCTAAGCCCGAAAGTAATTGGAATTTGGATGCTAGACATGTGTGTGCTTTGAATTCTAAAGCAATGAATATTTTGTTTTATGGAATAGATAGAAAAATATTTAATCATATTTCTCATTGCTCTTCTACGCAGGATATATGGAGGACTTTGGAGATGACATATGGAAGCGAGCAATCTTTTGGTGATCACATCTCAAGTGATGGAAAGAGGCCATAGAATAAGAAGAACCGAAAGGAAAGAAAATTACTATTAAATAAACATGAGGCTCGTAGGTCTAAGAATATTTTTAACAATACTAATGATGTAGTTATTTGCCAAAATTGCATGAAATATAGACACATCAAAAAAGATTGTCCATTGTTAAAGAAAGAAAAAACAAAGGAAAAGAAGAAATCTTTGGTAGCTACATGGGATGATGATATCGAGGATGAACCTTGAAATAAGTTTGCTCATTCCTTCTTGTGTTTAACTGGGAAAATTGATGAGGAAACTGGGACACGAAAAATATTCTAAAATTGAGTTTGTAAATATATGTGAGAATATGCATGCAAAAATTGTTAAGCTAGAATCCACTGTTGAGTCTCTTAGAGAAGTAAACTTTGAATTACAATAAGAGAACTACAACATGTCTCTAGACAATGGAAAAATTGAAAACTGAAAATAATACACTTAAGGCCACTCTTGTAAAGACTAAACAGCAACCACCCATTATGCATGAGACCTTAAAGTGTGATGTTTGTCCTAAGCTTTGAGACAGAAAACACAGCATGCAAAGAAAAATTGCTCATGTTGGAAAATGAAAATAAAGAGCTTAAAGAAAAATTGACTAAGATTGAGACAGAAAATAAAGATCTCAAAGGAAAAAATGATTGTGATTCGGGGTGTTTTCTCACCACTGATTGATAGGTTGAAGGTCCGAGGGTCGTTGCTGTCACGTGGGACGTGTGCGGCCTTTGGGTCGGTTGTCCGAGCATTCGCTGGGGCAGAAACATGCGGATCCGTATGTCGATGTGCAGAAGGGTAGAACTACGACTTCCTGGGGCGATCGGTCGATTGGGCCTAGGACTTGAGAGCGTTCGGACCCGAGCAATGGAGCACCAGAGGGTGGCTTTGGCTGGTTGGCGGCTCCTTGGATCTGCACAGGTGAGAGAGCTCGTCAGGGGGGTCGGACCTTGGTTCTGACTAAGTCCCCTTCAATGCCTAAGCCAGTACTAGTCTGAAGGATGCTCGGTGGGATCGAGTATGGTTCACGGAGAGACCAATACACGAGTCATTGAGCCGAGCTATGGAGGAGAAATGTAAGGTGGAAGAAAAGGTCTTGAGAGGTGGGGTACCCGAGATCTGAGTATTCAGGATTTGATTCCTTGGTGCTTCATCTTTCTGGCCCCTTATAGGAGTTTGCATGTCAACGCCTTTCTGGCATCACATCATCTTGTCCTTCGTGTCTGCCCACTTTGATGGTCTCTTCAAGGTGCATGAAGGCAGTCGTGATGGCACATTGAATGGTGTTCAACGTAGGTGCGATCCAGGGAGCGGGTTCCTCAATCGTAGAGGGTTAGTAGTTTCTCCGACATCGGCCTTGGGCCGCTGTGATTCGACACGCTCGCGGGGCCTTAAGGTTTGGGCCCAACCCCCTGGGCCATGGGCTTGGCTCGCTCCATTCTGGGGGTGTGTATCAATTGCCCCCATCACTCGGGCCGTTTGGCTCTTGACAATTCAGTCCAAGGGATGTGATTCGTGCAGATTTGACAGGTGCATCAGTCGAGGCGACACATTAAATGAATGCCATCATGGCGCTGTGAGTCAGGAATTCTCCTGCCTGCTGGAAGTGGGATTCAGAGTGCCACCATCAAGGAGATGTTGACGCATGTCCTCCTTTGGATGGCCTGGATTTGGGGCTACCCTCCATATGAAAAGTCAGGTTTTTTGGTTTTCTTCTGCGCTTCTCGATTTAGCTTTCGATTCCTCTCATCGTTGCTGAGTTTCTCTCTGTCTCCTCTTCGACGTCCCTTCTTCATCTTTCACAGGGTAACCCCCTTTCCTTCTTCCATTTTTCGTCTTGCTTAATGGTGAGAGCGCTGAGAATAGGAGCTTTGCTACCTGATGCCGATGATATCGGCACGGCTGTCGGGGCATCCTCATCCCGTGAGAAGGGCAAGGGCTTGTTATTTGAGGATCTGATCCAGCAAGGGAATAATTCCAGAGCTGAGGGATCCGAGGTCCCTCCTGTGATTTTCGAAGCGGCCTCGACCGTCTTGTATTCCACCGTCGAGAGAGTCATATCTTTCTTACATGTATGGGGTTCAGGTCCCGTTCCACGACGAGAGGATCTATTTTCATGGGACCATTGAGATATGCATGTACGTCGAGATGTTTCAAATGGGGATCTGCTTCCCTCTGCATCCATTCATTATCCAGGTTTTGGAATTTTTGCAAGTGTTTGTGTGCCAGTTGACCTCGTTCTTAGTTTCGGTCCTTGTCGACTTTGTCATGATCTGTCATCTGCACAGGCTCGAACCGTCCTTGCCGTTCTTCTTCTATTTTTACAATATTAGGGTTGTCTCCTCGGCAACGTGGACCACATTGATGTTAGGAGGGGCAGGGAGTGTATGCTGGGCTTACCCCACTGGGTCGGTCATTAGAAGAACGATTATATTTTCGTCACTTTCCCCGGGGACGCCCAAAATTTAAATGTCTGGAGAAGATCGGGAGCATACGAGTTGGCGCTGGACGTCTCAGAGGCTAATCGGGCCGCGGCTAAATTCCTGACATCCCTTCCTAGGGGGAGAGATTGTTCTGGCCTTTGTTGGACGATCTCCTCCTCAAGAGCATCTTGTGGTCCCCCAGTAAATGCACTTTTTAGACTTCGGCCTTCTACTTGGCTTACCCAGATTCTCCTTTCTTTTGCAGGAATGGTGGGCCAGGAGTTCAACCATCCTTATAACATGCATCAACTCATCTGTCGGGGTGCTCGGGGCTCTCAGGAAAGCTCATCTGGACATGTGCCATGCTGCACGGAGGAGGAGGCGATCCGTGCAGCTGAGCCACCAATCGGGACATTGAAGATGGTGGATGCGCCCTTGACTACAGGCTCTTCCCCCCATCGTGATGGGTCCGATCGACGCTCCCCTGAGCTTGGCTCCGGCCTCGGCCACTGCCGGTTCTTCTCCCACCGCGGCGGGTTTGATCGATGCTCCCTTGAGTCTGGCTCCCACCTCGACCGTCGCGGGTTCTTCTCCTGCCTGGCGGGCCTGATTGATGCTCTAGCCGACCCGGTTCCCATCGAAGGGGCCTCGACTAGCCTTAAGCAAGACCTTGTCACGCCGACTAGAGGTCAGGGGTCGAGCAAGAAGCGTTCTTGCTCGGGTTCTGAGAGGCCCGAGAAGAATAGAAAAGGGAACAACCCTTCCCTGGTGGCACGTCACATTTCAGCCGCCTCTCAGGGAAGCCCACGGGCCTTGGGGGAGGCTTCTCCTGCCCTCTAGGTCGAGCATACTTTGGTCGAGGTAGGGCATGCACTATCTGTGTTTGGGCCCAAACTTGAGGCCACGTCTGGAGGGTCGGTTTTTATCGACCTTGACGTGGCTGTCCGGTTGGCGCAGAGCTCCGCCCTGTCGGGGGATCGCTCTCTCCTGGAGAGGGTCCACTCTAAGAGCCTGGTGGACTGCATGGTATGGCATATTCAGAAGGTACGTCTTTTCCTTCTCTCCCTCCCATCATGTTTAGCTCGATCCTCATTCCTTTCGTCTCGCAGGCATCCTCGATGGTCGTAGAGGTGCAGCGGTGCACAGAGCGAGTCACCGAGCTTGAGGCAGCCCTCGAGCGGGAGCGTCTAAGGGTAGAGAAGGAAGACTATCTGGTGAATGCATGGGGACATGAAATATTGCATGCTGCATCGTTAATAAAAATAAGAATAAGACCATCTGGAGGTCAGAGTCTATCTCCAATGCAATTTGCATATGGAATACCACCAAACATCTCTCACTCGAGAATTTTCGGTTGCGCGGTTTATATCCCCAAAGCACCACCGCAGAGGGCAAGAATAGGGTCCTCAGCGTCGTTTAGGTATCTATGTAGGGGTTGACTCACGCTTAATAATATACCTAGAACACCAAACGGGGGACGCATTTAAGGCACGTCTTGAAGACTGTGAATTTGATGAGACGAATTTTCCCTAATTGGGCCCAGATACTGAAAAATCTGGAGCTACACAAATAATATCGTGGGATACAGAATTATTAACCCACTATGATCCGGTAACAAAGAAATGTAAAGATGAGATCCTGAAAATCCTATAAATAAACAGTTACAGGACTCATTTATTGACAACCAGAAGATTGTCAGATCACACATCCCTGCTGCAAATACTCCAGCTAAAATTAACATCCCCAAGAATAGACGCAATCCACCAGCAGCAAAAGTGGCTATTTCTCAATAGAAAAGAGGCATACTGCCAGGCTCCAAGGAAAAAAATAGAAAAAAAGAAAAACTCCTGTAGACCTTGAGACAATACTACCACATGATAATGAGTTCATGTCCATACCCTCACCCTTCCCAGAATCCACTGCAGAGGAAATGCCGGGAAAAACTGAAATAAAAGTAAATGTTGTACATACTGGGGATGTGTTGGACAGAAAGAACTCAATTGTCGACAATATATTCACATATAATATTGCCACATACGTCGTAAAAGAAATGATAATTATATAATATCGTTCCATACTCCGTTGCTTAAATGCAAACGTAGAAATTGGCCAAGTTTGGAACGAGGCAATAAAAGATAGGCTGGACTCGCTTATGAAACGTGAAGTGTTCAGACCTGAAGTCCGGACATCAAAAGGTGTCAAACCTATGGGCAAAAATAAGTATTACACAAATGAGAATAAATAAGTACAAAATCGTATGATATAAGATACGACCTTTAGCTCAAGGATATTTTCGTTGAAACTGGGGAATAAACAAATTAAATTGAGCATGACTCATAAATGATGCATCATATTCCCTAAGTAATACACTGCAAATACCTCACGTTTGGTAAAGGAAATTTTGGATATGCTGATATTGGATGTTGTGACAGCATACCTCTATGGATATCTTCATAAAGATAAATTCCACATTCCTTAAAATTCCTGAATAAACTTCGAGACGTCTATTCTATTGAAGAAGAAGAATAATAATAATAATAAATATTGTACAACCAAGAGAATCACTTGACAAGGCAAGGGTTCCTACTAAGGGTTGTCTTTGCATCTTTATAAAGAGCAAATGATGGGATTTGAGATCATAGTTGTAAACAACTTAAATCTCATAGAATCTCTTGAAGAGAAAACAGAAATATATATTCAAGCCTGACTATCAAACATGAAATTAAAGACCTAGGCAAAATAAAGATTAGTCATGGCTCATAGATTTATCTAAAAAGATAAAATCTGGTTACATTTAAATTCATACGCCCTAAGTGCGTTGAAGAAATTACAAGGACCATTGTCATCCAATAAGTACAACTATGGTAGTACACTTAATGGATGCACAAAAAGACCCATTCCATTTGCTGGAAGGGGGAGGATATACTTGGTCCTGAAGTCCCTTATCTAAGTGTAATCAGTACACTCATGGCTAACTGCACGTGTCCCGATATAGCAGTTGCAGTAAATTCACTAGCCAGAGACAGTTAGGCACCTTGTCATGCCCCGCTTCCTATTGTACTTGGGAGCGAGAATATGAGCGGGTCTGCATGTGCTTAAAGCAAAGAAGAAGTACTTTTTTCTTTCTTCTTTGATTTAAGCACAATAAGCATATGTGTAAATAGCAACCAGGTTCTTGCAACCGCAATAATCAGAAACAACACAAACATTTATTACAACTTTGCCCAGAGTTCAAAAATAAGTACACAAATGAGTTAGGCCTAGCATGGCCGTACATTTATTTCAAAAGCAACACACCTACAATAATAATTAAAACTAAATGAAATGAAGGCAGCAGCAGTGATCTAGTCCTCGGCAGGAAGAATCTCGGCGTCTTCATAACTTTGGTCTGATGGGTCTGCCTCCTAGCTATGATCCTCGTAAGTAGGGTCCTCGCTATACTCAATCTCTGCACCTAACATATATTTCATAGTCCATTGAAATATATGTCAGCGAAAAGCCTCAGAAAGATTTTATAGTAATTGAAACAATAACTTAGCAACAAAAAAGAAACATCAGACATAGATATGATAAACATGTGCGTAAAGTAAAGTTTAGCATGCTGAATTTAATTGGACAAGTAAGTGGCATTTTAAAGAAGTGATATTCTCAGTTGTTTGTGCTCGTGTAAGTTCATGTTGAGTAGGTATAGTGTTCTCGATACACCCTATCATCGAAGGTTTACCGTGACGTTTCTTGTCATCCCTAACCTGGAAAATGGCCAAGATGCTTGCTTCCTTTACTGTGGTATGGAAGTAGCCGTAAGATATACGAGACATACTTACAGACTCTACTACATGAACCAACCCCACCCACGTGTCTGTCTAATCGTCGACTAGGTTAATCTCATCTGTATTCGATGGGGTTGCAAATGTATTTCAAGGGTTGTGTCCTACCCTCTGTCCAGTTTAGTTCTTTGTGTTAGCAGATAGATGATAATTTGTTCTCTGTCACAACTTTATGTCACATGTCCAATCATACTAAAAACAACTACTAAAGAGAAAAGTATGATTCGGTCCCAATGTCCACATGCATATCAAAAACAGATTTCTGCATACATTAATATTGAGCAGTTTGGTTTGCAGTTCATTCATAATAAAATACTTGCCTGGGAACGGGATTTGGGTGTCCAAACGGTCAAAAAGAGAGACGTGATTATCTGCGTCATATAAATCTGCATGTGAAGCTGCTTATTTACGCTAATGAAATCATATTAACTAATGTTATGGAATCATTACTAGTAACTAGCTGAGTGGTACAACTTTTAACAGATTTGTTTGCACTAATTATCAATATATGAATTAGAGTTATACTACAAACTGTTCTTATAGGTTCACTAACCTATTATATATCAGGGTCACAAGTATTTAACCAACCCTGTTGTTATATACTAACATAGACTTTTAATACATATTTATAACGGATAGTTATAAAACTGATTTTTAAAATAATAATAATATATATGCTAACATACTATTATTTATTATTAAAAGTTATATATATATATATATATATATATATATATATATATATATATATATCTATATCTATATCTATATTATAAAGCATGCGAATATGACTGGGACAAACGTCCCGTCGTCGTTTGTCCCAGTCATCCGGTTTTTTTTTTAGTTTTTTTGCATAAATAACCCCTTACGAATCTCTAATTGCGCGGAATACTGCCCCTTTACATCTCTTTCAAAAAAAAACCCTCGCTTTTGCTGTTTTGCATTTTTGACCCCCCCGGAATCCCCACACACACCTCCTCCCTTTTCCGCTCTCCCCTTGGCTTCCGATCGGATCTTTTTTTTGCCGTGCACGTGTGCACGGGGTTTTTCTATATATATATATATATATATATATATATATATATATCTATTCTATAAAATAGGGATATTATCAAGAGAAATTGGATAAGAGAATTTGGACATGAGAAATTGGATAAGAGAATTTGGAAAAGAGTATATACATACATATCTATTATATAAAAGAGGGATGTTATCAAGAGAAATTGGATAAGACAATTTGGACATGAGAAATTGGATAAGAGAATTTGGATATCTATTCTATAAAATAGGGATGTTATCAAAAGAAATTGGATAAGAGAATTTGGACATGAGAAATTGGATAAGAGAATTTGGACATGAGAAATTGGATAAGAGAATTTGGACAAGAGTATATACATCTATTCTATAAAATAGGGATGTTATCAAGAGAAATTGGATGAGAGAATTTGGATATCTATGATATAATAGATTGATGTTATCACGAGAAAGTGGATAAGAGAATTTGGATATCTATCTATTATATAAAAGAGGGATGTTATCAAGAGAGATTGGATAAAAGAATTTGGACATAAGAAATTGGATAACAGAATTTGGATATCTATTATATAAAAGAGGGAAATTGGATAAGAGAAAATATAAGAGTTGAGATTTTGAGGGATAAAAGAGGAGATGGAAATTTGCACATACAACCCTGGTTTTTGCATTTTTGCCCCTGGACCCTCCCCACACACCCACCCACACTTTTTATTCTCCCCCCTTCCGACCATTTTTTCCAGTCCATTGAAGATTTTGAATCTTATCTTACTAGTACAAAGCTTTGTCCTACGTAACAAGTTTGTTCTAGGTGGCAATGACAATTTTGGGGGACTTAAATTTTGGGGAAAAAAAATTAAATTTGGGGGAAACTTAAAATTTTGTGGGAAAACTTGAAATTTGGGGAAACTTGAAATATGTGGGGAAAAAACTCAGCCATTAAAAAAACCGTGCCCTATGGGCACGGGTAATGACTAGTATATATATAACGCATGACCTAACATTCATTACATAAACCTACAGTAGCATGACCCAATATCAAACTGCATGCTTACGTGTTGCGGCGAGCTCCTCGCGTGATGTCGCGAACAGCAACGACAGTCGGACAGCGGCTGCAGTCGGCGTGGTGGTGGTCTCGAGGTGTCGCTGCAGGCAATTGGTGGCGGCTCCGAGCGGCGAGCGAACACATGGCGCTGCGGCTGCGAAGCGGCGACTCGAACGGTGGTCGGGGCGTGCGGGATGTCAGAGCATTGGCGTGGGTGAAGAGGCGCTGGAGGTGGTGGTCTGGGTTCGCTTAGGTCGTGATGGGAGGTCGAGGTGACGATGGGAATAACGTCGGAGTGTGGGAGAGGTGCTCGGCATTGGATGGAGGAGCGGGGACGCTATTTGAGTGGTCGGAGGGGGTGCGGCGATGGGTTTCGAAGGGAACGGAGGCACCGGTGATGTGGAGGCTTGCAGGGTTTTGAGAGAGTTTGTGGTCCGAGGAAATGTCACCGGAGTTTGGTTTGCTGGGTTCGGGGCAGTGGTTGAGGCGACGGTGGAGGAGCAGTTTCAGGTGGTCGATGGAGAAGGCGAAGGCATGCGGGGTTTCGGTGTTGTGATCTTGGGAGTTGTACAAATGAGGAGAGTTTTTTTTGACGAAGAGAGGCGATGTTGGGTTTTGCGGTGAAGAGAGTTCGCCTGAAAGAGAGGAGGTGAAGGCTCGGAGGACTGATGCGGGCTGCGTTCGTTTTTGAACGAGAAGAAGAGAGTTTTGGAATGGCCTGGGTTTCGTGATTGCATGGGGTTATAAGAAAAGGTGTATCAGAAAAGATGAGAGAAGATCGAGATGTTGCGTGAGTTGTTAGGGGTTGGGATTTGAGATTGTGTGCGCGTGAGATGGGGTGTTACGATTTTCATGGGGTTCGTTACAAGCGGAGAAGGGCGCGGTTACGTAGGGATTTCAGCGAATTGTGGGTGGCTTCGATTAGTGAAATCCCCTAGGATACATGTACTAGGCTACGCGTAGGAGGGATGGCTGTTAGGATATTTGATTGATTTAAAATTGTTAAGGAAAGGAAATTAATTAGGGTAATTAAAATCAGTTAAGGTATTAGAATTGGTTAAGATATTTAAAGTAGATTTGACTTGTTGGGGTTTAATTAGGATTTGAATTAGATTCCCTAATATCCACTAAGATTATACAAGATATGATTTAGTTTGGGGAGATCAATATGGTTAAATTGTTCGGATTATTACGATGTTGCCACCGGACAATAATGATGTCCAAAACGACAAAATTGGTGTCTGTGTGATCGTGAAATTGAGTGAGTCGCAAATACGACAATGAATCAGGCATACAGGCTAACCAACAAAATCATAAAGCGTATAGTCCCATAATCAATACATCACTTAAATACGTACAAAAATACGTACGATGAATACCGGCCATTACACACTTAAAGAGTGCCATTAGACCAGAGTTAAGCATCTTCTGCGCTTCCTCCAAGGGTCGATAGATTTGGGCTTACATTATAAAGAATTATCCTCCATGCTTATACAAATACATGTTACAGGTCCGTCCCTCATAATGAGAAATCACAAACTGGATACCCACAGTGGGACGACCATTTACTGCAGAACTGCAAAGCAAGAAGGCGACATCATCCTATTATTCCGAGATTCTCATCATTCCATAAACAAACCAATGGTATTGTATCTGAATGCGCCTGGTGGTACATCACATCCCAGTGACGACTGTGACAGAGGCTGGTCTTTTAGAGCCAACCATATAATCTGAAAACCATGACACTTGCTTACCCCATTTTTGGGGAGACCACATCAGAGGCGACGAAACAAAGCACACATCTCCAGAGCTTTTGGTTTAAGCAGCTGCTTAATGATGTTGATATTTGTAATCTGTGTATATTTTTGGAATGTTGTAAATAGAAGTGATGAAAAAAATGCCTAAGAGATCTGAAAGCCTGAGTGCTTGTACAGATCAGGGAGAGTTAGAGAGAGTTTGTATTTTTTTCCTTAAATATGGTTTTTCCCACAAGGTTTTCCATAGCCAAAGGTTTTAACGAGGCAAAACTCATCAACTCAGGATCCTGAAGTATCCACCCCATGTGAGACTCATAAAACACTCAGAATCCCGAAGTATTCATGAGCAGAGTCCACACCTATGGCTGGATAAGAGGACTGTTTTAAACAGATGTTGACGAGAGTTTGTATTAGGATTACATCTTATCCATAGGATAAGATCATATCTACTGTAACCATATCCATTTACGCTCTTTCCCTACTATAAATAAAGGACTGGGGTCTCCTCTCCAAGATTTGATGCTTCACAACAGAAATGTGTGAGAAAAAAGAAAAAAAGTAAAAAAAAATTCACATGAAAATAAAAAATTTTGAAATCTAAAATGAAAAGTTAACAAAATAAATATTAAAACAAAAGTATACCAAAAGAATAGGAAAAATTATGAAATCTTAAATGTAAAAATTTGAAAGAAGGACAAACAAAAAGAAGTAAATAAAAAAGCTACGATGGAAATAAAGAAATGGACAGAAAAATTAAAATAAAAATAGTATTACATGAAAAAGTTTATGATGACTTAAACAGAATATTTTAAAATTTTAAAAATTGAAAAAGAAATGTCAAAATGGAACAAAGAAATAACAATAACAAGTAATCAAAAAAAAGAAAAAAATTGCTGATGCTTAAATACAAAAATTTTTAAGGCAAGATTTAACAGAAAATTTAAAGAGATAAAAGCTTAAATAGAACCACAACGCAAGAAAGAATTTTACAACACAAACTTGAGGAGATTTAAGTATAAATGTTGAAAAAAAGAACAAACCACAAAAAAGAAAAAACGGAAAAATGTCTAAGAGAAAACAAGAATTGTGAGAAAAATATTATGAATAAAACAAAATGAAAGTTTCGGGTAATTTTTTGGAATTGAAAATTTGATAAAGATGAAAGAATAATCTAATCATTCTCTATTTTATGTTAAAAATCATTATAGTAATTTTATAAAATAGAAAATGTTGTGAATGGATAATACCAGAGTTGGTTAGGATCACGGCTATCTTATGGATAGGCCCATATCTTCTGTATCCTATCTATGCTATAAATAAATACATGGGGTTCCTTCCTCAGATGATGATTCATAACACGTTATCAACACGAGCCTATAAACAAAAATTCCACACAAAATCGATCGTTGCAAAAGCGAAGAAAGGCGAGAGATTCACACGCGCGGCGTCAAGCTTCATCAATCGAGCGTCGTCATTCGTGTAGGCTTCGTTCAACCGTCGCTATATCCGAAGGATGGATATAGATGTAAATCTCGCTAAAAATATCGTTTTTATCATACGTATGATTGTATTCTCCATAGATCTCGCAAGATCGAAGTGGAATTAGGGCTAATCGCCTAAATCGACGATTTTTATCGTCCAAAATCATGTTTTTAACATGTTTAAGATATGAAAATAACGAGAATTGGGGTTTTCACCCATCTCGGCTTTGCCGACGGCCTTGCCGACGGCCCCCCGGCCGCCTAAAGCGAGGGGGGCCACTCGTCCCCGTGCGCCGTTTCCCCCGGAAGAGGGGGCGATGTTCAGGCTGCCGTCACTATTCCCCCGAAGGCAGGGCGGCCTACGGGCCACCACCGACTCCCCCCCCCCCCCCCCCCCCCCCCCCCGCGAAGAGGGTGCGGCCTCCGGGCCGCCGTCGGCGTTCGCCTGCACAGATTCCCCCGAAGGGGGTGCGGCCTTCGGGCCGCCGCCAGCGTTCGCCCGCACAAATTCCCCCCCCCCCCCCCCCCCCCCCACGGGCGCTACTAAACCCCCTTGCCACTACAGCAAAGGGGGGCTTCCCCACCGACGGATACCACGGGGGCGGCGGCGGCATGCCCTTTCCACCGCCCCCTCTATTTTCTCGTGGGCCCAAAGCCCACAACAAAAAAACGATCGAAAAAATATATAAAACAAATACACAAACTGTGGGCCTGAAGCCCGCAACCAAGCTGCGGGCCTCAGGCCCGCAAGCACTTTGTGTCACAGAAAAAACAACAAACAGAGACTGCGGGCCTGAAGTGGCTGCGGGCTTCAGGCCTACAGGCCATATTTCCCAGGAAAAAAAGAGAAAGTTAAAATAGGGGATTTATGGGCTATAAAATAAGTTTAAAAAGGGCCTGTGGGCCTAAAAATTCATGAAAAATCATGATATATTATGGTGCATTAAGATGACATTAAGTGGACTTTTGGTGACTTTTGGGGATAAATTGGGGATAATTTAAAAAGGATTTTTTTTTTCCTTTTTATGAAGAACATGTTATATTTTGGAATCTTTTTCAATCTTTTTGAATAAACCCAACTAGCATAACCCTTGCATTATATGATACCTTTATAGGATCATAACTATATGCTTCACATCATTTTTGGCTTATTCTATGGATAAACTATATTTGGTTGTGCAAATATTAAAACTTAATAATTAGGATGATCATGCGACCGCTCTGCCGTTAGTCAGCTAACCTAACCGTGTATGACGTTGCTCAGTGGTCCATAATTATTAAGTAATTAAATCATTTATCCTTTCTGTGAATATAAATGCATGTGATGCATGTGATGAAAATGACTGATGAAAATGTTTGATGAGCACAAATTTTTGCATGGATGGCTAAATGCAGTTTTGGATCGGTTGTTTAAGTCCCACATTTTATTTTCTACACTTTTCTTTTACTTTTGAGAGAAATTATAGTGAGGAATTTATGTAGATGTCCACGACCGAAGACCACTTTCCATGGAGACGGAGACCACAATTGAAGCTGAAGATCTTATATGGGACCCACGGGGTTTCCAAAGTTGTAATTTATTTTTTAAAGCTTTCATTTGTGTAATATGGACTGTAATAGACTTTGGACTTTTTATTTATGTGGGACTGGCCGATCCACGCAATTAGATCTTCATATAAAAATTGCCTCTGCATGAAAAATTTTATTGTTTAAATTATTAATTTATGCAAATTTGTGCTCTGCTAGATAAAATGGCTAAAATCGCAAGTGTCGAGTTCAAAGTGCTGGATGCATCAGGAAGAAACTATCTGAGTTGGCAGCTCGATATGAAGTTTCATTTGCAAGCTAAGTCCCTCATTTCTGCTGTGACTAAGGAAAATGTAAGCGATATAGAAAAGGCGCTAGCCATTATCTATGTTCGCCACCATGTGGACAAGACCCTAAAGGCTAAATACCTTACGGTCGAAGATCCATTTGAGCATGTGGACTGCCCTTGAGTATATGTATAAACATCAGAAAGATGTTATACTACCAAGGGCACGATATGAGTGGGAGAACCTGAGACTACAGGACTTTAAGTCCATAGCTGAGTACAACTCAGCTCTCTTTAGCATCACATCACGCCTGAAGTTGTGTAGTGAAAACGTCTCAGAAGATCGCATGCTAGAAAAGACGTATACGTCTTTCCATAATAAAGATGTGATACTAATGCAGCAATACCGTGAACGCAAATTCACCAAGTATTTTGAGCTGCTGTCATGTTTACTCATGGCTGAACAAAACAGATAGCTTTCTCTCTCTACTCACAATATGCGCCCCTAGCACTGCCCCCTACCAGAAGCTCACAATTCATCTTCTTTTTCCAAAAAGAAGAGAGACAATAAACAAAAAGAAAGACCATGGAAAGGGGGATAGAACAAAATGGCCAGGGGCCAAGTCCAGCAACAAAGAAATGAAGGGAGCTGGAAGTTCACTTGGCGCAGAAATGACAAAAATAGAAATGATGCACCCCCACCCAAGAGGGATTGGGAAGACCAGTGTCATAGCTGTGGCATGAAAGGCCACTGGTCCAGAGTATGCCGAACTCTGCAACATCTCCAGGATTTGTATAAAAAATAAGAAAAATAAAGCTGAAACAAACCTGGTGACTTCTGATGCTCCAGTCAAGTTTACAGCTGACGGCTTCGAAAATGAAGACCTGCTTGATTACTTCTATTTTTATCTTAGCTTCATGATTTAAGAACATTTCATGTTATGAGAGCTTTTTGAATTATGTAATTTGATTTTGAATGAAAATGTTTATTTGAAAATGTGCCTATATGATTCATCTTTCAATAGATGAACTGCTCTCATAACTGATTAGTAGATAATAAATAAAACACATACGACCCTTCAAATCGGAGCCCAATATCAGGGCCATAATGAAGGTTCTGGGAACGCAACACTGTCGCTCTCAAATGACACAAAAATAAAGGATGCACTAATCTCTCCGAATTCCAAGCGAAACTTACTATGTGACCGGCGCCCCGTTTACGGTTTGGCGCGGTGTCGTTTTACCGCAAGTGCACGGTTAGTGTAGGGTGCGGGTTTATCGAACTCAGGGAGGTGGTAGGGGTGTGCACGGGTACAGGGTACCCAGATACCCGATCGGAACCTACCCTAACGGGTAGGTTCTGGGTAGATAGTTATCGGTTTCGGGTAGGTTCCGGGTAGGAAAATTTGGAACCGACGGGTATCGGTTCCGGTTCCAGTTCCCGTCTATAGAAAACGGGTACCCAGAACCGGAACCGATATATATATATATTTTTTGGATAATATGCTTTGCATCTTTATTGATTTCAGAAAATAGGTACAAGACTCTCCCAAGGGTGGAAGAAGGATGTGAGTATGGGGAGATAAGGCACAAGCGCCATTACCCCAACCAATACATGACACCTTCCGCTACCCGTAGAGCCAAAGCAGCAACAGAATACAATAGAAAAAAAGTCTAGCCAACTAGCCCCCAGTTGGAAGGGGGGCATTATCTCCATCTTGATCCCAACACACATGCCTCAAGGCGATTCTGACATCCTCAGCAATATCATCGAACAGAGCCGTCTTTATTTGGCTGGTCCCCTCAAAGATTCTCATGTTTCTCTCTCTCTCCAGATGTGCCAAACCATCACTGCCAATACTGTCTTGGCCAATCTCCCTGTGCTACCTTTGTTGTGAAAGTGATTGAGGATAAGGTCCCCCACCCCCACTAAGGATGATGGCAAAGCAGATACGAACCCCATTTTCAAAAAACTTCTGTAAAGGAGGTAGTTAGAATAACTACACTCAAAAAATATATGGGTCATATTCTCATGAGCATTATCAGAACATAAAACACAGAAGGGTGAAGTGGGCACTCCCCATTGCACGAGCTTGTCCCGGGTAAGAAGTTTCCCATGGAAAGCTCGTAATAAAGAATCTTAGGGATGTGCCCCTGAAACCAGACCACCTTGTAGAAAGGAAATAAGGGTTTTAGAGCCCTGGTCCCAGCCCAGGCGTTATAGAGGGATGGAGATTTGGAGTTCCAGGCCCAAGAATCTTCCCCAGGGGATAGAGTTACAGTATTAAGCAAATGTCGCACACTAGTGAGAGAATTGCTGTTATTCCACCCCGTATCCTGCCAGTAGCTTCTGACCGTGCAAGCCTCCTCCCCAGTAGGGACCTCATAGGTGTCATTTAAAGCCCCACAGGGGAGCCAATTATCATACCAGAAAAGAGTGGAAGCCCCATTCCTAACTATACGCCGGGTGAGTGATCACTCCATATTTTACACCTTTTTTCTGCATATTTGCATACCGTTTTGATCGCCCATATCACGCTTTTCACGATTATTCGACAATATTGCGATACTTTTCACTATTTCTTGTTTTTGTCGTATTTCAGGATATATGGAGCGATTTTGATCGATTGTGAGATCAAGAGGATTTGCGCCCACTCCGGAGAGTCAACCATGGCCCTTTTGAGGGTTATTCTGCAATGGAAGAGGAGTGGAAGAAGAAAGAACGCCGTAGGAGCGACGGGGGAGCGAAAAGATGAAGATTGGGCATTTTCAGCATGCCACTCGGCCGAGTGAAGGAGTCACTCGGCCGAGCATTGAGACCCCGCTCGGCCGGCCAGATCGGACACGCAACAGAGATGTATCGGCGTGCACTCGGCCGAGCATCGCACGCCGACTCGGCCGAGTGCGGAGACTCCGTCCGCCCGAGTGGCACCCAGACGACGGCAAGCCAAAATGTCCAACTTACTGTAATCCGTCAGTCTGCCCCAGAAGCCCGACTCGGCCGAGTGACGAAAGCCGTCCGCCCGAGTACCAAATGCCCCTCGGCCGAGTGACATTTGCCACTCGACCGAGTGATGCCGAGGACATGCAGCGCCCAGATTTTCAGACAGCCTCTCACTCTTTTGAAATCTGCTATCATTCCAGCAATCAAAGTATTTTTCTCATATTTTTTATGGATAGTAGACTTCATGACGGTTCCAACGCCGCCAAGAACGCGCAAATCGGAGGTCGGATGAAATCTGGGGAATTTCTGCAAGTTGATGCTGCAGTGCTGGAATTTGCATGTCAGTGTCACTCGGCCGGGTCACATATTCCACTCGGCCGAGTGCGGCCTGGGCCCAGATTTTAAGTTGCGGTTTGGGCTGTTTTTGGGCACGAATTTGAGGGGTTTTCTAGGGTTTCTTGCTAGGGTTTTGGGGGAGTATTTAAGGGGTTTGTAGCCACCATTAGAGGGGATCCTCATTATGTTTTCTTAGGCCCCCAAGATGTTTGAGGAGGGATTATTTTAGAGGTTAGGCCATGCCCTAGGCCCCCTCTTGGATCAAAAAGCTTGTATTTGGATTGAAGATCTTCATTAAAGCTAAGTATTTTCTTCTTTTTATTTGAATCTTTGTTTTTCTATCTTTTTGTATGCAAGCAATGATTTCTATTGATTCTCATATCCTTATTGCTATGCTAGAGTAGATTTGTTGTTCTAGGGTTTGGGGATGAACCCTATGGATCTAATTTCAGATTTGTGATGAATGAATTTCTAAATTGCTAGAATTGCTAGGAGGTTAGGTTGTGATTGATTTACTACGGATAGCTAGGGATTTCCATCGATTTGGGATTTGCAAGAGATTGGATTCTAATCGATGGGAAGGCCTAGATATTCGATTTAGATTTACAATTGGGCTTCTCTAGATTTGGTTTGCAAGAGATTGGACCAAAGCTAGGATTTTTAATTGTAAATCTATACACATATTCGTTTGCAAGAGATTGGACGAATACGAACTATCACAACCTAGATCGTAACTCGAGTTTGCACGAGAGTGGGCTCGAGGGGCGATTGAACGATGATGTCGATCCTCATGCTAGTGGCTTAGGTTAGGGTTTGCAAGAGATTGGGCCCTAACCTAGGTTTGCTATAGACCGGCAATAGCGCGAGAGCGTGAGCTTGGTTCTACATTAAGTTGCGACTAGTTCACCTCAACGCAAGTCTAGTAATATTGAGATTCACTATTTACAATGATGAATGACGATCCGTAGTGGGGATTCCCTAACCCTAGACGTCTTTATTTGATTTTATATCTTCGTACTTTGCCCGACGATTGTGACAGGATCACCGCAAGGCAAATTCTCTCTTTTATTATATTGTATTTGAATCGATATTTGACCGATTTCTTTATCTCCGACACCGACATCCACCACCATTGCCATTACATCATACCATAGCCATCTCCACCAATAAAACCTTCGTAGTCGAACCAACCTAGGATAGATTGGAGCCAACACCACCTCCTCGTGTTCGATACCCGCTCGCCACTACACCGTGCGCTTGCGGTAAAACTACAATCGTCGCCTCGGGACGTGTACGCCGGGGCGCGATCAAGTTTTTGGCGCCGTTGCCGGGGAGGTGTTTCCCGTTGGTGCCAATTTGTCACAATTAGGTTGATTAGACTACATTAAAAAATCAAAAAAAAACAAAAAAACATTGAGAGAAATTTTTTCCCACCACCTGCTATTATTATCTTTATCTCTCTTTGTACCACTGACGTCTTTTCCAGGTTGTTTACTTTGATTGATCAGGTACAGTTGTTGCAGCGATGGTGCTTCCAAAGAAAATGCGAGCGGGCTCTATACAATCCTACATATATCTCGCTGCATTCTATCAGGCTGATGGAGAATCCTTCGGGGAAGCCTTGTCTAGGTTTGAAGGAATGTTAGAAATGTTCCAGACGGAGTCAGACCATGAGTGGAATGACTCCACGCTATTTGATATCTTCACTAGAAGGCTAAAGGGACCCTCACGTGAGTTTTTGAAGAGGATACAAGTGGGAAAGTTCAGTGATTTGCAGTTGGCAGCAGCCTTGGAGCAAATGATAGATGATGCTCGATCTACTGGTTCACTAATCGTTACGGTAAGTAAACCATACGACCAAGTATTCATCGATTTTGTTATGGCTAATGTCTCTAGTGCAGGTACTATCATAGATGGAGTGTATGCTTCACTTGAAGGTGATCATATCCACCTTTATACCATCAACACTCCACAAATAGAGACATCTGAGTTGCCAAAGGAGGACATGTACACGGACCTATTGAGAAACATTGTCGACGTAGTTCGAAATTCCGGTCCATTGACAATAACGGCAGGTGATCCTTTTGAGCTTGAATTTCAAAAATTTATTACTCATCGTATCTCTTCCACAGGCACAATTGATGATGGAGTCTATGCTCTAGTTGAGGGGCACAAGACCCACTTTTATACCGCGGTCAAGATACATGAGCCCATAGAGCCACCTGCACCTACTATTGAGGAGGCCAAGCCATGCAATCGGGTGCCTCGAGCTCCAGGACAGAAACAAAGAAGGAGGCATGAAAAGGAGATGATGACGTTTACATTGCCTTCTATACCTGAGGAGCCTGCAGAGGATGTCCACGTTCAGCTTGGGGGAGAGTCAGCTTGTGCCATCGTCGCTTCCCCTTGCCACCCACATGAGCCAGAGCTTGCTTTTGAGGAGGCCTTACATGCGGAGCCAGAGCTTGTCACCGAGGAGGCCATGCATTGGGACGAGGACACAGCCATTCATGAGGATCCCAAGCATTACCCTCCTCCTTTCGAGCTACCGCAGCCATCCCCACCTTCTACAGAGGCTGAGCATCCCTCAGAGGACCACCCTTCCACTGATGCCGAGGACAATCCCACAGAGCTTATGGCTCCCCCTCAGGGAGATCTCTTTACTCCCTCGCCCTTTATATTTGATTCCCCTCCCGTGTATGATGCTTTATATGATTCAGATTTTGACGACTCATTGCACCTTTTGCAGGATTCATATACATACGATCAAGAGGTACGATGGGACGTATACGAGGAGGAGAGCGAGGAGTTAGCACCCATGGATGCTATTGATTACGATCAGGAGGTGCGATGGGATATGTCTGATGATGATGAGGAGTTGCCTGATGAGACCCACGCATATATGCCAAAGCTACCTGAACAACATGAGGCGAACAACAAAGAGTTGATCGACGTGGTACACGAGAGTAGAGATTTATTTCCAGGGAAGTGTTGTCAACCGTTTTTAATTTTAAATACTTATGTTGATGACCCTCTTTGGAATACATTTATTTTGGGAAAGAATTATCCACATCGGATTGATGCGGCTTATCTCTTGCAGGGTATAGGTGGAGTCCTTGGAGAGGTGCTGGGAGCCGCATTGCTGGAGTCTGATGGAGTCCGTGGACATACGAGCCTGGCGGAGCCACGGAAGGAGCAGTTGGAGCAATTGCCTGCACCAGCAAAGATACTGGATCCGCCTTTTGCTATAGGTGATATCAATCCAGTAGTGTAGAAATTTTTATGCTTTGAATAAACACGAATTCTCTCGATAGCGAGAGGACCGTATAGATTTGCTTGAATAAATATCACCTCTTATGACGGCTACAAAAAATTTTAGACCCCAAACCCATTATATATATTGATTTCCCTCTCCATATTTTGATGTGTCACATCCTTTTTGCTCACCACCCACCGAGCATTTCTTTCAAGTGAAACCTTACTTTCTTATTTGTTTGACTTGATATCGCTTAGTGAAGCCGTGATATTTTTGATCGAGTCACTTGAATAGGATTGTTTGGTATAAGCTTGGGGGAAGGCGCTCTCATGCATCATTGTATGTGCATGTAGTTGCATTAGGATTTCATATCATTCATTCCATCATCTTTCATTCTCCTCCTATTATTATCGTTGTTCCTCATATTTTTCCTTTTATGATCACATTGAGGACAATGTGAAGTTTAAGCTTGGGGGAGTGCATTTCCATGCCATTTAGATGCATTAGTTGCATTTTTACTTTATTTTAGGGCTTTTAAAATTTTTCAAAATTTTGCATCATCTTTTTGAATTTTCCATCTTATTTTCCTTTTATGTGTGTTCATGCATCATGTTGTGTGCTTGTTTTTCATTTCTTTCCTCTCTTTTATTTTTTCTTATTTCTTTATTTTCCTTTCTCTTCTTTTGCTAGATGCGTTCCTTATGATGATATCTCTTATTGCTTTAGCAACCATCGCGATGCTTATTATTCCTTGCCATGCTACTTAGAGTATTCCATAGTCTTGCTATTCACATGTGCTTGCAAATCTATTTCTTTTGATGATTTCTCTACATGAATGCATGATATCAATTGAAACTGAATGCATGGATTAGTGTTTAGTATGCTTTTGTTGGAAATGCACCAAGATTCACGCATCATTAGTATATCTGAAGCATCAGTTTTATTGTCTTATTCACCTCCTGTTGCATGCTTGATATGAAAGTACTCTTTACCGCTTGACTTCACTTTTTATTGAGATGATTGAGAATATCCATGCTTACATATGAGTTTTAGTTAAAGTATTATTTTATTGAACCGTTCGTGCACATCTTAGAGTGAACCGAGTGTTACATTATTTCCTTCTCCACATATATCTTTTTATTCTCTACATGTCACTTGAGTTCACCTCCTAAAGCTACTTATATCGCATCTATTTCCCAAAAATCCCCACAAAAGAAAAGTTAGCTCCAAAAAGTCCAAAAAGCCAAAAAGGAGCCAAAAACCAAAAAAATACAAATCATATAGCTCCTACAAAAATCCAAAAAGAAAAATGAGAAACAAAGTCCAAAAGAAAAAAAATATTTCTCTATCTCATTATTGGAGCCACAAAATACTTGGGAAAACCAAGGCAAAAATCCCATTTTCCACTATTATATTCCTTTGGATGCGACGCCTCAAGCTAAGCTTGGGGGGGTGAATTCATTTGACCATATGAGTGAGTATGACATTAGAGTGGAGACGTGCATGAATGGGAATATTCGATAATGCTTAGACTTAGCAAAATATATTAGATATGGAGATTTTTCATGATTTGAAATAAATATGTGAATGCCATGACTTTTATTCTATTCTCTATTGCATGCTTGGTGTGTATCTTATATGCTTCATTTATAACTTTTGATTGAAAAGTGCATCGCCAACATTTGTATATTAAATTCTATGAAATGCGTGATGTGGATATGAATTGATTGTATGAATTTAGAGAGTCCCTCTTATTGTTCTTAAAAGCTTGCAAGTACCATGTTTATGAAAGATATGAAATCCTTGTAGCATGTGATTTGTATTTTCCAAGTCATCGTGATGTGTAGCTTATGGCTTGAGATCTGAGAGTATAATCTAGCGACCCCTTCCACTTCGTATTCTTTTATTTCATCTCCCTTATTTTTCATCTCCCGAGTTCGTCTTTTTACTTATCTTCCTCGAGGACGAGTAAGAGGTAAGCTTGGGGGATTTTGATCACTCCATATTTTACACCTTTTTTCTGCATATTTGCATACCGTTTTGATCGCCCATATCACGCTTTTCACGATTATTCGACAATATTGCGATACTTTTCACTATTTCTTGTTTTTGTCGTATTTCAGGATATATGGAGCGATTTTGATCGATTGTGAGATCAAGAGGATTTGCGCCCACTCCGGAGAGTCAACCATGGCCCTTTTGAGGGTTATTCTGCAATGGAAGAGGAGTGGAAGAAGAAAGAACGCCGTAGGAGCGACGGGGGAGCGAAAAGATGAAGATTGGGCATTTTCAGCATGCCACTCGGCCGAGTGAAGGAGTCACTCGGCCGAGCATTGAGACCCCGCTCGGCCGGCCAGATCGGACACGCAACAGAGATGTATCGGCGTGCACTCGGCCGAGCATCGCACGCCGACTCGGCCGAGTGCGGAGACTCCGTCCGCCCGAGTGGCACCCAGACGACGGCAAGCCAAAATGTCCAACTTACTGTAATCCGTCAGTCTGCCCCAGAAGCCCGACTCGGCCGAGTGACGAAAGCCGTCCGCCCGAGTACCAAATGCCCCTCGGCCGAGTGACATTTGCCACTCGACCGAGTGATGCCGAGGACATGCAGCGCCCAGATTTTCAGACAGCCTCTCACTCTTTTGAAATCTGCTATCATTCCAGCAATCAAAGTATTTTTCTCATATTTTTTATGGATAGTAGACTTCATGACGGTTCCAACGCCGCCAAGAACGCGCAAATCGGAGGTCGGATGAAATCTGGGGAATTTCTGCAAGTTGATGCTGCAGTGCTGGAATTTGCATGTCAGTGTCACTCGGCCGGGTCACATATTCCACTCGGCCGAGTGCGGCCTGGGCCCAGATTTTAAGTTGCGGTTTGGGCTGTTTTTGGGCACGAATTTGAGGGGTTTTCTAGGGTTTCTTGCTAGGGTTTTGGGGGAGTATTTAAGGGGTTTGTAGCCACCATTAGAGGGGATCCTCATTATGTTTTCTTAGGCCCCCAAGATGTTTTAGGAGGATTTATTTTAGAGGTTAGGCCATGCCCTAGGCCCCCTCTTGGATCAAAAAGCTTGTATTTGGATTGAAGATCTTCATTAAAAGCTAAGTATTTTCTTCTTTTTATTTGAATCTTTGTTTTTCTATCTTTTTGTATGCAAGCAATGATTTCTATTGATTCTCATATCCTTATTGCTATGCTAGAGTAGATTTGTTGTTCTAGGGTTTGGGGATGAACCCTATGGATCTAATTTCATATTTGTGATGAATGAATTTCTAAATTGCTAGAATTGCTAGGAGGTTAGGTTGTGATTGATTTACAACGGATAGCTAGGGATTTCCATCGATTGGGGTTTGCAAGAGATTGGATTCTAATCAATGGGAAGGCCTAGATATTCGATTTAGATTTACAATTGGGTCTCTCTAGATTTGGTTTGCAAGAGATTGGACCAAAGCTAGGATTTTTAATTGTAAATCTATACACATATTCGTTTGCAAGAGATTGGACGAATACGAACTATCACAACCTAGATCGTAACTCGAGTTTGCACGAGAGTGGGCTCGAGGGGCGATTGAACGATGATGTCGATCCTCATGCTAGTGGCTTAGGTTAGGGTTTGCAAGAGATTGGGCCCTAACCTAGGTTTGCTATAGACCGGCAATAGCGCGAGAGCGTGAGCTTGGTTCTACATTAAGTTGCGACTAGTTCACCTCAACGCAAGTCTAGTAATATTGAGATTCACTATTTACGATGACGAATGACGATCCGTAGTGGGGATTCCCTAACCCTAGACGTCTTTATTTGATTTTATATCTTCGTACTTTGCCCGACGATTGTGACAGGATCGCCGCAAGGCAAATTCTCTCTTTTATTATATTGTATTTGAATCGATATTTGACCAACATTTTTATCACCGACACCGACATCCACCACCATTGCCATTACATCATACCATAGCCATCTCCACCAATAATACCTTCGTAGTCGAACCAACCTAGGATAGATTGGAGCCAACACCACCTCCTCGTGTTCGATACCCGCTCGCCACTACACCGTGCGCTTGCGGTAAAACTACAACCGTCGCTCCGGGACGTGTATCCAGGGCGCGACCAGTGAGTTTTTTAGAGAATTCACGGCAATGCAAAATGAATTTCCAGGTCCCAGATTGCATAGGATGGGGCTTAGCCAGAGAGAGACCCATATTGCTCAAATACTGCTTCCTCATATAATCAGCCCAGAGCCCCCCATGAGTAAGCATTCGCCAAGTCAATTTAACCCCATGTGCATTATTCAGATCAGTGAAGCCACGAAGCCCCACCCCCCCCCCCCCCCCCCCCCCCCGCCCCTTCTTGTTTAGGAACACAAATGTCATCCCAGGCCCAGGTATGGTTTTCCCCCATATGAAACCTCTGCATAAGGAGGTAAGGGAGCGTAAGACAGATTTAGGGATACGAAAGGCCTGCATCCAAAAAGCAACCATGCCATAGATGACAGTTTTGACAAGCTCAATTCGACCAGCTATAGATAATAATGTCGAAGACCATCCCTGTAACTTGCTTCTACATCTGTCCATCAGGCGACCATACATAGCAGCGTTAGGGTACCTGGCCGAGAGAGGAAGACCCAAGTACGAGGTCAGGGACTGCACCCTCCTAATGCCCAAGATATCAGCAAGGTTGCTGGCCCCCCTGACCCCCCTTGCTGAATATGCCAGCACTTTTACTCCAATTAACATCAAGACCAGAGAGGCAGTTGAATGTAGTGAGAAGATCTTTCAGACCCTTAAAAGACCCCTCATTAGCCCGACAAAAAACCAGCAGATCATCAACGAAAAGTAGGTGAGTAATAGCGCCAAGTCTTTTCATAGGTTGGATACTACGAGTGACATTGGCTCTAGCCATGAGTAATGAGAAGGCTTCCATGACAATAACAAAGAGATAGGGGGAGAGGGAGTCACCCTGCCTCAGCCCCCTATTGGATTGAAACATACCAAAGGGAGATCCATTGATCATAACAGAGAAGGACGGGGTAGAGACGCATTCACAGATCCAGCTGATGAATTTATGTTTAAATCCCATTTGATGTAGCATGAAATAGATAAATTCCCTGTTGACGCTGTCGAAGGCTTTCCTCAGATCAAGTTTGAGACAGGCCCTAGAACCCATAGGATTATTGAAATCCCTGATGTGCTCGTGAGCTAACAAAGCACAGTCAGCAAGTAATCGATCTTGTAAGAAAGCAGCTTGGTTGGGTGAAATGAGTTCGGTAACAGCTTTCTGAGGCGATTGCATAGGATTTTACTGATAATTTTGTACAATACATTACAGCATGCAATGGGCCTGTAGTCACCAAGTCCAGAAGCATTGATGTTTTTTGGAACAAGTGTTAGGAAGGTATGGTTGACTTGGCGATAGAGCTTTGCCAGACTTGAAAAAATTAAGAATAGCCATGGTAACATCATTCCCAATAGTATCCCAGGAGTTCTGAAAGAAATAGCCATTGAAACCATCCGGACCAGGGGCCTTATCAACCCCAATCTGAAAAACAGCTGTTTTAACTTCTTCAGCCAAAACAGGCCTCTCAACCCAGATAGCAGCTTCATGAGATAGGACTCTTTTAGTAGTAAGACGAGGAAAAACCCTCCAGTAATTATCTTGATTATAGAGTTTAGAGTAGAAATCCGGAGCCTCGGTTTTTAGCTTGTCAATGGTGTTATTACAAGAACCATCAGAAGAAATAAGATGGCTAAGGTTATTACGACTCTGTCTAGTCCTCATGGCAGTATAAAAGAAGCGAGAGTTACGATATATATATATATATATATATATATATATATATATATATATATATATATATATAAATAATTTTTTATTATAATATTAAGGATCAAAATATATAAGAGTGATCCACCCTGGCTGTATCTAATTTGAACTTATAATATTAGTGAGTACAACTTGCATCCTGAAGTTTTGAGCAACGTGTAAGTTCATTAAACAATGCATTTAAATCAAAGATCATATTGTTCTCTTAAGCATTCAAAAGAGCAGTATAGGTAAACGTGAATCATTCTTCCATATGTCTAGCTTTATCTAGTAGAAATGACTGGTCAGTATGCATTTATCACTAAAGAAAGAGACTAGATACAATATTTTACTTCCAGATTGATTTTTATTCATGCGTATTTGAGATAATTGTCATGCACAGATCATTTGGAAATCATTGTTCATAATGCCTCACAAATTAGATTTTTTTACAGTGTACCCGGAACCTACCCGGAACCATAGGGTCCGGGAAGGGTCCGGGTATATGATTTAACTGGGTAGGTTCCGGGTCCAAAATTTAGGAACCGGTCCCTTACCGGGTAGGGTCCGGGTAACATGAAAAAAAACAGGGTACCCGGACCCGCACACCCCTAGGAGGTGGATGGCTTGAGTGGCTACTAGCCTCGCTTAGGTTGTGTGCTAGCTATGAGAACAATATGTGTGGAAGTGTAGAAATAAAAGAAAGAAATAAAAAAGACAAGAAATGAATCCCCGCTAACACGGGCTAGAGCATTCACGACACTTGGCATTTGACTTGACCCAGGGTGAGACATTGCCCCAAAAGGTGGTACCTAGCGTCAATGGCCCGATATTCCGGTCGGTGCCTAGTACGCTAGGCCTACCCGGTTCCGGACGGTGGGCATTCACATGTCCATTAACACCTTCCGCAACCGGGAGCATTAAGACCACAATGATAACTGCCAACATTTTGTCAAAGCCGTTCCCACGTGCGAGGACTCGATGTCTACGCTAGGGGCGTGAGCTATGGCTAGGGGGTCAACCCCCAAGTTTATTCCCCCTTGGCCCGACGGTCAGAGGCGGTCTTTCTCTCGCCAATGACAATGAAACACCCCCGCGTAACCCTAATGGCCAAATAGGTCGATTGTGATTTCTAGCAATACATCAAATCGGATCTTGACTGGACAAGACACCGGATTCCAATCCCCAACACAACTAGTGTGTTGCCGTACGAATTGGACCCAGATTGCTAGAAACCCCATTGACACAATTCATCAAACACATGCCATGCAATCAAGTCAAACCTAGTTTTCCAAGCTTCAATCCTACCCTAACCCGTATTAGGGTTCATCAAGAGCTACTCAATGGTGAAGAACATAAAAGAAAGCAATAAAAATGACAAACACACATTCACCATTGAGCAAAATGAAAACAATACAAAACAATGGAAAATAAGAGAAAGAAATACTTATCTTGAGTTTGAATCTTCAATCCAATACAAGATTTATTAGAAGATAAAACCTAATCTAATCTAACCTAAAACTCCCAAGAAAGGGGAAGAAAAGTTGCTGAAAAATGGGAGAGAATGATGTCCAAGTCGTGCCCCAAAACCCTTATAAATAACCCCTCACAAAACCCCATGGTTCGGGTCCAGAACTGTCAAAACCGGCCCACCCGATCGGGTGGAAGTTCACCCGATCAGGTGGAATGAAACAGAGCCACAAAACGTCAAAAAATGAGCTCACCCGATCGGGTGGATAGCTCACCCGATCGGGTGAAGTTCAATTCTAGACAGCACCCCATTTCAGCACATAGCCGCGCTCAGAAAATTCCAGAAAAATGTAGAAAAATCGGATTTGGGCATGCGACCTATCGTTGGAAAGCTAACGACGATGCCGACGCTAGAAAAATAAGAGATCACCCAAAATCCCTCTGGAATGACAGTAGATATTCAATGAATGCATCAGCAGCGCGTGAAAGCGGAAGAAAAGGCCACCCGATCGGTTGAAACATCAACCGATCGGGGCGAGCAGCTTGTCACATTGGCCATCGGGCTTCAGAATCTTCAACCGGGCGCTGAGGAGAGCGGGTGGCATGACCGGGTCGTCGTTTGGGAAACTTCAGCTTCAGATGAACCGATCGGGTGAGATATCACCCTATCGGTTGGAATTAAGCTCCAAATTCCCGAGAACTCTGTTGGGATGAACCGATCGGTGAACTGGTCGGTTGACCTTGCACTTTGCTCCAGCTTCAGTCCGGGTCGGACACACGTGCATCACCCGATCGGTTGGCTGTGTCCAACCGATCGGGTGGGGGCTGAAAAGTGGCAATCTTGGTCGTTTGACCCCCTGGATCACGCGTAACTCCTCTCGTTGCTCCGGGGACTCATGATATCGTCGTTTTATGTCCTCTACGCCAGCAAACTCCTGCAAACATACAAAAACACGGAAGAGTAAAGAAAACAAGAAAATACGAGAAAACGGATACGAGACGGCAGAAAATAACGGAAAAACACAAAAGAAAACGTGCGTGAATATATGAAATATAAACGCACGTCAAAATCCCCCAAGCTGAACCCTTCCTCGTCCTCGAGGAAGACGAGTGAGAGTAGGAGCTCGGAGGGAGAAAATAGAGAGAAAGAGAGAAAAAGAGAACTCTAAATCCTAAATCGCCCGTAAGGGCCAACAAAATCAAACACGCCACACTAAGCAAGCATACGATAAAACACAACACTAAACCAAGGAATGTGAGTCCAAACAAGTGTCGTGGGCCCACGCAGTGAAGCGCGAGTGAGTGTGGTCGTATGCTAGCAGACGGTGTCGCTATCTACATTGTGCAATAAGGCTCCATATACACATACCCAAAGAAAGACCCAAATATCGATTCAATTTGAAATTACGGTGAATATTAGCTCAAGCATGCATGAGAAGAGTAAGAATCGAAACATATCATGCGTCAGGGACTCCACAACTAGGGTTAAGGACATCACCACACTATAGCCTAGATAATAGCTAAAAAGTTCCTGAGCCAGGTGTTTTCGAAAACGATGGGGGTTGAGATGATGTGGAGTAGAACACTCGGTGCAAACTCTCGCCTTCCCTTTATTCTTGGTAGAAAGGAAAAATATTCACACTGGAAATTTTTGGGTTTTTTTGGGTATTTGTATTTTTTGGATTTTTGGCTATACATATTTTTTTTTCTTTTTTCTTTCTTTTTTTGGGTTTTTCTTTTCTCTCTCTTTTTTGGATTTTTGGATATTGGGATATATACATGTGTACTCTCCCAAGTGGGAGAACGGTACACGACGAGGGGATTTGCACCAAGTAAAACAAAAAAGAAATCAGAATCTAAACACTTGGGCAAAGGAGACTATTCTCGCTAATTAGAGCATGGGCTAAATGGGGTATCCTAATCCTTAATTGTGGAATCCCGACACATGCGAAATGAAGTATACGATATATATAAAGCATGCAGAAGCAGACAGGAGAAACAAATACCGCATATTCAAATCGAAGCATGATAATCTAGGGGTCAACCAAGGATAGGTATATAAATCAACATCACAAAGTAGAAGCACACAATAAGCTAGTCACGACACACGACTCACATAGAAGCATAGTGAACCCACGAAGCATGAAATACAATAGGACTCGGCTTCCTAGGGTTAGTGAATGTGATCATCGTAGCTATGCTAAGTGTGTGTGTGTGTGCGCGTTTCAGTGGCAATTCATCATATGGGGTCATCTCTAGGAGAGAGAGAGAGAGAGAGAACAAAAGATGAGAAGAAAAAAGAAAAACACGATGGAAAACGACTCAAAAACGAAGAAAAACGACACAAATGACGCACAAAGTGCGACTCCCCCAAGCTGAAACTTGCATTTCCCTCAATGCAATAATAGTTTATACGGGAGGGCAAAGAAAATGGAGGGGGTGCGCACCGACACAAAAAGTGAAAAACATGAAAAACACATGAACGAAACTAAAAAAATAAAGAAAAAGAAACACTCAAATAAAAGATATAAAACACGACGAAAGAATACATAGACACAGACACACAACAACGACATGCGAAAACATGCACACAAATCGATTCCCCCAAGCTGAACATGACAATGCTAGTGAAATGATATGATCAATATGATGCAGAAATATGCAAGGGGAAGATCGGAAAAGAAAAAAAAGAAATCAAAATGCAGGAGAGACGGTGTGCTCATTCTCCTCGGAAGAGGATGTGGGGTGTGGGTGGTAGAAGTGATAGAAGGGCACGACATGATGGGTTATTATGATGCAAAAGCAAATCTTAGATATGCTCCCCTCGCTAATGAGAGGAGACGAGATTATTCAAATCTAAACTAGAAAGCTGTAAATTTTTACACTACTGGATTAGGATACACCTGAGCATAGGCGGATCCAAGATCTGAAGTGGGGCAGGTAGCTGCTCTAACTGCTCCTTCTGTGGCTCCGCCAGAAGCGTTGTATTACCCGTGCCAATGGACCCAAGCAATGCACCTCCAAGCATCCCTCGTAGGTGTCCACCTGTGACCTGCAAAGGACGAGGTGCATTAGTCCATGGCAAGAAATTATTTCCCAAAATAAATGTATCCCAGAGATAGTCGCCGATAAATGATGGTAAAATATATGAAATGTGGCAAACACTCCCGGGAAATGGTATGCTATCCTCTATGCTAGCGACGATCAAATCCCCGCTCTCCATGTGAAGTTGCTCTCCAGGTGGTGACACACCGCAGCATACCTCAAGGGAAGTCGATCCTGTGTCCTGCGAGAGATATGGTGTGTCAAAAATATATAAGTCTAAAGGAATAGGACGTGAAAAGCGAGACGTGAATGTGGAGTGAGAGTGAGTATGAAAATCTCCCTGAATAGGGGCAATATGCTCAAGTAGATGATCAGCCGTAGAAGAAGTGGAGCGTGACGGTAGAGTTAGATGTGGCTCGGGCTCCATGAAGTGGACGATCGTATCCAAGCCCTCATGCACATCCTCCTCGACGATATGCTCATACTCCACCATCTGACCGATGTCCTGAATGACATCCTCATGGTTGACCACAGACTAAGGAGGAAGCTGCGACAGAGATGGCTGTGGAGGTGGATGTAGAGCCGCCCCTCGTATGTGGTCGTGGTGTCCTCGTCCTCACGCACATCCTCCTCGCCGGTATGCATAATCTCTGTAAACTCCTAAGCGCTCTCATAGGACTCATGTGGGGTATCCAAATCAAGACAAGAAGTCTCTCCCACAGATCCTAGAGAAATCTCCCCATCCTCACTATCATCATCAAAAAATGCTTCGTGATCCAAGTGGTAGTGTTGGAAAAATGGTGTATCGACATGAGATGTGTCTATGGTGGTCGATGGCATGGTGGTCTCAACCATGGAAGTGGGTATATCCTCTCCTTCATCCCCTCTCCTTGGTGTAGGCTCGGTGATTGGTGCCATCAAGTTTTGTAAGAATTGGCCTTGGTTAAACATGGCACTTTCAAGGAGAGTCACGAGGCTTGATTCTTCTTGCGTTGGTGGAGGGATATAAGGTTGAGGAAATGGATGGGAGGTGTTTGGGCTAAGGTTGTGGGAAAATGTTTGGCCATGGTGTAGGGGGAGGCTCTCAAGCATAAATGGGCAATCATAATACATGTGCCCAACCATCCCACAAATCTAACAAACCACAACTGAATAAGGATCGTATCCTCCCATCTGAGCATCGAAATTTGATCTCCACATGATTATAGCAAAGATACCTGGACAACAAAAATAAGAAAACTAGAGAGGAGCGTCAATAGTATAAGAGAATAACAAAAGGATAATATAATAGTGGGGGAAAAATTTCTTAGTTATTGAATATTTTAATAAAATTTTTTTTTGTTTTTGCGTAGTCAAACGAACCCAAGCTAAGCTAATATCAAACCGAACGCCTCCCCGGCAACGGCGCCAAAAACTTGACCGGCGCCCCGTTTACGATTTGGCGCGGTGTCGTTTTACCGCAAGTGCACGGTTAGTGTAGGGTGTGGGTTTATCGAACTCAGGGAGGTGGATGGCTTGAGTGGCTACTAGCCTCGCTTAGGTTGTGTGCTAGCTACGAGGACAATATGGGTGGAAGTGTAGAAATAAAAGAAAGAAATAAAAAAGACAAGAAATGAATCCCCGCTAACACGGGCTAGAGCATTCATGACACTTGGCATTTGACTTGACCCAGGGTGAGACATTGCCCCAAAAGGTGGTACCTAGCGTCCATGGCCCGATATTCCGGTCGGTGCCTAGTATGCTAGGCCTACCCGGTTCCGGACGGTGGGCATTCCCATGTCCATTAACACCTTCCGCAACAGGGATCATTAAGACCACAATGATAACTCCCAACATTTCGTCCAAGCCGTTCCCACGCGCGAGGACTCGATGTCTACGCTAGGGGCGTGAGCTATGTCTAGGGGTCAACCCCCAAGTTTATTCCCCCTTGGTCTGACGGTCAGAGGCGGTCTTTCTCCCGCCAATGACAATGAAACACCCCCGCGTAACCCTAGTGGCCAAATAGGTCGATTGTGATTTCTAGCAATACATCAAAGCGGATCTTGACTGGACAAGACACCGGAACCCAATCCCCAATACAACTAGTGTGTTGCCGTACGAATTGGACCCAGATTGCTAGAAACCCCATTGACACAATTCATCAAACACATGCCATGCAATCAAGTCAAACCTAGTTTTCCAAGCTTTAATCCTACCCTAACCCGTATTAGGGTTCATCAAGAGCTACTCAATGGTGAAGAACATAAAAGAAAGCAATAAAAATGACAAACACACATTCACCATTGAGCAAAATGAAAACAATACAAAACAATGGAAAATAAGAGAAAGAAATACTTATCTTGAGTTTGAATCTTCAATCCAATACAAGATTTATTAGAAGATAAAACCTAATCTAATCTAATCTAAAACTCCCAAGAAAGGGGAAGAAAAGTTGCTAAAAAATGGGAGAGAATGATGTCCAAGTCGTGCCCCAAAACCCTTATAAATAACACCTCACAAAACCCCATGGTTCGGGTCCAGAACTGTCAAAACCGGCCCACCCGATCGGGTGTAAGTTCACCCGATCGGGTGGAATGAAACAGAGACTCAAAACGGCAAAAAATGAGCTCACCCGGTCGGGTGGATAGCTCACCCGATCGGGTGAAGTTCAATTCCAGACAGCACCCCATTTCAGCACATAGCCGCGCTCAGAAAATTCTAGAAAAATGTAGAAAAATCGGATTCGGGCATGTGACCTATCGTTGGAAAGCTAACGACGATGCCGACGCTAAAAAAATAAGAGATCACCCAAAATCCCTCTGGAATGACAGTATATCTTCAATGAATGCATCAGCAGCGCGTGAAAGAGGAAGAAAAGGCCACCCGATCGATTGAAACATCAACCGATCGGGCGAGCAGCTTGTCGCATTGGCCATCGGGCTTCAGAAGCTTCAACCGGGTGCTGAGGAGAGCGGGTGGCGTGACCGGGTCGTCGTTTGGGAAACTTCAGCTTCAGATGAACCGATCGGGTGAGATATCACCCGATCGGTTGGAATTAAGCTCCAAATTCTCGAGAACTCTGTTGGGATGAACCGGTCGGCGAACCGGTCGGTTGACCTTGCACTTCGCTCCAGCTTCAGTCCGGGTCAGACACACGTGCATCACCTGATCGGTTGGCTGTGTCCAACCGATCGGGTGGGGGCTGAAAAGTGGCAATCTTGGTCGTTTGACCCCGTGGATCAAGCGTGACTCCTCCCGTTGCTCCGGGGACTCATGATATCGTCGTTTTATGTCCTCTACGCCAGCAAACTCCTGCAAACATACAAAAACACAGAAGAGTGAAAGAAAACAAGAAAATGCGAGAAAACGGATACGAGACGGCGGAAAATAACGGAAAAACACAAAAGAAAACGTGCGTGAATATATGAAATATAAACCAACGTCACTATGTTATAAGGACATCCGTTTCAACGGATTCCATTTGGAAACAGCAAATGTAAATGAAAAATAATTAATGTATGTAATGTCTCAAAAAGGAGTAAAATCCATACTTGAATGTTTTGAGAGCCTTTCAGGCCTTTACTATACAAAGATTCGGAGAGAGGAGGCAAATTTAACAGAGCACCTGAAGTGCCCAACATCAGCCAAGTTTTTGCTTTGGCATGATAGACTTGGCCACCCTGGATCAGTGATAATGCACTGCATCTTATCCTATGAGTATGATTTGAAGAACCAGAAGATTCTTCAGAAGAGAGAATTTCCTCGCATCCCTTGCTAGAAGAGAAAAAAATTACAAGGCCATCTCTAGTAAAAGTTGACAAAGAATCTCCACGTTTCCTCAAAAAGAATATAATGAGATAGATGTGGATAAATCCACCCCCTAGTGGGCAATTTCGGTACTTTATTGTACTGATAATTGCATCCTCAAAATATTCGTATGTGTGTCTACTCTCGACCCGTAACCTAGCTTTTCCAAAGCTATTGGTACAAATAATAATGTTGCGGGCACAATTTCCAGACAATCAAATAAAAAAAATAAGTGTGGTTAATGTTGGGGAATTTATCTCCCGGTCATTTCAAGAGTATTGCCAGGTAACGTGAATAGAACTTGAATATTAAGTGCCACATGTTCACACCCAAAATGGGTTGGCAGAGTCACTGATAAATAGACTCCAATGGATTGCACGTCCATTGTTAATGATATCCCGATGCATGGGGACATGCAAATTCTGCATGCTGCATCGTAAATGAAAATAAGACCAACTAGAGGTCAGAGTCTCCATTGCAACTTGCTTATGGAATGCCATCGAACATTTCTCACTTGAGAATCTTCAGTCGCGCAGTTTAAATCCCCCATCGCACCACCACAGAGGACAAAAATGGGTCCTCAACGTCGCCTAGATATCTATGTAGGGTTTGACTCACCCTCAATTATAAGATATCTAGAACCCCAAACGGGGGACGCATTTAAGGCACATATTGAAGACTGTGATTTTGATGGACGAGTTTCCCCAAAATGGGCCCAGATACTAGAAATCTGGCCCGAAGCAAATTATAACGTGGGATACAAAAAGTTTGACCCACTATGATCAGGTATCAATACAATGTGAAGATGAGATCCTGAAGGTCCTCCACATATAGAACACCGTTCACCAATTACCGGACTCATTTTCTGACAACCAGAAGATTGTCAGATCACACATCCTTGCTGCAAAATACTCCAGCTAGGATTGACATCCCCGAGAATGGATGCAATCCACCAGCAGCAGAAGTAGCTGACCCTCAACAGAAAAGAGGCAGACCACTAGGCTCCAAGGACAGAAATCTAAGAAAACGAATAATACCTAGAGACCTAGAAACAATACTTCCACAGGACAATGAGCTCTTGTCCACACCCTCACCCTTCCTGAAATCCATTGCAGAGGAAATGTCGGGAAAAACTGAAACTGAAAGTAAATGTTGCACGTACTGGGGAGGTGTTTGACAGAAATAATATAATTGTCGACATTGTATTCACGTATCATATTTCCATATACATCGCAAAAACGATGATGTTTATAAAATATCATTCCATATCGTTCCATACTCCGTTGCTAAAATGCAAACGTAGATATTGGCCAAATACGGAACGAGGTAATAAAAGATGAGCTGGACTCACTTATGAAACGTGAAATGTTCGGACCTAAAGTCCATGCACCAAAAGGTGTCAAACATGTGGGTAAAATAAGTATTGCATACATAAGAAAAAATAAATACAAAATCGTATGATATAAGGTATAATCTATAGCCCAAGGAAAATTTCGCTGAAACTAGGGATCGAACAAATTAAAATGAGCACTACTCATAAATGATGCATTAGTCTCCCTAAGTTATCAGATGTGAATACCTTATGATTTGGCAAAGGAAATTTTGGATATGCTGTTATTGGATGTTGTGACGGCATACCTTTGTGGATATCTTGGTAAAGATAAATTCCATATTTCCTTAAATGCCTGAATAGACTTCGAGACGTCTATTCTATTGAAGAAAAACAATAAGAATAACAAAAAATGTACAACCAAGAGAATCACTTGACAAAGCAATGATTCCTACTGAGGGTTGTCTTTGCATCTAAGCAAAGAACATGATTTAAGATCATAGTTGTAAACAACTTAAATCTCATCGGATCTCCTGAAGAGAAAACCGAAATATCTGTTCCCGCCTGACTATTAAACATGAAATGAAAGACCTAGGCAAAAATAAATTAAGTCATGACTCAAGATCTATTATCTTAATAGAATCATGTTACATACGCCCAGAAGTGCGTTGAAGAAATTACAAGGACCATTGTCATCCAAAGTACACCTATGGTAGTACACTCTATGGATGTACAAAAAGACCCCTTCCGATCGCTGGAAGAGGGGGAGGATATGATTGGTCCTAAAGTCCCTTATCTAAGTGCAATCAGGCACTCCTGGCTAACTGCACGCTCCCGATATAGCAGTTGCAGTAAACTCATTAGCCAGAGATAGTTGGCACCTAAAAAGGGCCATTAGATCAGAGTTAAGCCTTCTGCGATTCCTCCAAGGGTCGAAAGATTTGGGCTTACATTATAAAGTATCATCCTCCATGTTTATGCAAATACAGGTTACAGGTCCGATCCCTATACTGAGAAATCATAGACTGGGTACACACAGTGGGATGTCCATCTACTACAGATCTGCAAACCAAATTATGAAGGCAACATCATCCTATTATTCCGAGATCCTCACCACACCAATAGTGTACTTGATGGCGCCTGGTGGTACATTACATCCCAGTGACGACTGTGATAGAGGCTGATATTGTGGAGCTGACCACATAGTCTGAAGACCACATAAGAGGCGACAAAACTTAGCACACCTCTCCAGAGTTTCTGGATTCAGCAGCTGCTTAATGGTGATAATATTTGTAATCTGTGTATATATTTGGAGTGATTAGATAAGCCTAAGAGATCTGAAAGCCTAAGTGCTGTTACAGATCAGGGGGGGTTGAGGTAATTTGTACTCTTTCCCCTTAGCTATGATTTTTCCCACATGGTTTTCCATAGCCAGAGATTTTTAATGAGACAAATCACATCAACTCTGTATCCTGAAGTATCCACCCCTTTGTGATGCTCAGAATCCCGAAGTGTTCACGAGCATAGTCGCTTGTACAAATTAGGGTGAGTTAGATAGCGTTTGTACTCTTTTTCCTTAACTATAGTTTCTCCCACATGGTTTTCCATAGCTAAAGGTTTTAACGAGGCAAACCTCACCAACTCAGGATCCTGAATTATCCACCCCATGTGAGACTCCTACTACGCTCAGAATCCTGTAGAATTCATGAGCAGAATCTATATCCATGGCTGGATAAGGGGGAGTGTTGTGAATGTATAATATCAGAGTTGGTTAGAATCACGGCTATCTTATGGATAGGCCCATATCTTCTGTATTATCTATGTACGCTCCTCCATATGCTATAAATAAAGAGCTGGGTTCCTCCCCCAGATGATGATTCATAAAAGGAAAAAAATTATTGTTAATTTTAATTTTAAAAGATTAATATAATTTAACTTAAAATATTGAAGTATTTGATAATTGTTGTGAACGGTTATTTAACCGAAGTTGGTTTAGATTCTGGGCTATCCTAGAGATAGGCACATATCATTGTAGCCCATATTCGTATTCTCCCCATTGCCTATAAATAAAGAGCTGGGGGCTCCTCCTCAGTAGTTGATTCATAATATGTTATCAACACGAGCCTCTAGAAAATTTTCTACAAAAATTCTTTTCGTTCGTTGCGAAGGCGGAAGGAAACGGGAGATCCACGCGCGCGGTACAAGGCTTCCTCAATCGAGTGTCGTCATCCGCGTAGGGCTTCGTTCAACCGTCGCTATATCTGGAGGGACGGATATAGAGGTAAAATCGCTAAAAACGATGTTTTTAATCATACGTATGATTGTTCTTTGCCTAGATCTCGCAAGATCGATACGAGGATTTGTTAGATCGCCTAAAAACGACAATTTTTTCGTCCCAAAACCCCAATTTTTAGGGTTTCTCCCCTTACCGTTCATGGCCGCACCTCCCCCTTAGGGGGGTGGCCGGCGTCACGTTCGCCCCCCTGCAGGGAGGCGGCCAGCGCCTTCCCGCCGTCCCCCCTGCAGGGGGCGACGGTGCCCCGCTGTCGACCCCCCTGCAGGGGGCCGGTGGCCCCTGCCATCCCAATACAGGGGGCAGCCGCCCCCCTGGCGCCATTCGGTGGTAGTACGGGGGCGGCGGCGACTAACCCTAACCGTCGCCCCAAAACCATACTGGGCCTCCCAGCCCAGATTCACAAAAAAAATATTATTGACTACGGGCCTAAAGCCCGCAGCCAACCTACGGGCTTCAGGCCCGCAGGCCAGTTCTTCTTCAAACAAAAAGAAGAAGGGGGGGGGGGCGAAGGCTAATAAATAAGCCTTAAAAGACTTTTTGGGCTAAAAGATAAAAACAATTATAAAGGGGGTTTACGGGCCTATAAATTCGTGAAAAATCACGGTATATTATGGGGCAAATTAATGGACATATAAGTGATTATTGGGGATTTTTGGGGGTTATTTGGGATGATTTAAAAAGGAAAAACTTTTTTCTTCTACATCGATAATGTCATCTTGGGGCTCTTATTCAATTTGATTGATTAAACCCACTTGTTTTACAACCCTTGCCTCGAATGATTTTCTTTTCCGTAAAATCATCTTTACATGCTTTACATCATTGGCTTATTCTGTGGATATGATATGCATGGTTGTGCATTATATTTAAAACTTAATAATTAGGAAGATCCTACGACCGCTCTGCCGCTAGTCAGCTAACCTAACGGTGTATGACGTTGCCCAATGGTCCAATAATTATTAAGGGATTAAATTATTTATCCTCATGTGAATATTACTGCTTGCGATGTCTGTGAATGAAAATATTGATGATCACAATATTTCTGCATGAATGGCTAAATGTGGTTTTTGGATCGGATGTTTAAGTCCCATATTTTATTTCCCGCAATTTTCTTTTACTTTTGAGAGAAATTTTAGTGAGGAATTTATGTAAATGTCAAAGACAGAAGACCAACTTCCATGGAGACGGAGGCCACAATTGAAGCTGAAGATATAATATGGGACCCACGGGATTTCCAAAATTGTACTTTCCTTTTAAGCTGCAAATTGTATAATATGGACTGTATGGACTTTGGACTTTTTTCTATGTGGGACTGGCCGATCCATGCATTTAGCTTCTCATTAAATATTGCCTCCACATGAAAATATTTTCTCTGATTAAATTATTAATTCATGCATGTTTGTGCTCTACTAGATAAATGGCTAAAATTGCAAGCGTTCATTTCGAAGTGCTGGATGCATCAGGTAGAAACTATCTGAGCTGGCAGCTAGATGTAAAGTTTCACTTACGGACAAAGTCCCTCATTGCTGCTGTAACAGAAAAAGAAAATGTTAGCGATATAGAAAAGGTGCAAGTCATTATCTATATTCGCCGCCATGTGGACAAGACCTTAAAGGCTGAGTACCTTACAGTCGAAGATCCACTTGAGCTATGGACCGCCCTTGAGGATAGGTATAAACATCAGAGAGATGTTATACTCCCAAGGGCAAGATATGAGTGGGAGAACATGAGACTGCAGGACTTCAAGTCCATTGCTGAGTACAACTCAGCACTCTTTAGCATCACCTCATGCATGAAGTTGTGTGGTGAGAACGTCTCAGAAGATCGCATGCTGGAAAAGACGTATACATCTTTCCATGAAAACGATGCGATACTCATGCAGCAATACCTTGAACGCAATTTCACCAAGTATTCTGAGCTGCTATCATGTTCGCTTATGGCCGAACAAAACAGAGAGCTTCTTCTCGCCACTCACAATATGCGCCCTCCTGGCACTGCCCCTCTACCAAAAGCTCACCACACCTCTTCCTTCAAAAAGAAGAGAGATACTAAAAGAAAAGAAAGACCACAGAAAGGGGGACAACACAAAAGAGCCAAAGGCTAAGCACATCAGCAAAAGAATGAAGGGAAGCACAAGTTCACCTGTCGCAGAAATGACAACAAGAAAAAGACGCACCCCCACTCAAGAGGGATTGGGAAGACCAGTACCACAGCTGTGGCATGACAGGCCACTGGTCCAGAGTGTGCAGGACCCCACTGCATCTCCAGGAGCTTCATAAACAAAGTAAGAAAAAAATGCTGAATCAAACCTGGTGGCTGTAAACCATGCAGTCAAGTTCACAGCAAAAGACTTCGAATCAGAGAACATGCTTGATTAGCCAACTTTATTTATCTTAGCATTTTATTCAGAACAATTTATCATATGAGAGCTTTTTTTAATGTAATTTGATTTCCTTTGAATAAAAGTTAGTTTCTGAATGCAAATGTCTTACTCATCTTTTTAGATGGAATGCTCTCATGACTGCTTGGTAGACAGTGCTTCGACACATACGATCCTTCAGAATAAATGCTACTTTCATAGCATTACACCATATAAGAGCCCTGTAAATACCATTTCAGGGCCATCAGATATAATTGAATGTTCTGGGAATGCAACCTTGTTGCTTCCCAAAGGAACAGAAATTAAAATTAAAGATGCATTATACTCTCCGAATTCCAAGCGGAACTTACTAAGTTTCAAAGATATCCGTCTGAACGTATTCTACTTGGAAACAACAAATGTAAAATAAAATGAATTACTGTATGTAACGTCTCAAGAAAATGGAGTTAAAACCATACTTGAATATTTTGAGAGCATCTCCTCGGGCCTCTACCATACAAAGATTCGGAGAGAGAAAGCAAATCTGACGGAGCACCTGAAGTGCCCGACATCAGCCAAATTCTTACTTTGGCACGATAGACTTGGCCACCCTGGATCTGTGATGATGCACAGCAGTTTATCACAATCCCATGAGCATAACCTGAAGAACCAGAAGATTCTTCAGAAGGGAGAATTCCCTTGTGTACCTTGCTTCAAGGGTAAATTAATAACAAGGCCATCACCACTTAAAGTGGATATTGAGTCTCCAAGCTTCCTTGAAAGAATACACGGAGACATATGTGGACCCATCCACCCCCTAGTGGGCCTTTTCGGTACTTTATGGTACTGATCGATGCATCTTCAAAATACTCGTATATGTGTCTACTCTCGACCCGCAACTTAGCTTTTTCAAAGCTTCTGGCACAAATTATAAAGTTGCAGGCGCATTTTTCAGACAACCAAATAAAGAAAATACGTCTGGATAATGCGGGGGAATTTACCTCCCAGTCATTTCAAGAATACTACCAGGCAACGTGAATAGAAATTGAACATCCGGTGCCGCATGTTCACACCAGAACGGGTTAGCTGAGTCGCTAATTAAAAGACTCCAATGGATTGCACTTCCATGGCTAATGAAATTCCAGTTGCCGTTGGATGCATGGGGACATGCAATTCTGCATGCTGCATCACTAATAAGAATAAGACCTCAGGAGGTCAGAGTCTCTCTCCAATGCAACTTGCATATGGAACGCCGTCGAACATTTCTCACTTGAGAACCTTCGGCTGCGCAGTTTACATCCATATTGCACCACCCCAGAGGACCAAGATGAGCCCTCAACGTCGCCTAGGTATTTATGTAGGGTTTGACTCACCCTCCATTATAAGATACCTAGAACCCCAAACGGGGGACGCTTTTAAGGCATGTCTTGAAGACTGTGACTTTGATGAGACATATTTCTCCAAAATGGGCATAGACATTGAAAAGTCTAGCGCGAAGCAAATGTTAATGTGGGATACAAAAAGTTTGACACACTACGACCCGGTAACAAAACAATGTGATGATGAGATCCTAAGATCCTGCACATCCAGAACACAGTTCATAGATTACCGGACTCGTTTACTGACAACCAGAAGATTGTCAAATCACACATCCCTGCTGCAAACACTCCAGCTTGGATTGACATCCCAAAAGATGGATGCAATCCACCAGCCGCAGAAGTGGCTGCACCTCAACAGAAAAGAGGCAGACCACCAGGCTCCAAGGATAAAAATCCAAGAAAAAGAAAAATAACTGGAGACCTTGGGACGATACCCCCACAGAGAAACGAGCTCGTGTCCATATCCTCTCCCCTCCCGGAATCCACTGCAGAGGAACTGTCGGGAGAAACTGAAATATCATTAAATTATGTACGTACATGGGAGGTATTGGACAGAAAGAGTACAGTCGTCGACGATGACTTCGCGTTTCACATTGCTATTCACGTCACCGGAAGCGACGATGATCATGATCCACATTCCGTTGCTGAATGTAAACGTAGAAATGACTGGTCAAAGTGGAATCCGGCAATAGAAGCCGAGCTGGACTCGCTTCAGAAACGCAAAGTCTTTGGGCAAATAGTCCAGACACCTATCGGTGTCAAACTTGTGGGATACAAATGGGTATTCGTAAGAAAAAGGAATGAAAATAATGGGATCGCACGCTACAAAGTAAGACTTGTAACACAAGGCTTTTCCCAAAGACTGGGTATTGACTATGACGAAACATACTCACCGGTCATGCATGCGATCACCTTCAGATTCCTGATAAGCTTAACAGCAAAGGAAGGTTTAGATATGCAGCTAATGGATGTTGTGACTGTATATCTATACGGTAATCTCGACAAGGAGATATACATGAAACTTCCTGGCGGCTTTTCAATGCCTGCTGAACTAAAAGATAGACCTCGGGACGTCTTCTCTGTTAAGCTGCAAAGATCATTGTATGGTCTCAAACAATCAGGAAGGATGTGGTATAATAGACTCAGTGAATTCCTTGTTAAACAAGGATTCAATAACAATGAAGTCTTCCCTTGTATCTTCATAAGAACAAAGGGAAAAGGATTCGTAATAATCGCTGTCTACGTAGACGATCTGAATCTCATCAGATCTCATGAAGAGATCGCTGAGATATCTGTAAGCTTAACGAAAAAATTTGAAATGAAAGACCTAGGCAAAACGAAATTCTACCTTGGCTTACAGATTAAACATCTAAAAGATGGAATCCTATTACATCAAACCACATACACAAAGAAAATGTTGCAAAGATTCCATATGGACCAATGTCATCCACTTAGTACACCTATGGTGGTAGGATCTCTGGGTGCACATAAAGGCCCTTTCCGACGCTGGAAGAGGGGGAGGATATACTTGGTCCAGAAGTCCCTTATCTAAGTGCCATAGGAGCACTCTTATATCTGGCAAACTGCACGCGTCCCGACATAGCGTTCGCAGTAAATTTGCTAGCCAGATACAGCGCAACGCCCACACAGCGCCACTGGACCGGGGTTAAGCACCTTCTATGCTACCTCCAATGGGTCAACAGATTTGAGACTCTTCTACAAAAATGGAATATCCTCTACACTTGCTGGTTATGCTGATGCATGTTACTTGTCTGATCCTCACAGACTGAGTACGTGTTTACATATGGAGGGACATCCATTTCCTGGAGATCCATCAAGCAAACCTTGACGGCGACATCATCCAATCACTCAGAGATCATTGCCATCCATGAAGCAAGCAGAGAACACGTATGGTTATGCTCAGTTGTCCACTACATCCTGTCTACTACCGGATTGAAGACTAGAGATCTCGAACCTACTACAATGTTCGAGGACAATGCTGCTTATATAGCTCAGTTACGAGGTGGCTTCATCAAAGGCGACAGAACAAAGCACATTTCACCAAAGTTCTTCTGGATGCACGAGCTACAGAGAGATGGCAAGATCGACATCAGACAAGTGCAATCATGTGACAATTTGGCAGACTTGTTCACTAAAGCCCTTCCTACTGCCACTTTTAGGAAGCTTGTACAAAGGATTGGAATGAGACGCCTAAGAGATCTGAAAGCTTGAGAGCTTGTACAGATCAGGGGGAGTTAGGTAGAGTTTGTACTCTTTTTCCTTAATTATGGTTTTTCCCATAGGGTTTTCCATAGCTATAGGTTTTAACGAGGCAAATCTCACTAACTCAGGATCCTGAAGTATCCACCCCATGTGAGACTCTTCTATGCTCAGAATTCTGAAGTATTCACGAGCAGAGTCCACACCTATGGCTGGATAAGGGGGAGCGTTGTGAACGGTTATTTAACCGGAGTTGGTTTAGATTCTGGGCTATCCTAGAGATAGTCCCATATCATTGTAGCCCATATTCGTATTCTCCCCATTGACTATAAATAAAGAGCTGGGGACTCCTCCCCCAATAGTTGATTCATAGTAATAATTTAGTAAATTTAGCACTTCTTTAATTTTAGTTCTATCCTTTTTGTTATTGTCATCCAAGTACTTCAAATTTGAGATTTAACCCTCACATATTATACCGCACGTGCCGAGAGGCGAGGGCGGATCCCAACGAACCCGTTCTCCAATTAACTCCGATCCGATAAGTACTCAACGCCCCCAATTTCATCATTCTTTCCACTCTTTTCTGTGGCTTCTCTCAATCTCGATGCCGTCTTCTCTCAGTTACAGCCGTAGCCGCAACTGAAAACCGAAACCCTAGAAGTCTCGAAACCCTAGCCGCAAAGAACAGGCCCTAAATCTCAACACAAAAAACCCCTTGTTCCCTCAATCGCCATGGCCTCTCGCAGGCTGCTCTCCTCTCTCCTGCGCTCATACTCAAAAAGGTCCCCATGTTTACCGAAATGCCACCCCACCCCTCTCCCCCGCCCATCCCCCGCCGGTGTCATCCTCTCTCGCGCCGTCCAGTACGCCACGTCAGCAGCACCCGTCGCCTCGCCGGTCACGCATTCTAAGTTACCGGCCAGCGGGGTCCTCAGCGGCAAGATCACCGACGAATTCACCGGAGCTGGGGCCATCGGGCAAGTCTGCCAGGTGATCGGAGCCGTCGTCGACGTGAGATTCGACGAGGGACTGCCTCCGATCTTGACGGCGCTGGAGGTCTTGGACAATTCGATCCGCTTGGTTCTCGAGGTGGCCCAGCATTTGGGGGAGAACATGGTGAGGACGATTGCCATGGACGGAACCGAAGGGCTTGTTAGGGGGCAGAGGGTTCTCAACACTGGATCGCCTATCACGGTATAACATTGATTTTCTAATTTTTTTTCCAAGGAGATGGTATATGACAATTTTACTTAGATTTTTTGCTCCATTCCTCCAATTAAAAAAAATGAGAAACTGAGATAAACGACATCTTGCACCAGTGTCTATGTAATTCAAAGGTTATATAATTGTGAATTTGAGATATATTTAAATGTAAACTTAACTCAATTATAATTGAAAGCTATTGTTTTTTTAACTTTGCTCGAGTCTGGATATGTAACTCAAGCCCGGTCATTACCTATTTAAAAATAAATAAAATATTTATAAAACAAAATTTTAGGAAAAATTATTTAAAAAAGATTATAATCTGAAGAAATTTAAAAAATAGATATTTTTTAAATATAGTATTTTAAAAAGATAGTATTTTAACTTTTTTAAAAAAATAGATAGTTTTTTTTAAAAAGATGGTATTATAAAAAGATGGAATTTTAAAAAAATTTAAAAAATAGATAGACTTTTTAAGAAGATATTATTTGATAGACTTTATCAATGGATAGTATTTTATAAGTATAAAGTAGTTTAAAAATTATTAAAAATTTAACTATGTTATTCTTAAATAGATAATATTTGAAAGAACAATATTTAATTCGGAAATTCTCGAAGGTCTCAGGGTGAACCCTTAAATTTTATTAATTGAATTTTTTTGAGGGGATGATCTAAGTCAGCCAGCTAGCCTTACCCCTCATACAATGGCCATAAACATAAAAAACTATGTTGCAATACAAATATAAGTACGAAAATGCTAATAGAAGGAAGCAATGAAAATGAAGCCGCTTGAGTCTCTTCTTCTTCCTAGTCGTCAGAAAGATCATTTCTATCTTGGGCACAGTTGTCAGTATAGAACTAATCTTTTTGCACAAACCGCTACTTCAATGTAATCTTCCTTCAGTCTTGGTCTCTTGTCGCTCAGAACGCGACCACCTGCACTAAAAGCAGACTCCAAAGCAACCGTAGATATATATGTTATTAAAAAATCACGAGTCAATGGTAAAAATTGGATACTTAGTTTCATACCCTTTCAACGCTAAAATATTAAATTTCTTATCATCCAACTCATCATCAGTAAAGAGAAAAGGATTTGCTAAATACTTAGATAGTTCACTAGAAGAACTATCTGTCTCTATTGTTTTTTTGTTTCTTCTTCCCTGAAATTTATCGGATCATACTTGATTGTGAACTAACACGAACAGAAGAAGTATTTGAAGCATGACCAAATTTAGCCTCACATGTTCCAAAAAGGGTTCTTAAGCTACTTTTAAAAGCATCGTTAGGTTCATCTACTTCAATTTTCATGTTTTCATAATATGTTTCTAATAAATCAACTACACCTTCCTCTTTCCTCATTGGATTGAAAACCTTAGCTAAGCTGTAAAGCATAGGAACATGATTCTAGTATTTTTCTAATTTTCTTTCCATGGTTTCTATCATATGAAGGATATGATGGGAATGGTCCTTGAGTTTCTATATTTCGCTAAAACATCCGAAATAAAAACTATTGTTCTAAGCCCAAAATTGTTGTTGGGTAATAAACACCGGTATTTGTTGCAGTATAAAAAACTTCAAAAAATTCATAATGATATTCTATAGTTTTCCACCCAAATTCACTAATTTCACAGTCTGGAATGTGTGCAGTAGCAAAATCATTAAGTTGCTCTTTATACTTGGATTGCATTATGAGATATGTTGAATTCCATCTATGTTGAACGCTAAATGTAAATGATCTGTAATGTACTTGGCTATTACGACATATTTGTTTGAACTTTGCTCTCATATGACTAGATGTATAGATTAATAACACAAGGTTTCTAACTTTTTCTAAATACTTAGAATCAATTTTAAGTCCATCTTGAAATATTAAGTTCAAAACGTGACACACACAACGTTGATGGAATAACATGCCATCAAGCTCAGGGTTTATTTGTCTTTTTAGATATGCAATTGCACAATTGTTGTTAGATGCATTATTAAATGTAAATGTATATTTTTCAGATATGTCAAAATCACGAATAACAGACATAATTAAAGTGCTGATAGCACCACAGGTATGAGCATGCTCTAACGTCATAAATCCTATAATCTTTTTATTTAGCGTGTAGTCATCTCCTATATAATGGGCCGTAACACATAAATATGAAGCGTCCTATTTTGTTGTCCAAATATTAGATGTTAATGCAATTCTAGATCTTAAAGTAGAAAAGGATTGCATTAATTTTGTTTTTCCTTTCTTGAAATGCTAACATAGCATCTTTCCTAATAGTGTTTCTAGGCACTGTCCTAAATACATGGTTTAGGACTACTTGCTTAAATCTATCTAATTCGGGGCTTTCCCCATAACTAAACGGTAATTCTTGGCATAATACTAATTTAGCCATCTTTTTCCTCATTGTATTAACTGAATATGAGAAATTAGTTAGAGAGATACAAGAAGCAGATAAGTTTAAAGTAGTTTGATGTGCATCTTTTAATGTGCGATGCTATGTGTCTCCTAAGATGTGTATTGCGGTCAGATGGTTTACAATTAAAATTTAATCTACATATTTTACATACTGCCCGCTTGCTAGTTTTTCCGGTGACAGTTTCATTGGTAAAGTGCTTCCAAATCTCAGATTTTCGTGATTTGGATTGGGGCTGTTTGTGTAGAAGGGTGTGTTTTAGGAGTAGATGCATGTGCAAGGGTGGGCATATGTGCAGCAGTAGTAAAATGAGGTGTATTATCGCCTAATAAGATTGGGCTGGGATAATTACTAGCATTATAATCATGTGTTTTAGAATGGAAAAATCTGTGAAGTCTGGTGTTTCTATAGGGTTATGGAGCATATTCATAAAATATCCATATTCCGAAGTATCATTAAAATTAAAATTAAAATTTCTACGGTCAGATGGTCCAGCCATTATGCTAATTTATAAATAAAATTAGGAACTTGATCGAGGAGATTAAGAGTAGAGGGATTTTGTGAGCGAAAGTAGATTGAGCTTAAGAGCGGACATCATTGTTCTAAAACAAGTTATATGCGACCACATATAAGGAGGCGACCTTTGGCCGCATGAAAAAATAGATATGCAGTCGGCTGCATAATCGGCTGCATAAATGTTATGTGCCCGCATATGTAAATTTGCGGACGAATAATCGGCAACTAAAAAATCCCAACCCGTTAAAAAACCCGAACTGTTAAGCATAAAAATCAATTTTTTAATTTCAAAGTACTTGTGTTTGACAGGCTTTTGATTTGGACGTAAACCTAAATATATATGTTTTATGTATAAATTGCTTTAGACGTTATTTATTTTATGTGTTGATCGTCGTGATGGTGCGGCGTTTTAGTATGAATTTATTCATATTTTTAAAAGTTGATATGGATTTTTCCTTGGTCATATCTTTAAATTTTTTTAATTTAATATACACAAACACACACATAAACTTATTGCTAATTTATTTACTAAAATATTCATTTTCGTAAAAAAACCCGAAAAACAGCATAATCCACAGATCTGCCACATAATCCGCTAATATGTTATGCGCTTATAGACCACGCGCATAATGAATCCGCCTTTATAACACTGGCCGACGTAGATTGAGAGTAGACGGAGCTTCAGTTTCTTGCTTGAGAGTAGACGTAGATTGCGAATATGCAGATTGAGTTTCTTGATTGAGAGTAGAGTGAATGATAGTTGTGTAGGAAATGAGAGTGTTGAGTGGCTGTATTTATAGGAATTTTTAGGACGTAAAAAGACAAAAAAACCCTTCCAAAATGACCGTTTAAGACCGTTGGGAGTGGGTTTTTTTGTCTTTTTACGTAAAAGACCAAAAATCCCATTTAGGGGCTAGGAACGGTCATTTGACAGTTCCCACGGCCAGGCGCGTGCGTGCGTGCTCCGTGAGTCCGGCCCGGGCGCGGACACGGGCAGGACCGGGCCAATGGGCTGCGCACCCTGGCCCGGCCCGCGGCCTGGTTAACCCAAACGGGCCCGGCCCGGGCCGGCCGGCACCTTGACCCACCAGGTTGTCTTCTTTTGTGTATTTGGTCTAAATTTTGGCAATTTTAATGGATCTTTAACTGAAATTTTATTTGATCTTTAAACATAGTTGTTGAAAAAAATGAAGCACTGTTAGAGTAATATTTTTGGTTATATGGACTCATAATCAACCATATACTCTGAAGCTCTAGTCTTCATCATCAGTATGTCTTTTTTTTAAATAAAAGCTTTTGTGATGTTTGCAGGTGTGACTTGTTTTTTGTGTGTGCTTATTCTAGGTCTTTTGACCTTGTGTGTTAATTAGGACAATAATTTGCTGTAGACTGGTGGAACAAATGAAAACATTCTAAGATCGTTCCTGCTATTTGAACTTCCTAAATGTTTGCTCAGGGTGTAGTTTTATGAGTTCACTTTATGTAGTTGATTTGTTGTAAATATATCTATCATCTTTTGTGTTGAGAAGCCTATTGTTTGTTCTCGTACAAGAAGTTTATTTAAGGAGTGTTGTTATTCGCACCACAAAAATTGATGAATACACCACAAAATGAAATATTTTTGAAATACCAAATTTATCCTTAACAGTGTTTAATAACTACTCTTAAATATCTTACTTAATAACAAAATTGCCATTAGCTTTATCTTGATGCACCACATAACCTTTCATCTTCTCATGTTTTCTCCTTTATTTTCTCTACATCTTCTTTTCTCTTTCTTTTCATCTTCTCATGCCCTAATATCGTACTTAGCATTAGCTCAAAATTTAGAATTTGAAAAGCTTTAAAGCTCTTGTTAATTTGCTAGTGGAGAAGGATGGAGGACAACGAGGTATAGTAATCAAAACTTAAATTATATATTTGTTTATAAGCTTTCTTTTTAATTCATGTTTTATCTAAAATTTTCTGCCGTGTATGGAGTTGTAAATCCGATCAGAACTTTTATCGTTCGGACATTTAAGTTTGAGCAGTAAATGAGACGTTCGGATATAAAGGTCCGAACCCCTTTCCTTACAATCGGATTTGAAAGTCCGAACGTCTGGTGCTTGATATGAAATTATTGGATCAAAATTTTTTTAAATAACATAACACTACACGTAAATGGTAAATGATAATAACTACTTGCACCAAATCTTTATAGTTTTATTGTTTAGTTTTCGCATTCTCATTTATTACTTGCTTCTTCAGGATACTTCTTGCATTGTCGTGGAATCGATTGTTGTAGATTATACAGAGGTTTTTACAACTGACACCATATTTTCAAGTCAACAAGAAATTCTTGATTGGGTACGAGATGTCGGTAATGCTCATGGACTTGTCATTGTACTAAAGCGTTCAGAGATTGGCAAATCAGGTAGAAAGCCAAGGCTTTACTTTGCATGTGAAAGAAGTGGTGCTTACCGTAGTACATTCAAAAAATCCAATGAGAAGAGTCGGATATCTACTGGAACTAAGAAATGTGGTTGTCCATTTAGTTTAAAAGGAATAAAGCTACCCACAGCTGATGATTGGCATGTACTGGTTGTATGTGGAACACACAACCATCCAGCTGCAAAGCATCTGGAGGGACATTCATTTGCTGGAAGGTTACAAAAGAAAGAGCGTGAAATGTTGATAGATATGTCAGTGGCTCAAGTACGACCTAAAGAGATTCTGACCATGTTAAAGCAGAAGGATGAGCGTAATGTATCTACCATGAGAACTATTTATAATGCACGTCATTATTATAAAGTTGTTGAAATGAGTGGAAGATCTCGAATGCAGCAACTTATGAAGAAGTTGAAAACAAGTAACTATATTGAAGTGCATTCTTCAGATGAGATTACGTCATGTGTGAGGAACTTATTTTTTGCACATCCGACATCTGTGGAATTAGTTCATGCTTTTTCGGAAGTTTTGATTATGGATTGCACGTATAAGACAAATAGATATTGACTTCCGTTGTTGAAAATAGTTGGTGTGACATCAACTGAAAAAACATTTTCTGCTGCATTTGTTTTTATGGAGGATGAGCGGGAGGTTACCTACATATGGGCTTTAGAAAGGTTGCGTGACTTGCTCCAAGGTTGCATGATGCCTCGGGTGATCGTGACAGATAGGGAGATTGCCTTGATGAATGCTATATCTTATGTCTTCCCTAAGGCAGAAAATCATTTGTGCAGATGGCATATTTCGAAAAATATATTAGTAAATTGTAAGAAATATTTTGAAACACAGGAGGTATGTGATAAATTTTACTGCGGTTGGAACTCGGTAATGATGTCCCTCACCACAGAGGAGTACTTGCATAACCCCGGTGATTTCGAAATGAAATTTGTTGGAAAACAAGAAGCCATCGATTATGTAAAGTGTTCATGGTTTAACACGTATAAAGAGAAGTTTGTTTCAGCATGGGCAGATAAAAACATGCACTTTGGGAATGTTACTACTAACAGAGTAGAGACTGCACATTCAAACTTGAAAATGAATTTATGCACATCCACTGGCAGTTTTGATACCGCATGGATAGCTATTCATGCTATGCTCCAGCGCCAACATACTGAGATCACGGCATCATTTGAGAGGAGTCTTAATACTGTACAACATCAATTCAATCCTATTATGTTCAAAGAGCTTAGAGGATTTATATCACGGAATGCACTGAATATAATTCTACTTGAGTCGACGAGATCAGAATGTATTGGACCGGATGCAGAATCATGTCGATGTGCCATTCGTCGTACACATGGATTACCATGTGCCCAAGAAATTGCAATATTTAAAAAGGAGGGGTGTCCAATACCTTTATCTAGCATACACTCTCCTTGGAGAAAACTTAACATGAAGCCTCCAAAGGATGGTCAAGTTGCCGGGTTGGTAGATGTGGATATGTTTAGTGCCGAGTTGCATCAAATTATGTTACAATTTGAACATGCCGATGACGCTGGTAAGGTTCTCCTTATGAGAAAGGTAAGAAATTTCAAATCCAGAAGCGACTTCTCTTGTTGAGCCAAAGGAAAAGGTGAGTGTGAAAGGTGCACCAAAGAAAAAGAAAAACACAAGAGTTGAAATCTCAACATGCCGCGATCTTAGTCTATTTGAACGTGTATTGTCAATTGAAGCCAGCAAGTCAACTCCAGCTAAATCCATTTTGCCATTGAAGAGGAAGCAAAAAGAGAAGGTTATTAGGAGACAGTCATCGACGCTCGAGAAATATTCTACCCAATTTCATATCAAATTAAGGCCATACATTCAACATATAATAGATGTAAAAGCAGATGGAAATTGTGGATTTAGAGCCATAGCAGCTCTCCTTGGAATGGGTGAGGATATGTGGGCCACCGTTAGAGCTGACATGAGCCGGGAGTTAAATTTACATGCCAATGAGTATCTAAAAATATTTGGCGAAGAACTATATGAAGAGATCAAAACGGCATTGGCTTATATGGATAATTATCCTCCATATCGTTATTGGATGACGATGCCATACATGGGATATATCATTGCCTCTTGTTACTCATGTGTTTTGATTTCACTTTCTGAAAAGCAATGCTTGACGTTTTTTACCTCTTAGAGCTGTGCCGGAACCATTAGCTTCTAGACGTCACATTGCCATTGGATACATTAATGGTAATCATTTTGTTCAACTTCATCTTACAAACGGACGTCCAATTCCTCCGGTTGCAAGTCATTGGTACCAACTCCGACATCCATGTGCACATGGATGGGTAGTTTCATATGGTGCTAAGATTCAAGAATTCAAGAACCTTATTGGAAATCATATAGCAACAACTGATGTAATTATTGATAGTGATTAATTTGTTGTTAGCAAGGAAAGAATTACATTTTGTAGTTAAATTATTAATGTGTTGTACTGTTCTAAATAGATTATGTATTGTAATGCATGAAAATTTTTGGTCGTTTTTTGATGCTCTGTAACGTTGAAGATGTTGGTTGTTATGTCACGTGAATGTATCAATGTATACATGTAATTTTTTGTGTTCTGTTCGGATGTGTGAATTAGAACACAATACCAATTTTATTATTCTGTTCGGATTTGTAATTCCGAACATAAGATTAATAGTAGCATATACGTTCGGATCTCCAAATCCGAACATAAGATTAATAGTAGCATATCCGTTCGGATCTCCAAATCCGAACATCTGCATGTATCAGTTCATCGCATCGTTTCTTTGTTCTGTTCAAACGAATGGCCAACACTAACTATTGCAAATGACTCAAGCCACCCTGTTGTATCCTGTTGTTGTCGTAGTGGGAATATGGATTGTGGATTGGCATGAGCAGTTTGTTTGCCAGAAATTGAGCAGTCACGTGATCTGTAAATCGTTGTATAATATCACTGTATGATCCCATGAACAAACAAGCCACCTGGTAAGTTATAGATCACAACTCATGGCATTGAAAATAAACAACCAAATAAGGTGACATACATGCCTCATTTGCTATTCTTTATGATCATACATGCCTCATTTGCTTATATATAAAAACACACACATATTCGTAATCCAGGCTCCACGATTCTCATAGTTTGCAATCACATGCCCTTATCAATCAGCTTAGCACAATAAAAGCATATAGGAAATACAAAAGAACAGAGACGGACGAGAAATACTATTCTTTATGATCATACATGCCTCATTTGCTTCAATTTCAACAAAATCAAAGTTCTGTACATGATAGACGATCCATTAGTATTCAACACATCAAATTTCTCTCTACACAAGGACCTATATACCCTCTGTGGTGGTTTTTATATCAATTACAATACCGCCTAACGAAAACATAGTATCGATAGAACTTCTGTAAATGCAATTTTGGTTGCAGTAACATTTATTGCACCCCTAACATCAGCACTACCAAATACATATTTGGCCGGTCTTTCGCTCTTTCATGAACACATAAATGACCTATTTGTATGCATCTTAATGCTTTGGGTATGGAATCAGGCTGCTAATTGATTGATCCAACAATTCCAAGCTGTTTCCTTCCTCTTACAAAATTCCATGCCTGAAATATTTCAGCAAAAAATTCAGCGTGTGAAGAAATAACTGACAGACGATAACTTATATCCATCTTTGTTACCTACATAACTGAGAAGCTTTTGTTGGGGCAGAGCAAGAAAGGTTCCCATATTCTTCTTGCCACTTATGCTTTCTAAACATAGAACACCGAAGTTGAAGACATCGCTTTTCACTGAAAAAGTGCCATCCATTGCATATTCTGGAAACATAGTCACTGTATCCAAATGTTAGGATAATGTCGTCGCAATGCAGTAAGATGAAACAAATGTAAATTATGCTTACAGATGAGAATGAATACTCATCAAATGCTAATTATCAGTCTTAGGAATATTCACAAGCACAACTCTTTCAGTAATATTATCCAATTCGTACCTGGCATCGCAAACATAACACCACCTGCATCCACCCTAAAATTATGATTGCACAACTCCATAATATGCTCTGGCATAAGCCTAGGCTCCATTGCGTCCCTATTATCAACCTACTTCATCTTAATTCATAATGCAACAATAGACGCCTAAAACTCAAAAAAGAAGCCTAATTACAAATTCATTTGATATAATATTGAACGATCCAAAAATAACAATCCAAAAATCAAATTTAGAAGAAAAAACAGGAAAAAACAAAAACAAAAATTCATCCTCAAATATTAACCAAATATGAACACTTTCTAGGAAAAAAGGCTAATACTTCATCTATGGAGCAAGAATCCATTTAAGTTTTGGCCAAGTGTTGCACTAGCTGTTTCCAGACATTAACCTGCTTCTTAAGTAATTGCAAAATTCTTAGCAACCTCAAAAGTATTGAAAACAAAGAGGCATTGTCATAATCCTAAAGACCAGTTAGCATCCTCCAAATTCTTTTTAGATGAAAAAAATCCCAAAAGTAACATCTAAAAGTCTTGGCTCTATTGAATGGAGGTAACGGCTAGACCATGTAACTCTATTAATTCAATGACATGTTTGTATTGCTAATATTTATAATTTAAATGTAGAAATATAACGCTGTCAGAACACACAAACGTAAATAGAATGATTCTCTGAAATTGACAAAAGCCATGATGCCACCTGAAAAATGCAGTGCAAAGATAAAGAGCATTCTATTAATAGTGCCCTCAAAAAAAATTAGAATGCTATTAGCAATATGCCCTTTCTACCAGGAAAAGGTAATGGTTTTCATGTATGTCCTACATATTATCATGGAAAGGAAACTTTGATCTACTGATGTTCACGATTTAATACTTCAAAATATCTCATATTTGCATCACAAGGTACCAGAAAGGATGCTCAAGACAATCTAATATAGCCTTTCCACTCTTCTTCATCCCCTCAATTCCAATTAAGGTGAAGAAGCTCTAATCAATGATGAGTATTCCACAAAACTAATATACACACACATTTGTACATTAAAGATTAGAAATCCTAGACATGAACAATTTAAAAAAAGATATTATAAACTCTCTAAAGTATTAATAACTGTACCATGTGCAACATTAAACTGTATCATGTGCAATATTAAACAATAGAAGCTATTATTGATGGCATAAAGATAAAAAGAGAATTCCTCGACAACATTAAATTTTCAACATAATAAGTTATCATATGACACTATGACACTATTCATATCACAAACATATCACAACATATGACACTATTCATAGCCCAGTTCACATCAATTCAATTCAACTATTCATATCACTAAAATTTTCAACATAAAAAGTAAATGGCCATGTACACCCCCACCAAAACCAGCAACTACAACATATGACACTATTCATATCACAAACGTTTTCATGTCAACTAAGGATCCATTTTAACCAGCAACAACAATTTAGACCAACCAAGTATTCCTTCAAACAATAATCCGCATGCATCAGCGTTACACATCACCACAAAACAAGCAAAATGCCGTCAAAGAAAAACGTATATCAAATAACAGCTTCCCTTCCCACAGAAGTCTTTTCAATTTCATATAATATCAGGCTCGTGAGGGTCACCACGTAGTAAACCGACGATCTTGCTCAAGCCCCCTAGCACATTCTCGATCGTCTGATGCGATCCTCCTGCTATAGTTGATTCACCGATGTGAAGTGCCTCATCTACCTAATATCACGAAAAAGATAAAATAGATTATCCATCGTACAGATAAAGATTGAACAATAAATCATGTAAATACTAACCATGTGAACTAAATCTGCATCTCTCTCGCCTGGACGTAACTTGTCATTTGTTGATGGGTTTTGGACCACAAGATGTGATATACTACGATACCAATCTATATATCCTGGGGATGTGTCCCATGCTAAGCGACATCGTGTACCAGTTAGCCGAGCCTGTAGGAGATGATCTTCCCAACGACTCCAATAAACATCAGGAGAAGGATAATCAACACGATAACTATTGGATGTTGAGCCCCTAATGGCATGTGTCGGCTTGATCGGTTCTGACGGGATTGTTTGAACAATTCTAAACTGTCTGAGAACCCTATGTGGATGGTAGGGTTCAATAACATCAAGAGCATGGATGCAACCTGAGTAGAACGTAACATCTGGGATAGGAAATAGATTTCTAACATACTTATATGGCTCCCACGTAATCTGAAAAGTATACAAATTTCACATAAGTCAATAAGAATATAATTGGCATAACGTAAATACATAACATAAAATAAAGACAAAAAAATTAATGCTAATTACCCTCTCTTCTCTTGCACCATCTAACTTCTCCCGGTTCACTTGGAAAGCATTATCTGGATCCGAGCCTTCTTTTTGAACAACCCAACGAGATGATCGAGGTGCATTGTTTTGATAATTCACATTGGGAGAAGGACAACAGAATGGAAAGTATTCAAAAATCCATGACTGCAAAAAAATATTTAAATAAGATTAGCAAAATAAAAGATTGTTATAACCATTTAAATTTAAAAATTATACCTGAAGTAAGGTAAGATATCCCGCAATCTGTCTACAATTCCATCGACTAGCACGTCCAAGCCGACGATATAAGAAAGCAAGGCATGCTGCTCCCCAAGAATAGCTTCCAACCAATGATAGATCCATAAGTAAATATAAGTATTTAATTGACACTCAAGTGCAAGTCTTATCGGCAAATAATGTACAACCTAAAAGGTACAATAAATATGCCCTTACAGACTTCTCAACACCTACTGTTTTAATATCACTACAATTTTCCTTAAGCCACTCCAATCTTACACCCGAACCTCTAAAACTGTTCAACTCTTCCCGTGCAACCGTTCGACTAACTCCTAATGTCTGCACAATTAAATCAATATCATCCATCTCATCAACGTTCTCATGGACACTCCCTTACCTACAACTGTAATGCCTAAAAGAGTAGTTACATCATCCAAAGTGATGGTCATCTCACCGAATGGTAAGTGAAAAGTATTTGTCTCTGGTTGCCATCTCTCAACAAAAGCAGAAACAAGACCTTTACTGATATATTTATGAGAACATGCAGCCAAAGATAACAAGCCAGACTGCTTAACAAGGCCGTCAAAATCAGGACAATTTTTGGGAAGAGGCCATGATGTGACCTTCATAGCATGGTTTATGCATTTAAGTGCCGGTCGCTCCTACATTGTTAAATGAAACTATATTTTAGTCATACGAGATATAAATGCACAAACATCAAAGAAAGTAATAATTTTTTCATGTAAATTATTTACTTCTCCATTCCATATGTGGTAAGCAACATGAGACCGAAAGCTGGATATGATCTCATTCTCGGGGCCGCCTGGAATCGGCCCGCTAGTGTCCTCCACTAAGTCATGAGCCACAGAGCTATCAGCTAAATCATGCTGGTCCTTAGACTCGACGATATGATCCTGCAAATGTTCAAGCATTTGTTCTCGTCGTCGTCGTCTGACTGATCCAGTAGGCCGTACACGCAATTGGACTGATGAAGAAGCCATCATCGAAGAAGAATGAGCTTTAGGAGCTCTCAAAGATCTTCGTAACTGTACTCGTATAAATAAATTTTAACTGTCAGAACTTTACACATGAAATACATCAAAGCACATCGTATCCGTAAAAAGGACACAAAATTCCTTAAGTTAATGACCGAATCATATAAATTGGGGAATTTCGGTTAAGTTTAAGAACCTGCATAGCATGCATGACCTCATCATTCTTCTCCAAGTGCCGAGGTTGATGACGTCGAACCTTCTTGTCCCTCAGCTTCCTCAATGGCGATTTCATCTCTAAAATCTCCAAATCCCCTGAAGTAACTCACCTGGAGTTTCAAAGGTTAGTAACAATTTTATTCAAATAGATGAATTAAGAAAGCATGTAACCCCTCTTGCCAGAACATATGAAGGGTTCAACATTTTGTTTGTAAATCAAATAAAAACAAAACAAAACCTAGCAAGAAAATTTTCTTTGTTTCCTCTCACATCAAAAGGTGTAGTCATTGTAAGTGTTGTGCAGTGTGGTCCTTGAAAAAAAATTGTTCGATGGTCCTAGGGGTGTGGAGTTAGCAAAGATCCAACGACCCCACTCCTATTCTTACAGCAAATATCTATGTTCAAAAGTTAAAGAATGTGTGGGTGTGAGTTTGGGTACGTGTGGGGGTGGAGAGAAAGAGAGAGAGAGTTCAAAGAGGAAACTAATTGCTTAATTACCTATTCTACTGACTAACACAGATGCATGGGAGTACTGTGTTATATACTAATGCAGGTTAATCATGTGAATTTTGAAAAACAAAGGCAAAGAAAGGTAACGTGTATAAACCGTTTTTTGCCTTGTGAGGAAATACAAAGTATGAAGTTTGGAGAAAATCCAAGTGATTCTGATTTTAGGACAGACAAATAATCACTTTAAATTCTTCAGAAAATCCAAGTGATTCTGATTTTAGGACAGACAAATAGAAAAATTGTCTATTTGAACTCTCCAAGTGATTCTTCAGAAAATACAAGATGCATACAAATTAATCAATTTTGGTTTTAAGCATAGCAACACAACTTTGAAAAATAGAAAAACAACTTTAGAATCATATTTAAGCAAATAAATTCCTGTAATACAAGAAAAGTTGTCAACAAAAATAATAAAATATCTAAAATCAAGCTTTGATTGTACATGTCATGATCCCAGTACATCAAAATGAACAAGTTCAAATGGTCTATTTACTCTTTTATTGACTCTAGAAGAATGCCACACGATGATGCTTTTCTTTCAGATATGACTCATATTCTCGACTCGATAAATAACTCAGCCAAAAACTAATAAATTTAAAATATTCAAAAAAGAATTTCTATAAATGTCAATTAAAGACATAATGGCCACAATGAAATGGTATCATAAATCTCATCAAGATGATATAAGCTGCCAGACTCATGCCTTGTGCCAATAGTCTTCACAGTCTCGATAAGACACAATAAGTAGGAAAGGTTATTGGACATTTTTATGGTTTTGTAAGCTCGCTAATTGATAGCAAATTAAAAAGAAAATCCAGTAAATAGTACACGTATGATAGTGATAGGTTAATGTTACACGTGCAGTGCCAACACCACAAATTAAAGAGACAAATCTATTTGCAGGCTATGAAAATAACCGCTGAACTCCTATCATCAGGGGCCATGAAGACGCATAAGCTAGTTGTAAAGCTTCAAGAAAGCCCAATACAAAGATTTGTTCGCATTGCTTGTTCATCTTCTGCGCATTAATAGTTACTGAAAATAATAACCCGAACTCTTCATATTGTTAGGAAACTTAGTATGGCATGCAGAGCCACTAGAGTGTGGTGAATAGTATTTATCAAATTTAACAAAATGCTCTTAGTATTTCTACCTAAGAAACTAATCAGTGTTTACACGTAGTTATATATAACAACATATCATGATGCACCTGTAACTTCTTACTGTTCATCATCTGATTGTAAAGTTAGGCAAAATCACACTTGGATTGTCTTTAAGATGGATCTCGTTTGCTCTATTGATAATATGGTTCTTAACAAGTCTTCTCCACTGTAAATATTTGGTGCCATTTACCATTATCTTCTGATCAGTAATCTTCGCGGTTAACTATATATTTAACCTCAGCTTTATTTTATCAGCCATAGATATTCAAACAATTCCCAATCAAATAGACACAATACTCAACTCACGATTCTCTCTTGGGATCGCACTTACAACTCACGGTGAAAATTCTCTCTTAATATCTAACCAACACAACCAAGCTAGATGATCCTGCATTAGAATCTGAGTTACATATCAAATAAAATGCAGACAACAAGAAATTAGCAAACTACATATTTTTCACATACACTTTACTGTGGTATAACACCTTTTTTACAAAATTAGCTTATTGTGGGGAACAATGACCTAAAGAAAGAATAAATGGAAAGAAGAATAGAATGATAAGAGATTGCAGCAACGGAAGAGGAAAAAGCAACGAAAGAGGAAGAGGAAAAAGCAACGAAAGAGGGAAATGCTGATTTAAATAGGGTGTTAAAAATGACATTTCCAGATAAAAAAATAGTTATCCAACCAGCATCTAGAACTGCTATTAGAAGACATAGTAGCTACCTGAACAAATTAATTTTCCAGTCGTTTTTCCTAATCTTCCGCCGCCGATCGCCGCCGCCTGAAGATCGCCGCCGCCCTAAAGATCGCCGCCGCCCTGAAGTTCGCCGCAACCCTGAAGATCGTCGCTGCCCTGAAGATCGCCTTCGGTCTTCCCAGCCTGAAGATCGCCGCCGGCAAAAATCAAGCGATCGCAGCCGCCCTGAAGAAACCCTAAATTATGTTTGTGCGTTGGGGGATAAAGCGATCGCCTGCTGTGTGATGTGCGTGGTGTATTCATCCGATTAATCAAATGAAAAGTACAATTAAAGGGTATAAATGTCAAGATTTGTGGTGTAGATATAATTACTAGAGATGTTAAAAATCAAGGTGTGGTGAACCAAGTAGTGTGGTGTATGCATCAATTTTTGTGGTGTTAATAACATCACTCTTATTTAAGTAGCTTGACTTAACATTAGAATATTCTTTGTGTGATTGTTATAGGGTTTACTAGCATTTTTGTGAGTTTTATTGTGGAACTTCTGAACTTGGGTTCCCCAATTCTGCTTGAGTTTAATAAAATGATTTGTTAATAGGGGTTGATAACATGTACACGATGATTCTGATAAGGCGAGTTGTTACTTTGATGTTTCAAATGTCCTGGTAATTTGTGTATGTTAGCTGGTAGGCTTGCATATATTATATATATGGTTTGCTGATTAACAATTATGTTAATGTAGTAAAAAGCTCGGAACCCCCTTGCTGTGTTCTGCTTTTATTTGTTTTGGATTAAATTGGGAGCCCTCTTTTCCTTTGTAATTTTTAAAACCTTTTAATTACGTTGAGCATCTTAAGTTATCTATTTCTATAATTATGGGTGATATGCAAGAGGAAAACTTTCGGAACGGTTTGCACAATGGATCTGCCACTGATGCTGGCTTATGCATTGTTTTTGGGGAAAAGGTCATAACCTGGTGATAATTAAGTACAGAAGTAGGTTGTATGTCTAACTGGTATCATTGATCCATAAGTGAAATGACTCCTCCCCACCCCAGGAAAAAAATTTCCAGTGAGAGAAGAATGACTATGAAATTACCGTATAACATTGTAATTGATATTTTGTTAGAGGTCTTAATTACCAAGATAGGCATACCATCTGCTCTGTAGTACTTCATATTACAAAATGCTGTGTAATCCAATTGAGATGAGAATAGCTAGGAAATTACAGTATAACACTGTAATTGAGATTTGTTAAGTGGTCTTTGTTACCAACATAGGCTTAACATCTGCACTGTAGTGCTTCATATTACAAAATACCACTTACGTAGAAATGACCCCTCTCCCAGCTAGAGTGTATAAAAATGAAGGATTTGTTTACTAACAGTTTGCATCTGCTTCAAGTAAGCACTATCTATCAACAAGCGAGGCTACCTCAAACCAATTAATTTGGCTCTATCTTGTTCACAAGTTGAGTTTGGACCTAGCACATTCATGTGTCTGGCTCAGTTGAATTATTTTTTCTGCTGCGTCTTAATAATTATATAAATAAGGGGTAATATCTAACATGCATATATAAAATACATGGCTTATCTTGTGTGTGGCTCAATACAGGTCTGATGTAGTTAATTATTGAGAAATAATTAAGTTTGATGTTATACCGAATCCAGGCTATGGTAACTGTGGAAGCACATTTAACTTGTAACTGTAATCTTGTTGCCGTGTACCCTTGCTGTGGGGCTTGTTGATTGGTGAGCCTATACGTAACATGTTACCTTTGATGTATTCATGGTTTCTCTGGAGCTTATTTTTTGCTATTATCATTTATCAATGGGCATCAAGTATTTATGGTTTTGTTTTTGTTCTTATTCAATACGTCTATTTTCTGTGATTCATGTCTTGACTTTTTGCTTATTGCATTTGATTACTTCAACTTCTTAGGTCCCCGTTGGTAGAGCTACTCTTGGACGCATCATCAATGTTATTGGAGAACCAATTGACGAGAAGGGTGAAATAAGTAAGATTAGTTGGAAATCTCGTATTTTTTTATTTAACGAAAGACCATGTATTCTTTTATGAGATTCCAAAGCATTTTTTAGCTTGTTGGGGAACTTCTTTGCAATTATTCAGTGCAGCCTTTTAAATAGGAGACACATGTTATTTACAATTATTAGGACTGTAGTTGCTTTCAGCGAGTACGAGAAAAACTTAAAAATTGTTTATTAATTGTCACCCATAGTGTGGTGTTTGGATGTATGTTGCACTGGTATGCTCACACTGGTGCAGCACGCCACTGCTTAATATACCAAACGATTATGTACAGAACAGCAATAACACCAGAAGAGCTGTGCCCTAGACGGTGCCAGGCATGATGCGACTTCACAAAAGCAGCGTTCATGTTTCTAGGTTTGAATTTATGTCAATAAAGATCTATGTTTTGCTTTCCCCCTTCTACAGAAACCAACCATTTCCTTCCTATTCATCGCGAGGCACCTGCCTTTGTTGAACAGGCTACAGAACAGCAAATTCTTGTCACTGGTATCAAGGTACAGTAACTGTTCCTCTTCTCCGAGGGAACCCTATTCGATGTCATTAATATTTGAAGTTCTTTCATCAGAACCTACTCGATAAACCTTCCGTTATTTAGTTTTCGGAGATGCTGTTGGGCATGTTCTATTGTAACGTTCTGAAGTTTGCTTCTTTCAATAGGTTGTGGATCTTTTGGCACCTTATCAGAGGGGAGGAAAAATTGGGCTGTTTGGTGGTGCTGGCGTGGGGAAGACTGTGCTTATTATGGAGCTGATCAACAATGTTGCCAAAGCTCATGGTTGGTTTTGAAAAGTGATTGCTTGACCTTTGAGTTTTATTTTTAAATGTGTGTACTGTATGACTAAGTTTCTTTGTGCTAGGTGGATTTTCTGTCTTTGCTGGTGTGGGAGAGCGCACACGTGAGGGAAATGATTTGTACAGGGAAATGATTGAGAGTGGTGTGATTAAGCTAGGTGATAAGCAGGTATTTTTCTAGTCATCACCATGTTTGTTTCAGCCATATAAATATCTTCTATTTCCTTTAAAATTGATTCTCTTTCTTGTATGGTAGAGTGAGAGCAAGTGTGCCCTGGTGTACGGACAAATGAATGAGCCCCCAGGTGCTCGTGCACGGGTTGGGCTGACTGGCTTGACAGTTGCTGAGCACTTCCGAGATGCTGAAGGGCAAGATGTGCTTCTGTTTATTGACAACATTTTCCGGTTCACCCAAGTAAGCTTGCGAGCAATTGGGCTTGTTGAAGAAATTAGATGAGTTGATATAATATGCGTAAATTACGTAACTCTTCAAAATTCTTGTCGATTTATCAGGCAAACTCTGAAGTTTCTGCTTTGCTTGGTCGTATCCCCTCCGCTGTTGGTTACCAACCAACATTGGCCACTGATCTTGGTGGCTTGCAAGAACGTATCACAACCACAAAGAAGGGCTCCATCACGTCCGTGCAAGCAATTTATGTCCCTGCTGATGACTTGACGGATCCAGCTCCTGCAACTACCTTTGCTCATCTTGATGCTACAACAGTGTTATCAAGACAGGTCTTTTAGTTGTTCTCTACCTTGATTCTTTTTTGACAAATTGTTTGTAGACTTGCTGTTATGACCAGCTTGTTATTTATTGGTTAGATATCTGAGCTTGGTATCTATCCTGCCGTTGATCCACTTGATTCCACGTCAAGAATGCTTTCTCCCCATGTGTTGGGAGAAGAGCACTATAACACTGCTCGTGGTGTCCAAAAGGTTCTTCAGAACTACAAGAATCTACAAGATATTATTGCAATTTTGGGTATGGATGAATTAAGTGAAGATGACAAGTTGACTGTGGCTCGTGCTCGGAAGATTCAACGTTTCCTAAGTCAACCTTTCCATGTTGCCGAAGTATTCACGGGGGCACCAGGAAAATATGTCGAACTGAAAGAGAGCGTAAACAGCTTCCAGGTGAGTTGGCTTTTCAAGATTTACATGCATTTAAATTAAATCTTCTCAACATGCATATTGCCTTTTGGGGATAAAATGATGTTCTTAAGAAAATACTTGAAAAATTCGGGTTTTTCGGTGCTTGCAGTATTTCCTTTATATATTTTTTCTTTGCAGAGCATGTACATTTATTCTTCATATGATATTTAAATGCAAGCCTATTTCAAACTGTATACTAGCATGGATCACACCCTTATAAGCATCAAAAACCAAATTGTTTGAACGAAACACATGGTAAATCCAAATATTGGAAGAACCCTTACCATTGAATGAGACGTTAAAAGAGATCATTCTTCTCTTGCCATCTTGCATGCAAGATCATAATGTTAATATTTTTAATCCTTGAAATCAGATAGTTGAAGACTAATGTGTTTAATTTTTTTCATAGTTCTTTTAAATTCATCTTTGAATTTTCAGTATTCTTGGTGAGATCTGTGTCAACATCTTACTTACAATGAGCCAACAAGGTCGCAGCTAGTACCAATGCTGCACAATAAACTTGTCCTAGCACTCATGAAGCGTGGTTGCTGCTAGGAAATGCACCATATTGTATTTTACCAATCTCAGTGTCAATTATATTGATTCTCATGTCTTCATTATCCGTAAAAATCTTTCTCATCTCTCCATGTCTAAATTTGGCTAAAGTTGCCACCATCATCCTTGTACCCCATTTGAATAGTCTTTGCACTTGCACGATTACAATTTTAAGCTGTTGAACCACAGCATTGCGGTGATTCAACCTCAGCTTCATTATTATTGTTAAGAGGATACTATCATAAACTCAGCACCTATAGGCTATAGAGCTCTCTATTCGCATATGCAGCCTAGTATGTATTTCATGCTCACGTTTTTTTATTTTGTAATTTGGATCCTTCGGTTATTTGTTTGTTTTATTATTATTTATGTATGTATTTTTTATTTTTTAAGAAGGGTTGCATGGTTCAAATGATGAATGCTGTTCTGCTTTTCTTTTCTATCCAAGATTTACAATTTTGTCCATGCATAATCCATCTGTTTCAAAATTCATTCATTTGTGCTTGATATTCCAATCAGTATCTGATGTATCGTTCTCCCAAGTTGTCACTATGACGGGTTGATCCCATGATTTGCAGGGCGTTTTGGATGGGAAGTACGACGACCTATCAGAACAGTCGTTTTACATGGTAGGAGGAATTGAGGAAGTTATAGCCAAGGCTGAGAAGATCGCCAAGGAGTCTGCATCATGATTTTTTTAAAAATATGATTTCTTTCTTCTTTCCCCCCTTTTTTATTTAATAATTTGATGGATGCATTTGAACACGGCGGGCATCCCTGCAGAGAAATTATCTTGAGGCCAACGCTACTAGATTGTGTTTTTATTTCTCCTGAATGGATTTAAGGTAGATATTGTGAAAAACTGTGCAGTGCTTTGCGAAAAATAAAGATGCAAAAGTTTTATTTTCGCCTGACATTTCATGCTGTATTTATGTACTGAAAGGTTGTTTTATATACATGCTTGAAATTTATGCTGGCCGATACGAGGGCAATGTACGTGTGGGTTCCTGTTGCTTGATGGTTCATACATACTGTGTTGGTGCAAGTGCGCATGAAAAAAAAACATATTTCATTTATGTGGGATATGTTCAGATTTCATTAAGAAAAATAATTTTAGTTATGCATATTTAAGTTTAAAATTTTAATTTATTGTGGCTGTAATCTTTAAAATTGTAAACATATCTAAATTATCTTTAGCTTGTTATCTGGATGGCTTTTTAAAACCAAAATAGGATGTAGACTAATTCTTTTATCTACATATTATGATGTTTACATGATTGTAATTGTCATTAGTTATTTGGATCCTAAATAAGCAGTCCGTATGTATTTTCTTCCTGAAAGGATTGCTGGTTAGGAGCTGGGAGCTGACTGCTCATTTTTAGTGAAATCTCGAGCCTCTTAATTCCTTTTTGGCATTATTGAGACGACAGCATCAAATATGTGTGCAGAGGGATTATTATTATTATTATTATTAGTGTAAAAAAAAAATACGTGTTAGAAGAGGATTGAAGAGGATTAACCATGGCAAATAGCCATGGTACTATATTTATAAAACTCTCATGTTGAGTTGGGAGTCCAAGGGCCTCACCACTAAGTTAGTGGGGAGTAATGGAGAGTGATGAGGGGAGGAAGGCCAAAGGCCTCCCTCAACTCACAACACTACCTCTCATCTCTCCATTACCTTGGTTTAAGCATATGAATACTTCAGGATTCAGTATGCAAATGGGGTGGATACTTCTGGATCCAGATCCACTGTGGTTGCCTCGTTAAAACCTTAGCTGTGGAAAACCCAGTGGGAAAAACCAGCAGCTTAAGGGAAAAGAGTACAACTATCGAGGGACTCCCCCTGATCTGTACAAGCTTCAGGCTTGCAGATCTCATATGCATCTATACAATCATCTCCTATTCGTCTATACATCCATCATGTTCTGAAAGAAAATACAATTATCACTCATCTATACAAGTTTCACTCATCTAGCGGCTATTGGAAAACAGATTCGCTCTGGAGTGTAATGCTCTTCGAAGTTGGTAGATGACTCCACTAAAGTATTCTTTGAATCAGTTTTCAGTGTGTCTGCAAGGTACTGCTAGACCTGGCTGAGCGTTTTCAATACTTGCTTCGTGGATGATGAGCTTCTCAGAAGATGTAGACATTGGATGATGATGTGTATATATTTAGGAGGTGGCCGGCCTATTGTGTTTCAGTCATCGCGATGATCTTTAAACCTGCATATGCAATATATATTCTTTGACCTTTAGAAGTTGCGCAGAAGCAGCCTATCCTTGGTCTAGTGTTGCTCTTCAGGACAACACTGTATCTGGTTAACAACTTTACTGGAGACGTTCTATCAAAGATACGTGCAGTTGGCCAGATAATACACTAGAGCTAGGCTCTTCGGGATCTAGGATGTCATCCCCCTCTTCCAGCTACTGAAAGGTGTCATAAATAAGCATCCATTTTTAATAGGTTGCAAAAGGACATCATTCTTCATAAACTCCAGGTGTATGAAGAATATGAAAGGGTTCCACCACGAATGTGTTTAATATGTAAGCCGAGACATCTTCGGCATGGTTAATAATAGTTCATCTTCAGGATGATTAATGTCATCTTAAGTATGAAAGTTCATCTCCAGGATGATAGTTCATCTTCAGGATGATTAATGTCATCTTCAGGATGATGGTTCATCTCCAGGATGATAGTTCATCTTCAGGATGATTAATGTCATCTTCAGGATGATAGTTCATCTTCAGGATGATTATTGTCATCTTCAGGATGATTAATGTCATCGTCAGGATGATCGTTATACCTAGGTTTTTCATTTCCAAGGTATGCTTTAAAGCTATCTGAAATCTCAATGGTCTCTGCTGGAGATCCTATTAGCTTTAAGTCGACCATATGTAAGGCAAATATAACAAATCCTGTCAACGATCTTTCGAAAAAGATACAAGGGCAGAATATTGCTTAAGATCAACTAATGATCTTTGTAGCCTTTATGGAGAAGACGTTTCTACGTTTCTCTTTCATCTCTGGGGGTAGAGTATACCCTTTTGGAAGTTTTATATATATCTCTATATCTATATTGCCGTATATATATGCAGTCACAACGTCCACGAGCTGCATGTATTGGCTTTTGCAGAGAAGTGTAGGCTTAGTAGGAAAATGATCACATTTCCTTCATTTCAATTTCTTTATGAAATTCGAATTATATTCCACAGGTTTTTACACATTCAGGTGTATGGACTACTGGTCCAAAGTCTTTGCTTTTCAAGAGTAAGTCCAGCTCTACTCTTATTGCCTCGTCCCACTTTGGCCATTCTATGCGTTTACGCTATAGAAAAGTGGGTAGACGTCATCGTCGTATTCAGCGACGTGAACGGCAATAGCGAAAGCAAAACCGTCGACGACGACTGTGCTATATATGTCCAGTACCTCTCCAGTACGTACGTAAAATAATGATGTTTCTCCTGTTGTTTCCTCTGCAGGGAAAATTAGGAGGGGAGAGGTTGCTGGTCTGAGCTCAACATCCTGTGGTTGGATCATTTTGATATATCCAGGAATCTTCCTATTATGAGGAAATTTTTATTTTGAACATGACAGGCGTCCTCTTTTCAAATGAGGTACAGCCAATTCTGCTGCCGGTGGATTGCATCCATCTTTGGGAATGTCAATCTTAGCTGGCGTGTTGGCAGCGGGGACGTGTGAACGAACAATCTTCTGGTTGTCCGCAAATTTATCCATCAATTGATGTACTTTAGTCTGAATGTGAAGGATCTTCTGGATCTCAACGTCACACAGAAAAAGTATGCGGATCATAACGAGATGAGGACTTATGTGTCCCATGATATGGTCTCAGAAGCTTCAGGCTTCTTTAGTCTGCGTGCCTATTTCAATGAGATTTTGCTCATCAAATTCATATTTATCAAGACTTGGTGGTAAACCATAAGCAAGCAGCATCAGCAATAAGATATGACAACAAGCGTGCCGTATCGTGATAAGCAATGCTGAATGCAGTGTGATGGTCCCTAAACATCAACAGGGAACTGCGATTTTACAATGGATGTGAAATCCATTGGAGTCTCTTCAACAGAGACTCTGATAGTCCATTATGAGTATGAACATGCTACATGATGTTCGATATCAATGCCAATTGATTGGTGGAAGTCTTGAATGATATGTGTAGTGAATTCACCCACATTATAAGCTTTGAGAAAGCTATGTTGCGAGTGAATATAAAGGCACATAAGACCATCTAGTAGATGCATATACTAGTACAATAACGTACCAAAAATGGGCCACTTGCGGGGTGAATAGGCCCGCAAAGGTCACTATGTAGGCTCTCAATGAAGCCAGGAGACTCTCATCCCACTTTCAGGAGGGAAGGTCTTTCTATAAGTTTGCCCTTACGACAAGGGGGACAAGGAAAGTCAATCTTTTGAAGAATCTTCAGGTTCTCCAATGGATTCATTTGATGATGCGTCCATCATCGCTGATCTAGGATGACAAGTCCATTTTGCCAGAGTTAAAAATTATGGCAAAGAAAGGCACTTCTGGTGCTTAGTCGAGTTGGCTTTCTATAGGATGAATATCTGTAATTATAGGGGCCCGACGGGGGTCCAATGAAATCATAAGTAGATGGTCTTCTGGCCATTCTCTTGACGAGTTACATATTGATATTCAATATATATTATCCACAATTTTCAAGTTATTTTCTTTAAAAGAAATATCCTTGAAAATTGAAGATTTCCTATACGTTTAAGAGGAGAATTTGCATCTTATAGTCTCGTTGTATGTGGGAGCAATATCAATGCTACACCAGTGCAACGAGGCACTGTCCACAATATTCCATACTTTATCTATAAGTAAAACGAAATTTTATTTAAGTCAATGAAAAAGACATTCAAAATAAAAGTTCGAACTTAAGCAAATTAAAGATGAAGCAACATTGAATTTTAAATGCATAGATAAAAGATGAATCTTAATCGAGCAGGTCGTCGTTCTCGAAGTCATTTACAGTGAACATCATTGGTGGCTGAACAGCCGCCAAGTTTATTTCAGGCAGAGACTTCTGGCTCGCCTGATATAGTTCCTGGAGGTGGCGAGGAGTGCGGCCGATTCTGGACCAATGGCCAGTCATGCTGCATCTATGGCATTTATCCTCCCAGTTCTTAGGAAGTGACACTTGGTCAGTGTTCTTTTGCTTCCATATGAAGTTACTCTTTCCTGTATTGTTGTTGTTGGACGGGGGTGCTGATCCTCGTCCATTCTTCATCACTGATTTCCCTTTGTTATGTTTAGCCTTCTTCTTGGTTTTCCACTTCTGGGGAGAAACGTGGTGGGCTTCAGGGATAGGGGCAGTGCCAGCTGGACGTAGATTATGAGTAGCGAGCAGTAAATCTCGATTCTGCTCTGCCCTAAAGAGTCAAGAGATCAGATCAGAGAATTTCGTGAAGTTGCGTTCACGATACTGCTGCATAAGGATTGCATCTTTCTCGTGAAACGAGGTAAATGTCTTTTCCAACATGCGCTGTACTGTCACTTCTTCACCGCACAACTTCAGGCGTGAGGTGATGTTATGAAGTGCAGAATTATACTCAGCGACGGACTTATAGTCATGAAGTCTGAGGTTTTCCCACTCATAACTGGCACACGGTAATATAACATCAATTTGATGTTTATACCGTGCCTCCAGCGCTGTCCACAGGTCCTTTGGGTCCTCAACCATTAAGTATTCTGCCTTTAAGGTCTGATCTATATGTTTCCTAATGTAGATTATGTCTTTCGCCTTATCTACATCGGATACAGTGGTTGAAGTGCCGCTGTTGGATGCAGTAGAAGCATCGGCCACTGCTGGGGCCGAGGAAAGAGCCAAAATGGACCCAAGGAGGGCCATCGAACGCAAGTGGAACTTCAGGTCCACTCGCCAACTCAGGTAATTCTTCCCTACAGAGCCAGGGACTTCGAAATCGACGCTGGCCAATTTTGCCATTTTATCTATGCAATTTAAAATAAGCATGAATTAATTAAAATTGAAATTCACGCATAACAAATAAAGTAAGCAAAATGTAGGGATCGGCCAGATACCCAAAAGTGTACAAAGTCCAAAGTCTGAATATACAGTCCATAAAGAAAAGAAAAATACAACTTGGAAACCCAGAATGGGTCCATATATTTTCAAATTTACGACGCCGTCTTTATTTTGTCAGTACACCGGTCTTTGGCAAAAATACATATAATCCTCACTTACAAATTCTCTCAAAAAAGAAAATTAAATTGCAAGGAATTTAAAGTTATCAAATTGGCCGATCCCAAAAATCACATTTTAGCTTACATAAACATCCACACAGTTTATAAATGCTACAGGCACAAAATAAACAACCATGCATGTATATAACACAGGCATATAAAATATGGAAAAATAGACTATAAAATATAATAATCTCTCGGACCACGGGGAGACGTCATACACCGTTAGGTTAGTTTACCTACGGCAGAGCGGTCGCAGGATCCTTAAGATAATTATATTTTGAAAAAAATCCTAATATTCCATAATTTAATAATAATGCAATAGTGTTATTATTTTAGCAATATGAAAGACTGGGCGACAGGCCAATGACAAGGAATTAAAATAAATTAATAGTTTGAATTGGCCAGTAGGCCCAAAAATATTAATCATTGTAATATTTCATTTATATTTGGGCTGCAGGCCCATTTGCCACAAAAAACTAACAAATTAATAATTGCAATATAATTTACTAGGCTTCTGGCCCTAATAAGTCAAATTAACATGTGGGCTACAGGCCCAGTGTCAAAATTTTAATTAACACTTTAAAGATTGCAGTAAGAATTACTGGGCTTCAGGCCCGTTTTTTTGTAGGCAAAAATTACTATTAAGTAATTGGGGCTGCAGGCCCAACAACAAGGCGATCTATTTTAATTAAATTAAACAAAATCAGCCATTAAGCCCATTTTTGGGTTGTGGAATACCAAAAATCCTAAACTGTGTCATTTGGGTCCAATAACCATCTCTATTATGTGGCCTTGTTGATGTAGTTCTCTGTGTGGCATACTAGTGCTAGGAAGTATTCAGTTGACAATGCAAAGAAATTATCCATACAAGCCGATCATACACGTAGTGTATATTGAATAATTAGTAGTGATACTTAGATCTACAACGAGCAGATCAGGATGAAACAATGGATAAATCAGAGAGTTTTAGAATTCAGATCTTTATAATTGAATTTATAATTTTTCCAACAAATAACAGTTGGGGATATAATGATTCTGAGTTTGAGAATCATCACCCATTGAGTAGGTGTCCTGGATTCGCTACAGGTGCGATATGTGCATCATGATAGAAATATAAATGAGTCACAATCAATCCAAAAATATATATGAGCTGGCATATGTTATGAAATTATCACAAGACTCAAGAACCTGGCAAAGCCTGATATGTGCATCAAAATATATTTTTTATTTATTAATTTTATTGTTGTCGGTATTTTATCCATATATGATATTGTATTTAGCAGATTTGATACAATCCTAAAATGGGTTGTGAAAAAAAAAATCATAGCCAAATCAAATTTTGTTCGTAGCTATATATGTGGTTTACGGAAATTACCTCTAGATTAAAAATCTAGGGACAATCGAGAAATGAGAAGATCCGTAGATATAAAATCCCACGCTCCGAGTATGCACAATAGGAACGCCGCAACGTAGAGCCGCAACCAGAGATTCCTTCGCGCGTCACAAGTGAGATGAGCGTAACCAATTTGGGGATGGATTGAGGGTAGAAAAGCTCAAGAAAAAGGGAGCAAACGTGCTGATAACGTGTTAGAAGAGGATTGAAGAGGATTAACCATGGCAAATAGCCATGGTACTATATTTATAAAACTCTCATGTTGAGTTGGGAGTCCAAGGGCCTCCCCACTAAGTTAGTGGGGAGTAATGGAGAGTGATGAGGGGAGGAAGGCCAAAGGCCTCCCTCAACTCACAACAATACGGCCTTAGTTGACGTGCTAGATTAAACATGACGACTGAATGTCAAGTAGGATTCGAAGGCTTCCCAAAGCCAATTCTAGATTAAATTTAATTACCAAAAACTTGTATGTTTCTTAAAACTTCACTTTGGTGTTAACGGTAAATAAGAAATGACAAAAATACCATTAATTAATATTAGAAATGACAAAAATACCATTAATTAATATTAATTAATAATGATCGTGTCTAAATTTTTGAGTAAAAATATTGAACCAAACCCTTCTTTTCCGTTACTGTCATGCCCTGCTTTCAATTCTACTTGGAAGTGAGAACACGGGCAGGCATGTGGTGTGTTTAAAGTAAGGATGCTGTCCTTTTTTTCTTTCTCCTTGGTTTAAACACACTAAGCGTCTGCGATTAACTTGCAGGTTCGTGCATGCTTCCTTAAGAATAACATAGATAATTATCATTATAATACCAACCGTCTGAGAATAAAATACAACGTTTCGGTCTAACATGGCCTTTACAACAATTTACATAAATGTGGTAGAAGAAAATAGCTATTTGACAAGATATATTCTATTCCTCCGCATGTTATAGCTTAGCGTAGTCCTTGGTTACTGGGTCCACTTTCTGATTAAGCCTATTTGGATATTTACTCTTAAGACCTGACATGTAATGCACAAGACCATAAACAAAGAAATATATGTCAGCGATGGTCGCTCGGCAAGTATTAGCCATAATAGAAATATATTTATATATATAAGCATATAAAGGAACATGATATGTAAGCAACAAGATAATGATGTGAACTTAATGAAAGAGCATATGTAGGGCTAATAGCTAAACATGTGGTGCTGCACATGTGGTGCTGATAAGGATCAAACAAATACTGAAAATCAAGTATCATCGATTAATAGATTATGACATGAGTAGAAGCAATAATTAAGTTTCATAACTATTATCCAAGAAATGACAGAGTTTATCATTATAAAATTAAAGGAAGCTACGTATAATATCTCAAAGGGTAACACCAACCTGGAGGCATGTTAAGTACGAGATAAGGATGATATAAAAAGGAAGAATGTAATACTAACCAGCAAGTATGGACATATTTCAATTATTACAACATGTGATGAAACCACATGTTCTAGCGCTAAGTCCATGTCCAAGGGCACAATATGTAACTAAAATACGCTCCTACCATCAGGAGCTACCCGTAGTGCTACTCACCGACTCCATACATCCGGTTGACGGTTAAATTGCTTGCCTCCATTTTGTGTGAGTTGGAGGTAGCCATAAAGCGGATCCAGTTACTCCCGCACATTCTGAAACAATGGACTACCACAATCCCATGTGTCAACTGAAGTGCCATGTCAACAATATGTGTTATGTACAATCAAGTCTGTATTTAATACTTCCATGTATGCCCATAAGGCCCAACAAGTTATGTAAGCTGTTTTGTACATTTTCGTGATGATATATATGCAAGTATCTCTACATCATCCAAGAAATCATGCAAATAGTTCTATAAAGTTTCATGATGAGTGACATGTCAACAACGTTCAACATGTCCATTTTCACTATTTTGATTGGGTCACTGTATGTAAAAATTAATTCAAAAACGCTAACAGCTAAGGGTGTGAAATAATTTAAGTAGAAAATAATTTTCTGAGGCTAACAGGTATTTTTACAAATTTTAAACAATAAATAACAATTTTTATATATTAAAAAAATTACAAACTAATTTTTGAAATTGAAAATGAATTACCAATAACATTCAAACTTTAATATCTAGAAGCCTACACGTCAGATTTTGATGCATAAGATATCAAAATGTTCCTCTTAGCTAGTAAAATAATGATATATTTTTATGTCTTTCGTTTTCGTTAGTTGTGACAAAAATATAAGATATTACTAAATTAAATATAAACAACGTTAAATAAGAAAATTCAAATGGCAAAATACTTGCCTCATTTCTGTGTTCCAGGTATTCACGCGGTCGTGACGACGAGTAGGATTTTTATGTAAGCTTAGTTTATTTTTATATTATTTTAATTGATTATTTTCTTTTTCTTTTTTGGTCTTCTTTTTTTATTCTTCTCTTCTTATTTATTTTCTTCTCCTCTCTTTCTTTCTCTCTGTTTTTTGCTCCTCTTTCTCTACTGTAACGACACAATAACATTAATAATATTTTATCGTCCCTCCCATTTTTCTCTCATTTTTCTGTATTGTTCGACACATTTATTTTTAAGGGAAGAATGGTGAATTTCCTAAACCCCACCCCATAAATCACCTCCAAAATTTGGTGAGATCCAAAAATTTCGGATCCACCGTCTACCTTTGAATAAGGGGAAATGAAATGATGACACACAAAAAAGGGGGTCCTTCAACCATTTTTGGCAGCAAATTCCCTTCTCGGCCAACACAAATCTCATTCTCATTTATTTGGGAGAACAAAGCCAGCCATATCCGTTTATTTCACCCTTTATTAAAAAAAGGACCACACTCTCGGTCATTATTCCTAATACGTCTATTTTGCGGGGGCCCAACAGCATGGGCCCAAAGGCGCAGCCTACAACGTGAAATCGTGGGGGGTCCCAGCCCACCCAACGAAACCCATGAGAGGATCCTGAACATCGATCCGACCCGACCCCGGAAACGCGCGAGTCACTCGCCCACTCTAGCGATAACCGTTCCCCCAGGCCCACTGCCACTTAATGGCCATTATGGGGAGGTGCTGGCATGGCGCGGGGAGCGACGATGGGGAGGCGGATTGAGGGGGCACGATTGGGGGCGGACGAAGGACGTGAGTCATGGGTGGTCGCGACAAGAGGCCTATAAAAGGACTAGGAGGACGACCGAACAAGGGACGACATCTCAGGTAACAAAACCTAAGGTACTCCATCAACGACCTAGTTCCCCCATTTCATCTCCTTCCCCCCGCTCGCGCCGGAGGACGTCGTTCCGATCTCCTGTCGAGTCGAACCTTCCCCGTCGAGCCTCCTCTTTCAGACTGTCATCTGACTTAGGCATCGGAGGGGATTTGGCCGGAACCAAGGTCCGGCCTCCCTGACGAGTGTTCTCGTCTGTTCAGGAAGACGCTAGATCCAAGTGCTGAAGCTTCCCTTCGACACCAGGCGAATGCCATCAAGCTTCAGCCAAGGCATCGAGGCCACCCCTCGACGCCAGGAGAGACCGAGGCCGAGCGCATCCGTCCGAGCCTAGGCTTCCCCTCAGCTCCACGCCGGCTGCGCATCAAGCGAAGAAGACCGAGGCTACCCCTCATCGTCCGACCGACCGAGGCCGAGCGCACCCATCCGAGCCGAGGCTTCCCCTCAGCTCCGCGTCGGTCGCACGTCAAGCCAAGGCGCCGAGGCTTCCCCTCGTCGCCCGACCGTCCGAGGCCGAGCACCTCACATTGGGCCGAGGCTTCCCCTCAGCTCCCCAGAGGCCGAGGATCCAGATCCGGCCCAGCTGACGTGCTCTGCGTCGACTGCATCTTCGATTCGCGTCACGTCTACACGCGCTCGACGCACCCAAGGGACCCTAACCGGCCCCTTGACCACGTTGACCGGGTAGTCCACAGTCAACGATATTGTAGTGAGAAAACACTCTGAAACATCTGGCGCCGTATGTGGGAACGAACTATCCCACGAAAAAACAAACCACACTTGCAATGGCACGCGCCTGCAACGGGAAGAGACGCATGCCCCCCATCCCGGAGGAGGGAAATTGTGCACCCAACAGCAACCTTGAGGGCGCACCCAACGGCAATCACCACGCCCCCTCAGCCGAAGAGACTGGCGAGTCCGAGCTGGCCACGCAGGAGCAGCTCCGTGCCCTGGCCCAAGAGACCAACGCGAACATTCAGACGCTGGTCGCGACGGTACAATAGCTCATCGGCGCCGCGTCAGCCAACGGAGACGTGTTGGGCGACGGCCATCGTTGGGAGGGGGCCCCCCCGCTCCTGCGGTCCGCTGTGGTCGCTGACCACGGAAACCGAAGACCGAACACGGAGCGTCGGTTCACACTACCCGGCTTCCACCAGGCGAGATCGCGTGCCTCCTCCTCTTATCGCAAAAGGAGCAGGAGGGGTACCGAATACACGGGGGACGAATCGGTGACCGCGTCGTCTCGTCGGCCACGATCACCCCACCGCAGAAGAAGTGATCGGCACCGCTCGAGGGACCGATCACGGCTAAGCGGAAGCTCCCACCAGAGGAGCCGGGAATGCCGGACCAGCCCCACCCCCAGTGTGGCGAAGGCCGTTGAGCCAGCCCAGCCAGCGCCTGTGCCACCTCCACAACCAAACGAGCCTGAGGTAGGCGGGTGTCGGACCCCTGGAGGCATCCACGGAGACCGGTGCCCCCTGTCGCGGAGAATAACCGACGCACGGGTCCCCTCTCGATTCAAGATCCCGACGCTGGGGAAATACGACGGGATAGGAGATCCAGGGAACCATGTGATGGACTACGAGGGGGACATGTCCTTCCAAGGAGTCGATGATACTCTGCTCTGCAGGGGCTTTTATTCGACCCTCAGGGGAGCAGCGAGAACTTGGTACCGCAGCCTGCCCAGCCGCTCCATTGACAGCTTCGAGGAACTCACCCAGCTGTTCTGCAAACAGTTCATGGCAGGGCGACAGGTAATGCCTGATGCTGAACATTTGTTTAACATAGTGCAGGGCCCGACCGAGCCGCTCCGACAATTTATGCGCCGCTTCAACGCTGAGCGGCTGAACGTAAACAGCCCTCCCGACCTCGTTGTCCAAACGGCCCTAAAGAAAGGGTTGCGTCATAGAGGCTTGAAGAAATCTCTGCACAATGATCCCCCGAAAGATCTCGCTGGGATCATGACGAGGGCCGAGCGCTTCATGTTGACCGAGGAAACCTTGGCCATCGAGGCAGGAAAGGCCAGATGAGGGACCAAGCGCGGCGATAGCGAGCGCCGCAGCCCCGAAGGGTACCGGACAGAGAAGAGGGAGAGAAACAAGCAGCGAAGGGAGGATACGAGGGACGCCACCCCGGACGTCGTCCTCACTCAAGTACAGAAGGAAGAGCACGCTGATCGCCCCCCGCCGAAGACAAAAAGAGGGGGGAAAAATGGGGAAAAGTATTGCCGGTACCACAAAGACAACGGCCACGACACTGAAGACTGCTGGCACCTAAAGAAGGACATCGAGAAGTTGATGAGCCGAGGGCACGCAAGGAACTTTACCGATGACCCGGCCCACGGTGAAGGAACATCCAAGTAGCCGGACAAAGGAAAGAAGGTCGACGCCGTCCAAGGACCCCTCCGCATCATAGAGTGAGCAGGCGAGGCCCCCAGTCACCGCCTAGTCGGGAGGAGATTATCTAGGTTCACATCCCCCCGTCTTGCTTTATTTCTTTTTTCCTCCAAATGTACTAGTCCAATAGTACCTTTAAGAGTACAAATGCACTCCTTTTTCCTTTTCTCCATCTCCGACGGAGTCAACATTTTGCTAAGGCCGCATAAGAGTGAAGACCGCCACCTCACCGGACGGGGGGGTCAATCAAAACTGGTCCTAAGCCGAGGAGCTTCACCCTCGTTGACCGACTCCGACGCTCGTAAGTCTGGGGGCAATTTCCCCAGCCAGCGCAGACGTCGACCGGTCCTAAGCCGAGGAGCTTCACCCTCGTTGACTGACTCCGACGCTCGTAAGTCTGGGGGCAATTCCCCCAGCCAGCGCAGACGCCGACCGGTCCTAAGCCGAGGAACTTCACCCTCGCTGACCGACTCCATCGCTCGTAAGTCTGGGGGAAATTCCCCCAGCCAGCGCAGACGTCGATCGGTCCTAAGCCGAGGAGTTTCACCCTCGCTGACCGACTCCATCGCTCGTAAGTCTGGGGGAAATTCCCCCAGCCAGCACCGACGCCGACCGGTCCTAAGCCGAGGAGCTTCACCCTCGCTGGCCGACACCATCGCTCGGAAGTCTGGGGGCAATTCCCCCAGCCAGCGCCGACGCCGACCGGTCCTAAGCCGAGGAGCTTGACCCTCGCTGACCGACACCATCGCTCGTAAGTCTGGGGGCAATTCCCCCAGCCAGCGCAGACGCCAACCGGTCCTAAACCGAGGGACTTCTCCCTCGCTGACCTACTCCATTGCTCATAAGGCTGAGAACGACCTCCCGGAGGAAGGAGGCGAGCGACCACCATCAGCAGAGGAGCCGAAGTCGCAGCAACAAAACAAAATGCGTGGAAAATTCAAGTAGGTCAATTTCATTTCCAACAGTTAACCGAGGTACAGAAGTGTGTCTTTTTACAGGAAATCGAAGTGGAGGAACCTCCTTACAAATAATTCACTCTCGGCAAACAACAAAATTCGTCACCCACGAAAACTAGGGTGACGTCGGCAGAGCAAAACTTGTCGACCCAGAACACAAAATTGCTGGCTTAAATGAACATCCTTGCAATCAACAATTGTTTGCCCTGAAGCAAAGAGCCGGTAAAGATGCCAATGGAGATTGCGAGGTCAGGGATCCATTTCAAGTAGGCTGGGCCAAAGCGAAGCGGATGCTGAAAAATTTGAGGATAAAAACAAGGATGACAGGCCGAGGAGGACGACCTAGGGGACCCGGGCTCGGGAGGACGCATCCTCGGGCGCCTCGCCCTGCTCGGAGCGAGGGGGATCGACAGGCGGAAGGACTTGCAGGACGCGCTCCGCACAATCTCAGAAGGAGGACTGGATGACTTCGACGATCCGGGGGCCGATAAGGTCTTCATACTTACCGAAGGCCTCCCTGAGGACCTCGAAGATCCTCTCCCCCAGAGTCCCGACGACGCCCCTCTCCACATCATCCGTGAACTGCGCCACCTGACGCCGATCTGACAGTTCCCTCTGGAACTCCTCCCTCTGCAGGCAGAACGACTCCGCCGCTTCCCCGGCCGACCGCCGAGCGTCCTCCAACTCCCCCTGGAGATCGGCCACTCGTCCCTCTAGCTCGGCCACCCGGAGCTTGAGTTGCCGAGACTCCATCTGGGCCGCCACCGCAGCTACCTCCGCCGCCCCAGCCTGCTCGTGATCCTTTGCAGAGGACTCCTCCAGCTCCCTCAAACGAACAGCTCGACGCTGTGACTCGACAGCGAGTGTTGAACCCTGAACGACAAGACATGAGCCAAGAAGAAAGCGAAGGAAAGAAAGGGACAGCAGGATAGCCAGACCTGCTGAAGGATCCAGACCAAGATGTCCGACACCTTGTCGGCGGGGGCCCTCTCGAGGAGACCACGGTCCCAAGGGAGGACGGACCCCTCGGCCAACTGCTGAGCCAAGGCTCGGTCGACAAACACTGAGTCCCCGGGGGTGACCTCGAGGGAGGCCGAGCAGCTCGCCAACAGGGCACCGACTCCCGATAATGGAGGCAGGGCCGCTACGACGGGGTTGGTCGTCGGGGTCACTGGAAGATCCTCGGCGGCTACCGCCGGGGGCACGGAGCGCACCGGACTGGGGGGATCCGCGCCTTCCTTTCTCCTCTTCCCTCCGCGAGGCTCGGCAGGCGCCGAAGGGGAGCGCTTCCGCCTCGTGCCGCCTCCACCCTCGGAGACAAGAGGGGGCATTCCAGGCGCAAGAGGAGCCGCACTGGACCCATCATCACCCCCACCACTTGGGCCGGTGGGACGGATCCGGCTCTTGTGACCTCCCCGGGGAGGGGACTACCAGAAGTAGAGACGGGAAGCACGGCCACCACCTTGCCCATGGTGGGCTCGGCTCGGCGCACCTCCTCCTCGACGGTCCGCCGAGGCGCCCTTCCCGAGGTGCTGCCTCGGCTCCGAGCGGCTCCACGCCGAATCAGCTCATCGACGTTGCGTGTGAACTCACGACCAGCCATTCCTGCAAGCGAAACCAAAATCAGGGTAAGCCATAGGGCAATCCAGGACTAAAAAAGCGACCTACCCGGAGACCACAAGACGGCCTTCAGGAGTAGGTCGTCCAGCAAAGGCCAGATAGACTTCACCTCCAAGGGGATGGCCGACAGTAGCGCGACGGCCGCCTGATCAGCCTCGGAGAGGGTTAGCGTTCGGCAAGGCCGACCTGACCCACCCCAACCTGTCAAAATCTGAGCATCCTCAAGGAAGACTACGAAGACATAACCCGAGCTCCAATCCCCCGCCCAGTGGGGTAGCCCGATCAGGAATTCCCTCCCCGTGCGGGCTCGGAGGTGCAGCCATGACCCTAGACCGACTGTCTGGATCTGATATAAATAGAAGAGGAGGGGGAGAGATGGCTCCAGACCGCGAGTGCAGCAGAGCATCACAAAGCCTGTCAGAACCGCAACCAAACAGGGGGTAAACTGGCAAAGGGACACCATGAGGTACTCCATGACTTGGATAAAGAAGGGATTGAGCGGGAAACGAAGACCCAGACGGAACATCTCGACGTAAACGCCGACTTCGTTGCTCCTCAGAAGACAGATCCGCTCGTCGATGAAAGGGACTCGAACATCATACGGGTGACAGAGGTACCTTCCCCGAATCTCCACAGCCGCCAGAAAAGGAGTCCTCGACGGCGTTCTGAGGATAATCGGAGGTACATTAATCCGCGCGGCAACCGACGCCACATCACCGCCAGCATAGTCTGGGAAGAGCATCCCCTTCCCTTTGTCTCGGAGGGAACGACTCCCCGAGGAGGAACCGGATCCCACAGATCGGGGCCCGCCACGCCTGGACTCAGGAGGATCCCTCGCCCCTTGGCCAGAGCCACCTATCCTAAGAGCAGCCATAATATGAGGATGGGAAAGGAGTTACCTTTTTGTTTATTTGGAGAAGGCAAGAGAACGAAGGCGGCGGAAGACTCCGAGTTTGTGGAAAGCCCGAAACAGAGAGAAGAGCGAGGAAGAAGTTGGGATCAAAGCAGCTGGCGCACTTATATACAAGACCTAGGGGCGAATTCAAAACGCTTGACAGTAACGCGTGGCAAGCCTCAAAGAGCCGGCGGCGTTTCGAAATCGGTGCCAAGGGAAGTCCTATCGATCCGCCTCATCATGACATTCATTTATGACCGCGCCTCGACTGACGCACCAATCGGAACCCCAGGAGTCACATCAGTCGAACCGAACCGGCCAAGGCCGATCGGCCCAACCGATGGGGGCAATTGATACGTCTATTTTGCGGGGGCCCAACAGCATGGGCCCAAAGGCGCAGCCTACAACGCGAAATCGTGGGGGGTCCCAGCCCACCCAACGAAACCCATGAGAGGACCCCGAACATCGATCCGACCCGACCCCAAAAATGCGCGAGTCACTCGCCCACTCCAGCGATAACCGTTCCCCCAGGCCCGCTGCCACTTAATGGCCGTTATGGGGAGGTGCTGGCATGGCACGGGGAGCGGCGATGGGGATGTGGATTGAGGGGGCACGATTGGGGGCGGACGAAGGACGCGAGTCATGGGTGGTCGCGACAAGAGGCCTATAAAAGGACTAGAAGGACGACTGAACAAGGGATGACATCTCAGGTAACAAAACCTAAGGTACTCCATCAACGACCTAGTTCCCCCATTTCATCTCCTTCCCCCCCGATCGCGCCGGAGGACGTCGTTCCGATCTCCTCTCGAGTCGAACCGTCCCCGCCGAGCCTCCTCTTTCAGACTGTCATCTGACTTAGGCATCGGAGGGGATTTGGCCGGAACCAAGGTCCGGCCTCCCTGACGAGTGTTCTTGTCTGTTCAGGAAGACGCTAGATCCAAGTGTCGAAGCTTCCCTTCGACACCAGGTGAACGCCATCAAGCATCAGCCAAGGCATCGAGGCTACCCCTCGATGCCAGGAGAGATAGAGGCCGAGCGCATCCGTCTGAGCCGAGGCTTCCCCTCAGCTCCACGCCGGCCGTGCATCAAGCGAAGACGACCGAGGCTACCCCTTATCATCCGACCGACCGAGGCCGAGCGCACCCATCCGAGCCGAGGCTTCCCCTCAGCTCCGCGTCGGTCGCGCGTCAAGCCAAGGCGCCGAGGCTTCCCCTCGTCGCCCGACCGTCCGAGGCCGAGCACCTCACACCGAGCCGAGGCTTCCCCTCAGCTCCCCAGAGGCCGAGGATCCAGATCCGGCCCAGCTGACGTGCTCTGCGTCGACTGCATCTCCGATTCGCGTCACGTCTACACGCGCTCGACGCACCCAAGGGACCCTAACCGGCCCCTTGACCACGTTGACCGGGTAGTCCACGGTCAACGATATTGTAGTGAGAAAACACTCTGACACAATTCCCCTTTATAAAAACAAAAGAAACCTCACACTTCATTTTGTTAAAAGGCAACAAGAACACATTTTTTCCCCACTTCATTTCTCTTGGCAGCACACCACTCGCCAAAACCCATGGCCCTCACCTCCCCAAAACTCACGGCCATCTCCCCTCTTTCGAGGCAACTTCGGTCCCTCTTGCGGGCACTTCGATCACCTCACATTCTCTCCCGAACAACCCGAACATCTTCGTCGCACCTCCCCGAGCTTCCCGAGCTCGTCGCGTCTCGCGGACTCTAAGCCGTGCACCCCGAACCCTCACGCGGGTAGGCTCCTTACTTAGTTTACTACACATCATGCAACTTGTGGGCAACTTTGTTGGCTACATGATTTTTACAAACTCATGCAACTTGAAGGCTCCTACAAGATTTATTTTTAAAATGATACATTTAAACAACCAACACATACAGGTTAATGATAACATATGAGACATCTACAATTAATCAAATAATTTCCTAAGTTGTTGTTTTGGATACCCAAGAAGACTTATACAATACATGCTAATTTATATTCCATTAGTTTCTATGTTTTGTCTGGATCAGTCAGTGGACTAGAATGAAATCAAGTGTTTCCTTGTTCATGCTTGTCATCCACAACTTTGAATGACTCATCCCGTAGTTCTCTTGAGAGTGACTATTAATTTATTACATAAGACTATGGAGTGCTACTTGAGCTAGTATACTTGTTTAGTTAACATCCACCAATTTCTAAGATTTCTTTGGGTATAATGAATAGTTTTAAGCTGAAAGCTAGCTTATGTCTATTAAATGAAACTTACTGGATGTCTTTCACCACATTTGTTGTAGAAAATATGTGATGCCTGATAAAGAGATTGAGGTTGAGTTATGCTGTACAAAGTGAGAGAAACTCACGATGAAAACACATGCTATGGTTTGTTGAAAGTAAAGATACCCACCTGACACTTTGGTTGGGGTAACTTTGGTAACGAGGGTGCATGAGCAACGAGGGTCCCTTTAGCCGGTCATCGAAGAGAGGGATGCGACGAGTGCCGGTCATCCAAGAGAGGGATGCGGCGAGTTACCTGGACATTATATTTTTATGAGTTGCTGCAGCTGATGCCCGGATTGCAGATGTTGGCGAATGGCCACGAGATGTGGGCGAGTGCCCACGATATCAGTCTCGACCCTGGTATCGTTGGGTGTGGTTGTTCCATGGATGATAGACTGAGGCTACTCCATGAGAACTGTCCCTTTGTCCATATTTTTTGTTAGTTCTTGAGTTCAAGACTAACATTGTTTTGATGATGATCAATACATTATGTTAGTGTGCTAATCATTCTTATGTTTAGTCTCAGTTTATCTTAATGATTATATGTTGATGAGAAAAAGCATAAGGCTTGGAGGATATTACAAGGGATATCTTAAAGTCCTCCAAGAGTGATGGTGTGCTCAAGCTTGGATGAAGTCATGAAGATCATCTAATGAAGCCAAAGCTTGGAGCATGATGATGGATGAACATCTAGAGAAGCATTGTCAAAGCTTGGAGCTTGATGAAGGGAAGCTTCTCAAGGAGTGCCAAATCTTGGAGATGATGGAGAGCATCAAGGTATTGTGAGCTTGAAGACTTAGACTCTAGGAGATGCAATTTGAAATCCATGTAATTTCATTTACTTGCATTTCTTTTTTTGAGTCTAGGATTATTGTAATGCCTTGATAGATGGTCATATTCTCATGTATACGCTTTTTGAGTCTCTGGCTCTCCTGCAGTCGCCTGCTGAAGGTTTAACAGTCGACTGGGTGATTTCCAGTAGCCTGTCGAGCTTTCTACAGTCGACTGTGATGCACAGCTCAAGTCAAATTTTCTATTGACTCATCTTGAGCTTTTCGCATCAGTCGACTGATGTTCAATTTACAGTTGCCTGTACTCTTACAGTCGCCTGTGAATTGGTCGACAGTCACCTGTGCGCTTCTTGCATTTTCTCGGCTTTTTCCCATGTTGCAAGACAGTCGCCTGTTGTTGTTTTTACAGTCGCCTGTATATTTACAGTCGCCCTGTGAAATGGCCTTCAGTCGTCTGAAAGGCGTAAGTGCGAAATATGCATCTCTCTATGTCTTTTCTCCATCTTATACAGCAGTCGACTGATGAAGGTATTACAATCGCCTGACTATAAGACAGTCGACTGTATTATTGACATCAGTCACCTGTGTGCTTAACTGGAAAAAGAGTGCAGCTCTCTGTTTCTTGTCCATCCCTGCTGCAGTCGCCTGATGAAGGATAAACAGTCGACCGTCTGCTTTTCAGTCGCCTGTGTAGTCTTCTACAGTCGACTGTCCTGGCTCAGATTATAGCCGTTGGGATATTTTCTAGCCGTTGATCAGTCGACTGTCTAATGATCATCAGTCGGCTGTTCTTGCCGCAAACTGCCAAAATCTTGCCGTCGCAGATTTCTTCCCTTTGGGGTTTTGGCTGTGCTTATATGCTCTTCTTGGCTTCCTATATATAGGGATTGGCTTAGTTCATTTAGAACTCTTGAAAGGGTTAGGAATTCATAGAAGATCAGTTAATCTCTTCTCTTAGCCACTCCTCCCACATTCCCTAATTAGAGCTTCATTCTTATGCTATAGCATCTAAGCTCTAGGGAATTTCTCCAAGGGATTTCAATCTCATTTCCTTTCTTGGAGAACATCTTTCTTCTCTTCATTTCATACACTCAAGTGAGAAGTGTTAGGATTCATTCCTAGAAGAGAGAAAGATCATCAAGTGCAATTAAAGCCTCATCTCAAGTACTTGAGTTTCACTTGCATACCTTCTTCTTCATATTGGTAAGATCATATCAAGGCATAGGTAAGTGTTGTTTCGTTTTGTTTTATGTTCGAAACCCTATTTCTCTTTGTGGGATTAGGATTCTCTCTTTGTGAGAGTAACTCTCTTTGTGGGAGTTTAGTGTCCTAGTGTAGGGCTAACCCTAATTCTCTGAGTGGGAGTTAGTGATTCTGTTGGTGGGAGTCTTGACCCTTGTGTAGGGTTGGTTGGGTCCTTGTGTAGGGCAAAATCCTCTTGGTGAGGTCTCTCTCTTTGTGGGAGTGTATCCCTTTGTGGGATTTGTATTCACTTCTCTTTGTGGGATTATAGTGAATATTGGTGTGGCTGGATGTACCCAAGTTTTGGGGAACCAAGGTAAAATCATTGTGTTTGCGATTGTTGTTGTTGAGCACTCTATTAATTTCTGCTGCCTTTTGTGCTTTAATTTTAGCATCTTTTAATTAAGCACTTTGATTGCTATTACACTATTCACCCCCCTCTTGTGTGTGTAGCCCCGTAGGGTCCCTTACAGTTGGTATCAAAGCCTTGGTTTGGTGGCTTTTGCAAGCATGACTTCTAAGTCTCAACAACCCCTCTCCATTCCTCCCGTCTTCAAAGGCAAACACTTCTTAAAATGGAGGAAGAAAATGTTCCAATGGCTTGATGATCACGAGGAGTCAATGTCTATCCCTTCGGATGCTCAAGTTTGGAATGCGTTGCAGTATGCCTTCTCTCCGAAAATTGCTAAGAAAGTAAAGGAGCTCAAGACGGCCGGTGAGATATGGGATTACCTTGATAAAAAGTATGGAGGAGAGGAATTTTGCGATGATGAGAGCATCGTTGGTAATGAGGTATCTCGTAACTCTCTCGTTCAATGTAGTGATTTTATTGAAATTGTAATGCGTTGTTTATGGACTTTCCCAAAGCGAATAATAACAAGCTTGAGAGAGATGCACGCACGCATACTTTATTATCATCCAAACCTTATGATGATACACAAACCATTGCTTTAAATCAAGAAAAGATTACTCTTGATTCACGTGTGTGCATGTTGAGAAAAGAGAATGAGTCTCTTAAAGCTCAAGTAATGTATGTCAATGAATTTCATAGATCTTTAAAGGTGAGTTCATTTGCTACTCATAAAGAGGAAATTCATTGTTTGCATACCGAGAAAGAAGGATTTCTTTCTCAATTGAGTGCCTTGAGAGATGAGAATGCTTCTCTCAAACTCCAAACGGAGAAGATGCACTCGGATAGTGATTACAACATTTTGAGAGATGAGACATTGGCTCTAAAGTCAAAATGTTGTGAGCTTAGCTCATGTCTATCCAAGAGGTATGATAACATTTCTTCACTTTTGAAGAAATGTGAGCTATTGTCTACTCAAATTGAAAATTTCAAATTGAGTAAGAACACGGTTTTGGGATCCTCTTCATTGAAGGTGAACAAACCAAGCTCGTCTCTTAGAAGCACCCAAATAAAATTTATGGGGGAGCATTCTAATGAGAAAGGCACATCCAACTCTTTTGGCCTAAAATCAACTATTATTTCTAAGCCGAAGAGAAATCATGCATTTTTGTATTCCGGTCTTGCATATATTAAGAAGCCTATTCAAAAACATGTTGATGTGAATGCTTCTTCTTTGAATGCTATGCATGATGTTTCTACTCATAAGAAACCTTATTATTGCTTGCATGCTAAAGTTGATGATAAATCTTTGCATGCTTCACATGTTCCTATGCATGGTAGAATTGCTTGTGTGAATGCTTCTAATGATAGATCTCATGTGTCACACACGGGGCACGCCAATGTTTATGTTCCACCTCATAAGCGTGCTCCCTCACCTCCTACTCATGCCTTGACCAAACCTCTTCTTAAGAATCCCAAATCACTTTCTTTGTGGATTCCTAAGAATGTTTCTAGGCTTGATAGGAATGCGTATATAGATTCATATGTGCGTAATGTTATATTTTCATATGACTATATATGGAAACCAAACTCCACTTTTGTTTGGTTTCCAACTTGTTAGCTCACTCACATTGTTATTCATTGCTTGGGTACCATGCTTGTTTGTTTACTTTTTGTACCCACATTTTTTGTGAGTGTGTCCATTACTCCCATGTTTGCATGTTTTGTATGATTATGGGGGAGTATGGAATTTTTGCTTGCTAGCATTATATTTTCATTCATATGTCACATTGAATTTCATTTACATTATGTATGTGCATATGGGATGGTTATTTCCCTTGCCCTTGGTTTTCCTATTTTGGCTATTACCCATCTTTTTGATATGCCAATGGGGGAGAGAAATAGGTTATGTACAAATATACCTTGTGCTTGTTTATGCATTATTATCGATTGGTATGTTTTTGCATAACAACCATCAATATGATTTATGCTTTGCATGTTTATATTTAATGCACATTTGCATATTGATTGGGAGAGTTTGTTAGCAAACATTGTTTATTTCAATGTTTATTATATTTTGACATAATGGATTGTCATCATCAAAAAGGGGGAGATTGTTAGTTCTTGAGTTCAAGACTAACGTTGTTTTGATGATGATCAATACATTATGTTAGTGTGCTAATCATTCTTATGTTTAGTCTCAGTTTATCTTAATGATTATATGTTGATGAGACAAAGCATAAGGCTTGGAGGATATTACAAGGGATATCTTAAAGACCTCCAAGAGTGATGGTGTGCTCAAGCTTGGATGAAGTCATGAAGATCATCTAATGAAGCCAAAGCTTGGAGCATGATGATGGATGGACATCTAGAGAAGCATTGTCAAAGCTTGGAGCTTGATGAAGGGAAGCTCATCAAGGAGTGCCAAAGCTTGGAGATGATGGAGAGCATCAAGGTATTGTGAGCTTGAAGACTTAGACTCTAGGAGATGTAATTTGTAATCCATGTAATTTCATTTACTTGCATTTCTCTTTTTGAGTCTAGGATTATTGTAATGCCTTGATAGATGGTCATACTCTCATGCATACGCTTTTAACCATCTTAGTGAGTCTTAGGATTATCATAGAATCCAACCCAATAGGTTCACTCTGTCCAAATACTCATTTGGAGTCTCTGGCTCTCCTGCAGTCGCCTGCTGAAGGTTTAACAGTCGACTGGGTGATTCCCAGTCACCTGTCGAGCCTTCTACAGTCGACTGTGATACACGACTCAAGTCAAATTTTCTATTGACTCATATTGAGCTTTTCGCATCAGTCGACTGATGTTCAATTTACAGTCGCCTGTACTCTTACAGTCGCCTGTGAATTGGTCGACAGTCGCCTGTGCACTTCTTGCATTTTCTGGGCTTTTCCTATGTTGCAAGACAATCGCCTGTTGCTATTTTTACAGCCGCCTGTATATTTACAGTCGCCCTGTGAAAAGGCCTTCAGTCGTCTGAAAGGCGTAAGTGCTAAATATGCATCTCTCTCTGTCTTTTCTCCATCTTATACAGCAGTCGACTGATGAAGGTATTACAGTCGCCTGACTATAAGACAGTCGACTGTATTATTGACATCAGTCGCCTGTGTGCTTAACTAGAGAAAGAGTGCAGCTCTCTGTTTCTTGTCCATCCCTGCTGCAGTCGCCTGATGAAGGATAAACAGTCGACTGTCTGCTTTTTAGTCGCCTGTGTAGTCTTCTACAGTCGACTGTCCTGGCTCAGATTATAGCCGTTGGGATATTTTCTAGCCGTTGATCAGTCGACTGTCTAATGATCATCAGTCGACTGTTCTTGCCGTAAACTGCCAAAATCTAGCCGTCGCAGATTTCTTCCCTTTGGGTTTTTGGCTGTGTTTATAGGCTCTTCTTGGCTTCCTATATATAGGGATTGGCTTAGTTCATTTAGAACTCTTGAAAGGGTTAGGAATTCATAGAAGATCAGTTAATCTCTTCTCTTAGCCACTCCTCCCACATTCCCTAATTAGAGCTTCATTCTTATGCTATAGCATCTAAGCTCTAGGGAATTTCTGCAAGGGATATCAATCTCATTTCCTTTCTTGGAGAACATCTCTCTTCTCTTCATTTCATACACTCAAGTGAGAAGTGTTAGGATTCATTCCTAGAAGAGAGAAAGATCATCAAGTGCAATCAAAGCCTCATCTCAAGCACTTGAGTTTCACTTGCATGCCTTCTTCTTCATATTGGTAAGATCATATCAAGGGATAGGTAAGTGTTGTTTCGTTTTGTTTTATGTTCGTAACCCTATTTCTCTTTGTGGGATTAGGATTCTCCCTTTGTGGGAGTAACTCCCTTTGTGGGAGTTTAGTGTCCTAGTGTAGGGCTAACCTTAATTCTTTGAGTGGGAGTTAGTGATTCTTTTGGTGGGAGTCTTGACCCTTGTGTAGGGTTGGTTGGGTCCTTGTGTAGGGCAAAATCCTCTTGGTGAGGTCTCTCTCTTTATGGGAGTGTATCCCTTTGTGGGATTTGTATTCACTTCTCTTTGTGGGATTATAGTGAATATTGGTGTGGCTGGATGTACCCAAGTTTTGGGAAACCATGGTAAAATCATTGTGTTTGCGATTGTTGTTGTTGAGCACTCTATTAATTTCCGCTGCTTTTTGTGTTTTAATTTTAGTAACTTTTAATTAAGCACTTTGCTTGCTATTACACTATTCATGCCCCTCTAGTGTGTGTGTAGCCCCGCAAGGTCCCTTACATTTTTGAGATTACTGTTCCGAGCAGACAGAACACCTAAATTGCAAATTGTACCCTCGGGACAAGAGTCACTCCCTTAGCATAGAATTTCATAAGGTGTCACCATTGCTATACATGTTCACCACACGTGACACCACTTCTGATGATCTTGTAGCACTGCTTTACTTTTCGTTACCATGTGAGTATTTTACCATGCTCATTAGCTTAGTTACTTGTTTACTTCTCTATGCTTTAATTTTCATATGTCATCTGTTTATCGTCATATTTATGTTTGTCTTTTTGGGAGCGTACCGAGTTTATCTCGCTCACCCCATTCATGTTGTTTTATGAATGTGGGTCAGACACTAAGAACCAGTATATTGAGGAAGAGCCATGTGACCATGTAGCTAGAGTGGAGTCTTACGAGCTAGTGGCTGGGGGAGGGGAAGCGTTCTATCCCCAGGAGTAGTTTTCCAGTTTTATTTATCTGTAATTTGTGGACCATTGTGTGCTAGTTGTGTGCTTTCATTCAAATCATGTTGTAATAATTAAACTCCTACTTTAGAAGGAACTCTTGTATGTTGAATTGGGATGTAATTTATTATTTCTGCAATTTGTTAAATAATTGGCTTGGAAGACCTGTGGAATTTATTTTTATGCTTGGCGTATTTAGATCAAGGGAAGAGTGGAGAAAAGAAGAGAAAAGAAAAAATATACTCCTTTATTACCCTTCTTTTAAATACGTCGCAGCCTTCACGTACTGCTCTCCAGGTATTTTCGAAAGCGGGGCGTGACAGGTTTTGGTGGCGGCCCACGCAGGTATCTTCGTCCATGCGAATTCTTTATCGAATTAGGAAATAAGATGAACATCCTAATCTCATTTTAAGATGAAAACTACTATATGTGTAAACAATAATGATAATTCAAATGTATAATTTTACGTTTCCTAGGCTATGTTCTATATACATATATATGATTTCATAACTATTTTCTTTTTTAGCTTACCATGTCTCAGCAAGATAACCGAAAAGCACAAGGTGACGTAGCAGTCAATGTTAACGAAGCGCAAAATGGACCGGTGAACTATGCGATGGATGAGAATGCGTCTGCAAGCAACCCACCATCGAATACTGAACCCCCAATTTTGGAGGAAATCGTACGTGGAATGTATCTACTCCAGCAGCAACATGCTCAGCTAATTCAGCATGGTTTTCAGCCGGCCCCACGGCTCGAAGCTAGGATCAAGTAGTTTAGAGAACTGCACCCAAGGTATTTCACAGGGAAGGAAACAACCTTGCAAGCTGAGGAGTGGATGAGAAGCACAGAAGACAATTTGCGTGTTGCTCGCATGCCGCCAGGAATATGGGTAGATGTCGTGAAACCCCAGCTGAAGGATTTTGCAAGGAATTGGTGGCAACTATAGAGACCCGTGTAGCTCGCCCCATAGCTTGGGTGATCTTCAAGGAGCACTTAAACACCAAGTTTTTCCCTCTTATAGCAAAGGTAGAGCTCCAATGACGTTTTGTGGATCTCGTTCAGGGTAATATGACAGTGGACGAGTACGATATGGAATTCTCTATGCTGAGCCGATTTTCCCCTGAGATGGTCGCAGATCTAGTAGACCGAGCAAGGCGATTCCATGATATCTAAACTTTGACATCCAGGATCATATGATTATAGTCAGATATGACTCTTATGATGGTGTCCTTGAAGCAGCAAGAAGGTATGATGCCAATGTTAGGCGCAAGGCTATTCTGAGTGGAGGGTTTAGACGCCCGATGGAGCCAACGCGGAACACCATGCGTCCCCACCAGACAACCTAGTTCAAAAGACAAGGTGTTTTTGTTGTTACTCAGAGGCCAGGAGTTCCAGTTCCTAGGGCGACTCAGCAGCCCGTCGTGTGTTTCTCCTGTGGTAGGTCTAGACATGTGAAGAAGGATTGTTGCTTTGATCCCCAATGTTTTAGATGTGGAATGATAGGGCATACAGCCTGAGACTGCCAGCAGAGGATTAGCCAGCTGCCTGCCCCACCTGTTTTAGCTGTTACTAATGCTAATCAGGGAGGCCCGTTGATGCCAAGCCAGCAGCATACCTTCCAGTGCGGCTGGCCAAACTAGCCGTGGCATCAAGCGTTCACTATGACCGTAGAGGAAACCGAGGCGACAAGTCAAGTGATCACTGGTAAATTTTGACCTTTCTTTTGTTTCATGCTATTCTTTTCATGATTGCTTGCTATAGTGTTTTACTTATAATATTGCCCTCTATTTCCTCGTTGAACCATGGTTAGGCATAGTTCTAGTAGCCATGTTCCCGGCCCTTGCTCTTTTTGATTCGGAGGCATCTCATAGTTTTCTATGCTGAAGATTCGCGGATGAACATTCCATTCCTGTCAAGTCACTTCGCTCGAGTTGGAATGTCAACACCGTGAGTGGTGTGTTGCAGACTACCACCGATTATCAACTCTACCATATAGTGCTATGTGGTAGAGCACTTTTTGCTGATTTCTTGGTGATTAATATGTCAAACTTTGAGGTAGTGTTTGGCATGGATTGGTTGGGAACCTTCTATGCTACCATCAACTATCGCCAAAGGAGGGTAGTGTTTGAGATACTTAATCATCCGAAATTCGAATTCAAGGGCGGGAGTAGATCGCTTGGACCAATCAAATTCCGAGCCAAGCCAAAAGAGGCGATATCAGCAGTAATACAGGTCGAGCCAGAGAGACCTGTAGTAGTCCGAGAGTTTGACGACGTATTTCCCGATGAAATTATGGGCTTACCACCAATCGAACCACCGAGTTCTCGATTGACTTATTACTGGGAACTCAACCTATTTCTAAAGCCCATTATCGTATGGCTTTAGCAGAGTTGGAAGAACTTCGGACACAACTAGATGATTTGTAGCAGAAGGGTTTGATTCGCCCTCGCGTATCTTCTTTGGGAGCACCAGTACTTTTGGTGAAGAAGAAGGATGGATCGCATAGGATGTGTGTTGATTATTGGGAGCTGAACAAGGCGACCGTGAAGAAGACGTATCCATTGCCATGTATTGATGATATCTTTGATCATCTTAGAGGATCTCGAGTCTTTTCCAAGTTAGATATACAGAGTGTATAATACCAAGTGAAGGTCAGGAAGGATGAAATTTCCAAGACAGCTTGATCGGTCCATATTTTACACCTTTTTTCTGCATGTTTTCACGCCATTTCGATTGCTCATATTGCGATTTTCACGAGTATTCGACGATATTACGTTACTTTTCACTATTTCTTGTTTTTGTCGGATTTCAGGAAATATGGAGCGATCGGGAACAAAAATGAGCTTAAAGGACTTGCACATGTACCGGAGCCTCGCCCATGGCTCTATCGAGGAGCTAACAGTGATGGAAGATGGGTGGAAGAAGAAGAAACTCCATAGGAGCGACGAGGAGGCGAAATGATGAAGATTGGGCATCTACAGCATGTCACTCGGCCGAGCAAGAAGACCACTCGGCCGACCAGACCGGACACGCACCACATAAGGAAATCAGCGTGCACTCGGCCGAGTGACGATAGTCCACTCAGCCAAGTATGGAGATCCCCTCACCCGAGTGGCACGGGAAAATCCACCCATCGAGGGAGCCGACTTACTGGAATCCGTCAGGCGATCGAGGGTTCCGACTCGGCCGAGTACCGAATGCCCCTCGGCCGAGCGAGTAAAGCCACTCGGCTGAGTCACCTCCGAAGACAGACCCCCCAAGGCCCCCGACTTACTAGAATTTTATAGGGTCTGTCACTTGGCCGAGTAGAGAATTCCACTCGACCGAGTAGAGAAGTCAACTCGGCCGAGTGACGCCGAGGACACGCATCGCCCAGATTTTCAGACAACCGTCCACTCTTTTGAAATCTGCTATCATTTCAGCAATCAAAGTATTTTTCTCATATTTTTTATGGATAGTAGACTTCATGACGGTTCCAACGCCACCAAGTACGTGCCAATCGAAGGTCGGATGAAATCTGGAGAATTTCTGCAAGTTGACGCTGCAGTGCTGGAATTTTCACTCGGCCGAGTCACATGTTCCACTCGGCCGAGTCGGCGGCGGGCCCAGATTTTAAGTTGCGGTTTGGGCTGTTTTTGGGCACGAATTTGAGTGGTTTTCTAGGGTTATTTGCTAGGGTTTTGGGGAGACTATATAAGGGGTTTGTAGCCACCATTAGAGGAGGTTTCCAAAAATGTTTTCTTAGGGATTATTTTAGAGGTTAGGCCATGCCCTAGGCCCCCTCTTGGATCTAAAAACTTATACTTGGATTGAAGATCTTCATCAAAGCTAAGTATTTTGTTCTTATTATTTTAATCTTTGTTTTTCTATCTTTTTGTATGCAAGTAATGATTTTTATTGATTCTCATATCGTTATTGCTATGCTTGAGTAGATTTGTTGTTCTAGGGCATGTGGATGAACCCTATAAATCTAATTTCAGATTTGTGATGAATGAATTTCTAAATTGCTAGAATTGCTAGGAGGTTAGGTTGTGACCGATTTATTACGGATAGCTAGGGATTTCCATCGATTGGGGTTTGCAAGAGATTGGATTCTAATTGATGGGAAGGCCTAGATATTCGATTTAGGTTTATAATCGAGATTCTCTAGACTTGGATTGCAAGAGATTGGACCAAAGCTAGGATTTTTATTATAAATCTATACCCATATTAGTTTGCAAGAGATTGGACGAATACGAACTATCACAACCTAGATCGTAACTCGAGTTTGCACGAGAGTGGGCTCGAGGGGCGATTGAACGATGATGTTGATCCTAATGCTAGTGGCTTAGGCTGGGGTTTGCAAGAGATTGTGCCCTATCCTTGGGTTGCTATAGACCGGCAATAGCATGAGAGCGTGAGCTTGGTTCTATATTCAGTTACGACTAGTTCACCTCAACGCAAGTCTAGTAATATTGAGATTCACTATTCATAATAATGCATGACGATCCGTAGTGGGAATTCCCTAGCTCTAGACACTTCTATTACATTATATTTGAATCGATATTTTACCCAACAACTTTATCACCGACATCGACATCCATCACCATTGTCATTACACCATACCATACCCATCTCCACCAATAAAACATTCGTAGTTGAGCCAACCTAGGATAGATTAGAGCCAACACCACCTCCTCGTGTTCGATACCCGCTCGCCACTTGACCGTGCGCTTGCGGTAAAACTACAATCGTTCTCCGGGTGTATATCCGGGGCCGATCAAGTTTTTGGCGCCATTGCCGGGGATTTATCTCCGTGCATTTGCGCCATACTAGGTTGTGCTCTTGGGTTACATTTTGGAGCGAGCAAGTTTTTGGCGCCGTTGCCGGGGAGGTGTTTCCCGTTGGGTGCCAATTTGTCATAATTAGGTTGATTAGACTACGAAAAAAAATTTATTAACAAAAATAAATTTTCACCCCCGCCACCATTACTACCATTTCTATATTCTTTTGTGCCACTGATATTTTTCTCCAGGTATTTATCTTTGTTTATCAGGTGTTATGGATGGTATTATGTGGACCACATATTTTGAGGAGGAAGCATTTCAGAACTTATTGGAGGGCCTCTTGGAGTCAGTGAGGTTCACCGGTTCAGAGAGCATTACAGCAGGTGATGCATTTGATCTACGATTTGTAGATTTTGTTATGAACCATGTTTCAGCTGCAGGAACAATTGAGGAGGACATCCATGTCAGTCTTGAGGGGGATAGATTAAATTTTTGGCTTGCTCGCGGGCATTCCCCTCTACATGATGCATCCCCACAAGTTGACACACATGAGCAGCCAGCATCACCATTCCAGAGAGAGCCTACATTGATAGTTCGTGAGGAGGCATCACATGCGGAGCCAGAGCATTACATTATTGAGGCAGCACTTTGGGACGAGGGAAACTTCATTCAGATAAATCCAGAGTCTTGCCCACCTACAGTTGAGCTTCCGCAGCCACCTATACCTTCCACTGAGGCTGTGATCATATGGACCACACATTTTTATGCGTACTTGGATGAGATTCTTGGATGGTAGGCTGAGGACATTGATGCTTCCACATCTGAGGAGACAACGGTACCAGGCACATATGCAGCCACTTCTGATGAGAGAACTGCGATGAGATACTCAGGGCGCATTGTTACAGAGCCGGGTTTCACCGTCGTCACTTCCCCACCCACAGACACAACTAGTCCATATGATGAGTGGATGGATGGAGATGATTCAGATGGAGAAGACATTGATGTAATTTACCTCGCAGAGCCGAAGCATGCTTTTGAGGAAGCCTTACACACAGAGCTAGATCTTATCACCAAGGAGGTCGTGCATCGGGACGAGGACACATCCATTCATGAGGATCCCGAGCACTACACTCCTCCATTAGAGCTTCCGCAGCCACCTCATCCTTCCACTGACATAGAGGACTATCCCACAGAGTTTTTGGCCCCCCTTCAGGGAGATCTCTTTACTCCTTCGCCCTTTATCGTTGATTTTCCTCCCATATATGATGTTTTTTGTGATTCAGATTTTGACGACTTATCGTGCCTTTTGCAGGATACACATACATATGAACAAAAGGTACAATGGGATGCATACGGGGAGGAGAGCGGGGAGTTAGCACCCATGGACACATATGAATATGATCAAGAGGTGTGCTGGGATAAGTCTGACGATGATGAGGAGCATCTTGATGAGGTCCACACCTATGATCTAGATTTACCTGAGCAGCATAGAGAAGACACCATGGAGACAGCTATCACGGCACGTGAGGATATTGGATTATTTCCAGGGAAGTATCGTCCACCATTATTTATTCCATATATTTCTATAGATGATCCTCTTTGGGATACTTTTATTACGAGGGTGAATTTTTTGCAGCGAACTGATGCATCCTATTCTCTGCAGGGTACAGGTGGAGTCCTTGTGGGAATGCTGGAGGATGCATTGCTGGAGTTCGTTGGTGTCTGTGGACACACGCATCTGGCGGAGCCACGGAAGGAGCAGTTGGAGCAGTTGCCTGCACCGGCAAAGATACTGGATCCGCCTTTTGCTATAGGTGATATCAATCCAGTAGTGTAGAAATTTTTATGCTTTAAATAAACACGAATTCTCTCGACAGCGAGAGGACCGTATAGATTTGCTTGAATAAATATTACCTCATATGACAGCAACAAAATTTTTTACACCCCAAACTCATTATATATATATTAATCGCTCTCTTTATATTTTGATGTGCCACATCCTTTTTGCTCACCACCCATCGAGCATTTCTTTCAAGTGAATACTCATATTCTTATTCTTTGACTTAATCTCGCTTAGCAAAGCCATGACATTTTTGATCGAGTCATTTGAATAGGATTGTTTAGCATAAGCTTGTGGGAAAGCGCTCTCATGCATCATTGCATGTGCATGTAGTTGCATTAGGATTTCATGTCATCCATTTCATCATTTTTCATTCGCCTCCCTCATATTTATCGTTGTTCCTCATATTTTTCCTTTTATGATCACATTGAGGACAATGTGAAGTTTAAGCTTGGGGGAGCACATTTCCATGCCATTTAGATGCATTAGTTGCATTTTTACTTTATTTTAGGGTTTTTAAAAAATTTTCAAAAATTTTTGCATCATCTTTTTGAATTTTCCATCTTATTTTCCTTTTATGTGTGTTCATGCATCATATTGTGTGCTTGTTTTTCTTTTCTTCCCTCTCTTTTATTTTTATGTCTTTATTTTCTTTTCCTCCTTTTGCTAGATTTGTTCCTTATGATGATATCTCTTATTGCTTTAGTAGCCATCACGATACTTATTATTCCTTGCCATGCTACTTAGAGTATTTCATAGTCTTGCTACTCACATGTGCTTGCAAATATATTTCTTTTGATGATTCCTCTACATGAATGCATGATATTAATTGAAGCTGAATGTATTGATTAGTGTTTAGTATGCTTTTGTTGGAAATGCACCAAGATTCACACATCATTAGTATATCTAAAGCATCAGTTTTATTGTCTTATTCACCTTCTGTTGCATGCCTGATATGGTTGTAAACTTTACTGCTTGACTTCACTATTTATTGAAATGATTGAGAATATCCATGCTTACATATGAGTTTTAGTTGAAGTATTATTTTATTGAACCGTTCGTGCACATCTTAGAGTGAACCGAGTGCTACATTATTTCTTTCTCCACATATATCTTTTTATTCTCTACATGTCACTTGAGTTCACCTCCTAAAGCTACTTATATCGCATCTATTTCCCAAAAATCCCCACAAAGGAAAAAGTTAGCTCCAAAAAGTCCAAAAAGCCAAAAGGAGCCAAAATCCAAAAAAATACAAATCAAATAGCTCCTACAAAAATCAAAAAAGAAAAATGAGAAACAAAGTCCAAAAGAAAAAAGATATTTCTCTATCTCATTATCGGAGCCACAAAATACTTGGGAAAACCAAGGCAAAAATCCCATTTTCCACTATCATATTCCTTTAGATGTGATGCCTCAAGCAAAGCTTGCGGGGGTGAATTCATTTGACCATATGAGTGAGTATAACATTAGAGTGGAGAGGTGCACGAATGGGAAAGTTTGATAATGCTGAAACTTAGCAAAATATATTAGATATGGAGATTTTTCATGATTTGAAATAAATATGTGAATGCCTTGACTCTTATTCTATTCTTTATTGCATGCTTGGTGTGTATCTGATATGCTTCATTTATAACTTTTGATTGAAAAATGCATTGCCAACATTTGTATATAAAATTCTATGAAATGTGTAATGTGGATATGAATTGATTGTATGAATTTAGAGAGTCCCTCTTATTGCTCTTAAAAGCTTGCAAGTACCATGGTTAAGTAAGATTTGAAATCCTTATAGCATGTGATTCGTATTTTCCAAGTTATCATGATGTTTAGCTTATGGCTTGAGATTTGAGAGAATAATCTAGCAACCACTTCCACCTCGTGTTCCCTCTTTTTTCTTTCATTTCATTTCCTTTGTTTTCATGTCCCGAGTTCGTCTCTTTACTTATCTCCCTCGAGGACGAGTAAGAGGCAAGCTTGAGGGATTTTGATCGGTCCATATTTTACACCTTTTTTCTGCATGTTTTCACGCCATTCGATTGCTCATATTGTGATTTTCACGAGTATTCGAAGATATTGCGTTACTTTCACTATTTCTTGTTTTTGTCGGATTTCAGGAAATATGGAGCGATCGGGAACAAAAATGAGCTTAAAGGACTTGCACATGTACCGGAGCCTCGCCCATGGCTCTATCGAGGAGCTAACGGTGATGGAAGATGGGTGGAAGAAGAAGGAACTCCATAGGAGCGACGAGGAGTCGAAATGATGAAGATTGAGCATCTACAGCATGTCACTCAGCCGAGTGAAGCACGCACTCGGCCGAGCAAGAAGACCACTCGACCGACTAGACCGGACACGCACCACAGAAGGAAATCAGCGTGCACTCGGCCGAGTGACGATAGTCCACTCAGCCGAGTATGGAGATCCCCTCGCCCGAGTGGCACGGGAAAATCCACCCATCGAGGGAGCCGACTTACTGGAATTCGTCAGGCAATCGAGGGTTCCGACTCGGCCGAGTACCGAATGCCCCTCGGCCGAGCGAGTAAAGCCACTCGGCCAAGTCACCTCCGAAGACAGACCCTCCAAGGCCCCCGACTTACTGGAATTTTACAGGGTCTGTCACTCGGCCGAGTAGAGAAGCCCACTCGACCGAGTAGAGAAGTCAACTCGGCCGAGTGACGCCGAGGACACGCAGCGCCTAGATTTTCAGACAATCGTCCACTCTTTTGAAATCTGCTATCATTCCAACAATCTAAGTATTTTTCTCATATTTTTTATGGATAGTAGACTTCATGAAGGTTCCAACGCTGCCAAGTACGTGCCAATCGAAGGTCGGATGAAATCTGGAGAATTTCTGCAAGTTGACGCTGCAGTGCTGGAATTTCCACTCGGCCGAGTCACATGTTCCACTCGGCCGAGTCGGTGGCGGGCCCAGATTTTAAGTTACGGGTTGGGCTATTTTTGGGAACGAATTTGAGGGGCTTTCTAGGGTTATTTGCTAGGGTTTTGGGGAGACTATATAAGGGGGTTGTAGCCACCATTAGAGGAGGCTCCCAAAAATGTTTTCTTAGGGATTATTTTAGAGGTTAGGCCATGCCCTAGGCCCCCTCTTGGATCTAAAAGCTTATACTTGGATTGAAGATCTTCATCAAAGCTAAGTATTTTGTTCTTATTATTTGAATCTTTGTTTTTCTATCTTTTTGTATGCAAGCAATGATTTTTATTGATTCTCATATCGGTATTGCTATGCTTGAGTAGATTTGTTGTTCTAGGGCATGTGGATGAACCCTATGGATCTAATTTCAGATTTATGATGAATGAATTTCTAAATTGCTAGAATTGCTAGGAGGTTAGCTTGTGACCGATTTATTACGGATAGCTAGGGATTTCCATCGATTGGGGTTTGCAAGAGATTGGATTCTAATCGATTGGAAGGCCTAAATATTCGATTTAGGTTTATAATCGAGATTCTCTTGACTTGGATTGCAAGAGATTAGACCAAAGCTAGGATTTTTATTATAAATCTATACCCATATTCGTTTGCATGAGATTGGACGAATACGAACTATCACAACCTAGATCGTAACTCGAGTTTGCACGAGAGTGGGCTCGAGGGGCGATTGAACGATGATGTTGATCCTAATGCTAGTGGCTTAGGCTGGGGTTTGCAAGAGATTGGGCCCTATCTTAGGGTTGCTATAGACCGACAATAGCGCGAGAGCGTGAGCTTGGTTCTATATTCAGTTACGACTAGTTCACCTCAACGCAAGTCTAGTAATATTGAGATTCACTATTCACAATGATGCATGACGATCCGTAGTGGGGATTCCCTAGCTCTAGACACTTCTATTACATTATATTTGAATCGATATTTTACCCAACATCTTTATCACCGACATCGACATCCATCACCATTGTCATTACACCATACCATACCCATCTCCATTAATAAAACATTCGTAGTCGAGCCAACCTAGGATAGATTGGAGCCAACACCACCTCCTCGTGTTCGATACCCGCTCACCACTTGACCGTGCGCTTGCGGTAAAACTACAATCGTTCTATGGGTGTATATCCGGGGCCGATCACAGCTCTCCGAACAAAGTATGGACATTATGAATTCTTGGTTATGCCGTTCGGTGTGACTAACGCACAAGCGACATTGATGAATCTCATGAAGCAAGTATTCTATGAGTTCTTGGATAAGTCCGTAATGATATTCATTGATGACATTTTGGTGTACTCCAGAGTGAAGAAGAGCATGCGAATCATCTTTGAATTGTTTTGGAGACTTTACGGAGGCATCAGCTCTATGCAAAGTAAAGTAAGTGTGAGTTCTAGTTGAATCGTGTGGCTTTCCTTGGGCATGTTGGGGGATGTCATATCTATAGATCCAGAGAAGGTTGCAGCAGTGAGGAACAGGCCGGTCCCGAGGTCAGTTGCAGAGATCAGTAGTTTCGTGGGACTTGCAGGCTACTACCAATGATTCATCCAAGATTTCTCTAAGATTGTAGAGCCTATGACACGTCTTACGAGAAAAGAGGTTGATTTCATTTGGTCCAATGCCTAAGAAGTCTTTCGAAGAGTTGAATGGTCAGATTGACGAATGCACCGGTCTTAACCATTCCAGACAGAACAGGAGAATTTGAGGTTTATTGTGATGCTTCTGGGAAGAGTCTTGGTTGTGTGCTACATCAGGATGGACATGTGGTTGCTTTTGCATCCAGACAGTTGAAAGTGCACGAGAAGAATTATCTTACACATGACCTGGAGTTGGCGACAGTCATCTTTGCACTCAAGATTTGGAGGCATTACCTTTTGGGTGAGCATGCGAAAATATTTACGGATCATAAAAGCTTAAAGTACCTCTTCACCCAGAAGAAACTTAACATGAGGCAACAGAGATGGATAGAACTCATGGCGGATTATGATGTTGACCTTCAGTACTATCACGATAAGGTGAACGTAGTCCCCGATGCCTTGAGTCGACTTCCAGTAGTGATGACTCTTACATCGCAGTGGAGACTTCAAAAGACTATGCGAGAGATGGAGATTGAAGTTACTTTGCCAGGGATTGCATTATCATTAATGGATTTACATATCCAGTCGACCCTCGTTGACCGGATTAAGGCTGCCCAGTCAAAGGATGACAAGTTACAGAAGATTAGAGGGCTGGTAGAAGATGATCTTCAAACAGATTTCATCATTCATCCAGACGGATCATTGAGATACGGTAGCAGGATCTGTGTGCCTTCTGATGAGACAAGAGAAGAGTTATTAAAGGAAGCTCACAGCTCTCCTTACTCTATCCACCCTGGAGGCACAAAGTTGTATAAGGATCTTCGTCAAAACTTCTGGTGGCATGGTATGAAGAGGAATGTTGCTCGAAGCATAGCCAAGTGTCTTGTGCGCTAGCAAGTGAAGGCTGAGCATCATCGGATTTCAGGCTTACTACAACCTCTGTCGATTCCAGAGTGGAAGTGACAGCATATCACAGTAGATTTCGTGACTGGATTACCTCAGAGCTCAAAGCAGAATGATGCTGTTTGGGTGATCGTAAACTGATTAACCAAGGCAGTACATTTTATTCCCTTTCATGTGGGTCAGTCAACTGAAATTTTAGCTAAGAAGTATATGGTGGTAAAAGATTTCTCTTTAATATCTTCTATAATTTCTTCATTGATATGAGTAGTGATGTAAGTGAGCTTGTGCAGGAGATCGTGAGACTTCATGGTGTGCCTATTTGTATCGTCTCCGATCGAGACACGAGGTTCAATTCACACTTTTGGAAGAGTCTACAGGCGAGTTTGGATACTCACCTCAGTTTTAGTACGGCGTAACACCCCTAGACATATGGACAGTCAGAGCGTACCATCCAAATACTGGAAGACATGTTGAGGGCTTGTATGTTGGACTTCAAAGGATCGTGGGAGGACCACCTACACCTTGTGGAGTTTGCTTACAACAATAGTTACCATCCAGTATTGGCATGTCACCTTATGCAGTGTTATATGGAAGGAAGTGCCGCTCCCCCTTGAGTTGGGATGATGTGGGAGACAGAGAATTCCTTGGGCCAGAGATAACCATGGAAGCAGTGGATGTAGTGAGGACAATCCAAGACAAGCTACAGATTGCCTAGAATCGGTACAAGCATTGGGCAGATGCTAAGAGCAGTCACTTGGAATTTCAACCTGGTGACCATGTATTTCTGAAGATCTCGCCCAATCGAGGACTCATCCGCTTTGGAAGGAGGTGAAAGCTAGTTCACGATATATTGGACCGTTTGATATTTTGGAACGAGTAGGAGAGGTGGCTTATCGTCTTTCATTACCGCCTACCTTGGATGAGGTTCACAATGTGTTCCACATCTCACAGTTACGACGGTATGTGAGCAATCCTAGCCATGTGGTGGATTACTAAGAGATTGCAGTATGACCAGACTTGACTTATGAGCAACAGCCAGTGGAGATCATAGATCGAAGACAGAAAGTTCTCAAGAATAAGTTTATCGATCTTGTGAGGGTAATGTGGCGTCAAAACTCGCCTGAGGAATCCACATGGGAACGAGAAGATGTAATGCAAGAACCCTACCCTTATCGGTTTATTGCATCATAATGCATTTCGATGACAGAATTATTTGTAAGAAGGGTGGGATGTAACGACATGAAAACTTTAATAATATTTTAGATCGTCCCTCTCATTTTTCCATATTTTGGACACGTTTATTTTTAAGGGCAGAATGGTGAATTTTGCTTAACCATTAAAGTAAATTTCATTAACTTAACCTAATCCCATTTAAATTTAATTGCATTAACTTAACCTAACCCTATTTAACTACCCTAAACTCCACCCATAAATCACCTCCAAAATTTGGTGAGATCCAAAAATTTCGGATCCACCGTCTACCCTTTAATGAGGGGAAATGAAATGATGACACACAAAAAAAGGGGGACCTTCAACCATTTTTAATAGCAGATTCCCTTCTCAGCCAACACAAATCTCATTCTCATTTACTTGGGAGAACAAAGCCAGCCATATCCGTTTATTTCACCCATTATAAAAAAAACGGACCACACTCTTGTTCATTATTCCCCTTTATAAAAACAAAAGAAACCTCACACTTCATTTTGTTAAAAGGCAACAAGAATTTTTCCCCCACTTCAATTCTCTTGGCAGCACACCACTCGCCAAAACCCACGACCCTCCCTCCCCAAAACTCACGGCCATCTCCCCTCTTTCGAGGCAACTTCGATCCCTCTCACGGGCACTTTGATCACCTCGCATTCTCTCCCGAACAACCCGAACATCTTCGCCGCACCTCCCCGAGCTTCCCGAGCTCGTTGCATCTCATCGACTCCAATCCATGCACCTCCGAACCCTCACGTGAGGTAGGCTCCCTACTTAGTTTACTACAAATCATGCAACTTGTGGGCAACTTGTTGGCTACACTATTTTTATAAACTCATGTAACTTGAAGGCTCCTACAAGATTTATTTTTAAAATGATACATTTAAAAAACCAACACATACGGGTTTAATGATAACATATAAGGCATCTACAATTAATCAAATAATTTCCTACGTTGTTGTTTTGGATGCCCAAGAAGACTTATACAATACATGCTAATTTATATTCCATTAGTTTCTGTGTTTTGTCTGGATCAGTCAATGGACTAGAAAGAAATCAAGTGTTTCCTTGTTCGTGCTTGTCATCCACAACTTTGAATGACTCATCGCGTAGTTCTCTTGAGAGTGACAATTAATTTATTACATAAGACTATGGAGTGCTATTTGAGCTAGTATACTTGTTTAGTTTACATCCATCAATTTCTAAGATTTCTTTGGGTATAATGAATATTTGTAAGCTGAAAGCTAGCTTATGTCTATTAAATGAAACTTACTGGATGTCTTTCACCAAATTTGTTGTAGAAAATATGTGATGCTTGATAAAGAGGTCGAGGTTGAGTTATGTTGTACAAAGCGAGAGAAACTCACGATGAAAACACATGCTACGGTTTGTCGAAGTAAAGAGACACACCTGACACTTGGGTTGGGGTAACTCTGGTAACAAGGATGCGGGAGCAACGAGGGTCCCCTTAGTCGGTCATCCAAGAGAGGGATGCAGCGAGCGCCAGTCATCCAAGAGTGGGATGCGACGAGTTACCTGGACATTATATTTTTATGAGTTGTCGTAGCTGATGCCCGTATTGCAGATGTTGGCGAGTGCCCATGAGGTGTAGGCGAGTGCCCACGATATAAGTCCCGACCCTGGTATCGTTGGGTGTGGTTGTTCCATGGATGATAGATCGAGGCTACTCCATGAGAACTGTCCCTTTATCCATATTTTTGAGATCGCTGTTCCGAGCAGACGGAACACCCAAATTGCAATTTGTACCCTCGGGACAAGAGTTACTCACTTAGCATTGAATTTCACAAGTTGCACCATTGCTATACATGTTCACCACACGTGACACCACTTCTGATGATCTTGTAGCACTGCTTTACTTTTCGTTACCATGTGAGTATTTTACCATGTTCATTAGCTTAGTTACTTGTTTACTTCTATATGCTTTAATTTCCATATGTCATCTGTTTATCGTCATATTTTTGTTTGTCTTTGTGGGAGTGTACCGAGTTTATCTCGCTGACCCCATTCATGTTGTTTTGTGAATGTGGGTCAGACACTGAGAACCGGTGTATTGAGGAAGAGCCATGTGACCCTGTAGCTAGAGTGGAGTCTTACGAGCCAGTGGCTGGGGAGGAACCGTTCTACCCCCAGGAGTAGTTTTCCAGTTTTATTTAACTGTAATTTGTGGACCATCATGTGCTAGTTGTGTGCTTTCATTCGAATCATGTTGTAATAATTAAACTCCTACTTTCGGAGGAACTCCTGTATTTTGTATTGGGCTGTAATTTATTATTTCTGCGATTTGTTAAATAATTGTCATAGAGGACCCGTGGAATTTATTTTTACGCTTGGCGTATTTAGATCAAGGGAAGATTGGAGAAAAGAAGAGAAAAGAAAAAAAGTTACTCCATTATTTCCCTTGTTTTAAATACGTCACGGCCTTCACGTAACGCTCTCCAGGTATTTTGGGAAGTCGGGGCGTGTCATCTACGTGCGCTACGGGGAGCAAAGGAGAGCACACTAGCTTGAAGAAGGCCACGGGTGACGACACGGAGTGGTGCAGCAGAGTTCGGAGAGAGCTAGGTGCATGGCTTGGTAGTCGACGAAGAATGGCAAGCTCGAGGAGCTTGGCTCAAGGAAACATCAACATATGGAGGAGAATAGGGACTCGGTATGCTCGGGCTCTGAGAGCAGCATGAGTTTGGGGAATCGGGGTGCTATGTGAACCCTGGAATGCTTCTCCTGTGGAGATGGGGGCTCCGACTCAGGAAAGGGAGGGGGCCTTGGGCTCGCAGAGATGGCTGAGAGAGAGAGAGAGAGAGAGAGAGAGAGAGAGAGAGAGAGAGAGAGAGAGAGAGAGAGAGGGGGGGGGGGGTTCCATCGAAGGAGGAGGTGACTCGGTTTGATGTTAGAAGAGGGTTTGGGTGCTGCGGGCTTGGGGCTTAAGTTGGTGGTGTGTAGGCTTTGTGCAATGGAGATGGAGCTCGGGGAACATGGGATGGGTTACGAGGACGGAGAGTGAAGTTGGGTTTAGAGAGTGATGTTGGTCGTCGGTGAAGCTTGCTGGAGATTGGCGGGGAAAAAAGAGAGAGGGGGAGGAGAGATCGGTTGATGTGTAGGAGGAGATGGGAGGGGTGTTGTTCTGCCAACGAGAGGGGAAGGTGTAGTATATATAGTTAAAACTAGTTATTATAAAATTAATTATTTAATTAGTTAGTCAAATTAGTATTAATGATAGTTAGCCGGTGTCACACCCCATTTCCCATTCTATCGGGAACGAGGACACGAGCGGGTCCGTAGTGTGCTTAAAATAAGGAGGAGTACTTCTTTTTTTCTTTCTTTCTTTTTTATCTTTTCTCCTCCTTGGTTTAAACACACTAAGCGTATGTGTAAACTGCAGGTCCTTGCATGCAAATTAAACAAGCAGTCCAATCAACATTATTACATATCCAGCGTACATAATTTAAGATACATTTTGGGCCTAGAATGGCCAATACAAACAAACACAAATTACATTATTTCAAATATAAAGGTTCAGTCACGAAGGTGATCGTCTAATCTTCAGCAATAGGTACCCCACGTATACTTCGAGCACTGGCTCAACTTCTGTGGTAGTGTCTTCAGAGAACTCACTATCGATACCGGACGGACAATTTGTAAAACAACAAAGTAAAATGTCTGCCAGCGAGGTTTACTTGGCAAGTTAATCTCCCAAAACAAAACATTAAGTATTTTAATTAATCCAAGCTGAATCTTAAAGGCAAGCAATAAGTTTAATTTAAGAGAGTTATACCAGTTAAGCATTTGCAGTAATTTGCAACCTGCAGCAATTTAATCATTTGATAGCAATTTGCAATACTATTAGCAACTTGTAATAATTTAACATTTGATAACAAAACTGTAGCATTGTTAGCAACCTGTAGAAGAAGAGGTTAGAGCAATATTTAATAACCAATCTATTCTAGTGCTAAGTCCATATCCAAGAGTATGAGAAATGACCAACATGCGCCCTGTTACGGGAGCCAATCCGAAACGCTGCTCACCGACCCCATATGGCGACGATCAAGCTCTAACCTCTATAAGTGGTGGAGGTATCCGGTCGGGTGCATCCAGTCACTCTGTAACACTTGTAATCAGAGACTCCCCAATCCCACGGGTCAAGTCAAGTGCCGGGTCAAAAGTACGTGTACTATCTATTTATATTGAAGTTCCATCTCCCATTCAGTCTATTCAGTTTATTTTCATCATATTAGATGCGTATGATATCTCATCAGTCCATTCAATAATCTCACCAATTTCACAGTTTTATGATTAGTTACGCAATTATACGAAGTATAGAAATGCACAATAATGTAAAGAAACGAGCATCGAAAACGGTTTTAACTAAGCAAATGAGGATAAATAAGTTTAAAATATTTTTCTAAGCGAAGTAGACATCCTTCAAGATCTTAAAACAAGTAATGTGGATTTTTTTAATTTATACGGCCCAAAAACTTATTTAAAAACGAGAAAATGATTTTTCATTATATTTTTCAAAAATTTCTTTAGGGCAAACCATACGTCAGAATTCTTCCAACAAGGGGTCAAGACTACCGTCTCATCTAGTACTACGACATATATTTTTCTCGTACATCAGTGTACGTGAAAATCTAGAGTTAAGAATTTTTAAGTGAAAGTTGTTATGAATCAACTAACTGAGGGGGGAGCCCTCATGTCTTTATTTATAGCCAAAGGAGGGGAATACAAAGTGGGCTTACATAGATATGGGCCCAATACTAGGATGGCCCAATAACTCAACCAACCCAGTAAATACCCGTTCACAACACTCCCCCTTATCCAGCCATAGGTGTGGACCCTGCTCATGAATACTTCGGGATTCTGAGCCTGTATGGGTCTCACATGGGGTGGATACTTCAGGATCCTGAGTTGGTGAGATTTGCCTCGTTAAAACCTTTGGCTATGGAAAACCCAGTGGGAAAAACCATAGTTAAGGGAAAAGAGTACAAACTCTGCCAAACTCCCCCTGATCTGTACAAGCTCTCAAGCTTTCAGATCTCTTAGACGTCTCATTCCAATCATATGTACAAGTTTTCTAAAAGTAGCAGTAGGAAGGGCTTTAGTGAACAAATCTGCCAAATTGTCATATGACTGCACTTTTCTGATGTCGATCTTGCCATCTCTCTGTAGCTCGTGCGTCCAGAAGAACTTTGGTGAAATGTGTTTTGTTCTGTTGCCTTTGATGAAGCCACCTCGTAGTTGAGCTATGCAAGCAGCGTTGTCCTCGAACATGGTAGTGGGCTCGAGGTCTCCAGTCTTCAGTCCGGTCGTAGACAGGATGTGGTGGACAACTGAGCGTAGCCATACGCATTCTCTGCTTGCTTCATGGATGGCAATGATCTCTGAGTGATTGGATGAGGTCACCGTCAAGGTTTGCTTGATGGATCTCCAGGAAATGGCTGTCCCTCCGTAGGTAAACACGTACCCAGTCTGTGATTTTGCTTTGTGGGGATCAGACAAGTAACCTGCATCAGCATAACCTGCAAGTGTAGAGGATGTTCCATTTTTGTAGAAGAGTCCCAAATCTGTAGACCCTTGGAGGTAGCGCAGAAGGTGCTTTACTCCGGTCCAGTGGCGCTGTGTAGGCGCTGCACTGTATCTGGCTAGCAAATTTACTGCAAACGCTATATCGAGACGCATGCAGTTTGCCAGATATAGTAGTGCTCCGATGGCACTCAGATAAGGAACTTCTGGACCAAGTATGTCCTCCCCCTCTTCCAGCGGCCGGAAGGGGTCTTTATGTGCATCCAACGATCGTACCACCATAGGTGTACTCAGTGGATGAGAATGGTCTATATGGAATCTTTGTAACATTTTCTTCGTATATGTGGTTTGGTGTAATAGGATTCCATCCTTGTGATGTTCAATCTGTAAGCCAAGGCAGAATTTCGTTTTGCCTAGGTCTTTCATTTCAAATTCTTTTGTTAGGCTTACAGATATCTCAGTGATCTCTTCAGGAGATCCTATGAGATTCAGATCGTCTACGTAGACAGCTATTATCACGAATCCTTTTCCCTTTGTTCTTATGAAGATACAAGGGCAGACTTCATTGTTCGTGAATCCTTGTTGAACAAGGAACTCACTGAGTCTGTTATACCACATTCTTCCTGATTGTTTGAGACCATATAATGATCTTTGTAGCTTAACAGAATAGACGTCCCAAGGTCTATCATTTAGTTCAGCAGGCAGGGAAAAGCCATCAGGAAGTTTCATGTATATCTCTTTGTCGAGATTTCCGTATAGATATGCAGTCACAACATCCATTAGCTGCATATCTAGGCCTTCCTTTGCTGTTAAGCTTATCAGGAATCTGAAGGTGATCGCATCCATGACCGGGGAGTATGTTTCGTCATAGTCTATGCCCGGTCTTTGGGAAAATCCTTGTGCTACAAGTCTAGCTTTGTAGCGTGCGATCTCATTATTTTCGTTTCTTTTTCTGACGAATACCCATTTGTATCCCACAGGTTTGACACCAGTAGGTGTCTGGACTATTTGCCCAAAGACTTTTCATTTCTGAAGCGAGTCCAGCTCGGCTTCTATTGCCTGATTCCACTTTGGCCAATCTTCTCTACGTTTGCATTCAGCAACGGAGTGTGGTTCATAATCATCGTCGCTTCCGGCGACGTGAATGGCAATGTGAAACGCGAAGTCATCGTCGACGACTATACTCTTTCTGTCCAATACCTCCCATGTACGTACATAGTTTAATGATATTTCAGTTTCTCCCGGCAGTTCCTCTGCAGTGGATTCCGGGAGGGGAGAGGGTATGGACACGAGCTCGTTTCTCTGTGGGGGTATCGTCCCAAGGTCTCCGGATATTTTTCTTTTTCTTGGATTTTTATCCTTGGAGCCTGGTGGTCTGCCTCTTTTCTGTTGATGTGCAGCCACTTCTGCTGCTGGTGGATTGCATCCATCCTTTGGGATGTCAATCCTAGCTGGAGTATTTGCAGCAGGGATGTGTGATCTGACAATCTTCTGGTTGTCAGTAAACGAGTCCGGTAATCTATGGACTGTGTCCTGGATGTGTAAGATCTTCCGGATCTCATCATCGCATTGTTTTGTTACCGGGTCGTAGTGGGTCAAGCTTTTTGTATCCCACGTTAACATTTGCTTTGCACTAGACTTTTCGATGTCTAGGCCCATTTTGGGGAAATACGTCTCATCAAAATCGCAGTCTTCAAGTCGTGCCTTGAAAGCGTCCCCCGTATGGGGTTCTAGGTATCTTATAATGGAGGGTGAGTCAAACCCTACATAAATACCTAGGCGACGTTGTGGACCCATCTTGGTCCTCTGTGGTGGTGCAATGGGGATATAAACTGCGCAGCCGAAGATCCTCAAGTGAGAGATGTTCGGCGGTGTTCCATATGCAAGTTGCATTGGAGATAGACTCTGACCTCCTGAGGGTCTTATTTTTATTAGTGATGCAGCATGCAGAATTGCATGTCCCCATGCATCCACCGGCAACTGGGATTTCATCAGCAATGGACGTGCGATCCATTGGAGTCTTTTAATTAGCGACTCGGCTAACCCATTCTGGGTGTGAACATGCGGCACTGGATGTTCGATTTCTATTCCCGTTGCCTGGCAATATTCTTGAAATGACTGAGAGGTAAATTCCCCCGCATTATCCAGACGTATTTTCTTAATTTGGTTGTCTGGAAAATGCGCCCGCAACTTTATTATTTGTGCCAAGAGCTTTGGAAAAGCCAAGTTGCGGGTTGAAAGTAGACATACATACGAGTATTTTGAAGATGCATCAATCAGTACCATAAAGTACCGAAAGGGCCCACTAGGGGGGTGGATAGGTCCACATATGTCTCCATGTATTCTTTCAAGGAAGCTAGGAGACTCAATGTCCACTTTAAGTGGTGATGGCCTTGTTATTAATTTTCCCTTAAAACAGGGTACACAAGGGAATTCTCCCTTCTGAAGAATCTTCTGGTTCTTCAGGTTATGCCCGTGTGATTGTGATATAATGCGGTGCATCATCTCAGATCCGGGGTGGCCAAGTCTATCGTGCCAAAGTAAGAATTTGGCCGATGTCAGACACTTCAGGTGTTCCGTTAGGTTTGCTTCCTCTCTCCGAATTTTTGTATGGTAGAGGCTTGATGAGAGGCTCTCAAAACATTCAAGTATGGATTTAACTCCATTGTCTTGAGACGTTACATACAGTAATTCATTTTCTTTAACATTTGCTGTTTCCAAGTGGAATCCGTTAAGACGGATATCTTTGAAACTTAATAAGTTTCTCTTGGAATTCGGAGAGTAAAGTGCATCTTTTATTTTTATTTCTGTTCCATTGGGAAGCAATAAGGTTGCATTCCCAGAACCTTCAATTATGTCCGATGGCCCTGAAATTGTGTTTACAGGGCTCTTATACGGAATAATGCTATGAAAATAGCATTTATGCTGAAGGATCGTATGTGTCGACGCGCTGTCTACTAAGCAGTCATGAGAGCATCCCATCTAAAAAGATGAGTAAACATTTGCATTTCAGAAAACTAAATTTTATTCAACAGAATTCAGATAACATAAAAGCTCTCATAAAATGGATTGTTCATACAATAAAATGATAAGATAAATGAAAACAGGCTAATCAAGCATATCATCTGACTCGAAGTCTTTGGCTGTGAATTTGACTGCATTATTCGCAGCCACCAGGTTTGATTCAACATTCTTTTTCTTGCTTTGTTTATAAAGCTCCTGGAGATGCACTGGGGTCCTGCACACTCTGGACTAGTGGCCTGTCATGCCACAACTGTGGCACTGGTCTTCCCAATCCCTCTTGGGTGGGGGTGCATTATTTTTCTTGTTATCATTCCTGCGCCAGGTGAACTTGCGCTTCCCTTCATTCTTGCACTGCTGTGGTGGGCCCTTGGCTCTTTTCTGTTGTCCCCCTTTCTGTGACCTTTCTTTTCTTTTATTATCCCTCTTCTTTTTGAAGGAAGAGGTATGGTGAGCTTCTGGTAGGGGGGCAGTGCCGGGAGGGCGCATATTGTGAGTGGCGAGAAGAAGCTCTCTGTTTTGCTCGGCCATAAGAAGGCATGACAGCAACTCTGAATACTTGGTGAACTTACGTTCACGGTATTGCTGCATGAGTATCGCGTCCTTTTCATGGAAAGACGTATACGTCTTTTCCATCATGCGATCTTCTGAGACTTTTTCACCACACAACTTCAGGCGTGAGGTGATGCTAAAAAGAGCTGAGTTGTACTCAGCAATGGACTTAAAGTCCTGCAGTCTCAGGTTCTCCCACTCGTATCTCGCCCTTGGGAGTATAACATCTCTCTGATGTTTATATCTATCCTCAAGGGCGGTCCATAGCTCAAGTGGATCTTCGACCGTAAGGTACTCAGCCTTTAAGGTCTTGTCCACATGGCATCGAATATAGATGATGGCTTGCGCCTTCTCTATATCGCTAACATTTTCTTTTTCAGTCACAGCAGTGATGAGGGACTTGGCCCGCAGGTGAAACTTAACATCTAGCTGCCAGCTTAGATAGTTTCTACCTGATGCATCCAGCACTTCAAAGTCAACGCTTGCAATTTTAGCCATTTATCTAGCAGAGCACAAAACATGCATGAATTAATAATCAATCAAAAATAGAAACATTTTCATGCGGAGGCAATATTTAATGAAAAGCTAAATGTGTGGATCGGCCAGTCCCACAAGAAAGAGTCCAAAAGTCCACAGTCCAAATTATACAAATTTGCAGCTTGAATAAAATGAAAATACAACTTTGAAAACCCAGTGGGTCCCATATAATATCTCCTTCTTCAAGCGTGGCCTCCGTCTCCATGGAAGTTGGTCTTCTTTCTTTGACATTTACATAAATTCCTCACTACAATTTCTCTCAAAAATAAAAGAAAAGTGCGGGAAATAAACTGTGGGACTAAACGGCCGATCCAAAAACCACATTTAGCAATTCATGCAGAAATATTGTGCTCATCAACATTTTCATTCACATACATCACAGGCAGTTTATTCGCATGAGGATAAAACAATATTTAATCACTTAATAATTATTGGACCACTGGGCAACGTCATACACCGTTAGGTTAGGTAACTAACGACAGAGCGGTCGCAGGATCTTCCTAATTATTAAGTTCTAAATAAAATGCACAACCACGCATATAATATCCACATAATTTTGCCAGAGATGAAAAGCATGTAAAAGTAATTACGATGCATAGGTTGTAAAGTAAATGGGTTTAATCAATTAAATTGATTAAGTGCCCAAAATAAACATTTTCTTGTCTGAGGAAAAGAGGTTCCCTCATCATCCCAAAAGCCCCCCCAAGAATCCCCAAAAAGTCCTCGCCCGCCCGATATTTGTCCCGTAATTTACCGTGATTTTTCACGAATATTTTGCCCTCAAATCCCCTTTTTAGATTAATTTGTAGGCCAAACAGTTGCCTTTTCAGGCTTGTTTTCAGCCTATGCCCACCCATTTTTTTTATAGAAACGGCCTGCGGGCCAAGCCCGCAACTGGCTGTGGGCTTCAGGCCCACAGTTTTTTTTGAAGAAAAATAGGCCCGTGGGCTTGAAGCCCACAGCCGGCCTGTGGGCTTCAGGCCCACAGGCTATTTTTTAAGGAAAAAAAAGGCCTGTGGGCCTGAAGCCCACAGCCGCAGGCCTGTGGGCTTCAGGCCCACAAGCTATATCTGTAATTTTTTTGATCTGTATTAGGGTTTTGGGGGGGGGGGGGCGCCGCCGCCGCCCCCGTGTTGGGGGGGGGGGGGGCGGTGGGGCCGCCCCCCCCTGCTGGGGGAAGCGACGGGGGCCGCCCCCCTGCAGGGGGGAGCGGCCTCGCGGGCCGCCGTCCCCCTGCGGGGCGGGGGGGGGGGGGGGGGGGGGCGGGGACCGCCGCCCCCCTGCAGGGGGCGCCGCGGGGGCCGCCGTCCCCCTCTGTAGGGGGGGTGCTGCGGCCACGGGAGGGCCGCCGCCCCCCCTGCAGGGGGGGCGCGGCCTCCGGGGGCCGCCGCCCCCCTGCAGGGGGGGGGCCGGCGGCTGCCGCCCCACCCCCTCTGAGAGGGGGGAGGGGGAACGTCACGGGGGGGGGGGGGGGAGTCGCCGGAGGTCAAAATTCTAGGGTTTGAAAAAAAAAATCATAGAACCCTAAAAAATTGGTTTTTGGGATGGGAAATCTGTCGTTTTCAAGGCGACAATTGATCCCTATAACGATCTTTTGAGATCTAGGGATAGAGCAATCATACGTATGATAAAAATATCATTTTTAGTGTGTTTACCTCTATATCCGTCCTTCGGATATAGCGACGGTTGCGCGAAGCCCTACGCGGATGAAGACACTTGATTGAGGAAGCCTTGCACCGCGCTCGTGGATCTCCCGTCTCACCTTCGCCTTCGCAACGAACGGAAAAAGAATTTTTGTGGAGAAAAAAAAATTTAGAGGCTCGTGCTGATAACGTGTTATGAATCAACTAACTGAGGGGGGAGCCCTCATGTCTTTATTTATAGCCAAAGGAGGGGAATACAAAGTGTGCTTACACAGATATGGGCCCAATACTAGGATGGCCCAATAACTCAACCAACCCAGTAAATACCCGTTCACAACAAAAGTAGATATATTAAATTTTATCTTTAAAAATTCACCGCAAGAAATGTACTTGCCTTTTGACGATGAAACCAGCGCCAGTGAGTCCGTTTCGTTGTTTCGGATTTTCTGGGCCTTCCCTCGTATTTTTTTGAGGCCTGTACAATTTATTATGAATTAAATACAAATCAGCCTTAATAATAATAAATATAAATATATACAATCCGTATATACGTATATCCTGTTGGGTTTTGATGGACCCTTGGGCACTTACTGTGCCCGTCCTAAGTCGGACGGACCACAGAATGAAAATGATCGCATCGGAAAAGAAGATATTCGCCAAACAATTTAGTGAAGCCCTAAGGAAAATCAAGACCCTTAGCCAGGATCTATGCCAACTTGAGGTGGATCTGACCACCCTAAGAAGGATCTATGCTACAGCGAAATAATTAAAATAAAGCTTCTAAATTACGTACCCGAAACCTTGCCTTGGTACAGGCAAGGTGTGCCGCACCGTCTTCCGAGCCGCTCCCTGTCCCACACCGAACTGCTCCTTGAACCGCTCCACATCCCAAGGCAAGTAATCCCCTTGTCGCCGAGCTAACCACGCATCGAAGAAAGTTTCACCTGAGTGTGAACCTTCGCCAAGACTCCGGATCAGATTCGAACCCCTTCGTGGCTTTGCTAGAGCCCTTCAGGAGCAATGCAGAAATTTAGGGAGAAGAGAATATTATTTGTAACGACTGGTTTTCGTGTAATTGGATTATCCATATTAAAATATATGCTTGGTGGATTTTCTCCTTGGATGTGTGGTTTCGTCGCCATAGCTTTCACTTTCGATCGTTTCGTCGTGATTTTCTAGCTTCTTCCTTCGATCGTCGATTTCGGAGTAAGTCATTCGTGACGAGCTTCTTATCGCTCATATCATAGAGTATAAATCGATCCTAGAAGCCATGGAAATCTTCCTGAAGCTTCGCGCTTCGAATCGGCACTTTTCGTGCACGTTAGTTGGTTCAAGAAGGAGAACCAACCGACTAGATCTCAATCTAGTCGGTCGGCAATCCTTAATGGACCGACTAGTGGGCTTTGATTATAATTCAGGAGTTACTGTTTATCTTTAGTCGGTCTGAGAACATCTTTCGACCGACTAGATTGTAATCTAGTCGGTCAGCCATTGTTCTTCAACCGACTAGTTCATTGATCATTTTCCAGCCGAGTTACTGTTCATTCTTAGTCGGTCTAAGAACGTTCATCGACCGACTAGATGTTAAACTAGTCGGTCAGTATTTGTTCATGGACCGACTAAGTCTAAATCCTATTTTCGTTTAGAAGTTACTGTTTACACTTAGTCGGTCTGCGTTGGTCGACCGACCGACTAGTTGCCAAACTAGTCGGTCAGTGGTTGCTCTTTGACCGACTAATATGTGTTAAAACCCTAATTTCTGGGCAGCCGCCAGCCCATCCTATTTATACCCCTCCCAAACGATTTCATCTTCCTCCACTCGACCCTAAACCCTAAAATCTCCCCCATTGAGCCCTCATCTTCCTCCAAGCCTTATTCCTTCATTCCAAGCCCTAGATCCATCATCTAAACCCTCCATCAACTCTTTCCACCTCTCATTTTCCCCCAAAATCTCCATCAAATCCCCAAAAACCCTAGTTCTCCAAACTTCACCATCTATTCCAGATCTGATCCCTAGGTTCTCCGGAGTGTTTCTTCCGCCTCCTCTCGGTAAGAAATCGACCTCTTGATGTTTCCATAACATATTTATATTTTTATGAAACCCTAATGAAATTTCATGTTGTTTGATAATTGTTTCCCCGTAACAGCGATCTCCCCCGTAGATTAGCATCCGCGAGACGAACCTTTGTGATCGTCATCCCCGGTGCTAGGCAAGTGAAACTCGCCACTTAGGGTTTAGGCCATGTTTTAGGCCATTTGCTTGTTGTAGGCGTAAAAGAGGCTAGGCGACGAAATGATACTCGCCTACTAGCTTGACAACGAAGCTAGTTCCGATATATATCATGTTGCACAATTACCATGTCATGTTTACTTTCCATTAACGGTACACGAATTAATTGTCATGTCATTGCATACTTTAAGTGTTGCTGTGATTGCGTAGCTTCGCTACAATGCTTGTGTTCCTGGCTCGTGTTCCAGAAGCGAGCCCTGTAGTTGGAAACCCCAACGCTCGATATTGAATTGTGAAATAGGAAAACAAGCTCCCGTGCGGGGCAACCCTGGCTCACTTGCTGGGCTCATGTGCAGGGACCCTGGCTTGTTTACGTGTGGGATGGGGTAGAAGTTAAGCGGTCATTCAACTGGGAGTCTGCCTGATCAGCAACTGCAGTTGTAAGGCGTAAACTCTGGGTTTTGGGGTAGTTGTTAAGCGGCCACTCAGCGTGAATGCCAAACCGTTCAGCTGTAAGGCGTAAACACCTACAAACAACGTGAAACGTGAATAGTGAATTGACTGAGATTGTTAGTAGCTTGGCTACTCTTGTCTTGTCCCGATGATTGTTCTCTTGTACTTATTGTTCACCATGTCTTACTTGTGCACTCATGCTATAACTGCCACGTCATGCATACTATAACTGCTAGGTTGCTAGTTTACTTTCAGTTTCCTGGCACAAGTCTTTCCAGACTTGCTGACATGTGCCCCTCTCTCTTTTGGGTGTCACATGTTAGACCCAGAGCCAGAGCTTTGTTGCAGGGGATATGGTGTTGCTGATGCGGATGTTGCTGTGGTGGTGAGTGGACACCAGGGGCCTGTCTTGAAGACCGCTCGTGTTCACTTATTTGTTTAGGTTTGCTATTAGTTGTTGGTGCGTGGCACCCCCGTATGTATGTTATTCTTTGTTGGCCATGTCTGGGCCTTAGCCCCTTTTTCTTTTAGCCTGGTGGCTTTTCTGCGATATTGTAATTTGTTTATGAACATTTGGAGATTCAATAAAATGTCGTCTCTTTTCCTTATTATCATTGTTGTTTCGTTTCGCTTTGCAAGGACTTGCCATAATAAGTGTTTTTATACGCTTATCAGACTTGGAGCTTCACGGCTTCAAGTCTGTGCGGACCTTCTCACGTCTCGCCTACACATTTTTGGGAAGCGGGGCGTGACAGGTTTTATTGGTGGCCCATGCAGGTCCATTTGCAAATGTGAACTATCGGAACAACAATAATTATTATAGAATGTCCATTAAATGAATTAGAACATCCAATTTATAAGCCCGGAGTCTAGGTTTTTGGCGTCCCTATGTCTTAGGTGGCTAGTAGACGTGTTAGAGCACCTGTCCCAGCTTGATAGGAAATCCATAGGGTCAGGACTATAGTGAGACCTAGTTAGAATTTTGTGCTTGCTAGTTAGAGGCCTCTGATTGTTAGTTAGACTCCCCGCTAGGAGTTGATTTGATAGTCCTAAGTGTTACCTTAGTGGTTCCTGTCTAGCTCTGACCATGATAGACTTCTAGAATTCTTTGGTCTCTCGCTTGGGTTCATCGATTTCGGACCAAGCTGAACTCATTTCAATCACTGTCTAGCCCTTAGGGAGTCTTAGCGCTTAGTCCCATAATCTTTAGTTGGTTGACCGTTTGAGTTCCGTAGATTTTCCTAAGTCATAACCTAGGCGTATTTATGTTTTGATCATCCGACCAAATCCCTTGCCTCGATTCCCACGACCACCACGTTTCTATAATCGTTGATCCTTCGAATGTCCCCATTGGCAAGGCTTAATTTCTTTTAAAGTTATTTTCGATTTTCCCTTATTAAAGTTTTCGTTAAGTTTAAATTTTGTTTTAAACCCGCTACGTATATACTTAAAATTTCTCACTTTTCGATTGAGTCAAATTCCTTGTCGATTTCGGAGTCTAATGGTTGAAATTATAATTGCTAACTCGTAACCATTTTCTTGTCTATATTTTTGCATTTCGGTTTGATGACTCCAAAACTATTTTGGAAGAATTCGATGTACCATTTTCTAACTATGAGATCCAATTTAATCGCATGACATACATACTTTAAAATCTTTTCCAAGCTAAATGGAATTTCAATTGTTATATGTATACTTATATCTTGTACTCTTTTGTTGACTTAAATTAATTTTTGAAATTCGAAAGTTTTGACGAGATTTTGATTTCTGTTTTATAATGTTTTACAGCCTATACCTTTCATACCAATTTGAATATCTTGTCCCTTTTCATAAATCGATTTAAATCCTGAGCCGCAATTCTATTTTCCAAATTCGATTTATGAATTTTCCTTTCTTATTTATGATATCCAAATGACTCGTCGCGCTCCCTTAATATACTTTTAAGTCATAGATGATTTCAGCTTTCAACAAATCAAAGTTGTGTTCAAACATTTTCCCGACTACAAATTTTTGGAAAATTACGTTTCCGTAACCACTTCCCTTGCCCTCAATTCACATGACCCCCCTCATTACAATTATCCTTGATCTCTCAAATGTTTTCCGTTGCAAATCTTGATTCTTCCAAAGTTATTTTCGAATGCTTTCCTTATTTGAAGTTTCACTCAATTTGAATTTTGTTCTAAACTTCTTTAAATATGTCTCCCTAAATTTCGATGGAGTTAAAAGTCGTTCTTGAATTTTGAAGACTTTTGGTCGTAATCTTAAAATTACTATCTTGTACTATTTTTCTAACAATGTATCTTTCGCATTTCGATTTTTAAACTTTATTACTATCCTGATGGTTCGATATACCGTCCCTTTTTCCTAAATACAAAAATTTATTTTAACCACTTATCTTACATACCTTTAGGGGTATTTTTCCAAAACTGAATGGACTTCAACTAATTTTGTATATATCAATTATAGGTTCGTCGTACTCGTACTTCAAAAGTTTTTATACCAACACGTTCTTTTGGCGAATCCTTATTTCCCTAGAAGTATCTTCGATCTTCTTCTTTCGTTAAGTTTGAATTTGTTCGAAACACTTTTGATATATGTAAGGTTTCATGCTCCTTCGCCGACTTAAATTAATTATGTTTTTAGATATCGAAACTTGTGTTGAGATTTTTAGATTAGAAGTTTATAATATTTTCAGCATATACTTTCGTATCGATATAAATGTCTTGTCCCTTTTCATATGCCAATTTCATTCCGAACCGTGTTTCTGTTTTCCTAACTCGATTCATAATTTCTTTTCTTACTTATGCCATTAAAACTTGCTCGAATACCGCGTCATGTTTGCTTCTTATATACCTTTCAAGTCACATGTGACTTCAGCTTTCAGCGAGTCGATTTTATGTTCAACTTTTTCCTAGTTCAGATTTTTGTAAAATTACTTTTCGAAACCCTTTCCTGATTTAGACCTCCAAAATTCGGTTTTAAAGATTATTACCAATTTAATAATTCTATATATGTACATATCTCCCCCCACTTCCTTCCATACCACTAAGATGTTATTATCTTCCATTCGTCATAAATATTTAAAAAAAAACGATTTCTAAAGTAGAACTTCAACTAATTTTATATATCAGTACTACGACCTCAAAATTCGTGTGAATGATTCACTTTCTTTTAATGACCTTACGTGAGCCAATAAACCGTTTTCTCCTATTATGTATATTCGACTCAAACTCATTTCAAACAATTTGTTTTGTCGACCTCTAAATATTTTTATACGGAAAAGGACTTCAACTTTGAAGTATAACGGTTTTCAAACTTTTCGTATTTTAGAATATGTTATTTACACTATTTTCTATGTGTCCAAATGGAGCATCATTACATCATTACACAACCGTTTTCATGCTTTTCGATCCTTCTATTCGTTACGCTCTTGATTTCTTTCCTTTTGTCTAGCCAATAGAGCTTGTCGTCGCCGTGTCGACCTTAATATAGTTTGGTGGGCCCCATTAGTGTAATTTGATGTGTCGTCGTAGTGTATTTAATTCCATGGTGCATATGAAGTTGTTTGTGGTTGGTATTGGTATATTGTGTGTAGGTAGTTATGTATTAGCTGCATGAGTGTAAGTGTGATATACATATGATAGTAGGATTATAATGTTTGATTGGTATTACTTGTTTTTATGAGATGTCGTATGCGCGTATACCATGAGGTATGCCCGACTACTGCACATCTTAACTAATGTATGAAGTAAATGTATTGATGTACCAATTATAGGTGGATGGATATGGTATGAATATATACGATGCTTGGGTGTGACTATAGTTAGATACTTTTATTAGGGAGAGTATTGTAATTATAGGTGTGCTGATGTTTGTAATAATATCATGGTATATGAAGTGATTGAAATATGCGATATTACCTGAGTAGATATTAAGGGTATTTGACATCTTGATATGTATATGGGTATGTTGGTAAACGTGTATGCATAGATAGTATTGGCATATGTATGGATGCTATGTTTTGTGTACGGAATTGTTCCGCTATGATTTTGAGTCTCACTCAAGCTTGAGTGGGTACACTCTATGTACATTGGTGTATTGTATGTGGTTGGTGTATAGTGATGGATGATGTATGTATAATGTTTGGATTGTTTGTGCCTGGTTGTGTTACGCACACGACTGTGGGTGGCTATACCAATATATAGTTATGTGAGTTGGTCTTGTGGTATAGTTATTCACTAAGGACATGGTTGCGTGAATATATGTGCGCTAGCTAAACTAGGTGCGTAGATGTGCTAAGCATATTGTGGTGTGATTGGTGTATATATGAATGAAATATTAGCGTGTGTGGGTGTGCACCATGCACGGGTAAGTATGTGATAATTATAGGAATTGGTGACTATGGTATGTGTGGTGTGTCGTGATTATAGCTATATGACTAGATATGGAGTGATAATATGGTGAAGTGTGTGCATGCATTTGAATGACTATAAATTGTGAAATTATAATGATGGTGAATGTATAATAGATATAGTGAATTGGTTTTAACAATTGTATGATGTGATTTCGCATGTTGATTGTTTGGCGTATACTAGGAGATATATGGACTAGTGTACTCTTATCGTCTTGTCCACAGGTAGTTACCTATACGTGTAGATTCCGATGGTATTTTCTAGTGTGAAATTATTTTCAAATAAGTAAGAGACTTGGTTATTTTCATATAGTGTGTAATAAGTGTTTTACAATTATATGGAATATACTTGCCTATATGAATGATTTGAATACGTGAGTGGAGTTGTTTGATTATAATAAGTATAAGTGTACTATGTGCGTGAATATATTTACTTCCTTGGTGTTAATAATAGTCTACCTAGAGTATATATATAGATAAGCACTTGGAATGAATGTACTTGGTTGAAATTTTGATGTGATATTGATTGAGGGTAGTTACTAGGGTGACTAAATATAGCTATAGTTAGAAAGTCCGAGGACGTACTTTATTCTAAGGTGGGTAGGATGTAACGACTGGTTTTCGTGTAATTGGATTATCCATATTAAAATATATGCTTGGTGGATTTTCTCCTTGGATGTGTGGTTTCGTCGCCATAGCTTTCACTTTCGATCGTTTCGTCGTGATTTTCTAGCTTCTTCCTTCGATCGTCGATTTCGGAGTAAGTCATTCGTGACGAGCTTCTTATCGCTCATATCATAGAGTATAAATCGATCCTAGAAGCCATGGAAATCTTCCCGAAGCTTCGCGCTTCGAATCGGCACTTTTCGTGCACGTTAGTTGGTTCAAGAAGGAGAACCAACCGACTAGATCTCAATCTAGTCGGTCGGCAATCCTTAATGGACCGACTAGTTGGCTTTGATTATAATTCAGGAGTTACTGTTTATCTTTAGTCGGTCCGAGAACATCTTTCGACCGACTAGATTGTAATCTAGTCGGTCAGCCATTGTTCTTCAACCGACTAGTTCATTGATCATTTTCCAGCCGAGTTACTGTTCATTCTTAGTCGGTCTAAGAACGTTCATCGACCGACTAGATGTTAAACTAGTCGGTCAGTATTTGTTCATGGACCGACTAAATCTAAATCCTATTTTCGTTCAGAAGTTACTGTTTACACTTAGTCGGTCTGCGTTGGTCGACCGACCGACTAGTTGCCAAACTAGTCGGTCAGTGGTTGCTCTTTGACCGACTAATCTGTGTTAAAACCCTAATTTCTGGGCAGCCGCCAGCCCCTCCTATTTATACCCCTCCCAAACGATTTCATCTTCCTCCACTCGACCCAAAACCCTAAAATCTCCCCCATTGAGCCCTCATCTTCCTCCAAGCCTTATTCCTTCATTCCAAGCCCTAGATCCATCATCTAAACCCTCCATCAACTCTTTCCACCTCTCATTTTCCCCAAAATCTCCATCAAATCCCCAAAAACCCTAGTTCTCCAAACTTCACCATCTATTCAAGATCTGATCCCTAGGTTCTCCGGAGTGTTTATTCCGCCTCCTCTCGGTAAGAAATCGACCTCTTGATGTTTCCATAACCTATTTATATTTTTATGAAACCCTAATGAAATTTCATGTTGTTTGATAATTGTTTCCCCGTAACAGCGATCTCCCTCGTAGATTAGCATCCGCGAGACGAACCTTCGTGATCGTCATCCCCGGTGCTAGGCAAGTGAAACTCGCCACTTAGGGTTTAGGCCATGTTTTAGGCCATTTGCTTGTTGTAGGCGTAAAAGAGGCTAGGCGACGAAATGATACTCGCCTAGGCGCAATTGGGGAACTAGCTTGACAACGAAGCTAGTTCCGACATATATCATGTTGCACAATTACCATGTCATGTTTACTTTCCATTAACGGTACGCGAATTAATTGTCATGTCATTGCATTCTTTAAGTGTTGCTGTGATTGCGTAGCTTCGCTACAATGCTTGTGTTCCTGGCTCGTGTTCCAGAAGCGAGCCCTGTAGTTGGAAACCCCAACGCTCGATATTGAATTGTGAAATAGGAAAACAAGCTCCCGTGCGGGGCAACCCTGGCTCACTTGCTGGGCTCATGTGCAGGGACCCTGGCTTGTTTACGTGTGGGATGGGGTAAGAGTTAAGCGGTCATTCAACTGGGAGTCTGCCTGATCAGCAACTGCAGTTGTAAGGCGTAAACTCTGGGTTTTGGGGTAGTTGTTAAGCGGCCACTCAGCGTGAATGCCAAACCGTTCAGCTGTAAGGCGTAAACATCTACAAACAACGTGAAACATGAATAGTGAATTGACTGAGATTGTTAGTAGCTTGGCTACTCTTGTCTTGTCTCGATGATTGTTCTTTTGTACTTATTGTTCACCATGTCTTACTTATGCACTCATGCTATAACTGCCACGTCATGCATACTATAACTGCTAGGTTGCTAGTTTACTTTCAGTTTCCTTGCACAAGTCTTTCCAGACTTGCTGACATGTGCCCCTCTCTCTTTTGGGTGTCACATGTTAGACCCAGAGCCAGAGCTTTGTTGCAGGGGATATGGTGTTGCTGATGCTGATGTTGCTGTGGTGGTGAGTGGACACCAGGGGCCTGTCTTGAAGACCGCTCGTGTTCACTTCTTTGTTTAGGTTTGCTATTAGTTGTTGGTGCGTGGCACCCCCGTATGTATGTTATTCTTTGTTGGCCATGTCTGGGCCTTAGCCCCTTTTTCTTTTAGCCTGGTGGCTTTTCTGCGATATTGTAATTTGTTTATGGACATTTGGAGATTCAATAAAATGTCGTCTCTTTTCCTTATTATCATTGTTGTTTCGTTTCGCTTTGCAAGGACTTGCCATAATAAGTGTTTTTATACGCTTATCAGACTTGGAGCTTCACGGCTTCAAGTCTGTGCGGACCTTCTCACGTCTCGCCTCCACATTTTTGGGAAGCGGGGCGTGACATTATTTTAAGCTTAGATCTGAGCGTGCTCCAATATTTTTGGGAGCGGCTCAAATCTAGAGCTTGGGATGAGTTTAGAGGAAGGGGCATGCCCCTATTTATATAGGCGACTGACCCCTCCCCTTTACTCCACTTCCGATGTGGGACTAATCATTTGGAGTTAAATAATTCAAGTTAGTTTGCCTTTCATAAAGGACAAACTTCCATGAATTTTAACTCCCTCACCGTTGAGCTTCACATTTGATACAACCTATCAAATCGAAGGACGCTGAACGGTGAACGCATAGGAAAAAACGGCGAGTGAATCGGAGTCCGTTTGACACCTCAAACATTAGTCCAAAAATTGCCCAAAATCAGCTTTTAACCCAAATATACAACCACAGTGTACAAGGCACGAAACCCTAGACACGTGGGGCCCACTGTGGGCCCCACATATTCTGGCCGCCAGCTGGGCGCCCAAGGCGCCTCAAAACCCGTGCCCAACAGGGGCGCGTGCCCTGCATGCGCCTAATGGGCGCGTGCAGGGCACGGGCCCCGCGTGGGTGCTGGCGCCCCACGTGGGCGCTGAATTTCAAAAGGCCCGGCCATTTGGCTGGGCCTAATAAGTGGCTGCCCCTTTTTAAAAAAAAATTGCTTTAACAAATTTATGCTTTGGGTTTTTTTTCTATTGGGCTATTATTTGGGCTTTCTATTTAAACGCCTTTAAATAGACTTATTGGGCTCGTTTGGACTCCGTTTTTGACGCGGTTTGAACCTGCATTTAGAGCGGGACGATCATGTCACACATGTAACCTTTTCAATGCGTTTATTATATTTAATTATTGTCTTAAATAATTTAAGACATATTTAACACCTTTTTGCATCACATGCAAAATAGTCCCCTATCTAAGCTTAAAATATCATTTGCATCAAATACAAATAATCTGAGGGTATACAGCCCCCAACATCTCCCACTTGCACTCAGGATCATTTATCCTGAATGCAGAAGATAACTGCAAACTCTTTGCAGTGTTCTATTCCTTGAATCAAATGCATATTCTCTCTAATGTTTCTACCTATTACTAAACAAAAGGTCGTACTCTGTGTAAGACCCTACAGCCTGACCCTACTACAGGTGGGGCTTGAAGCCCCAGACGGTAGTGACTACGAGCAGCAGTTACCATCCCTATTTTAGTATCATACTTATGTGGTTAACTCATCGACATGAGTATTGTCGGGACCACCCTGACTGTGTCCGTGATGAATTCCGCAGTTATTGTCTCTTTGTCTAAACTATGTCGTTTAGTTCAAGCCTAGGGTACGGTCAAACTGTCAACCCCAATAGCTCTAATTCGGTTAGTCTCCATCGATCGTTAGTCAAATAATGTTGGACTTCTTCCAACATACTCTAGCCAGAGTTTTCACTAAAGACCGAACTAACACTACGACACTAACTCCCTTGACCGGGAGAGACGAATCTTATCTTGGTCATTACTCTCCTCACATGCTTCAAAGATCACCCAACCAAAGACCTTTCGACATGCCTCACCTCGAAGCTTGGTCAGGGGTCTAGGTGACACCGTTCACGTACAGGTTCGTACAATGACCTCAAGTCAAACGACTAACTTGCCTATCATCACTAAGAGTTATCATTGACAGATTGGGTAATCATAACCATATGATAACTCTTATTGGGTCGTTCAGTGAACTCATTTTTCAATGAGCACCTGTGTCTCGTCTCCGACTTCACCAAGTCGAACGACCATGTGATCATCGTTACCGCTATATGGTGAAGACTAAGACACAATGGTCTATCCGATGTTTCGATATCCTTTTCTCGAAACATCTACGACCACGAATGTTTCTAGACTTATGCTACTAACGGTCAAGCACTTCTTCATGATCGAGATCCTTATCTTGATACATGTTTGACTTTGCATTAAGTCTCAGGACCTTACATAAGTTAATAGCTAATGATAACTACATTATGATTAACTTAGATAAATTTATACCAAACAGCTTACTGTTATTTCGAACAAGTTGTTTGTACAATTACACAGAGATAATTGCCCCGAGGTCTTACTTCTCTCAACATCTCCCACTTGCACTCAGGTCCATTTATCCCGGTATCTCATACCGTATTTTACACATAAGTCTTTCTTGACTTCATGTGGTAGAGCCTTCGTGAGTGGATCTGGTAAACCGTCTACTGTATAGACTTAAGGGGTTTCTATGTTCACATTAGACCAACCATTTGAATCTCATTCAAATAATTCCTTTGGTCCTTTTGAATCCATAATATTTAATTTCCCTGGATCTCATCCAGCTCATCGTACCCTAAGACAATAATTTTAATAAGTTACTGGTCATTTTAGATGGTTCATATTTAAAAGTGTCAAACTGTTTTGACCAATTTGTCAAAAATATGTTCCAGCCCCTTGATGCCTCACATGTATTTTATTCGCTCCCACTGACCTTGAAAACTCTCTGGTTAATTCATAAAAGTTTGTTCTTATAAATCATATTTAGAAAACGAACTTTAAATGAATGCACCAGTTTTCATGGTTATCATGAGCATTTACATCAAGTTTGGTTCGAGTAGATCTGTACGCATCTGCTGGCGAGACAGTTTCATCATAATCCGTTAATAGGAGTTAGGATGAAAACCGTTCTCTACCAACATAATTGTACTTCATTATTTTCTTTCTGCACCAATCTTCTAGACTCTAAGATTCACTTGCAGTCAAAGAAACTCTTTCTTTGGGCACGTAAACTAAAGTCCATACTTTTTTCATGTGCACGGACCTATTGCATCAAGTTGTTAATCAGAGTCTCTACTCTGAATTTCATCCTGGAAGTTATCTTAGACCATCATCGATTATGATGTCTAACTTGACTCTTCGTCTCACGAGACTCAAGTAATCCTTAACTTCCTAATGATTGATTTAATGAATATCTTACTGATAAGGTCCTCATAGAACCTTATCAAAACCTAGGCATTTCTATCTGGGATTTAACCCATGGGAGGATTGTAACTCAGTCACTTTGCCATGAGTCGCACTATATCTAACAAAGTGCGATTTATGCTCTCCAACACATCCAATATGTTAAGAGACTTGACCTGAGTGAAAATCACATTTTCTTTTAATTATGAAAGATCTATACATCTAAGTATTCACCTCTTCGATCCGATCGAATCAGTTCAAATACTTCTATCATTTTGTTTTCTATTTTATCAGACTTGTGTTTCATCAAGAACATGTGTCTTAATAAAATAAGAACAACTTATCCTGGCTATCTTAGACTTGGGTCCGGGTACATCAGTATGTACAAGACTGCGAGCTCAAGAACTCTCTCTCCCACTGTCTTACAGAAGGAGTTTCGGCCATCATACTTTTGACAATAAGATTCACAAGTGTGCGTAGACTTCATAATACGAGAGGTCAGACCCCTCTTTATGTGACTAATGAAGCTTTGTCTCTTTGATACGACCTAGTCTATTTTGTCATATAAGTTTATTACTATCTTGCGAATTCATATATTAACATTTAATATATTATGTTATACATATTACTCATTGCTTCAGAAGCAATGTGACGACATTCGCCAAAATGTGTTTTCCCTTTGTATAAAAATTATTCTGAAATCCTGACATCAAATATGTCACATTTTCAGTTCCTCCTACTTATGCCTTTACTAATGATAAATAAAACTATCGTTCTCAATTGACTTTCCTAGTGCATTCTTCCTTTTCTAGATCTCATTTAGATATTATTGACCCAACAAAAATAAGTAGCCATGTAAGCATCTCATGTATCCAAATGCCTAAGCTTTGCAACCTTGAGTGTAGCTCAACAAGTTGCTCGTCTCAAGATTTGGTTGGGATACGTAGTCTTGCACCGCTCATGCACTCATATTCGATTCAAATAGTTTGATCAAATTTTCGAACCTTACGGATCGAACCTGCTTTCCATCCAATCTTGAGTGTCGCTAAACAAATTGTATGGAGAAACTTGCTATTGAACATCAATATGTTCCATCTGCCCCATATAGAGGATAGTGACATGTAGCGTTCATTTATTTTGTTGGACTCAGAACTTAATGAAATCATATTCCTTAAGTTTGTCCTCAAGAAGGTCATTTTAATGTCAACGAGAATATAATTTATTCTATCAATTAGAATTTAACTTGATATTCCATTAACCAACCTATTTGACTATTTAACTTATTCTGTTAGAATATTATATTTTGATTCCATTGGTAAACTTAGAACTTATCCTAGTTTTGCATATGTTCAATATTAAATATAGATAGAATGGATTTTATCTAACTATATCCTTCCAATATTTTCGCGATCATTTTAAGCCAATCAATGAACGATTTAATTAAAATTAAATTAATGGGAAAGAGATCCAACCACCCTGAGTCTTACAACCTTGAGTGTATCTCAACAAATTGCTTGACTCTGCGATCGGTAGATGACTCTTTATCAATCATATCATATATGATTCTCTTATCTGTTTTTACCCCTAGCCATTTGTGATCATGAGTGTGCTCATCCAAATCACAATGACTAGTTAAGTCGGACCCTTGTTTTCGTGTCTAGCCTAACTTACGCCGGCGCTCGGTGTATTCACGACACGGCAGTTTGGGTCAAGTCTAGACTACATCATTAGATTAACTTATGTTGGTGCTCGGTGTATTCACGACACGACGGTTTGGGTCAAATCAAGATTACATCATATGTATTTAAGAAGTTGGTTTCTACAAGGTTGCCATGTCACAGCTTGAGTGTAGCTCAACAACTGGAACATGGGTCCTATAGTTGCCAACCCCTAAAATAAGGAGGGCTACGGCCAAGGTTCTAAATGGTGTGAGGCGTGGCATGGTGGTGAAGTCAATCCTCAAGCCTTAGGAGCCTTGGCGGAGCCACGACGTTTTTCAAGGCGTGGCTTAAGGCGGCAAATGTGTGTATATATTATATAATATACAGAGAGGTAGACAATAAACTATGCTCCACTTAGATGGATTATTTTCCAAATCCTACCAAATCCATAGCCTTCCATCTACATTGAGATGTGTGCTTACTGCTTACAATTAACTAAAGTGTTATTTTACTAAAAAGCAATTGTTTACATAACTAAAAAGCATGTGACCTCAATACGTCATCAATATCAAAGCAATCGATTAACACAGTTGTAAAGCTATTTGGATAATTGGATTTAAATGAAATTTGCTGAAACTTGAAGGAACATTGATTTTTTTGCATGTCCTAGTTCAACATCTCGAATAAACTTTGTTCACAAGTGCTGTCTGCGAGCGAGATGAAAAGCTATAGGCCCCAAATCGAATGCGGGCGGCTACGAGATGAAAAGAAGCCTCAAATAATGAGAACGGGTCGGGTTCGGGTTCTCTTAGCCCTATAATGCGGACCAGGGTGCTTTTTTTAATTTTTAAGGCGTGCCTTATGTTTTGTGGCGTGCCTTGTGTCGCCATGGCGCGCCATGGCGACGTGCCGCCTCAAAGAGCCAACTTAGGCATTAACGGGGCGTGAGGGTGGAGCCTTGCCGCCATGGCGCGCCATGGCGTCACCGTGGAGAGTTTTTTAGAACCTTGGCTACGGCTAATCTTGAATAAGATTATTAACGTATTTGACTTAGATATAGTCCAGGGTGTCATATAATCATGATTCGCGTCATTGCGGTCCAGTGGAACGCGGTCAGGAAATTGACTAAGCCAGGATCACTTATCCCTTGACTAGCTAGGGTGATCCAACAAACTTAGCCAAGCACATTGACTGGATCATGGTCTATTGAATGAAGCTTGTCATTTTTTATATGCGTGTCATAGACTAAAAGGCTTTTATTAACAACTAATTAATCATATCAACTAGTTGAATCCTTAAAATTCAAAATTTTAGAATTTGTTAATAAATTTTATTAAATCCTTATCAACTATAAGGTTCACGTGCTATCCTAAGCGATATTAGGATTTTAATAAATCATTTACAACATTTTAAAGTGTAGTCTTTTAATGAGAATATTATAATAATGATTAAAATAATAATAATCGTTAAAGGACTACCTTAATCATGAATTAGGTTTTAAAAGGTGGTAATGATTATTAAAACATAGCATGTCATTTAAAATTTATCTTATAAATTTCAAATAGGTTTTAATGGCTAACCTAAAAGGTTTCAACAATTAAAGCGTGGCCATTAAAACATAATCTAACTTTATCAACTATAAAATTAGCATGCAATTATTAACCTAAATATCGCATAAAAGGTTTATAACTGTTTTATAATCATCACATAATTATTAAACATGCATCAACACATTAAAAATTAATGTGCAATTAAGATTTAACACTTAAATCAAAACCATTATTTTAAAACTTAAAACTGTTTCATAAACTATGTTTTAAAATCATCATAAAATTTTTCCATGTTTCAAAAATAATTTTATCGCATAAAAGAATTTTTTTAAAAAAACATCTCAAATGAAAACGGTTTCATTTTTTATCAATATCGCATAAAGTAAAAAATTTTAGCCTGCATTTAAATGCATTCATTATTTTAAAAATGTCGCAGTCCTTGATCATCATGCAGACTAAGCTCTGATACCAATGTTGGGTTTTATAGACTCTAGCGCACTTAATGTGCCTGTCCTAAGTCGGATAGACCACAGAATGAAAATGATCGTAGCAGAAAAGAAGATATTCGCTAATTTAGCGAAGCCCTAAGGAAAATCAAGACCCTTAGCCAGGATCTATGCCAACTTGAGGTGGATCTGACCATCCTAAGAAGGATCTATGCTACTGCATCATAAAGCTTCTAAATTACATACTCGATACCTTGCCTTGGTACAGGCAAGGTGTACCGCACCGTCTTCCGAGCCGCTCCCCGTCTCGCACCGAACCGCTCCTTGAACCGCTCATCGAACGGCTCCGCGTCCCGAGGCAAGCAATCCCCTTGTCGTCGAGCTAACCACGCACCGAAGAAAGTTTCACCTGAGTGCGAACCTTCGCCAAGACTCTGGATCAGATCCAAACCCCTTCGTGGCTTTCTAGAGCCCTTCAGGAGCAATGCAGAAATTTAGGGATAAGAGAATATTATTTTAACCTTAAATCCGAGCTTGCTCCAATATTTTTGGGAGCGGCTCAGATCTAGAGCTTGGGACGAGTTTAGAGGAAGGGGCATGCCTCTATTTATATAGGCGACTGACCCCTCCCCTTTATTCCACTTCCGATGTGGGACTAATTATTTGGAGTTAAATAATTCAAGTTAGTTTGCCTTTCATAAAGACCAAACTTCCATGAATTTTTACTCCCTCACCGTTGAGCTTCACATTTGATACAACATATCAAATTGAAGGGCGCTGAACAGGGAACGCGTAGGAAAATACGGCGAGTCAATCGGAGTCCGTTTGACCCCACAAACATCATTCCAAAAATCGCACAAAATCAGCTTTTAACCCAAATCTGCAGCCTTCGTGTACAAGGCACGAAACCCTAGACACGTGGGGCCCACTATGGGCCTCACATCTTCTGGCCCCAGTTGGGCACCCAAGGCGCCTCAAAACCCACATCCAGCAGGGGCGTTGGCGCCCCACGTGGGCACGTACAAAGAACACGCCTATGTGGGCGCCAGCGCCCACTTGGGCGCTGAGTTTCAAAAGGCCCGGCCAAATAAGTGGCTGCCCCCTTTTTTTCCAAAAAAATTTCTTTAACAAATTAAAGCTTTGGGTTTTTTTCTATTGGGCTGTTATTTGGGCTTTCTATTTAAACGCCTTTAAATAGACTTATTGGGCTCGTTTGGACTCCGTTTGTGACACGGTTTGAACATGCATTTAGAGCGGGATGATCTCGTCACACATGTAACCTTTTCAATGCGTTTATTATATTTAAATATTGTCTTAAACAATTTAAGACATATTTAACTCCTTTTGCATCACATGCAAAATAATCCCATATCTAAGCTTAAAATATTATTTGCATCAAATACAAATTATCTGAGGGCATACATCCCCTAACATATACGTATACGTATTTAATACGTATTATATTAACTTACCCCCTCCTTCATTTTCTTCTCCATGCAGCAGCAAGGAATCCATTTGTGATCGACGACGGCGGCGGGGATCGGGCGGCGGCGGTGGTGCTCAGCAGCGGTAGACACGTCGATGAGCGGTAGAAAAAGCCATGGCTAGCGGCAGAGCGGTAGTAGTTTGTGGGGGGCACGATGTCGTCGTGGTTCGGTGGAGAGTGGGCGGTGGTGATTCGAGATGAATATTGCATATTTAACACCCCATTTAGCCCTATTTTGTGCTTATATGATGCTTAATTGGTCTCTAATACGTTCATATTTTGTATATCGTCATTTATTAGAGAAATCACTTGATTTAAGCATAAAACAGTAATAAACTGAGGATTTCTACACTTTTTATATTTTTCATGGCTAGATCTCGATCTCACGATTCCAACGACTATTTATTTGTATTTTTCTTTTCTTTTGACGACTTAGAATGATCCATGTAGCGAGCTTTCAGTTAATGGTTCCTAGGCCAGACGACCTTCGGACATTAGGCTTAGAAGAGCCCCTTAAACTTAATACTCAGATCATCTAAGTTTTATTTTCTCTTTTTTTGAATGCACTCTCCATTCATCCATCTTTTGACGCGAATCTCCAATGTTTCCTGAGGCACGAAGAACCGGCTAATCAATGAACTCAAGGGAACGATGCATTTTTCCTTTTCACTTTTTTTTTTCCTTTTTTCCTTTTTTCATAAGCAACTAAACAACCATTCTTCAAACTTAAACATTAATAACAACGGCCAAATTCCTCTTCAACTTGAAGACTATTCTAATACATCGTGTATACTTATGCTTTTTCATCACCGTAGCATGCATGAAATGAATTCAGACTATTTCGAGATATTGACCATGGCAATTAAAAGTTTTCATGAATAGCATATTAACAGTAATTCCATGAAGGAAAAATAACTAACTCAAACCATAAACAATTTTTAGAACTCAATCAATGCATAATCATCCGCATTTGTGGTATGTGAAGGAGTTTTAAATTATGAGAATGGTGGTTTATTCTTTTCTTTCGCCTTGTTAAAAAAAATCCTAAGGTCTCATACACACCCCCAACTAAAGATGGACATTGTCCTCAATGTCGAAAATGGTACGAGTTTATTCAAAAGCAAGCATCCTAGAAAGCATATAAAAATCTACGCTAATGGAAAGAATATACCGTGGTCAAATGGTGGATCCCAAATCTTTAATGGTGGAGGAAGTTGTTCAATTTGCTCCTTGCGCTCCTCGGTGATTATTCTTCCTCCATTAGCTAAATAGGACCCCAGCAACACAACTTTAAGCATATCTATAAATTGATTATGTATGTCCTGCGAGAGATGAGTTATGTTAGTCCAGTTTAGTCTAAAATTCTTCGCCACAAACATATTCCAAATATAGTCATCAAAGTACGTAAAATAAAGTAAGGCATGTTGATGTCTACTCCCTGAAAGATGTGCACTGCTCTCGGTATGATGCTCGGTCATTGGGGAGAAGGATAAATGATTTTGGAAAAAAACTGGGGGAAAGAGTGGTTCGGGCTCCATAGCGATAATTTCTAAACCCGTGTCCCTAGCTGCCTCCTCCTCTTGTTCATCCAAAATTGCTAGCTCGTCCTCTCTTTTGCACCCACTTCCTTCCATATTGATATTTTTATTCGCGACTTCATCGTGACATGGCTCGCTCGATATACCTGCAATATAAGATGAACTCATATTAGATTCTTGAAATTGCATTTTCAAAGAATTATTTTCTTCTAAACAAGTGGCAATCAGAGTAAGATTCTCAATGGATTGCTGAATTTGCCGACTCCGAGCAAGGAAGTTTTCTTGGAATTGATGGGATGTAGCCTTCTGTGTCTGAATAAGCAAATAAACTTCCTCTTCCAAGGGTTACAATGGTACGTCTACGCTTTGCTCTCCTTGATCAAGACATGAAGGCTCTGATGGATCACTCTCTGAAGTCTCTTTCATGATTTGTTCATTCTCTTGCAAAGACTCCATGTACTTACTTTCACACCTCTGTCGGCGTCATGACTCCCAAAAATTCCTGCAGCTGTGGTCGTAGTCCAAATATGAAGGACTCCATAAGCTCTTTCTTTGTGTACCCATGCTGCTGATAGCTCAATACTATGTCTGTGAACCACCTCCAGGCCTGAAAGAAAGTTTCACAATCTGTCTGATTAAAACTAACAATCTTAAGCTTCTCCATCCTATGCTTGTGTGAAACATTATACTCTGCATCATACCAATTGTTTGTGCGATATACTCCATTTTTCTTGAATTTTTTAAGAGAAAACAAAACAAAAAACTAATAAAAATCCTAAACTATAAGATGGAAGGATCTCACTGAATGTTCCTCCATAAGAACTGAAATTGTAGCTTACAAGTACCGTTATCCCTGGCAACGGCGCCAAAAACTTGACTCGTCTCAAAATATGTGAGCGCTACTCCCAAGTGCAGGAGATCGAACAAGTAATAATCCTAGTGAGTCCAGGTATCGTATCCACAGGACAACTGACCTGTAAAACCACGAACTTCAGTTTGTAAAGAGTATTAAAACAATAATAACCAACCACCTAAAGATATGGTGTCAAGAGTTTAAGATAATAAAAGAAAATCCTGCGATAATTACGGTGAATTCGATATAGGGTACTAATATGGAGAGAACGCGTTGGTAGTGATTTCGTTAGGGTATGTGCAATCAATGATTATTAATACCTTTTCTATAACTCAATGTTTCGTCTGGTTAGGGCACGAGAACGTCGAAAAGTATGGCGATAAAGAGCATGAAATAGTACCGAAAAGGTAATCACGTATAACGTCGATTTCATTAGGAAAATAAACACAAGTGTCCTCTCGGGTCACGATACATCCTCTCGGATCGCATCACGAATAAGTCTGCAAAGATCATATTCAATTCAAGCATGTCCATGTCTCCGTATAACATACCCAAACAAGATATATGTAGAAATCGACAAAATACGCGATATACAATACAAATAGGGCAACAATATATCAAAATCAATGATTACGACACCCTAACTACACCAACACCAACACATATGAAGATCAACCATGCATGAAGAGAATATATTCAGTATTCATAGACAAATACATCATCAAAACCTCAAAATACGTGAATAATACTTCAAAAACATGCCAAATACGTAAAATACAAGGCTAAAGATAGGAAAAATGTCATCAATTCTCTTCAAATAGCCCCAAATCTCCTTCAGATGATAAATCTAGCCTCTGTCTCCAGGGCCTCCAAATTTCATGTGAAAATACGGCTCCTAGAGCCCCCAATACGCCAGAATACCGCCAAAAACCATAGAATACCTTATATAATAGCATTACGGGTTTTAGTCGTGTTATCGGGTCGCCACGTGTCAGCACCGCGTTTAAACCCGCACACATCCAACGGCAGAGAATTGAAGCGGCGCTTAGAGGTCGTAGGCAGTGCTTGAGGCGGGAAAGGCTGATGTGAAGGGCTCGGGGTTAGCGGGGAGCTCGAGGGATGGCGGAGCTGCTTGGTGGCGGCGGTCTGTGGGGGAGCAGGGCGGAGGTGCTGTAGGCAGAGGAGGGGGAGGCTGAGCGGTGGGGCTCACCGGCGGTGGGAGGAGGTGGAGAGCGGGCGGTGAGGGAGAGAGTGCTGTGTGCGTGAGTGATTTATATAGGATTTAGAAAATATAATAAAATGATAATGATGATAATAATAATAATACTAATTAGTATAGGTTAATCTGCCAACTTTAGGGAGGTGGATTAATGGGGTGGGTTAGGGTATTAATTAAGTGGGGCTAGGGGTAAATGGTAATTAGTAATAGTGATTAGTAAGAGTGAAAGTAATTTAGGGATGTAATTTAGTAAAAACGAAGTAATACTACGTCGTTTTCGCACACAACTCCAAAAAATTCTCCAAACAAAACCATAGGTTGGTATCGTCACGAAGATCACGAATTCGAAGTCCATTTTAGAGTTTAAGCTACGGAGATACAAGTTTTAGGCCAAAACGTTTAGGTCGTGGGTTTGCAGGTTCTCTAGGTCGATTTGACTCCAAAAAATTACGAAATTAATATGGGGAGCACTAAATGATCATAGAATCACACTGTAGAAGTTTGAAATCGTTCGATAACATTTATTTATAAATTTAATTGATAAAGATATTTTTGTAATAATTGAATATAAAATATTATAAAAATTATTTAGAGGTATTTGATGATACTCGAACTTACAAATACATGTTATAACTAGTATGATGATATGAAAATATTTTTTATAATGGATTTTGAAACCATTTTTGATTTAAAACTCCTGACAACCCATTTAAAAATATGTTCAAAGTATAAAAATACGTAGAATACGAAAATACGTGTACTAATGGATACATGTCGTCACATCCTACCATCCTTAAATAATTCCGTACTCGGAATTTAGAAGACCGATCACTGCCCAAGAAATTTAAATGATCGAAGGGAAGGCTCGATGAATGATTACGATATAGGAAAATAAGTTGTTAATAGCATGAAATATAATGTGTTATCATAGCATCAAGAAAACAAGAGATATTACTAGTAAATATATATTATTAACATCACCATAGCTTTCGTAATTAGTCCCGAAACCAGTATAATCACAATAATTACCTTGACTTTTCAAGTAGCCAAAAGTTAATATGAGCTAATGGCATTACATGGAAATGATATCTATTATGATAACATCTGTTCGAACTTGGAACATGAGGTGATACGATAGTAGCAAGCTAATCAACCAAATCAAAAGGAAGATCATAAAGTTTAAAGTTTCTACTCGTGCTAATTGTGACAAATGGGGCATAGCTAAGGAAATCATAAATAATATAACAAACAAAGACGTAATGACTAATCCGTATGTGTTCGTGCAGTTATACCTAACCAGCCTAGCACAAATGACATCATCTCCCTTAAGTGACATGCGTTTATATTTTATATATTCACCACGTCTTCTCCGTCGTTTTCCGTCGCTTTTCGTTATTTCGTATCCGTTTCTTTATGTTTTTAGTTTATTTTTACTTTCGTTGAGTTTATGTGCATTTACAGGACATTGCTAGCGCATGGAAAATATATGGCCAACATCATGAGTCACCAGAGCAATGGGAAGTGTCGCACGAGATCTCGAGAGCCATTCGTCAAAGATAATCGTGCATCAGCTCTCAACCGATCGGGTGGAACAGCCACCCGATCGGGTCATGCAGTCTGTGTCAGTGCTGAAGAAGAGACAGTTCCACTCGATCGGTTCAGTGATCAGGTGGATGAATGACAGAGTGCAGATTTGAAGGCCAAAGCTCACCCGGTCGATTGACTTGTCAACCGATCGGGTCATGTATTGTGATCCGATCGGGTCGACACTCTCAACCGATCAGGTCACCTGTAGCTGCTTCCCAAGCTCAAGAAATCCAAGACTTACCCGATCAGTTTAGTGATCGGGTGAGATTTACCAGAGCTGAAGACAAATCTTTCCGTTGTTTCCCCCGATCGGGTGAAGTCTCATCTGATCGGGTGCATGTCTGTTTTTGTCTTTTGTGGGAATATTCCCTGGCATCTTGCCCACTTTTATAAATAAAGCTAGGTTTCCCAGTAACAGAATCCCCACTTTTAAGCTGTTTTAGGGATTTTTCAGCTGCTTGAATTAAACTCTTGTTGTAAGTTCTTTGATCGTCTTTATATTTTGATATAGTGTTTATGCTTCTATTTGCTACGGTGAACAATTGCCTGATTTCTATTCTTATGGCTAAATCTTCTTTTATTGCATTTGCTACGGCCCACTGTTATGCTTCTATTTTCTACCATGTTTAGTGGGTTCTTCCTAGAACGGCTATAGGTCTAGGGATCCGATTGGATCTTGTGATTTTAATGGTTAAGCGGGGGCGTTTCATTGTCATCGGCAGGAAAAAGACCGCCTTTGACCGTTGGGCCAAGAGGAAATAAAACGGGAGTTTGATTCTCTAGCCATAGCTCACCCCCTAGCGTAGACATTGAGTCCTTGCACGTGGAAACGGCTTGGATGAAATGTTGGGAGCCATCGTTGCGAGCTTAGTGCTCCCGGAGTCGGATGGTGTTGGACATGGGAATACCCACCGTCCAAAGACGGGTAGACCTAGTGTATCATTCTGGGCATCGACCGGAATATCGGGTCGATGGGACGCTAGATACCACTTTTACAGGCAACGTCTCACCGCCAAACCCTAACATTCGGTCGTCTTCTTATCATTCGGCCGTAATAGTGAGAATCCATGATTAGGTCAGAAGCCAAAGTGCTAGATTACCTTTTACCTTTTACACCTTTTCCATTAGTTTACAATCGTGACAACCATTCGAGAATTGGCTGGCTCATCCACCGGGTGATCTGATTCCTGAATGTTTGCAAGTACAACACACGCCTCCCCGTGATCGACCCTCAAGCCACACTTCGACACCATGCGCTTGCGGTTTATAAATTCTAATTCTAGTATCCCAGTCACAGTTTGCGTGTCAAACGGGCGGCCGGTCAAGCTTTATGGCGCCGTTGCTGGGGAGGCAACGTGCTTGTTACACTTAGGACCTTGTCATCCTTGAGACTAGCTCACATCCTCACACATTGATCATTTTCACATTCTACATTTTTATTTTTATTTGTTTTTATTTCGTATCATACAATACGTGCTTCACGGTATATCTTAATTCTACATGCGCATGAACTCAAGGAGTCTCGATGATTTAGTTCCTTTGGATCCTGAGATCAACGCTATCCTAAGGCGTTTGAACACAGAAAGAAGAAGAAGAGAAGAGCGCCATAGCAGGAAACGTCACCCCTCTAAAGTCTTTGCACGAATATTCGATGCCGTCTATTGGGTCTACATCCAGTATTCAACCTCCGGCCATTACGACTGAAAACTTTGAGTTGAAGCCATCACTTGTGGCTTGTATCCAACAAGACCAATTTTCTGGAGCTCCCATAAAGAATTCCATCGAGCACTTGGACTCTTTCTTGGAGAAGTTTGAGACATTTAAGATCAATGGTGTATCAACCGAGGCTATTCGGTTAAGGTTATTCTCGTTTTCACTAAGGGATAAAGCAAAGTAATGGCTTAGGGGCAAGGACCCCAACACATTCACTACTTGGGAGCGGCTTTCGAATGCATTCTTGAACAAGTTCTTTCCTCTGGGGAAGACGATGAAGCTGAGGAGTGATATCTCCTCTTTCTCCCAAGCTATCCATGAGTCGCTACATGAAACGTGGGTGAGGTACAAAGAAATGCAAAGGAAGTGTCCTCACCACGAGCTCCCCCATTGGCAGATCATCAACCTATTCTATAATGAACTGAGGGATGATTTGAAGTTCTCAATGGATACTGCAGCGGGTGGATCTTTCATGTCGAGAAACAAACTGGATGCCGGAACTATCTTGGAGAACATGGCATCCAACAACGAGAGGTGGAGTGATGAGTGTGCGACACCAAAAGCCGGTGGCATGCATCGGATTGAAGAAGTGGACAAGCTATCAAGCAAATTCGATTTGCTTTCCACTCAAATTTTAGCTTTTACGGTTGGAGCCGGTGCCGCTAGCCCACAGCAAGTAGTGGCCGTGGAAACTGAAGTGATTGGAGACTTCGGTGTTGGAGAGATTTTGGCGCCCGTGGATCAAGAAAGTGCCTTATTCTATAATCCTACGGGAAATATGCTCTATCTGCCAAGAACAAGTTCTAACACTGGATATTCTCCCAACAATCGGAATCATCCGAATTTTAGGTACAAGGCACCATACCAACAATTTCAGCAACTTCTTCAACAACAACAATACCAACCTCCCCAGCCTCAACAAATGTATCAACAACCCCTGCCCCAACAACAACAATAGTATAATCAACAACAACGAGTGATCTTCCTGGTTGAGAACCTTCTAGCTCAATACATTTCAAATCAGGAGAAGATCACTCAACAATTACAACTTGGGCAGAAATCCTTGGCCGACCAAGTAACCCAATTGGGGTTACAAGTAGCCAACCTCCAAAAGCAGCAAGGACAATTGTTGGGTCAACTGGAGGTGAATCCTAGGGCACAGAGCCAAACTTTATCCTTGACACCTAGTCAAGCGAATGTTTCCGCTATTGTTTTGAGGAGTGAAAGAGAGATTCCGGCACGGGAGGCCGAGAAAGATAATGAAGCAACCATTGTCATTGTGCAACAAAAGATGGAGATGAACGATAACGGAGCTTCAACATCAAATCCCGTGGCTCTGGAGGAAGATTCTAAGAAAAGGAAGAAGAATGAAGGTGAAGACTTGAGAGTTTTCAAGCCTTCGGTCCTATTTCCGCAAAGGCTTGCCAAGGCCAAGATCGACGAAAAATATGGCTGGTTCTTTGAAATGGTGAAAGATCTAAGTCTTCAAATCCCGTTCCTTGAAGCGATTGAAACTATTCCTTCGTATGCTAAGTTTCTTAAAGATCTAGTGATGAAGGGAATAAGGAAAGAAAAGGTGGTTCTTACGGTGGAGTGTAGCGCCTTGATTCAACAAGCCCAACAGCCAAAGCTTAAGGACCCGGAAAGTTTTTCGATTTCATGCTCAATAGGGGGAGTCTCTATCAATAGAGAACTTGTTGATTTAGGAGCAAGTGTGAGTCTGATGCCCCTTTCACTCTACAGAAGAATCAACATGAGATAATTGGAACATACTGGGATTACTTTGCAGCTAGCGGATCGGTTCGTCAAATATCCCATGGGAGCCGTCGACGACCTACCAGTTAATGTCCGCAGCGTACATGTGTCGGTGGACTTTGTAGTGATGGATATGCCCGAGGATACTCACACTCCGATTATTCTTGGAAGACCTTTTATGGCGACCGCCAGTGTGCTTATCGATGTGGAGAAGGGAAAGTTGTCTTTGAACGTCGGTAACCAAAAGGTGGAATTCAACTTAGCGCTATCCATGAAGCTACCACCCGAGGAATCTAATTGCAATCTTCTGGAGATTGGAGAAGAGAAAGTCTATGAAGCTGGAGCATTGGAAATTCTTTCTAGTGATCCTCTTGAAGGCTTGGATAGTGTAGAGGATTACTCTGGGCTAGACGATGGGGAAATTTTTGAGCCGAAATGTGTCTCCCAATCAACTCCCCTAGATTTGAAAAGAATTCTCAGGTGACGAGCAAGGACAAGGAGCCTTTGGTGCTCATCACCGACAAAGTGCGGGTCTTGAAGAGAGTGGCATGTGTCGCCAACACTAAGGAGAACCCCCGGATATTACCAATAGGGGAGTGATTGAGACCATCCACTTGTCACCACCGTCAACAACCAGAAATTTTTCTCCAACTGCTGAGAGGATGCCAACCGTCGAGTGTCACCCATTCAAGCCACCTTGAACACGTATCGGGAGTCGAGTGAACGACTATAAAAAGTAGTGTTTCATGGGAGGCAACCCATGTCTTAAACTTCTGCTGGCTTTTAATAAGATTAGTCTATTAATTAAAGTGTATAAATGCTGCTGTGGCGATCATTTGTTGGGAAACTTAGAGAATTTGAATTTTTTGTGCAGGAATTGCCTCATCCGATCGGGTCATACACCATCCGATCGGGTGGATTGTTTCAGAAAGTGGCCATGCTTCAATCGAGGAATCAACCGAACGGGTGATAAAGTCAGCCATCGGGTGGCCGATCAGGTTAAAACAGAGACTTCAGGAGTTTTTCAGAGAGCAGTCAACCGATCGGGTGAGTTCTCACCCGATCGGGTAACCTGTAGCTGCTAATCCAAGAGATTTTTTTTGAAAATTGATCCAACCGATCGGGTGGATTTCCACCCGATCGGGTCATCAAAAGCCTATATAACCCAGTCCCCCACCCGACCGCCATTTCACCCAACTTCCAAAAACCTATTTCGAGCCGTTCGTTTGGATTTCTTTCCACACGATATTCTCCATCACTCCTAACTGTTACTAAGCATCCTCCTCCACTTCCTCCACTAATTCCCCACCATTAAAGCCCCTCCATTAACTCCATTCAAGCCGTAAATCCCATTAAACCCTAGCCCTAACCAACTTTCCCCCAATTTTCAAAAACTTTATTTTCTTCGGATTGGTGTGCGGTGGCTCTTCGGATCACTTCCTCGCGCATTGCGGGAGCTTTTGGAGCTAGGAGCCGCATCTATTGCTGGGTAAACTCATTCCGAATCTTAGTTATTATATTGCCCATGAATCTTATTTTGTCGCTTTGTAATTCGTTGTGTGCACTCATTTATCATCTTGCATATCATATCAGATCGCCACAATATCATGGCTAAGGACAAGGGTAAGCGACCTATGGTGGATGAGGAGCCGTCTCACAAGAGACAACGACCCACACGTCCTACACATAGACGCGCTCTTCAAACACTGCCTACCCAACCACCACCCCACCTGTCATTCCAGCGAATGACCCACTACTTGGATCTCAGGGTATTCACTTTTTGAGCCAAGTCCACAAAGATTTTTTCTCTCGCCTCAACCAACGTCCTCACCTCGCTACCAAGTTCACGCACGACCAAACCTTATTCAATCTCGGAGTTTTCTCCGAATTCGAATCCTTGTTCGCAAACTTGGGATGGCTTAGCTACTTCCACGTCCATGCTCAATCCTACCCCATGCTCACACTAGAATTCATTTCCACGATCAAAATCGAGCCGGGGTCAAACATCGTTTTTTTGCCTTCGGAACCGAAATTTCTATGCTCCTTTGACCACTATCAATGATATCTTCGGGTTCCCTAATCTTGAAGGTAGCTCCCTTACCAATGAATTGCATACCGACTTTGACTTCTTTTGGAATCGTCTCACCTTGCACGATCAATATCCTAGGGCTAAGGCCAAGGCCCCTTCGATTATTCACCTAGTCTTCCGCCTCGCCCATCGCATTATTTCCAGCACTTTCTTTCCACGGGATGAGTCCGGCACCGTGACCATCCCGGATCTTTTCATTTCATGGGCGATAACTTTTCCCTTTATTCCCGGTGTTGACGGGATTTCTTTTGAGGCACCGTGCGTTCGCATCAATGCTGCCTCGTGGCTAATTCAAAAACTTGTTGACATTAACCGCGCGAATAAGGGAAAATATTGCTACTGTGGCCTCATCACACTCATTGCCCAACATCCACCTTTCAACATCGAGATCCCACCCGATTTGGTCCGTGCCCCAGGATCTACCCATATTGACATCGATGTCCTGCATCACACTCACATGATCAAGCCGCTCGATGGTGGTCGATTCACTTTCCACTATGGCCATCCCCCTACACCTTATACCATTCCGCCGAACCCTGATCGCGTCACTATTGAGCTTTCGGCTGATTGGTCATTCCCACCTGACCCTGAATTTATGGGGGGAGGGGGGTTCTGCACATTCAGTTCCATCTTCCCGATGCTCCGCGATCACCTTCCACTGCTGCCCACTTTGGCGAGCAGGATATTCTTGAGTTCCAAGGAGACCCTGGGGCTGGACCCAGTGCCACCACACAGGCTGCTACTGCTATTTCTTCCGAGACTCTGACTACGGCCCTGTTTGGCTTAGCCTCTCGTGTCGGTACGACCACTACCACCGGCACCCGTTCTGCTGCTGCTGGCACACACTCTGTTGTGCACTGTGTCACTTCTGCTCGCCTTGCTCTCAAGGCCGAGATTACTGCTTTGCACGCTGGCGCATCCTCCTCTGCCCCCTCGGATCCATCTACTTCTTTTCTATCCCATCCCCATTTCCTCGCTCTCGAGCGAAACGTAGCCACCATTCTCCGTCTTCTGGCCCATATCTACGGCATGCCACCACCATCACCACCACCATCACATCCTCCTTCGCCTCCTAGACGATCGTCCCCTCCCACCACTTCTTTACCCCCCCACCACCACTACCATTGACCCACCACTTCCATCTCCTACTGCTGATCTTCCACCACCTTTCACCTCTATCACCACCACCTACTCACGTCGCAAGAAACAAGTCGTTGGGCGAGTGAGATCATCACCCCACCCTCTTCATCAGTTGTCGTATCCCTACCACCCTCCGTTACCACCGACACCCCACCCATCATTTACATCCCCACCGAGCCCACCCATGCATGATCTCCATCTCTTTCTCCAGTTCTTTGCACACCCGTCACCTCTCCCACACAATCTCTCGACCACACCCCTCCACTCTCTTCCGAGGAGGATGATGTGCCTTCTGCTCCTGCATCTTGATTTCCTTTTTTTTCTGATTTCCCCCTAACCAGTTTTTCTGATTCATCATGATCGTATCTTTTTAGGCATTGTTAAGATCAGCTTAGGGGAGATCTATATTTTGTGTTTGTGGTCGTGTCATGTATGTTTGTCGTGTGCTTGTCTTTTATGTGCTTGTGTGCTTGTGTGCTTGTGTGTGTCTTTTGTCTAGTCCGTGTCGGTCTTTATTTTCTTTATTCTTCTACGTCTCGTTTTCTGTGTTTTTCATGTTTTTTCGTTTCTTTGTCAGTGCGTACTTCCCTCCCATTGTTCGATGCCCTCCCGCACTTCATGCTATTGCATTGAGGGCAATGCAACGTTCAGCTTGGGGGAGTCACACTATGTGCATCAGTCGTGTCTTTTTTGCCGTTTTGAGTCGCTTTCGTCCTGTTTTTCTTTTTTTCCTTCCTTTTATTCTCTCTATCCTAGAGATGACCCCGCATGATGAAACTGCCACTAAACCACACACACACACACTCTCACTCACTCACTCACTCACTCACTCTCTCAGCTAAGCTACGATGCCTATCTTCACTAACCCTAGGAAGCCGAGTTCTGATGCATTTTATGCTCCGCGGGTTCACTTTGCCTTTTGTGTTGAGTTGTGTGTTGTGACTAGCTAGTTGGTGTGCTTCTAGGTCGTAATTTTGTTTTATATGCCTATCCATGGATGACCCCTAGACTATCATGCTTCAATTTCGAATATGCGATATATTTCTTCTACTTTCTGCTTCATTATGCATGAATCATACCATATATGTACGCTTCAAATCACATGTGTCGGGACTCTACCAATAGGACTAGGATAACACATGTTGCTTACGCTCTGATCTGCAAAAAAACACCTTTTGCCATGTGTTTAGAATCCGAATTCTTTTTTATTTTGCTTTGTTGCAAATCCCCTAATCGTGTCACTTCCACTTGGGAGAGTACACAATTTTGCCACTTACTAGCGCATCGTTCTCCCGCTTTTGGAGAATGCACATTTTCCTACTTCTACCAAAAATCCAAAAAATCAAAAAAATTGGAAAATCCAAAAAGGTGGGAAGGGGGAGAGAAAAGAAAGTATAGCCAAAATAAAAAAAAAATACAAAAATCCAAAACCCAAAAAACATTTCTGTTGTAAATACCTCTCCTACCGCCGTGAATAAAGGGAAGGCGAGAATTTGTACCAAGTACTCTCCTCCAAACCTACTCAATCCCTTTCGTTTTTGAACACGCTTGGCATATGAGCTTTCTAGCAATCATCTCGGCAATCGTGCGGTGATTTCCTAGTTTTTAGCGGTGGAGACACGAACATATGACATGTTTCTATTCTTACTCTATTCTCATGCATGCTTGAACTATTATTCACCGCAAACTCGAATTGATTAGATATTTGGGTCATCCCATGGATATGTGTATATGGAGCTTCATCGCATGATTTAGATATTTACACCGTTGGCTTGCTCAGATCTGCACTCACTCGTGCTTCACCGCGTGAACCCACAACACTAGTAGGAACTCGTATTCCTGGGCTTAGAGTTATGCTTCTCGTTGAATGCTTAGTGTGTTGTGTTTGTTTCTGTTGGCTCTGACGGGCAATCTAGGATTTCTTTTTCTTTTCCTGTTTCTCTCTTTCTATTTTATTCGGCTGGGCTTCTATTCTCCCTCGTCTTCCTCGGGGATGAGAAAGAGTTCAGCTTGGGGGATTTTGACGTGCGTTTATATTTTATATATTCACGCACGTCTTCGTCGTCGTTTTCCATCGCTTTTCGTTATTTCGTATCCGTTTCTTTGTGTTTTTAGTTTCTTTTTTTACTTTCGTTGAGTTTATGTGCATTTGCAGGACGTTGCTAGCACATGGGACATATATGGCCAACATCATGAGTCCCTGGAGCAACGGAAAGTGTCGCACGAGATCCCAAGAGCCATTTGTGAAAGATAACCATATATCAGCTCTCAACCGATCGGGTGGAACAGCCACCCGACCGGGTCATGTAGTCTGTGTCAGTGCTGAAGAAGAGATAGTTTCACTCGATCGGTTCAGTGATCGGGTGGATGAATAACAGAGTGCAGATTTGAAGGCCAAAGCTCACTCGGTTGTTGACTTGTCAACCGATCGGGTCATGTATTGTGATCCGATCGGGTCGGTAATTTCAACCGATCGGGTCACCTGTAGCTGCTTTCTAAGCTCAAGAAATCCAAGACTCACCCGATCGGTTCAGTGATCGGGTGAGATTTACCAGAGCTAAAGACAAATCTTTCCGTCGTTTCGCCCGATCGGGTGAATGTCTGTTTTTGTCTTTATTGGGAATATTCCCTGGCATCTTGCCCACTTGTATAAATAGAGCTAGGTTTTCCCAGAAACGAAAACCCCACTTTTTAAGTTGTTTTAAGGGATTTTTCAGCTGCTTGAATTAAACTCTTATTGTAAGTTCTTTGATCACCTTTATATTTTGTTATTGTGTTTATGCTTCTATTTTCTACGGTGAATAATTGCCTAATTTCTATTCTTATCCTAATTTCTATTCTTATGGCTATATCTTCTTTTATTAATTTTCTACCATGTTTAGTGAGTAGTTCTTCAATTTGGGACATTGGTGGAAGCCCCTTCGTGGGTTCTTCCTAGAATGGCCATAGGTCTAGGGATTTGATTGGATCTAGGGATTTTGATGGTTACGCAGGGGTGTTTCATTGTCATCGGCGGGAAAAAGACCGCCTTTGACCGTTGGGCCAAGATGAAATAAAACGGGAGTTTCATTCTCTAGCCATAGCTCACCCCCTAGTGTAGACATTGAGTCCTTGCACGTGGGAACGGCTTGGACGAAATGTTTGGAACGATCGTTGCGAGCTTAGTGCTCCCGGAGTCGGATGGTGTTGGACTTGGGAATGCCCACCGTCCGAAGCCGGGTAGATCTAGCGTATCATCCTGGGCATCGACTGGAATATTGAGCCCATGAGACGCTAGGTACCACTTTTAGAGGCAACGTCTCACCAAACCCTAGCATTCGGTCATCTTCCTATCCTTCGGCAGTAATAGTGAGAATCCATGATTAGGGCGGAAGCCAAAGTCCTATGTTACCTTTTTACCTTTTACACCTTTTTCATTAGTTTACAATCGTAACAACCATCCGAGAATTGGCTGGCTCATCCACCGGGTGTTCTGGTTCCTGAATGTTTGCAAGTACAACACACGCCTCCCCGTGATCGACCCCAAGCCACACTTTGACACCGTACGCTTGCGGTTTATAAATTCTAATTCTAGTATCCCCGTCCCGGTTTTCGTGTCAAACGGGTGGCCGGTCAATAAGGCCCAAAGACAAGTCAACATCCAAAACAACACAAATAAACAAGTACAAGGCCAACTACTAAAGACCATACTTATCACTATACTTATCACTGCCACTCCTTGTATCAATATCCATAACGCCCAATAACAATCCAACACCGAAACCATTATCCAAATCCAAGCACAAGATCGACATCCAACTTCAACACCTAAGGCCAATAGCATGCCAATACCCATCGATAACGATACTCCTTGCCAACATCAATAGTCGACATCCATAACTCTCATCATCAACCTCAAACAAGCCAACATCTAAAAACATACGGTTCCGCAAATCCGAAGGAGCAGACCCAAGGAGGTGCCCAAGCTGGACACTAAAAGGTGCAAGATCCAGGACAATGAGCTTAAAAGAAGTCCAAGAATCGTGACACCCCAAGATCTCAACCACACGGAGGAGGAGAGGGTGGCGACGAGAGTCGTCGCTAAGCCCAAAAATCCCAAAAATCCATAAGTCGGAAGGCCATCGATAGTTGATGATCCATGTCGTATAGGGATGGCGTGTCGGAGCTCTGGGCGAGGCCGGAGGAGCTTAAGGCGAGAGGGGTTGGACTCGCGAAGGGAGATGTACGGCGATTGGTTGGGTGTCGTCGCGACGACGAGGAAGCCACGTGATGGGTTTGGTGAGGGAAGAGATGAGGGGTTTAAAGGGGGGGTGCCGAATTCGTCGATAGGGTAGGGTAGGGTAGGCGGGACCAGGGCTCGAGGAGAGGATGCGGACAAATGGCAATAAAGAGGGGGAGATGGTATGTGGGAAAAAGGATTCAAACCCATGTGAAATTGGGCACAAGATGAAAGTAGTGGGTAGAAGAGGAATACAAGCTCAAGAAAAAGAAGAAGACCTACACTTGCACATCGCGGTTAGGTTTGTCTCAAATTCTATAGCACCATCCTCAAATACTTCTGAGCATCCTTCGATCTTCTTTCGTTGTCGAACTCGAACTTCGGATGATCGAAAAATTCGAATGCTCCCCACCTTAAAATAGTATAGCCATAGTTTAGATGAACTAAATGCGATTTGGAAGTATTCTCAGAATAAGTAGGACAATTGGAAGGTGATTACAAGAATGAAGATGGTGATGCAATAAATGGACGGTTCTACCTTATTGAAGTTAACTCTAGTTGTTATCAAAGGAAGGTTCTAGAATAAGATTCATCAAATTGGAACACGAGTTCCTAGTTGAGGGTTCGAAGAAGATAATGAGGATCGATCGAGATGGACCGTTGCGACTTTTTGTGATAAGAAGCAATGGGAAGCTTCCAAATCAAGAAGGGGTATGTTACTAAGAAAATACATATAGTATGATAATGTAGGATAGCGATGATAATAAAGGCATTGGGCATCAAATCGACGTAAAGAGGAAAGATTTAGACATACCAGTGATTACTGGCTCTGCAGTCTCAGCTTCTCTAGTTGACTTGGGGAACGCTTGATACCTGGTCTGGTTCAGATTGGCCTGATGAAAGACTCGATGTTGTGGAGCTAGGGGTGATTCATGCGGTGTTGATCTAGAAACTCCAGCTGTCGTAGTCGCTTTCTTGATAATGTAGCGGGGGCAGTTCCTGATAGAGTGCTCAGATGCTCCACAGACCAAACATTGATTCAGTAGCAGGCGACAGTTTTTCTTGACATATCCCTTCGGTTGCAATGGAAGCACATCATCTGGGATCGTTTGTTGGTCAGAGGAGTAGGCCCCTTGAAAGTTGTAGTCTTCATCGGTCGGAGGGCGTTTCCCGGTGGTTCGATAGGATGCTTCCCTTGGGATGCTTTACGTAGTTTGTCAACAACCTCATGGAGAATTTGGCGTTGAATTTCCAGTATTTCTCTTACGACACCCAAGATGTTGTTGTCGGTGACACCAGGAGTATTTGGTCGACCTGCCATACTTCAAGACAAATCGCAATGTAAGATAGGTGAAAAATCTACTAGTTGTACACTTAGATATTAATATCGTTTACACCGATCTTAAACTTTTTGCAAAAACATGAACTGCATGGGCCGTCACTAAAGCCTGTCATGCCCCGCTTCCCATTCTACCCGGGGCAAGAACGCGAGCGGGTCCATGGTGTTCTTAAAATAAGGAGGAGTACTTTTTTCTTTCTTTTTTATCTTTTCTTCCTCCTTGGTTTAAACACACTAAGCATCTGTTTAAACTGCAGGTCCTTGCATGCAAATTTAAGAAGCAGTCCAAACAACATTATTACATATCCAGCATACAAAATTTAAGATACATTTTAGGCCTAGCATAGGAGGAGGAGAGTGGGCGATGAGGGAGAGAGTGCTGTATGTGTGGGTGATTAATATAGGATTTAGAAAGTATAATAAAATGATGATGATGATGATGATGATGATGATGATGATGATACTTATTAGTATAGTTGGATCTGCCAACTTTAGGGAGGTGGGTTAATGGGGTGGGTTAGGGTATTAATTAAGCGGGGTTAGGGGTAAATGGTAATTAGTAATAGTAATTAGTAAGAGTGAAAGTAATTAGGGGATGTAATTTAGTAAAAATGAAGTAATACTACGTCGTTTTCGCACACGACTCCGAAAAATTCCCAAAACATAACCACGGGTTCGTATCATCACGAGGATCACGAATACGAAGTCCTTTCAGTTTTTGAGCTACGGATATACGAGTTTTGGGCCAAAACGTTTAGGTCGTGGGTTTGCAGATTTAAGGTCGATTTAACTCCAGAAAATTACGAAATTAATATGTGGAGCATTAAATGATCATAGAATCACACTGTAGAAGTTTGAAATCGTTCGATAACGTTTATATGTAAAATTAATTGATACGGCTATATCAGTAATAATTGAATATAAAATATTATAAAAATTATTTAGATGTATTTGATGATATTCGAACTTACAAATACATGTTATAACTAGTATGATGATACAACGATATTTTTATAAAGGATTTTGAAACTATTTTTGATATAAAACTTATAACAAACCATTTAAAAATATGTTCAAAGTATAAAAATACGTAGAATACGAAAAACGTGTATTGATGGATACGGGTCATCACAGCCGGGGTTGTTGACGAAAACGCACCCACGTGAAAACGTGCGCTGCGATATCTCCCCCCATTTTAATTTTTTAAATATTATTTTTATCATTATTATATTATTATATTACCAAAAATGATTATGAAAAATTGTGAAATAATTATCAAAAATTCCCTAAATTCATAATGTTTATGAAAATAATTTTTGTTTAGTTTTCTAAGCTACAAAATAACAAGTTTTTGCCTAATTTTTTTATCAAGTCTTAGTTTGCGGGTTTGCAAGTTTTAAGTCATTTTGGACTCATAAAAATAGCAAAAATTTACAGAAAATATTTAAAATTTAAGAAGCATTTATAAAAGCATTTAAAATAATTTATACAATCATTTAAAATCATTTATAAAATATTTAAAATATGTATTGATGATTTCAGATCGTCACAGTTACCTAATGTCCAAACTCTTCTTCTTCCTCAATATCAGACAACTCAAAGGAAATGATTAAAAAATTACAATGCATATAGATCATTCCAACCAGAAAAAGGTTAACCAAAAATAGATAGACAACTTGAAAGATAAAAATACTTTGAAAGATCACCATACTTCCAAAGATTAATTAATCCAAAAGAAAATAAATCCAAAAAAGGTCAACATACTTTCAAAGAATTGTCTAAATTTTTGAGTTTAAAAAATGAACATTATCTGCCTTCAGACAGAACTAATCTCGCTCCCCTAACTTGGCTATCGATGTCTCAGATTCACCGACTCTGACCCTCGTTGTCACTATCAATCATATACCGATGCTGTCTCCACCATGACTAGAGCCACAAGCAAGAAGATTAGTTACAAGCGAAGATCATTAGTGGAAGGAGAATGAGAAGAGTGTTTTAAGTACGACTTTGGTTTTTTTCGTGTGTACAAGAATTCAGTAGAGATCTAAACATTGGGTTGTTCTGAAGGACTTTTTGAAAGTATATGGTTGTTTACAAAAACAAATAAAAACACAGAAATGTTCTAATGACACGAAGATGAAGCCATTTAAATTGCTCAATGACAACAACACAAATTTTCATATTGATTCCAATTATTCCTAATTTGCTTTCCAAATAGTGACAACATTTCCCGTTGCAAATGCAAGAAGCAAATTGCAAAAGAAACACTCAAAAAATTAACAAATTTAGAGAAAAATATCTTCTTAGTCATATAATTTTATTAAGATTCTTGCAAAAGAAACACTCAAAAAATTAACAAATTTAAAGAAAAATAAATTATCAGTCATATAATTTAATTAAGCTTACATTGTAAGATCTGAAACTATAAGGAGAAAACACTAGAGAGCTGGGTGAATAGAGCTTTATAAAGATAATAAGGAAATTACGCCTAATTAAATGATCCATTATGCAACCTTAGTGCAGAATGAAAAGAGAGAGCAACAAACATAGAAAATCAAACGTAAACAAGGGATTTACCATGGTTCGGATTCACGAGTCTCCCCGAGTCCTTTAAATCCTACTCCAGTAACCCACTAGCAAACTCGCTAGTGATTAGTGATCCACTAATACCCACTTGTCAAAACCTGACAAGTGAAAACCAATACACTTTCTTTCACTTACCACAAACCAGGAATGGACTACTCTCAACCAAGAGGAACCTTTCTTCCACTTCCCACTACCTGGGAATGGACTACTCTTACAACCGAGAGGACTTCTCAAATATCAAGAGAAAATGTAGAACAAAATATGAAACAATTTCACAACCTTTGCCTTGAACATTACTCTTAAGACTGAGGCAATAAAGGTGTGTGAGAAGTGCTATAAATGATGAGAGTGCGAGCACTTACTAACTTGTCTTAAGATGCTAGAAATGAATGCTAGAAGCTGATCTTGAAAGCTTTGGAGACAAGTTGATTTTTAGAGCTTGAGCTTGAATTGCTTTGAATGCTCTAGAATGAAATTAATGACTTTGAACCACTTGAGAGCGTATTGAATGAAGTCTTAGATGCTTAGCTACCTCTCAAGTCAAGATGTTAAATCCCTATTTATAAGCCACTGAAATCTGCTCTGAAACAGCAAAAATCTCCAAGCATTTAATGTTGCAAACGGCTCTTAATGGGTATAAATCCTAGTCACCAATCACCTGAAGAAGAACGACCAGTCGGTTGGTATAATGTTTTGACTAGGCATTAAATGCAGTCTAACAGACATATACTAGACATCTGAAGAAGACTTTCCAGATTTCAGGTCCACTGCTCAGTCGTCTGGCCTATAGGCATTAGACGTCTGATCAAATAGACAATGAGCAACATGGTTACTGGAATATAGTTGGTCCGACTGTCCAGGCATCTGATGTTCATTATCTAGACATCTGGTCAACTGTTTAGACGTCTGGTCAACTATTCAGACGACTGGTAATACAACTTCAGACGCCTAATCAATACTGACTACAGAAATAAGCTACTGGAAATATTTGCACTAATTTTCCAGACGTCTGATGTATATCATCCAGACGTCTGATTTCCGTCAGTCATCAGAGGCCGAGTTACTGGACTTTTGGCTTGAAATATTCAGAAATCTAGAGTTCATCATCCAGTGGTTTGACAATAAGTTCAGACGTCTAGAATTAGAACTTCAGGTGTCTGATCATGATAGGGTTTTGGAGAACACACTGCATATGAGCACCTGGTGTCTGGAGGCAAAGCAACAGACGTCGGGGTGGGCTGAAAAACTTTTCTTTGAGTTTATGCAAGTTCTAACCCTATGACACTCAATGATATATGATTTAAAGTGTTTTGTGAGTGTTATGAGTGATATTCTAATGAGTCTATTCATGTCTTAATATGATAGTTCAACTAAGAAGTAAAGAAAGAAGGCTTATGTATTTATTCCCTTCACTTCCTATTGAATGCATTGAAGACTTCTTTTGAGCTTGTGAAGTCCAACACTTTAACTTCCTTGAGATCACTCTTTGATGACCATAGAGCTTTGTTGAGTTCAATACTTTGACTTCCTTGCGTTCAATCCTTGATCTCCATGCTTCATTGATTGATGTCCTTGCATCAATTGTCTGAGTCATCATGTTCATTTGATATGACTTTAAATGTATTGAGGATGCTCTCCTTAACTACAAAATATGGAGATTAGTCACAATTGATTATGTTTGTTTATCATCAAAACCACATTGGGGAATCCAATATTTAACATTCTCCCCCTTTTTGACGATGACAAACAATCTTAACCATAACCAATAATTGTGCTTGAAATTAAAATACTTACTCCCCCTGCATTGATGCCAACCATTTTAGTCCAGATAAACATATGAATAATGAATCATCAATGCTCAGTCAAGGATATGTGTATCACATGAATTGTGTATTGTATTCACAAAAGCTAACAGCATATATGAATACAAAAGGCATGAAACATATGGTGATACACATTGAGTAAGTTGAAGCATGAAACAATCAAGTTGAAGAATTACTCCCCCTGAATCATATGATCACTTATTATTATTCTCTTTTCTAATGACCATTTGGTTATTATCTCTCCCCCTTTGTCATAATCCAAAAAAGTAGGAGGATAAGAACAACAACAACAACAACATAATACTCAAATAAAGGTGTTGTCATTTCAAGTCTATATAATCTTAAACTAACATAGAAGTCTTCAAATATGAAATGTATATTTAGAATAACTCCCCATGAATTATATAACAGTAGCAATGAATCATGTAGTTATGTGAGGTTTAAAATATAATCATTAATCATGGAATAATCAGTTCTCTTTCCATATCAATTCTCTCTTCTCCTTATGAAATAATCAATTCATTCTTATATGGCCTATATGATGAATATTAATGGATAAAAATAATGACAACACAAGTAAACGTGATCTCATATCACCATTAAACTAAGCATGTAGCATCACATCTCATATGGAGATAACAAATATTCAATATTCATATTGGAAGTGCATGATAAGATACTTATTAACAAACAAACACATTTCCAAAAGTATTTGCATATATATATATATATATATATATATATATATATATATATATATATATATATATATATATATATATATATATATATATATATATGTAGGAAAAAGGGGATCTAAGGTGCCTCCTTAGATGAAAATCTAAGGAGGCGCCCCCATTTCCTCCCACCTCCTATAATTGTTTTGGAAATTTTTTTCATGAGGTTGTTGTTCACATCATGGATGGTCAACATACCAAATTTCAAAGGATTCCAATACTTTTTGAGCCACCATCTACCCCTTACAATTTCAACGGTCTAAAACGTGCTGAAAAACCCACGAAGTTGCAAGGGGTAGATGGGGGCTCAAAAAGTATTGGAATCCCTTAAAATTTGGTATGTTGATCATCCATAAGGTGAACAACAAACCCATGAAAAAAGATTTCAAAAAAAATGCGTGAGATGGGGGGAAATGGGGGCGCCTCCTTAGATTGAATCTAAGGAGGCACCCTAGGATCCCTTTACACACACACACACAGATATATATATATATATATATATATATATATATATATATATATATATATATATATATATATATATATATATATATATTAAAAATGTACCCAAGGTCGACCTCAGGCAGCAATACCTGAGCACACCCCAGCTGTTCGGGGGTTGTAAGTATTTTTTTTGAATTTTTTTTTGCAGTAGGTAGATATACTTGTTATGTAGCTTCCCAAAAAATTTCAGGTCAATCCGACACCGTTTGGGACTCCGTTCATCGATTTCAAAAACGTTGCTCAAATCTGTCCAGAACTGGACAGTTTTGCGCAACGTTTTTGAAATCGATGAACGGAGTCCCAAACGGTGTCGGATTGACCTGAAATTTTGTGGGGAGCTACATAACAAGTATATCTACATACTGCAAAAAATTCAAAAACAAAATACTTACAACCCCCGAACAGCTGGGGTGTGCTCAGGTATTACTGCCTGAGGTCGACCTCGGGTATATTTCCCTGTGTGTATATTTATATAGAATAATGGCTATCATACGCCATATGAGAGCCTCTCTCATATGACCTATCACTTAAAGCACCCAAGTACAACCAAGTACAAGTCCATGTGGGCTTGTACTTGGGTGCTTTATGTGAGAGGGCGTATGAGAGAGGCTCTCATATGGCGTATGATAGCCATTATTCTCATATATATACATATATACACACACACACACACACACACATACATACATACATACAAACATACATACATACATACATACATATATGCAAATCTTCATGTGAGAACATATCGCACTGTGTGAAACTATTTTTAGTTTTTTTTTGAATTTTTTTTTTCAAAAATTCTTTTTTCCACCTTCATTATATGTTGTTATACCACCCTCAAAAATAATCGTTGAGAAATAATGTCATTTGTCCTTCGATCAAGGAATTTCATCAAATTCGCACGTTTTGAGACCGTTAAAATTGTAACGGGTGGATGTGTGCTATAATCCCCAACGGGTTCACCCATTATTTTTCCTGTGGTATAAAATTATATGGATTAAACAGCAAAAAAACATTTTTGAAAAAAATTCTAAAAAATAAAAAATGTTTTCGCACCGTGCGAAAACCCCTATTTTTCGCAACCGAAGGTTAATATATATATATATATATATATATATATATATATATATATATATATAGTAAAGTGTTCCTAGGGTGACTCCTTAGATTAAATCTAAGGAGTCGCCCCCATTTTCCCTCATACCCACTGTTTCAGAGTGTTTTCTCACTAAAAATGCGTTGACCGTGGACAACCCGGTCAACGTGGTCAAGGGGCCCGCTTGGGTCCCTCGGGGGTGCCGAGTCGGTGCAGATGAGGCGCGAGTCGGAGCTGCTGACGACGTGGAGCACGTCGGCTGGGCCGAATCGGGGTCCTCGATCGTTGGTAGGGCGAGGGGAAGCCTCGGCCCGGGTTGAGACACTCGGCCTCGGTCGGACGTGCTCGGCCTCGGCGGTCGGACGACGAGGGGTAGCCTCGATCGTCCAGCTGGTTGCGTGGTCGGTGAGGGGCGGAGGGGAAGCCTCGGCCTGTGGATCAGCTGTCCTCCTGCGTAGACGAGAACGCTCGTCAGGGGGCCGGACCTTGGTTCCGGCCAAATCCCCTCCGATGCCTAAGTCAGACAGAGATCTGAAAGAGGAGGCCCGGCGGAGACGGTTCGACTCGTGAGGAGATCGGAACGGCGTCTCACGGCGTGAGCGGGGGAGGAAGGAGATGAAATGGGGGAACTAGGTCGTTGATGGAGTACCTTAGGTTTTAGATACCTGAGATGCGGTCACTTGTCCTGTCGTCCTCCTAGCCCTTTTATAGTGCTCCCAGCGTGATTGCCCCCGGCCCACGTCGCTCGTCCACCCTCAATCGTGCCCCCTCAATCCGCCCCCCCATCGCCGCTCCCTGCGCCATGCCAGCACCTCCCCATTACTGTCATTAAGTGGTCGCGGAACCGGGGGAGCGGTTATCGCAGGAGTGGGCGAGTGACCAACGTTTTACCGGGGCCGGGTCGGATCGACATTCGGGGGGCCCCCTATAGGGCCTTATCGAGTGGGCCTGAGTGCGCAGATGGGCTCTTGACCGACAGTCGGGTTTCTGGGCTCGTGTCTTTCGGGTCTCGGTCAAATAGACGTAAAAATTGCCCCCATCGGTCGGGTTGATCGGCCTCGGCCGGTTCTGCTCGGCCGATGTGACTTCCGCCGACTTTGACAGGCTCGTCAGTTGATGCCGACTCATTTATTAGTCGTCTTCAAGAGTTGGTCCGTTCGATACTTTTAAGGCGCGGGCTCCGAAGCGCCGTCGGTCCTCTGATGCTGCCACGTGTAGCTGCAAGCTTATCCCCACCGCTCACGGGGACGTCTTAAGTTGAGAAGCCGAGGGGTTCGTGAGCCGCCATCGGTGGGGCCGATCGGCTTTGGCTAGCTCGGTTCGACCGCTGTGCCTCCTGGGGTTCCGAGTGGCGCTTCAGTCGAGGCATGGTCATAAATGTAGGTCATGATGAGGCGGACCGATTGGACTTCCCTTGGCGCCGATTTCGAAACGCCGCCGGTTCTTCGAGGCCTGCCACGCGTTCTTGTCAGGCGCTTCAAATTCGCCCCTGTGTCCGGTATATAAGATCCCCAACTGCATTGATCTCCACTTCTCTCTTGCTCTTCCCACTGTTCTAGGCTTTCCACAACTCGGAGTTTCCCGTCGCCTTCGCTTCCTTGTCTCCTCCAAACTAGTTAAAAGGTCATTCCTTTCTCGCTTTCGTATTATGGCTGCTCTTAGGATAGGTGGTTCTGGCCAAGGGGCGAGGGATTCTCCGGAGTCCAGGTGGGGCGGGCCCCGGCTAGTGGGATCAGGTTCCTCCGCTGGGAGTCGTCCCCTCCGAGATAAGGGGAAGGGGTAGCTTTTCCCAGACTACGCCTGTGATGACGTGGCGTCGGCTACCGTGCGGCTTAACGTGCCCCCGGTTGTCCTCCGAACGCCGTCGGGGACCCCTCCTTCAGCGGCCACGGAGATCCGGGAAAGGTATCTCTGCTTCCCGTACGATGTCCGAGTTCCATTCATCGACGAGCGGATTTGCCTTCCGAGGAGCAATGAGGTCGGCGTCTACGTCGAGATGTTCCGCCTGGGTCTTCGTTTCCCGCTCAATCCCTTCTTCATCCAGGTCATGGAATATCTCATGGTGCCCCTTTGCCAGTTCACCCCTTGTTCGATTGCGGTACTGACGGGCTTCGTGATGCTCTGCTGTACCCGCGGTCTGGAGCCGTCTCTCCCCCTTCTCTTCCACTTTTATCAGATCCAGACGGTCGGCCCGGGGTCATGGCTGCAACTCCGAGCCCGCTCGAGGAGGGAATGCCTGATCGGGCTACCCCGCTGGTCGGGGGATTGGAGTTCGGATTATGTCTTTGTGGTCTTCCTGGAGGATGCCCAGATTTTGACAAGTTGGGGCGGGTCTGTCCAGCCTCGCCCGCCGCTAGCCCTCTCTGACGTTGATCAGGCAGCCGCCGCGCTGCTGTCGACCCTCCCCTTGGAATCGAAGTCCATCTGGTCTTTGTTGGACGACCTACTCCTGAAGGCCGTCTTGTGGTCTCCAGGTAGGTCGCTTTTTCAGTCTTGAATCGCCCTGTGACTCATCCTGATTTCGGTTTCCCTTGCAGTGATGGCTGGCCGCGAGTTCGTCCGTGACGTCGATGAGCTGATCCATCGTGGAGCCGCTCGGAGCCGAGGCAGTACCTCCGGAAGGGCGCCTCGACGGACCGGTGAGGAGGAGGTGCGCCGAGCCGAGCCCTCCGTGGGCAAGGTGGTGGCCGTGCCTCCCGCCTCTTCTTCTGGCGATCTCCTCCCCAGGGGCGTCGTAAGGGCCGGACCCGCCCCGTCAGCCCAAGAGGCAGGAGGTAATAACGGGTCCGGTGCAGTCCCTCCTGCCCTTGGCGTGCCCCCTCCCGTCCTCGAGAGTGGAGATGGGGCAAGGCGGAAGCGCTCCCCCTCGTCGCTCGTGGAGCCTCACGGAGGGAAGAAGAGGAAGGAGGATGTGGAACCCTCCAGCCCGACGTGTTCCGTGCTTCCTGCGGCTACCACCGGGGATCTTCCAGTGGCTCTGACAACCACCCCCGTCGCAGCGTCCCCGCTTCCGTCGCCGGGAATCGGAACCCTGTTGGCGAGCCATATGGCTTCCCTCGATGTCACCCCCGGGAGTTCGGTGTTTGTCGACCGAGCCCTGGCCCAGTAGGTGGCCGAGGGCTCCGTCCTCCCCCGGGACCGCAGCCTCCTCGAGAGGATTCCCGCCGACAAGGTGTCGGACTCCTTGGTCTGGATCCTTCAACAGGTTCGGCTATCTTGCAGTCCTTTCTTTTCCTTCACTCTCTTCTTAGCTTGTGTCTCGTCTTCCAGGGTTCAGCGCTCGCCGTGGAGTCGCAGCGGCGAGCCATCCACTTGAGGGAGCTGGAGGAGTCCTCCGTGAGGGCCCACGAGCGAGCCGGGGCGGCGGAGGTAGCTATGGCGGAGGCCCAGATGGAGTCCCGGCATCTCAAGCTCCGCGTGGCCGAGCTGGAGGGACGAGTGGGTGACCTCCAGGGAAAGTTGGAGGACGCTCTGCAGTCGGCTGAGGAAGCGGCGGAGTCGTTCCGCCTGGAGAGGGAGGAGCTTCAGAGGGAACTGTCGGATCGGCGTCAGGTGACGCGGCTTGCAGAGGAGGTGGAGAGGGGCGTCGTCGGGACCCTGGGGAAGAGGATCTTCGAGGTTCTCAGGGAGGCCTTCGGTACGTATGAAGACCTCATCGCCCCTCGGATCGTCGAAGTCGTCCAGTCTTCCTTCCGGGAATGTGCGGAGCGCGTTCGGCAAGCCCCTCCGCCGGTCGATCCCCCTCGCTCCGAGCAGGGGGAGGCGCCCGAGGATGCATCCTCTCGAGCCCGGGTCCCCTAGGTCGTCCCTCCTGGCCGGTTATCCTCAAATTTTTTAGCATCCGCTTCGCTTTGGGCCAGTCTACTTGAAATGGATCCCTGACCCCGCTTTCTCCTTCGGCTTCGCCACCGACTCCCTGCTTCAGAGCCAATAATTGCTGGTTGCATGGATGTTTGCTTAGGCCAGCAACTTTGGGTTCTTGGTCGACAAGTTTTGCTTCACCGGTGTTGCCCTATTTTCTGTAGGTGACGAGCTTTATTGTCCGTTGAGAGCGGATTATTTGCAGAGAGGTTTCTTCACTTTGATTTCCTGTAGATAAGACACACTGTTATAACCGAAATTTGACTTACTCAAACTTCTCGTATATTTTGCTTTGTTGCTTCATCCTCGGCCTAGGACCGGCTGACGCCCGAGCTGGCGGGGGGGGGGGGGGGGGGGGGGGGGGGGGAATTGTCATCAAGTTTACGAGCGATGGAGCCGGTCGGCGAGGGTGAAGCTCCTCGGCTTAGGACCTGTCGGCGTTCGTGCTGGCTGGGGGAATTGCCTCCAGAATTATGAGTGCAGGAGTCGGTCGGCGAGGGCAAGGCTCCTCGACTTAGGACCGATCGGCGTCTGCGCTGGCTGGGGGAATTGTCCCCAGACTTACGTGCGCGGGAGTTGGTCGGCGAGGGCAAAGCTCCTCGGCTTAGGACTGGTCGGCGTCCGCGCCGGCTGGGGGAGTTACCCCCAGACTTACGAGCGCAAGAGTCGGTCGGCGAGGGCAAAACTCCTCGACTTAGGACCGATCGGCGTCCGCGCTGTCTGGGGGAATTGCCCCTCGACTTACGTGCGCGGGAGTTGGTCGGCGAGGGCAAAGCTCCTCGGCTTAGGACCGGTCGGCGTCTGCGCCGGCTGGGGGAGTTACCCCCAGACGTACGAGCGCAAGAGTCGGTCGGCGAGGGCAAAACTCCTCGACTTAGGACCGATCGGCGTCCGCGCTGTCTGGGGGAATTGCCCCCAGACTTACGTGCGCAGGAGTTGGTCGGCGAGGGCAAAGCTCCTCGGCTTAGGACCGGTCGGCGTCCGCCATGGCTGGGGGGATTGCCCCCAGACTTATGAGCGCAGGAGTCGGTCGGCGAGGGCGAAGCTCCCCCTCCCCTCGGGTGAGGCGGCGGTCTTCATTCTTTTGCACCCTTAGTGGAACGTTGATTCCGCCGAAGATTAAGGAAAGACTAAAGGGAATGCAATTGTACTCTTAAGAGTCCTGTTGGACTAGTACATTTGGAGGAAAGGAAAAAGGAAGTGAAGCTAGACAGAGGGATGTAAACCTAGATAATTCCCTCGGACTAGGCTACGACTGGGGGGAGAGACCTCGCCCGCTCACTCTATGATGCGGAGGGGTCCTTGGACGGTGTTGATCTTCTTCCCCTTGTCTGGCTGCATGGAGGTCCCTTCTCCGTGGGCTGGCTCGTCGGCTAAGCCCCTGGCGTGCCCCCGGCTCATCAGCTTCTCGATGTCCTTCTTTAAGTGCCAGCAGTCTTCAGTGTCGTGGCCATTGTCCTTGTGGTACTTGTAGTACTTCTCCCCATTCTTCCCACCTCTTTTTGCCTTCGGTGGGGGGCGATCGGCGCGCTCTTCCTTCTGTACTTGAGCGAGGATGGCGTCTGGGGTGGCGTCCCTCGTACCTTCTCCGCGCTGCCTGTTTCTCGGCCTCTTCTCGGTCCGGTACCCTTCGGGGCTGCCTCGTCCGCTGTCGCCGCGCTTGGTCCCTCGAGTGGCTTTTCCCGCATCAACGGCCAAGGCCTCCTCGGTCAACATGAAGCGCTCGGCCCTCGCCATGATCCCAGGGAGGTCCTTCAGGGGATCGTTGTGCAGAGATTTCTTAAGGCCTCTATGGCGCAGCCCCTTCTTAAGGGCCGTTTGGACCACAAGGTCGGGAGGGCTGTTCACGTTCAGCCTCTCCGCGTTGAAGCGGCGCATGAACTGTCGGAGCGGCTCGGCTGGGCCCTGCACTATGTTGAACAGATGTTCAGCATCAGGCTTTATCTGCCTTCCTGCCATGAACTGTTTGCAGAACAGTTGGGTGAGTTCCTCGAAGCTGTCGATGGAGCGGCTGGGTAGGTTGGGGTACCAGGTCCTCGCCGCTCCCCTGAGAGTCGAATAGAAGCCCCGGCAGAGCAGGTCATCATCGGCTCCTTGGAAGGACATGTCCCCCTCGTAGTCCATCACATGGTTTCCCGGGTCTCCTATCCCGTCATACTTCCCCAGTGCCGGGATCTTGAATCGAGAGGGGACCCGCGCGTCGGTTATTCTCCGCGATAGGGGGCACCGGTCTCCGTGGATGCCCCCGGGGGTTCGACACCCACCTGCCTCTGGTTCGTTCAGTGGTGGAGGGGGCACAGGCGCCGGCGGGGCTGGCTCCACGGCCCTCGCCACACTGGGGGTCGGGCTGACCCGGCGTTCCCGGCTCCTCCGGCGGGAGCTCCCGCTCCGCCGTGATCGGTCTCTCGAGTGGTGTCGATTGCTTCTCCTGTGGTGGGACGACCGTGGCCGACGAGATGATGCGGTCACCGATTCGTCCTCCGTCCCTTCGGTTTCTCTTCGGCTCCTTTCACGATAAGGGGAGGAGGCGCATGATCTCGCCTGACGGGAGCCGGACAACGTGAACCGACGATCCGCGTTCGGTTTTTGGGTCCCGTGGTCGTCGACCACAGCAGACCGCAAGAGCGGGGGACCCCCCGCCCAGCGATGGCCATCGCCCAACGTGCCTCTGTTGGATGGCGCAGGGCCAACGAACTACTGTACCGTCGCGACCAACGTCTGGAGGCTCGCGTTGATCTCCTGGGCCAGGGCACGGAGCTGTCCCTATGTGGCCAGTTCCGACCCGCCGTTCTCTTCGGTTGAGGGGGTGGGGTGATTGCTGATGGGGGTGTCTTCAAGGTTGCCGTTGGGTGCGCCATTCCCCTCCTCCGGGATGGGGGGCATGTGTCTCTTTCCGTTGCTGGCTCGTGCCATTGAAGGTGCAGTTTGTTTCTTCGTGGGATAGTTCGTTCCCACAGACGGTGCCAGATGTTTCAGAGTGTTTTCTCACTACAAATGCATTGACCGTGGACAACCCGGTCAACGTGGTCAAGGGGCCCGCTTGGGTCCCTCGGGGGTGCCGAGTCGGTGCAGATGAGGCACGAGTCGGAGCTGCTGACGACGTGGAGCGCGTCGGCTGGGCCGAATCGGGGTCCTCGGTCGTTGGTAGGGCGAGGGGAAGCCTCGGCCCGGGTTGAGACGCTCGGCCTCGGTCGGACGTGCTCGGCCTCGGCGGTCGGACGACGAGGGGTAGCCTCGATCGTCCAGCTGGTTGTGTGGTCGGTGAGGGGCGGAGGGGAAGCCTCGGCCCGTGGATCAGCTGTCCTCCTGCGTAGACGAGAACGCTCATCAGGGGGCCGGACCTTGGTTCCGGCCAAATCCCCTCCGATGCCTAAGTCAGACAGAGATCTGAAAGAGGAGGCCCGGCGGAGACGGTTCGACTCGTGAGGAGATCGGAACGGCGTCTCACGGCGTGAGCAGGGGAGGAAGGAGATGAAATGGGGGAACTAGGTCATTGATGGAGTACCTTAGGTTTTAGATACCTGAGATGCGGTCACTTGTCCTGTCGTCCTCCTAGCCATTTTATAGTGCTCCCGGTGTGATTGCCCCCGGCCCACGTCGCTCGTCCGCCCTCAATCGTGCCCCCTCAATCCGCCCCCCTGTCGCCGCTCCCTGCGTCATGCCAGCACCTCCCCATTACCGTCATTAAGTGGTCGCGGAACCGGGGGAGCGGTTATCGCAGGAGTGGGTGAGTGACCAACGTGTTACCGGGGCCGGGTCGGATCGACATTCGGGGGGGCCCCCTATAGGGCCTTATCGAGTGGGCCTGAGTGCGCATATGGGCTCTTGACCGGCAGTCGGGTTTCTGGGCTCGTGTCTTTCGGGTCTCAGTCAAATAGGCGTAACACCCACAATTTGTTTGGATTTTATTTTTCATGGGGTTATTTTTCACCTCATGGATGATCAATATACCAAAAATCAAGGCATTTCAATACTTTTAGAGCCCCCATTTACCCCTTGCAACTTCAACGGTCTGAAAACGTGCTGAAAACCCATGAAGTTGCAAGGGGTAGATTGGGTTTCTAAAAGTATTGGAATGAATTGATTTTTGGTATGTTGATCATCCATGAGGTGAACAACAACCGCATGAAAAAAATTCCGAAAAAAATGTGGGATATGGGGAAAATGGGGACGACTCCTTAGATTGAATCTAAGGAGTCACCCCAGGAACGCTTTACCCATATATATATATATATATATATATATATATATATATATATATATATATATATAGTGATAGCAAAAGTACAAAAATAAAATATATAAGGAAACAGTGAGTGATTCTCGGAGAGGTGAGGTGGGCGATTCCGGGGTTCTTCTTAGGGTTCCGTTCGATTCTCGGGTGGCGGCCCAACTTGGAGATGGTCCCTCAGGGGACTCTGCTGGAGAGCACTCTGAGGAACCATGGTAGGTCATGAATAGGACGAAGGCTGCTCGACTGAAGCACCATGCCCAGGGACGTCAACATCATCAACCGTTTGAGCAACGACGATCGACTGGAGGAAGGTTTAACCGGGGTAATGATCAGAAGGGGCGTATGGGGTGCACGTATCCCTGACCCAAAGGCTGGATCCAAATCCAAGTTTCCTTTTTCAGGAGGTGCTGATAGGGTGTTTGACGGAATGCCTCTGAGGCCCGCGACTCAATTTCAGCCAATTTCTATAAACCCATCAGCATCTAAGCTGTGTTGGTCTGAAGTTTGTTCCAATAAGCGCACGTATGGCGATTCTATCGGCATGAAATTCGTTCAGCCAAAGATCAGGATGGATTGATCGTGTGTTGCTCACGTTTCTAATCTTCTCTTGGAGAAGGGGGCCGAACACAGGAAATTCACGTTGGTTGGGTATGTCCTGGGTGACACTCCTCTGTATGGACAGATCCAGGCTTGGATGGAGAGACTTTGGAAGCCCATGAAGAGGGTTCAGTTATATTGCAAAGGCAATGGTTTCTTCTACTTTAGGTTTGAGTCCAGGGAGGAATCTGAGAGGATACTACATGGTGGCCCTTGGCTTTTTGATGGACGTTTGGTTGTGCTCAAATTATGGAATTCTGCTCTTCGCTATGACCGTGACATCCTCACAACTGTCCCTATTTGGATGCAAATGCACGGGGTGCCAGTTAATATGTGGAATATGGAGGTGCTTAATATTTTGGCCTCTGTAGTGGGAAATCCATTATGCTTGGACCGAGCCACTTCAGAATTGGAGAGAATCACTTACACTAGATGTTTGGTTGAGGTAGATGCGACGAAGGCGTTACCAAAAAAGGTTGAGGCTGAACTTGATGATTGAACTATATTAACTTTTGATGCCAAGTATAAAGTGGATCCTCCCTGTTACAGTCAGTGTGTCTGTTTTGGACATTCTGATCTACAATGCCCAAATCAGATTAAACAGCCCATAATTCTTGACAAGTGGAAGGGGATTTTAAATGGGATTATTCTTCAGGGTGGGCAGGATTCTTGTATTGTCAATGACGCTGCAACACCTAATTTCCCCTTCCTAAATGGTGAGGGGTCTATACTGGATATGGATGTTTGCGTAAGGCTTTAGGCTAAGACCAATATAGCTACTGCCAGCACTAGCAATGGATTAGTTGGGGATATGTTACAGCAGGCTGGAGGTGGGGTCTTAGGATCCTCTCATTCCTCGGCAGGATTTCATGGTTCACTGCGGACTCTACTCAAACTTGTGAACTCTTTGAAGTTCTTGCACATTCTGAAACTCAAGATTTTCCATGGGTCAATAGCTTCAAAAGTAGCAGAGGATAATGATATGACTCACAGCATTGGAGCGGCTACACCTGATGCTAGTACTGGAATTAATGGAGCGGCTACTCACAGCCCAGGCCCTAAGCATGCTGGAATTAATGAAGCTGGATCTCTTGCCCTACCCAAAGATCCCTTGTATGATAACCCAGAATGGGATGTGGAGCGTATGGAAATTCTCAATGATATTAAATTAACAAAGCGGAAGAAGCAAGGAACTCTCAGTTCCGGTCCTCCTACCCGAAGAAGCAGCATGCTGAAGTAGGGGGGTAAACTCTGATCCCACCAATAATTTATAATTTATTTTTATGACTATGTTGATTTGGAATACACGTGGTTTAAACAATATTGTGAGGCGTAGGGATCTCAGAGATAGGATTAAGATTCTAAATCCTTCGGTGTTAGTTCTCCTGGAGACCAAATTAAAGGTGGAAACTATCAGTACAAAATCATGCATCCCTAAGAGTTGGAGGACGTTGGATAACTTCCCGTATCATGGTGGAGGGCGTATCTTAATGGGTTTAATCCCAACATGTGGCAGATGAGTGTTACCTCGATGTCAATGCAGCACATTACTGTACGGTGTGTAAATATAGGGGGCTTCTCTTTCGCACTCTCAGCAGTCTATGGAAGCAACATCTCTTCTGAAAGTAAATTTCTTTGGGATCATCTGAAAGGGGATGCGGCAAACTTGTCCAATGAGGCGTAGCTGGTAGGAGGTGATTTTAATTGCATTCTATATGCCTAAGATAAAATGGGAGGTCGCAGGGGGGAGGCTAGCAAGTTATATGAATTCAATAACTGTCTTACTGCATGCCGATTACAAAATCTCAAGAGTATTGGGGCACGGCTAAGTTGGTGCAATAAATGTATGTGAGTGCATCATATTGCAGCTCAATTGGATCAGGTTCTTTGCAACGATGAGTGGATAAACAAGCTCCCGGACTCTTTTTATGATTACTTGGATCCACATACCAGTGATCACTCCCCTATGGTTGTTAATCTTCACCCTCAGGTACTTACTGATCCGAAGCCTTTTGAATTTTTCAATCACTGGATTAATTTGCCAGGTTTCTATGAAATTGTGGAAACATCCTGGGCGTAAAGCTATCGAGGGACCCGTATGTTCTGTCTGATTGGTAAATTGCGGCGGGTTAAAATGGAACTTAAATCCTGGGCTAGAGTACATCTTACTAGCAATCCTATTCAGAATTGCCGTGCTCAGTTGGGGGCCATTAGGAGACAGAATTCCCTCCACTCAATCGTGACCTTTAGGAAAGAGAATATAAATTAGCCACTGAACTCGCCAATCTAATGGGAATGGAAGAAGAGATGTACCGTCAAAGGAGTAGGCAAGATTGGTTGGACCTTGGTGACAGAAATACAAGATTCTTTTACAATGCGATGAAATCTAGACAATGCCGCAATACATTAAGACACTTGGTGGATGTGAATGGTGTGCAGAGCAAAACTTATGAGGAAATAAAATATGATGCAGCTAACTTCTATGAATCCTTATACAATCAAAGCCATTATTGGAATGTTTTCCCAAAGCTTGTGCCCAAAAAGAAGATTAAGCAGGAAACTGCTATTTGGCTTGAAAGAAGTGTGACTGCAGATGAAATCAAAGAGGCGGTCTTCCAGATTGGGGCATCCAAAGCACCTATACCAAATGGGTTTAATGGATTTTTATTTCAACACAACTGGAAGCTAATTGGAACTGATGTAGTTGCCGCGGTACAATCTTTTTTCAGATCTAGCTCCTTGCTTCGGCAGGTAAATCATACGTTCCTTACTTTGGTCCCTAAAAGTGCAAATGCTTCATCTCTGGGTGATTACAGGCCTATAGCCCGCAATGTTATTTACAAGATTATTAGCAAAATCATTTGCAACAGGCTTCAGAGCTTTATTCATGATCTTGTATCTCCGAATCAATCTGCTTTTCTTCAGGGTAGATTGATATCTGACTACGCCCGACTGGCTCATGAGCAAATCAGAGACTTTAGCAACCCTATGGGGGTCAGAGCGTGCCTAAAACTTGACCTCAGGAAGGCATTTGATAGTGTGAACAGAGAATTTGTGTTTTTTATCCTACATCAAATGGGTTTTGGTCACAAGTTCATCGGTTGGATAAAGGAATGCATATCCATGGCCTCCTACTCCGTTTTGGTCAATGGATCTCCTGTGGGATACTCTGGAGGAAACAGAGGGCTCAGGCAAGGCGATCCTCTTTCCCCCTACCTATTTGTCATTATTATGGAATGTTTCACTCTTCTGTTGGCCAAGGCTTTTACGAAAGGAAGCATCCAACCTATGAGACGAGCTGGCTCTATTTCTCATCTATTGTTTGCTGATGACTTACTGGTTTTCTGTCGTGCTAACCAGAAGTCATTCAGGGGCCTTAAAGACTTGCTTGAAGAATTTTGAAACTTCACAAGCTTGGAGATCAACTGGGATACGAGTATATCTATGTTTAGCAAAGTTGTTAAAAATCAGGGAGATCTAGCAAATTTCCTGGGAGCTAAACATGCACATACGATCACTACATACTTGGGTCTCCCCTTGTCATCCAAATATCCCAAGGCTCAAATGTATAACAGGCTCATTGATAAGTGCAGGAAACGGCTGAGTGGTTGGACTTTCGCGACGTTATCCATAGCTGGGCATATTGAGATGGTAAGAATAGTTATATATGGCATGATTATGTTTTGGGTGCAAGTATACAGATTTCCAACAACTGTTTTGTGAACTTTAACATCTATGTGTAGAAATTTTGTTTGGAGAACTACAAAATCTTGGGCTTGGAGTGACTCTTGTAGGACAAAGGAGGAAGGAGGGGTTGGATTAAGATTATTGTCAGATCTGAACCTTGCAGCGGGTATTAAGCTAACTTGGAGATTGCTCTAGAGGGCTATGGTCGGAGTACATGCGCGACAAATATAAGGATTCAGCAACTTTTTATGAAGCTACGGGAGCGGCCACCCAATCTGGAACATGGAAATTCCTTCTTCATTGTAGAAGCCTATCGCAGAGGATAATTATGAGGAAAGTTTGAGATGGGAAAGATACCTTATTTTGGCATGATAATTGGCTCCCGTGTGGGCCTATAAAATCCCTTTACAGTATTCCAGATGGCGCCAACAGTAAGTGAGTGTCTGACTATTGGAACGGTTCTTAGTGGATTGATGACACGGAAATCCTAATGCTCAGACCACTTCTACAACATCAGACATTAACAGCAGGGGCTAATTACTGGGCTTGGAAAAAGGATTCAGGCTTTAAGTTTAAGGAGGCATGGGATGCTGTGTGTAACAAATCTCATTTGGCACAGAAAACACATTCCGAAATTCTCCTTAACCCTCCTGCGAGCATTCAAAAACAAACTCCTGACAAAAGACTGCATGGAGAACTGGCTCGACTTGGCTTCTAACCGATGTGACCCGTGTATGGATAACACCCCAGAGAACATTACACGCATTTATTTTCAATGTCCTTACTCTAACTATATCATGCGCAGAAGCTCGACTCCAGGGGGCCGACTGATCTTTCTCTACCTGAGATTGGAAGTTTTTTCATGGCAAATTACAAGAAGAAGGGTGCGCTCGGTCTACTGGCTAGAACAGTCCTTGCGGCTGTTGTTTGGCATCTATGGCGTGAACGCAACAGACGGGTGTTTGAGAATAAGAGTAAACCCAAGATAGCCCTTTTTGAGGATATCGCTGCAGACGTCCGTATAGCCCTGCGTAATACAGATGAGATTGAGGAAGAGGCTGCAATTGCATTCGATAATTCGGATATTCGTGATAATGGATGACTCTGTCTTTATAGATTCATCCCTCTGAGTGATTGTATCTTGTATTGTTTTCTATTATGTCTCATGGTTCTGGTTTGGATGCTGAACTTCTTGATCTAGGGTGATGACGCTTGTGCCCTCTCCCATAGTCACTTAGTCCGGCATTCTAATAACAGATCACTTTGTATTTTCTGTATATTATTAATACAAACTTAACTTACCCTGCAAAAAAAGTACAAAATAAAACATAATCGCTCACCAAGATCAAAAGTATATCTGTAAGACACATAAAACATAATGTGTCATCATTCACAAGTTAAGTCACATGTAGATGTGATATTTGTATACCTATAAGTATACCACCATTAATCCAAAAATATCTAAAACACCTAGAATATCAAAATGTATCCTCACAAGCACTCTTCTCAATCAATAATAAAAAATACATTCCTTGACGGGAGAGAGGCTTGTGGTAGCTTTAAAAACATCGTCACACAACGGGAGGATGTGGTGATGGTGGGGCAACAACATGGATGTCCCGAGGAGTGGGCACTAGAGTCTCTAATTTCTCTTGTTCAAAACAATGCCCTTTACAGCGTCAAAATCACTACGCATTTGAGCTAACACCTACCAGATGTTGGAGAGATTGTCCTCAAATTCTACCAACCGCTGATATAAAAGCTCAGGGTGATGTGAGGAAGATGAAGGATCAAAGCGGGGACAACACTGTCCTAAAAACATTAGAGGATATTTCTAATCTGACGATGATCATGACCAAGTCCAGAGACAGTCGCATGAACCTCCTCTAGGTTGATACAGAGGGTCATCAGATCACGGTCCTGATGGTGAGACCTATGGACCAGAAAATCTATTTAATTTTGGCTGACCTTGATGGGATCTTCATAATCATCAGAGTGCATAGGAGAATCTGACTGGGCACAAGCATCTTCATGAGCTGGAGAGTGCACATGAGGTTGTTCTTGAGGTTGTTCAAAAGACAACACAATCCGTTGCGAAGCATCAAAAGGAATGATCTGCTTGGATCGATGAGATGATGATCCAGTCTCAAGAGGTTTAGATGAAGGTGATAAAGCACTACTACATATCTGACTTTCAGCCACGGACAAATCCGTGGCTGACACGTTACGGCCACTGAAAAAATAATTCTGTGGTAGAAATCCATGGCCGATACCGTAGTGGCTGATACCCCATTCGCCCACGAAATATTCTGTTGCCGATAATCTGCCACGAAATAACGCCCACAGATATCCGTGGCAGATAATTCGAATAAAAAACTGTTAAAAAGTATTGGCCACGGACAAATCCATGGCCGATGCATATTTATGTCCACTGAAATGTCCATGGCCGATAGTTATCCACCACAGATAATGTGCACAAAGTTGACGTAAACCATGCACAAAAATCGTGGGCGAAAAATTTCGGCCACAGACATTTTTGTGGCCCTAAAAATTCCTCGGCCACAGATTTGTCCGTGGCCGATACTGTTTTGGCCACGGTTTATGTGCACGAAATCGTCAATTTTGTGCACATTATCCGTGGCCGATAACTATCGGCCACAGACATTTCCGTGGCCGTATAGAACTATCGGCCATGGATTTGTCCGTGGTCGATAGTTTAAAATGATTTTTTGAAAAATACAGAATTTCCTACATACAACAATAACATTTATGACAATAATAAACGTACCTGTATACAATAAATTAAAGCAAACAACTACATAAAATTAAATGCTCGAAAAAACAACGACATTAATTATATAAAACAAAGTAGCAGTTTAAACAAATAAACAAATAAAAATAAACATACTGTTCGCAGTTTAAACAAATAATCATATAAAAACAATAAAAAATGCTATCGAACACCATCGCCATCGCCATCGTCACCGCCATCGTCACCGCCATCGTCGACCCCAAGCCGCTATTGAACGCTATCGAATGCCATTATCGACACCATCACCATCGCCACCATCGCCCCCAATCCTGCTCCCCTTGCTAAGACCGCCACCGCTGCCACCCTCAGGTCCTGAAGGACCTCCATCGCCAAGATCTCCCTCGCCATGTTGACCCTACCAAAAAATAGTAATAACTTAGACTGTAAATCAAAAAATATAATAAACGAGTAAACACACCAAATTATATAGCATGAAAAGAAACACTTATAAAATTTTAGTTTGCCCAGAAACGCTTCAAAATTTGAGTATGCCCAGAAACTGCCCAGAAACTGGGCAGAGCCAATCGTGCAGTTGAGTGCACGTGTGAATGCAAAAACGAAGGGCACACGCTCTGGGCAGAGTCTGCCTAGTTTATTGGGCAGAAGTCTGCCCAGTTCTGGGCGGATCACTCCCTCTATCCATCCCTCCATCTGTATCGCCCCGATTCCCGGGATACTCCCCAAGAAGCGAGTGTTACGAAATGAAAAGAGAATACAATACGAATACACTAGCAGGTCCACTGTGCACGTGCTGGGCAGTACACGTAATGCTCCATAATTAAATGCAACTCCAAAGTTCCACCAAACTAAAACCAACACATAAGAACAATATAGAAACGATACATCATTCAGTTATATAATAAACCAAGTTCATTTACAGCTTTACATACAACATCCCAAGATACAACATATACACCCACTCTCAGATACAACACCAAGACAACTCTCTTATACATACAACCCTCCAACTACCCAAAGCCTCCAACTCCAACTTCAAGAATCACCAACAACCTGCTACGTGAAAAATATCAACGGGGCACGTCAACGCGTGACCCAGTAGGAATTGCCAACTTCCACTAGTATGCTATTTATGAAAATGCAATTATTTTACATGAAACCATGGCAAGGTACAAATGAAACATGGTATGAGCTAAAAAAACAAGCTAAAAGAAGCATGAGCATGGCTTAAAGAATTGCAATGCACACCATAAGAAAAGGCAACTACAATAAACAACAAGCAACATAATGAAACACAAGGCAAGTTATAAGAGCTACAAGTAAAGAAACCACAAGTAGGCAACATTTACCAATGCTACAATAGTAATGAAAGTATCAATTGGTGATTTGGACCTTAAGTAGTGGGTAGACCTTCTTGGGACTAGACCTCACCCCCAGTTGGGGTGGAACAGGCAAACTCCCCGAGACATGCTCTTACTAAAGGAGCCCTGTTTTCCCCTTATTTCCCCTTCACATTTTCTCCCATTTCCTCATTTCTGCCACTCCCCGCCACTCGGGCAAGAACAAGAGGGCCACCAATCACCAGTCCAGCCCCTCATGTTTTCCCCACAACTTAGTGCCCCACATCCCCGTGTCACCCTCCTTTAAGAGGACTTAAACATTTATCAGCATTTCAATTAAAAATTATTGTGTAACAACAGGAATCACATAGCAACCACCATTTCCATTCTTTCCTTTCCACATTTCACAATACACTTGGGACATGCATCTCCTTGTGCATTCCCTTGCCCAATTCCATATATCACAACAAAAAGCCATGCCTCAACCAAGCCAACCTTGCACCATCACATAAACATCCATAGCTTCATTAATCAAAGATTACATACACAACTTGGAGACAACATATAACAATAGAGAAGCATGCATGATGAAATTCTTTAAGTGAAGCATGAACATATAAGTGCATGGCTTCAGCTAACCATCCATCATCATGGAACACTAATAATTAAGAGCAATTACCACAAATAAGGTTTAAGAACAACACTTATCAACTTCAGCTTACTGGAAATTGCACAACAGTCAGGTAGAATAGCCGTTTACTCCATATTTTTGTATAGAACATAACAATGCAATGTAAATGAAAGTTGTAGATATAGTTATGGATTCACAGATAAAATTTCAGGAAAAAATAGTTAGTAAGTGATTTATAGTGAATTATTTAGTGAAGTATGCCAAATCTGTTTTCTAGACAGATTCCAGAGGCTGTCTTGAGTGCTGATTTTGGGCCTATTGCAGTCAGAATTACGAAAATTAAGCACTCTAATGAAGTTGGAGAAAAACTTGTTAACTTTCCAACGAGACTATGATCATACAATTCCAGTGTGTGTGTAGGTACTGAGCTTCGTTTTACTAAAATGTGTCCAGTTTGACAGAATTTCAGACAAGCTGTAAACATTGAATTTTTAACCGAACTTCCAGTTTGAATTGGAAAAAGTTGTGAACATGAAAGTTGTTCATAACTACAAAATAAACAACATATAAAATTTTCAGAGCATTCCTAATAGTCAATTAAGCCCAGATCTTTGTCAAAGTTTCAGCTTTAATCAAGAGATGCAATTATTCAACCAAGATGGGATTTTTACTTCTACAAATAACAATCAAATAATGACATGTGTATCAAAATTTTGATAAAGATAATAACTTGCATAAAAGAGAACAACTTGCAATAGAACAATAAAGATTACAACTTTCCCACTTAGATTAACAAATGAAGTGAACTAACAACACGAAGTCTTCATCTTTCATTAATTTTTATTAAAGATGGCATCTTGCATGAAAAAGAGGACAACTTGCATGAAAATGAGGGAAATTTGCATATAATACAAGAAAGATCATAACTTTCCAAGTGAATTAACAAATAGGATGAACTAACAACACAAAGGCATCATCTTTTTCATTATCCCAAATAAAGATAGCATCTTTCATGAGTATTACACAACAAGTTATCAAAGAGCTAAATTTAACATCATATAATCATAAAAAGGCCATCTTTAATTATGGAATGCAAAAGTACAATGAGATGAGATCCTTAATTAAAGATGCCATGCAAATAACAACCTAGGGAAGTTGGTTTTCCTACCTCAATTAACATGATGGAAACTCCTCCTCTCCTTCTCAATCTTCTCTTTGATTTCCCCTTGATTTCCTTTTCTTTTCCTTCTTTCTTCCTCTCTCCTTTCTTTTTCTCTTTTTTTTTTCATGGGGACAATTCGGCCATCACATGGAAGGGGGAATGAGAGAATGACAACAAGAAAAGAAAAGAAAAGAGAGTGGTAGTAGAGTGTAGAAAAAGAGAGAGTTAATTAAGGAAAATATCTCCCTTCTAGAAGCTTAAGGATTTACAAGATTGCCATTCTCTACAACCTTCTCTTTTACTCTACACACAACCCAACCTTAATTACAAGTATGCCATCCCTACACATGGCATGCTACTACACACTCACTCTTAAAATCTTAATTACAAGAGTGCCATCCTCAACACTCTTAACTCTAATAACTCAAGCCCAAAGCATGGCCCAACAACCCACTAGCTAATAAAATTAGCTAAGGCCCAAAGAATAATAATAATACCAACCACTCCAATCCAATAATAATACTAATCAAACAATACCAATAATTACAACCATAATAATACCAACAACAACAATACTACTAATACCACCACTAAACCCCACAACAACAATACTAATGACAACCTAATAATAATAATACATGCTACTATCATTAATAATACATCACTACCAAAACACAAGGCCATACCAAATAGTACTTAGCACTAGCAACTATAACAAATACTTCACTTGTAGCACTTAGTACTAATACTCCATGCATCACCATATTAGCCAATAATCATTCACCAATATTATTATACCAATATTCATACATAACTCCATAGATTTATACATTGACCTAGCCAGGTATTATTCATACATCACCAACACCATATCAACCAAAATTTATATACTCACATATAAATATTTATTACCAACATCCAATTCAATTACCCAATACAAAACAATTAGTCATGCATACATATATGTATTCATCCAAATATACATACATAAATACATATACGTATTCATCCAAGTATTACACACATATGTGCATTACACCATCAATCCATTGCTCTCACACTCTCTCAAACCCTAACCCTAGGGTTCAAAATGATCGGAGGAGGAGGCAAAACCCTAACCCTAATTTCCTAAAGTTTACAACTTGGAATTGTATTATGGAACTTGGAATCTTAATGCACTACATTTTATAATGTATTATCATCTATTGCATATTAAGTATATGATAACTGATTTAATTAAAAATTACTTGACATGCTTCATAGTTATGCAAATAATGTATTTTTTCTTTTTATAAAGCATGCCGTATGTTTATTGAATTATTTTAATGAACCAAATTAACTATATTGATAAGGTCAATAAGACGATGCATATAAAGAGTAATTTTTTTAATTTTTTAAAATTATGTTTTAAAAAATATATTTAACGCATATTTATTCATAATTGTTCTAGCAAATAAGTAATAATTTATTTTTGTTATCAATAGGAATGAATTGCAACATTTCTTAATTTCATACAGTTTTTTGTTCTAGTTCAGTTTATATTTTCCATTTGTTACATGGGTGTTCAATAACATTATTCTTCAAATAGAGTATCAAATAAGTCTATAAATTGATGATTAATAATATATAGGCCTGCTAATTATGTGTTTCAATTGTTGTCTACATATCTCTCATGACTATGGGTGAAATTTGATGCATGTGTTCTTATTATATGGATTCGAATTTCTTGCCTCTTGGTGTCATGCACTAGAGAAGTCTGCCCAAATCTGGGCAGACCACTCTGTCCAGTTAATGGGCAGACTCTACCCAGAGCTCTGGGCAGACTTTGCCCAGAGCGCGTGGGTGCCCTTCGTTTTCGCATTCACACGTGCACGCATGGCACGCATTCACACGTGTGCGCATGGCACAAATCAAGGGAAACCTCCACTCTGCGACTCATTCTAACCTTAACACTAACACTAACCCTACCTCTAAATCGTAGCCCATCTTGATATTTGTGTGTGTGTTTTGACTTTGATCCTTGTGCACTATGTGCACGGGTAATTTCTAGTGATATATATACGCAAACCCAAACACAAAGTGTTATATGTGATAGGCTATATGGTTATAGGTGATATATATATATATATATATATATATATATATATGATATATATATATATATATATATATATATATATATATATATATTTTTGAAAAGTAAGTGTGTATGTATAAATATGAACAAGGACACCATCAAGGCGAAGCCAACAAGCAAGCCAGGCGAGGGAGAGGCTGGGAAGCAGTCACCTCACGCAAGACCTACCAGGCGAAAGCCAAGAAGAAAAAGAAAAAGGGGGGAAAACCTATGCTGGGGCTGGCGCACAAAAAGGCCTACAAGATACCCCAGCTCTCAAAAAAGGAAGTATCCACAGGGTCTAAATCATCCGGGATGCACCCAACCAGTGCAGCCGAGATGTCCAAATAAATCCTAGCCAGGAGGGCAGCCACAGGGGTCATGAGGGATCTGAAAATGCGGCAGTTCCGCTCTCTCCAAATGTGCCAGACCGTCGCAGAGAGACCATCAAAGAGAGCCTACCCCGAGGGGTGGTCTTCCCCCTGGCACCAAATCGTCGTTTCAGCGCGTGGGCTTCAACGAAGATGGATTTGGAGCCGGGAGGGAGACAAAGACGGAGTCTGCAGGACTCCCAAACAGAAGCGCTGTACTCACAGCGGAAGAATATGTGGCGAGACGACTCGGGGAAGAGACAGCACAGAGAGCAAGTGGACTGGACCCGAATACCACGCTTAGCCAGCTGCTGGGTGGTGGGTAGGCGATCGGAGAGGGCCCGTAGGAGAGTGAGGGAGAACTTGGGTGTGTGCCCAGGAAACCAGACCACCGAGGACAGCCGGTCAACAGGGAGGCGGCGACGCGTAGAGGACCAAGCGGAGGGAAGAGAGCAACCCCCCACTGCGGTCCAATCCCAGTCGTCAGGGCCATCCGAAACAGCAACCGATACCAGCAAGGGAGCAATGTGGGCAATATCAGCAGGAAGAGACCAGGCGACGCCATCCCAAAAGTCAGCAACCCGGCGGTATCTGAGAGGGCGAGGAGGGGGGTGGAGATCGGCCAACGGCCCACAGGGAAGCCACGGGTCATACCAAAAAGAAGTAGAGCGGCCATCACCAATGACCCGGCGATAGCAAGTAGACGCCAAGTCCCGAGACCGAAGCAAATGCTTCCAAGTCCCCGAGTCCAGCGCTGAGGGCACACACTGGAAGAGGGGGGTGCTCTTCAGATAAGCACTGCGCATGAAGGAGGCCCAAGGGGAGGGAGAGTGGAGAAGCCTCCAGAGAAGCTTAGCTCCGGCGGCCACACCCACCTCGCGGAGACTGCGCAGACCAATCCCCCCTTCTGACCGCGGTAGGCACATGTCCTCCCACCTCCACAGATGAAGCTTAGACCCCCAAATGAAGTCCCGACAAAGACGGTCGATCTCGGTGAGAATGGAAACCGGGATGCGGTAAGACTGAAGCCAATATGAAGCAAACCCATGGATGACCGTGCGCACCAGCTCAATGCACCCAGCCGTGGACAAAAGTCTGGAGGACCAGCAGGAGACCTTGGCCCTACACTTGTCAACGAGCCCCGAGAAAAGCCTGGCAGCAGGATAAGTAGCGGAAAGGGGAAGCCCCAGGTACTTGACAGGAGGAACCTCGAGGGGGACACCGAGAAGGAGGGACAGCTCGCTGCCATTTTTGCACCCCTTGCTGAGAAGCAACTTGCTCTTGCCCTTATTCACCTCGAGACCGGACTTGAGATGGAACGAAGCCAGAAGATGACTAAGTCCCCTAAGAGAGGACTCCTCTGCCTTACAAAAGACAAGCATATCGTCAGCAAAGAGCAGGTGCGACGGAATCCCCTGCACCCCTCTCTTGGGTGGGCGGATGATGCCAGTAGAGGTGGCGGTGTCCATGAGGATAGTGAAAGCCTCCATAACTATCACAAAAAGGAAGGGGGACATGGGGTCGCCCTGCCGAATACCTCTGTTGCTCCCGAAGAAACCGGCAGGTGAGCCATTGACGAGCACAGAGAAAGAGGGGGAGTCCACACAAGCCTTGACCCAGTGGATGAAGGCGGGAGGAAAACCCAGACGCCCCATGAAGAAGTAGAGGAACTCACGGTTAACAATATCAAAGGCCTTGCGCAGATCCAGCTGGATACATGCTCTAGAACCCAAGGAAGCAGAGTAGTCCCTGATGAGCTCATGGGCAAGAAGAGAGGAATCCGAGATCAGACGTCCCTTGATGAAGGCCGATTGGTTCCAAGAAATGAGACCAGGTATTACCGCCGCCATCCTCCTACTAAGCACCTTAGAGATGATTTTGTAAATGACATTGCAGCAAGATATGGGCCTGTAGTCCCACAGGGAGGAAGCCGAGGGGATCTTGGGGATCAGAGTGAGGAATGTATGGTTAATCTGCCTCAGAATACAACCCGACGAGAAGAAGGAGCGCACGGCAAGGAGGACATCCTTACAAACAACGCCCCACATTTCTTGGAAAAAGAGGGGAGGGAACCCATCAGGACCGGGGGATTTGTCTTTATCCAAGGAGAAGAGAGCATCCTTGATTTCTTGGTCCCCCACGGGGCCACCAATCCAATCATAAGCGCCAGGGGAAAGAATATGCTTGGGGGTAATCTCGGAAAAAGTGGTGTGATACGAATCCTGCTGGAAGAGAGAGGTGAAGAAGTCGACTGCATCAGTGCGGAGGGAGTCGAGCCTGCCCACCGGGTCCCCCCCGTCCCAATCAGGTGGAGAAGACTGTTGCCAGCTGCACGTTCCTTTGCCGCAGCATAGAAGAACATGATATATATATATACTAGTCATTACCCGTGCCCATAGGGCACGGTTTATTTAATGGCTGAGTTTTTCTCCCCCAAAAATTTCAAGTTCCCCCAAATTTCAAGTTTTCCCACAAAATTTCAAGTTTCCCCCCAAATTTAAGTTTTCCCCCAAAATTTAAGCCCCCCCAAATTGTCATTACCACCAAGGACAAACTTGCCACGTAGGACAAAGCTTTGTCCTAGTAGGATAAGATTCAAAATCTTCATAGAACTGGAAAAAAAATGGCCGGAAGGAGTGAGAATAAAAAGTGTGGGTGTGTGTGTGGGGAGGGTCCATAGGCAAAAATACAAAAACCGGGGTTGTATGTGCAAAATTCCCCACCTCCTCTTTTATCCCTCAAAATCTCATCTCTTATATTTTCTCTTATTCAATTTCCCTGTTTTATATAATAGATATCCAAATTCTCTTATCCAATTTCTCATGTCCAAATTCTCTTATCAATTTCTCTTGATAACATCCGTCTTTTATATAATAGATATCCCTTATCCAATTTCTCTTATTCAATTTCTCTTGATAACATCCCTCTATTATAATATAGATATCTCTTATCCAATTTATCTTTTCCAATATCTCTAATCCAATTTCTCTTGATAACATCCCTCTTTTATAATATAGATATCTCTTATCCAATTTCTCATGTCCAATATCTCTTATCCAATTTCTCTTGATAACATCCCTCTTTTATAATATAGATATCTCTTATCCAATTTCTCTTTTTCAATATCTCTTATCCAATTTCTCTTGATAGCATCCCTCTTTTATAATATAGATGTCTCTTATCCAATTTCTCTTTTCCAATATCGCTTATCCAATTTCTCTTAATAACATCCCTCTTTTATAATATAGATATCTCTTATCCAATTTCTCTTGATAACATCCCTCTCTTATAATATAGATATCTCTTATCCAATTTCTCTTGTCCAATATCTCTTATCCAATTTCTCTTGATAACAACCCTATTTTATAATATAGATATCTCTTATCCAATTTCTCTTTTCCAATATCTCTTATCCAATTTCTCTTGATAACATCCCTCTTTTATAATATAGATATCTCTTATCCAATTTCTCTTTTCCAATTTCTCTTATCCAATTTCTCTTGATAACATCCCTCTTTTATAATATAGATATATATATATATATATATATATATATATATATATATATATATATATATATATATATATATATATATATATATATATATATATATGATATGTATGTGTCGGAGGGGAGGGGGTGAGTAAAGATAGATAATGTCATATATATATCTTAATCTTAATTAATTCAAACACATCAAATTTTGGATATAATTAAGTTGTAGAATGGTATCATACTTGAATCCATGAACAGATAAACTTAGTCAAACTCAAAGAACGGCTATCCTTCGGTCGTAGCACTGCTGTTCTATGTAGTGCAGTGCTGATCTAACAAAGTAATCAACAAATCTAGAATACAACAAAAAACTAGATCAAAATTAAATAGCCGTGCATGCATTAAGTAAGATATATTGGTTAAAGGCTACACCGGGATACAAATCAAAACTGGGCTTGTTGGGTATGATATTAGTCAAGATAGTTGTACGTAGCATACAGCTACGACAACAACTACCGATACCAAGCCCAACCCCCTAATGCCAGGTTACTACGACTACTACTCTCAGCCTCTATTACCTTACCTCAACCATACTAATCACCATTGCGACTTGGCAATGCTAGTCACTCACCTCTCCCTCATTGCGGTTGCCATTGAGGTGGTGATCGGCGAAGTACTAGAGGAGTAGAGGCAAAGAGTGAAGAGGAGCTCTCTCACCAATCCCAGCATGTACATTGATGATTTCGAGGTGGGCATTGAAACTCGGTCCCCTGTCATGAGCAAGAAAAGGGTTGGGTAGTAATTAGAACTTTGTGGAGATTTTGCAAGGATGGGTTGGATCAGAAGGAAACAGTGTGGAGTACGGTTGCGGTTGTAGGTGTAGTAGCAATAACTTTGGGGTCGAAAAAACCTAGTAGGTGGAGGAGGTGGGCGGTGAGTGACATGGTAGTAGTGCAGTGGTTATTGAAGTATTATAGGGTCCTCAACCTAACGATGGGAGGATGAAGGTGGAGCCTTAGGGCTAAGGTTACAATAATCCATGGATACTGTAACGGCCTATTTCTGTACGTACGTATTTCGTACGTATTTCCATTAGTTGATTTATTTGAATAATTGTTTTAGGATTTTATTAGTATTTTTCCCCGAGTTCGAACTCGCGAACGGATTCCTTATTCGTGATTCTTGCGACTTTGCGATCACATGGTATCTTCTTTAACTTTTTGTTGACGTTGATTGCAGGGACAAGACCGTAATACTTCGATCATCTTAATATTTACCTCTTCCAAATCCAATCCAAATCCTAATAAGTTTTAATATCTTGATCAAATCTAAACCGACAATCTAAAGATCGTAATGTTGATTTCTTAATCAAATCGTAACTGAACCGATCTTCCTAGATCTAAAAATCCTAACTAAATCGATCCTCCAATATCTTAACTAAGCTGATTTTCTAAATCAGATCTTGATCTTAATGAATCCTATGTCTTAACCGAATCGATCTCCTAATCAAATCATTACCATAAATATCTAAGTAAACTAACTATATTGATTTCTCCAAAACATATCTAAACCAATCATCTTAACCAATATATTACCCCAACTAATCTGATTTTAATAATAAAATTTATACTATAAAATCTTAATAAACATTATTAAGTTTAAATAAAATCCTAAATCTAACTAATTATCCTCATCTCACAAAAACCGCACGCTTTACCTTGCGGAAATCCCACCAACAGAACCCACGTGATCCCGAGGTTCCCTAGGATCTCAACAGCTTTTCCCCCACATAATGCGCATACACGATCCCCTCTCCTATTTCTTCTTCAAACCCTCTCCCCTTCAAAAACCCAAGCACGCTCCTTCCCATTTCCATCCCACAAGCCATGCAAACTGACCCATGTTCTCTAAACCTATACAAAAAAACCCACGCAAGCTCCTACCTCCCTTCGACTTCTCCACCGCACCATCCTCAAGCCCTTCACCTTCCTCACTGCATACCTTAACCCACCATCCCAATGAGCCAAGATCACCATCTCCACAACCCAAGCGCCTAGCTCTTTCGGCCACCTTGCTTCACTGCCACTCCCATTTCAGCCCATCTTTAGTTCCTGACCTTCCCCATTCTCTCCCTATCGCCGCCACCATCGCCAGGCAACCACCTCCGACTTACCCAGCTCCTCAGTTGCCACACCCACACCAGCAACCACATCCAACAACACCCCTCCAACCTTATATCTCCACGACCCTTTCATCTTCCTCCTTCCCTAACATCGACGCAACCAACAAGCCATCAGCTCTCCTTCCTCCACCTTTCGACCCCACTTCAGATCACCGCACATCCTCCCTCCATCTCCTTTCAAAAGCCAAGCGACCTCTTCCATCGTCCGCACCCACGGATTCTAGTTCGCCACCCTTCAAAGCTCCAACCCTACAGCAAGCTCCGACAGACCCCCGCTGTCCCAGTGACCTCTCCCTCACCCTCCGATCATCCCTCCCCGACCTCCTCTCACACAGTCTCTGCTCTCCCAACTCTGCCACCCCTAACAGCCTGCCGCCCTCTCCTTTCTCCACTGCCGACCACCTTCCAACTTCGGCGACCTCGTTCACCCTCAAAACCCACCGACTGCCACCCCCACAACACTCCAGCAACCTCCATCTCCCTCATACCACAGCCCAACTCTCCCTAGCTCTGGTGACACAATAACCTGCCCCATTGCCACTTGATGCCACCACCACCCTCTGATCTCTCTTCACTAGCCAACGACCCTGACGACATCGCCACCACCTCCACAAACCCCCAAAAAACTCCTCCTCCCCTCCCGTCAAGCATCCATGCTTTCGTCGGCTTCCTCCGCCTACAACCCTCCTTCGACACTTCTCCCCTTCAAAAAACCTACATACATACATACATACATACATACATATATGAACCCCTGACTCGCCGGGCGTCGCCGCATCATACACCGCACTGTCGTCACTGCCTCGCACCGCCGGACCACTAAGCAACCATCACCGCTAGTCTTCATTTTCGCCTGCACACACACACACACACACACACACACACACACACACACACACACACACACACACACACACACACACACACACACACACACCGACGGTATTGAAGGAGAAACGAACGGTGAGTTATTCCATTCTTTACGTGAACAATATGTAAGTGTATTATATTTTATATATACGAAAATATTATCATATGTTATTATATGTTAGTGATTAGAAATATATTTATATGTTAGTAAAATTATATTAGTAAACATCATGTTAGTGAACTACATATATACATACATACATACATACATACATACATACATACATACATACATACATACATACATACATACATACATACATACATACATATATATATATATATATATATATATATATATATATATATATAATCTATATATATAACCAAGTTAGGGCGATGCGTGATTTGCGGAATGGCGGCGGAGGCGACCCCGGTCGACTTGGCGGCGGCTCTGGAGGACTTGTTGGTGGCTCTGATTTGCTAGGCAACGGGCCAGGAGGGCGAGGCGGTGGTCTTTGTGGGCTTGGTGGTGGCTCAGGTGGGCTTATCGGTGAAGAAGGAGAGCGTGGCGGTGGATTTGGTTCTGGTGGCCATGGCGGATCTGGTGGGCAAGGCGGATCTGGTGGGCACGGCGGATTAGGATCTGGTGGGCACGGCGGATCTGGTGGGCACGGCGGATCTGGTGGGCACGGTGGATTAGGATCTGTTGGGTAGGTCGGATCTGGTGGGCACGGCGGATCTGGTGGGCACGGTGGATTTAGATCTGATGGGCACGGCGGATCTGGTGGGCACGGCGGATTTAGATCTGATGGGCACGGCGGATCTGTAAGGTTGGGAGGTGATTCTCGTAGGCATGTCGAAGGTCATCTGACTGTGGGTTCTTCTAGTGTTGATGGGAAGGGTTTGGAGAATGAATGGCAGCTTGTAGCGAGGAAGAAGTCATCTGCAAGGGGGAATTTAAACAATCAGCACAAGGGGTTCTTTCCGGCATGGAGGAATCGCATACCAGGGGCTAGAGTCAGGGGTTCACATATGCGACCTGAGGCAGACACTCGTTAAAAACTGCTATGGGGAATGACAGGAAGGTTTTTGATAAAATTCCCGTGAGAACAGCGCCTTCAATTGTTATTGATCCTTCTGGGGCTAAACAATCTTGGTCTGATGTGTGTTCTAACAGACGAGTGTATGGGGAATCTATGGGTATGAGTTTTGTCTCTCCCAAGATCCGGGCTGATGGATCTCTTGTTGCTCGAATTTCGAATTCGGTTTTGGAGAAGGGTAATGCGCCTTGGAAATTTACCATTGTAGGGTATGTCCTTGGTGATATTCCTTCCTATGGTCAGATTCAGGCTTGGTTGGAGCGTCTATGGAAGCCAAAGCAGAGAATCCAAGTCTACAGCAGGGATAACGGCTTCTTTTATTTCAAATTCGAATCCAAGGCAGAGTGTGATAGGGTTCTCAATGGAGGACCATGGTTATTTGATGGCCGATTGGTCGTCCTCAAGCTGTGGAGCCCAACAATTCGTCATGACAGGGACATCCTTACTTCTGTTCCTGTCTGGATGCAATTGCACGGGGTTCCATTAAATATGTGGAATTTAGATGCGATTAACATCCTAACATCAGTTGTGGGCACCCCTCTTTGCTTGGATAGGGCTACTGCAAAGCTTGAAAGGATCACTTATGCTAGGTGTTTGGTTGAGGTTGATGCCAGAAGGGAGCTGCCTAAGCTAATTGAGGCTGAACTTGATGATGGAACGATGGTTGCTATGGAAGTTAAATTTGAAGGCGAACCACCCCGCTGCAGTAGTTGTGTCTGCTATGGCCACTCTGACGCTCAATGTCCATTACTTTCTCAACAGTCCCAAAAGAAAGGTAAGGAAGCTATTCCTTCCACTACATCAAATAAAATTGGCGAATTCGAACAGGGGGAGAGTTCGGGGAGCTCCAAGCTTGTTGATACCTATTTGTTGAAATTTAAAAGGGTTATTAAGTTTCTTAACTTGATCACCTCTCTTAAACCTTCACTGGATATTGGGAGCCCCAAATGTGTTGCTGGGCATGTGACAAGTGATGTCCTGCTGGATTCAAATCCCGGCGTGCCTTTGGTCTCTTCAAAAGAAATTGAATCTGTTAGTCAAATGCCTTATTCCAATGAATCACTTAGTCAGGATAACTCTATACCTAGGCCATCCCTTCTGGAGGAGGAGCTAGAAGTGGATGACAACATGCCTAATAATATTGTGTACGACAACCCAGAATGGGTTTTGGAACAAGCTGCTATACTGCAAGAGCGAGCACCTCCTTCCCACTTAAACCATGGCGGCAGTCAGGAAGATCCAGGTCAGAATACTACCTCTATAAGGAGAAGTAATAGACTTAAGGAGGGTGGACAGGTACAGCGTCAGGCTGTCATAAAGAATAGTTTCCCATGACCATTCTATTCTGGAATATACGTGGTCTGAACAGCTCAGTGAGGCGTAGGGATCTGAGTGCCTTGCTTAAGGAAGTAAAACCCTCTATTTTGGTGTCATTGGAAACCAAGCTGAAGAATGAATCTCTAAATTCAAAAGCAGGCCTCCCTAAGAAGTGGAATACTATTCATAACTTCGGTTCTCACGGAGGAGGACGTATTTTGATGGGGTTTGACCCGCAAATTTGGCAAGCTAGCTTAATCACTCAATCTATTCAGCACATATCCGTGCAATGTGTTAATGTTGGTGGTTACTCGTTTGTTCTCATAGGAGTCTATGGTCTTAATAGGAGCTTGGAGAGACGGGAACTATGGAATATCCTTAAAGTAGAGGCAGATACTCATCGTAATGTGCCATGGCTCGTAGGCGGAGACTTTAATTGTGCTTTATTCTCGAGTGATAAGGTTGGGGGGCGCAGATTGGAGGAAGGTATGTTGAAAGACTTCAGTGACTGCGTAACGGACTGCTCGCTACAGGATCTCAAAACTTCTGGCTCTCGTCTGAGCTGGAATAATAGGCGTTTGGGTGCTAGTCGAATTTCTGCACAACTAGACCCTGTGATGTCCAATGTGGACTGGATTGAGAAACTCCCTGAATCTTTTGCCCAATTTTTAGACCAAAGAACAAGTGATCATTCCCCGGTTGCAGTCAAATTACATGCTGAGGTACCCTCTTCTCCAAAGCCCTTTAAATATTTTACCCATTGGATCAATCTTCCAGGTTATCAAGATACTGTTGAAGCTGCCTGGACTCATTTCGCCTTTAGAAATGTGGGCACAGATCTGCAATTCATCTCTAATAAGTTGCGGTTTGTCAAATCAAAGCTTAGAAGTTGGGCTCGGCATCACAATGGGAAGAGCCGCATTCTCCAGTGCCGTAACCTGCTTCAAGAAATCCGAACTAATTCCTCCATTCACTACAGCTTGGACATACAACATCAAGAACGGAAATTAATAAATGAATTGGCAATGATTTTACGTCTAGAGGAAGAAATGTACCGTCAAAAGAGCAGGCAAGATTGGCTGGATTCGGGGGATCGGAACACAAAGTTTTTCTACACTGCAATGAAAGCTAGACAGTGTCACAATAATTTACTACATATGGTTGATGCGAATGGAGCCCAATGCAAGTCTTATGAGGAGCTTAAAATTGATGCGGCCGATTTCTTCAAAGATCTTTATAATCAAAGCGACTATTGGAGAGTATTTCCGAAATTAACACCCCGTAGGAAAATCACTGAGGAAGCAGCTTCTTGGCTTCAGCGAAGGGTTTCTGATGATGAAGTCAAAGAGGCTGTCTTTCAGATTGGTGCAACTAAATGACCAGGCCCCGACGGTTTCAATGGGTTCTTCTTTCAGCACCATTGGAATCTTATTGGAAGAGAAGTAACAGCTGCTGTTAAGACTTTTTTCCGTACTTCAACATCGCTTTGCCAGGTGAACCATACCTTCCTTACTTTAGTCCCCAAAACTACCAATGCTTCCAACTTAGGGGACTACAGGCCTATTGCTTGCTGCAATGTCCTGTATAAGATCGTCAGTAAGATCATTTGTAACAGGCTGAGTATGGTTGTTCATGAATTGGTGTCCCCTAACCAATTAGCTTTCCTGAAGGGCAGATTGCTTTCTGATAGCGCCCTTTTGGCACATGAACAGATTAGAGATTTTAGCAATCCTATGGGGTCTAGAGCTTGTCTTAAGCTGGATCTTAGGAAATCTTTCGACAGTGTCAACAGGGAATTCTTGTACTACATTCTTCATCAGTTGGGATTTGGTATTACCTTCATTTCATGGATTCAGGAATGTGTCTCCTCTCCTACCTACTCTGTGATGGTCAATGGCTCCCCCGCAGGATACTTCAAAGGCAATAGAGGGCTCAGACAAGGTGATCCTCTCTCCCCATACCTGTTTGTTATCATTATGGAAGCTTTTTCTCTATTATTAGGAAAAGCAATTACTTTGGAGACTATACAGCCTATGCGACGTACTGGTTCTATTTCGCACCTCCTTTTTGCGGATGACTTGCAACTTTTTTGTCGGGCCAACTACAAGTCTATGGAAGGTCTTAAAACCCTCCTAGAGGATTTCACCAACTTAACAGGTCTGGTTATCAACTGGGAGAAAAGTGTTGTAGTGTTTAGCAAAGGGGTTAAAAATGCAGGTGCTCTAGCAAATCAACTTGGAGTCAGGCAGGCTTCAAGTTTCACTACCTACGTAGGGTTGCCTCTCTCTACTAAATACCCAAAAACTAATATGTACAACAGATTGTTGGACAATTGCAAAAAAAGGCTCAGTGGATGGACTTCTAAAATGTTGTCGATAGCGGGACGAATTGAGCTGGTGAGAACAGTGATCTATGGCATGATAACTTTCTGGGACCAGGTTTACAAAATACCTGCCACTATTATCCGTTCTCTCACCTCCATGTGCAGAAGATTCATTTGGGGTCCATCTAATGCTTGGGCATGGACTGATGTTTGCAAACCTAAATCTGAAGGGGGTGTTGGATTAAGGCTTCTATCTGAGGTAAATCACGCTGCTGGCATCAAACTTACATGGAGATTATTGCAATCAAATGGTCTTTGGCCCGAATTCATGAGGGATAGATATCCAGAGGTTAGTTCTTTCTATGTAACTAAAAAGAAACCTACCCAATCAGGTACTTGGAAGTTCCTTCTACATTGCAGGAAATATTCACAGCACTTGATACTGAGGAAAGTAAGGGATGGAAAAGACACCCTGTTTTGGCATGATAGTTGGCTTCCCTGCGGGCCACTGAAAGACCATTTTGAGATTCCAGAAGGAGCTGGGAGTATGAGGGTCCATGATTACTGGAATGGTTCAAGCTGGAAGCAAGATGCGTCTATTCAGGTTTTGATACACTTGATCCAACACATGAAGCTCACGGCTGGTTCTGATGAATGGGTATGGAAAGCGGGACCTAATTTCAAATTCAAAGATGCTTGGGAGGGGGCTAGAATTCAAGGAAGCTCATTTCCCCTGTCCAAACTGACTTGGTTCGCCAAATGCATTCCAAAGTGGTCCTTAAACTTACTACGTGCTCTCAAAGGTAAACTGTTAACTAGAGAACGACTCTCCACCTGGGGTATTAATACGCCAACACACTGTGTCTTTTGCGAGGATGGGTTGGAAACTATAAATCATTTATTCTTTGACTGCCCGTATTCCAAGTATATTTTGTGCAGGCTTATGTTGAAGCTGGGGAAAACCGGCCTTGCTGACTACTCATTGGAATCTGTAGGGAGGTATTTCCTTGTTCATTTCGGGAAAAAGGGAGTCCTTGGGCAGCTTGCTAAGACTGCATTAGCGGCGGGGGTATGGCATATTTGGCGAGAGCAGAATAACCGCATCTTCAACAACACAAAGAGGTTAAAAACTCTGTTATTTGATGACATCGCAGCTGATGTTAGAATTGCTCTTCGGAACCATGGAGAACCTGAGGAGGATGCGGCACATGCCCTGGATAATTGGGATATATTGGATAATGGCTAGGCAAGGGGCTGAACTTTACCTCTTCTTGCAATGTTGTTGGATATCTTGGCTTGGGTGTTGAGCTTTAGTGGGAGTGATCTGTATATTTTTTCTTTCTGGGTAGGACCTTACGTTGAAAGTAGAGGGTGACGACGCTTGTGTCCTCTCCCCTCTCTTTCATCGCAGGGCTCCTCATTGTATTCTGTACATTACTTAATATAGATTTTAACATTCCAAATATATATATATACTAGTCATTACCCGTGTCCATAGGGCATGGTTTATGTAATGGCCGAGTCCCCCCTCCAAACAAATTTCAAGTTCCCCAAAATTTCAAGTTTCCTCCCAAATTTAAGTTTCCCCCCAAAATTTAAGCCCCCCACAACCAAGTTCAAATCTTCCCCACAAATTCCCGCCCCCCATCCCCCCCGAACTTATTCCAGTCCTAGTCATCAAGCCTTTATCCTAGTCATAAGCCCCTTTGTCCTAGTCACTTGTCCTACTGGGACAAAATTCAAATTCTTCATCAAATATAGAATATATATATATATATATATATATATATATATATATATATATATATTGCAAGATAAGTTAGTAGATATATTAATAAAAAACAAAGTTACAAGGTGGTTGATCACATCTTACAGGCTCTATGACTAGGGGAGAGGACACAAGCGTCGTCACCCTAGATCATATTGCCTAGTAACCATGATCAGAACCACAGAACCAGTATGTTACAATACATTTACATCAATCCAACACCTCTCAATCAAACCAAGGAAATGTGATACAGACACAACAAAGTATTGCAACAACTCAGCCCAAGGCATCACACTCTCCGCCCAGCAGTATGTTGCCGCCCAGATTGCATTGCCGCAAGGTGCAGTAGCTTGCCACCAAGGACATAGGCTGCCAACCAGCGACAGTGTGGAAACACAACAACACTTGCAGAAGTCCCCGCCCAGGGCAGAGATCACACCCAGCATGACAAAGGATCTCGCAGTACAAGATGCTGTCCGGGCCTTCACACAATGATGGAATATATAGGAAGTCAACCATTGTCCCTAATATCCCAGTTAGCGCAAGCAACTGCGGCCTCATCCTTAATGTCGTCAACATTGCGCAAAGCAACACGAACATCAGCAGCGATATCATCAAAAAGTGCAATCTTGGATTTCTTCTTATTATCAAACACCCTTCTATTTCGTTCCCGCCATAGGTGCCACACCACCGAAGCCAACACTGTCTTAGCTAAAAGTCCAAGCACTCCCTTTTTGCAGAAATTGGACAAGTAAAAGCTCCCAATTTCTAATAAAGTCAGGACAGCCGGGCCTGAGACTCCCATCTTGAGGAATGCCCTCCTCATAATATAATTGCCATAGGGGCAAGTGAAAAAAAGATGATCTGCCGATTCCGGTAAGTTATCCTCGCAGAGCTCGCAAGCATTAGAGTTGATTGTGCACCATTGCTCCAAGCGGCACTTGGTTGCCAATTTATTTTTGAATGCTCTAAGAAGGGTGATGGAATACTTTGGGATATAGTTGCTGAACCAAATAAGATTGTGATATAGAAATGAGGTTGATTTATTCCGCACTGCCTCCCACGCCTCTCGTAGCCTAAATTCCGAGCCTGCATTCTAAACCCAGGTATCACTGCAATCCGTGAGGGCAATAGGCTGTAGCAAAGGTCTAAGCATAAGGATTTCAGGTTCATCCTTCCAAGTGACTCCATTCCAATATTCGTAGACACACCTTCTACTCGAATCAGTCGGAATGTTGTGAAGGGATTTTAGGGGGCCGCAGGGGAGCCAATTATCATGCCAGAATAGAGTATCCTTCCCATCACCAACTTTTCTCTTAATTATACTTTGAGACAGGCTTCTGCAGTGGAGAAGGAATTTCCAAGTGCCAGATTGAGAAGGAACTCCAGTAGCGACATAGAATTTAGCTGAATCTTTGTACTTGCTACGCATGTATTTGGCCCAGAGACTTCCTGAGTGTAGAAGCCTCCAAGTAAGTTTAATTCCTGCTGCAAGATTCAAGTTTGTCAGCAACCTTAAGCCAACCCCTCCCTCCTCCTTTGGTCGGCAAGAGTCAATCCAAGACCATGATTTAGTAGAGCCCCAGATGAACTTTCTGCACATCGATGTTAAAGTACGAAGGACAGTAATTGGGAATTTGTATACCTGGATCCAAAAATTTATCATACCATAAATCACTGATCTAACTAGTTCAATACGACCAGCTAGGGAGAGGGAAGTGGATGACCAACCAGTAAGGCGATTCCTGCATTTATCAATAAGCCTGCTATACATCCGTGCTTTTGGATATTTGGCTGACAATGGAAGACCCAAGTAAGTTGTAAGCGTGTGAGCATGTTTAACCCCCAGTAGATCTGCCAACTCGCTCTTATTCTTAACTCCTTTACTAAACATTGATATGCTCTTAGCCCAGTTGATCTCAAGACCTGTGAAGTTGCCAAATTCTTCAAGTAACTTATTCAAACCCCTAAAGGATTTCTGGTTGGCCCTACAGAAGACCAATAAGTCATCTACAAATATGAGGTGAGATATGGCTCCTGCACGTCTCATAGGCTGAATGCTCCCTATAGTGAGAGCCTTGGCAAGCAGGAGAGAGAAGCATTCCATAATAATAACAAAAAGGCAAGGTGAGAGGGGGTCACCTTGCCTAATGCCTCTGTTTCCTCCAAAGTAACCCACAGGAGAACCATTCACCATGACAGAGTATGAGGGAGTGGATATACATTCCTTGATCCAGCCAATGAACTTGGATCCAAAACCCATTTGATGCAAGATGAAGAACACAAACTCTCTGTTCACGCTATCAAAGGCCTTTCTCAGATCAAGCTTCAGGCATACCCTGGACCCCATAGGATTACTGAAGTCTCTAATTTGTTCATGTGCAAGAAGGGCACAATCGGAAATTAATCTCCCATGAAGAAAAGCAGATTGATTCGGAGATACTAGATCATGGATGAAGTGCTGAAGTCTGTTGCAAATTATCTTGCTAATAATCTTATAAATAAAATTGCAACATGCAATTGGCCTGTAATCTCCAAGAGTAGATGCATTTGTGCCCTTAGGAATCAGGGTAAGAAAGGTGTGGTTTACCTGGTGAAGCAAGGAACCAGAAATGAAGAAAGATTGAACTGCCCTGACAACGTCGTTGCCAATTAGATTCCAATTATGCTGAAAAAAGAAACCATTGAATCCATCTGGGCCAGGTGCTTTGGAAGCCCCAATCTGGAATACCGCCTCTTTAATCTCAACTGCAGTCACACTTCTTTCAAGCCACTTGGCATTTTCCTGTTTAATCTTTTTCTTTGGTATGAGCTTAGGGAAGACATTCCAGAAATGGTTCTGGTTATATAAGGACTCATAAAAGTTGGCAGCTTCAGCTTTAACATCCTCATAGCTTTTGCTCTAAACGCCCTGAGCATCAACCAGGTGCATTAAATTGTTGTGACCTTGTCTCGATTTCATAGCATTATAGAAGAATCTAGTATTTCTATCCCCCAAGTCCAGCCAGTCTTGCCTACTCCACTGACGGTACATCTCCTCTTCCATCTCTAATAAGGAGGCCAGCTCATTTGCGAGACGACGCTCTTTTTCCTGAAGATCAGGGGAATGATGAAGATCAATTTGATTCCGAATTGCTTCTAGCTGAGATCGGCAATGATGTATAGGATTACTAGCTTGCTGCTCACGCGCCCATTTCCTAAGGTCATATTTTGTCTGCTGCATCTTAGAGATAAGGGAGGACATATGTGATCCATTGGTGCTCTTCTTCCATGACGTTACCAACAATTCAGAATATCCTGGCAAATTCACCCAGTGATTGAAGAATTTAAAAGGTTTGGGTTCGGAGAGTACCTGCCGATGTAAACGGACCATCATCGGTGAATGGTCACTGGTCTGGGGGTCCAAATAGCTGAAAAAAGAGTCTGGTAGTTTGCTGAGACAAGCATCATTACAGAGTACACAATCAAGTTGAGCTGCGATTCGCCTACTCCCCATACGTTTGTTGCACCAACTAAGCCGATGGCCGGTACTTTTTAGATTATGAAGGTGGCATTCAGAGATGCAGTTGTTAAAATCAAGGAGTCTACTAGAATCAACCCTGCGCCCTCCCAGCTTTTCATTGGTGGATAAAATACTATTAAAATCACCACCAACAATCCAAGCCTCGTTTAACAGGTTAACTGAATCATCTTTAAGGCACTTCCATAATTGTTTCCTTTCCAAAAAGTTGTTACTGCCATAGATTGCGGAAAAAACACACTTGAAACCCCCTGCATTAGTACAATGAGCAGTGATGTGTTGCATAGAAATAGAGATAATATTCAAATCCCAAACTAGAGGATCATATCCCAGTAGGATACGCCCACCATCATGCTGCTGAAAGTTATGAATAATTTTCCAGCTCTTCGGAATGCAAGATCTTGCTCTAATATTTTCAGTAATCAATTTAGTTTCCAAGAGGACTAAAATTGTTGGACTCATATTCTTCACCCTATCACGCAGGTCCCTACGCCGCACAGTGTTATTCAATCCACGTGTATTCCAAATCAGAATTGTCATTAGGGAAATTATGATTTGTACACAATGATTACCTCCCCTACTTGAGTCTGCTGCTTCGGCGGATTGCAGCACTGGTGGTAGAGATATCTTGCTTCTTTAGCTTTGCGGTTTCAACAGCACTCAGCAATTCCATGTGCTCCGCAGCCCAATCGGGATTGTCGTATACAGGTTGAGCAGGTAGACAGGGGGTCTCTTCAGGGAAGCCTGCAACTGATGCTTCACCATCACATGTTAATGGATCGGTGACATTGCTTGAAGGAGCCGGTTCAGGACTGATGTAGGTGACATTGCTTGAGGGAGCAGGTAGATTTTCATTTCCTGAGTTTTGCGTGACTGATGTAGGTGTACACTTATTTTTTAGAATCAAGAGAAATTTAATTTCTTTCACCAAACCTTGCAGCTGTATCACAGGGTGAATGCCTGCTTGTAAGCCTATGTCAGTAAGTTCCTTGCAAGACCTTACCGCATCTACATCGCTTAGCCGCCTGGAGCTGCTGCCAGCGGGAGCATCACCTACGGCCTTGACATAATTAGTGCCCTCAGCTGCGTCAATAGAGGGAGCATCAACAACCCTTTCAGAGGACTGCCCAATGTCAATGAATTGCACATGAGCAGCAGCAGTGTCAATCCCCTTCCCCTTGTCAGCAGTAGTTGCCTTAGTTTGAAAGGGGCATTGCAAATAAGAGTGACCAAAGCAGATGCATCTGCTGCAATGTGTCGGCTGTTGGATATGGAAGACGTTAGTACACCCTTGTAGGGGATGTACGAGGGAATATGGACCTCGAACGTCGCGTACACGAAGTCGTACGCAAAGGGAATATGTTCCCTTGCGGAGAGGATCTCTAGATTGATGGGAAAGTCGCATTATGTGTGCATAAGTGCATGCGACATATGGCTAATAAAGGGGTAATATCTTAAGCTTATGTTGTACCATGCATATGGTACAACTTAAGCTTATAATGTGCCATGCATCATGGTACACCTTAGTTAACTTGTTCCTAAGGAACAATTACTCCTAAAATAACTACCTTGGGGGCTATAAATAAGACCCAAGGGTAGCCATTTTCCTGACACTTTTGCATGGCATTCATGCATGCATCTTCATTCTAGCGAAGCTCTGCCGAAATATTTCCTCTCCCTCCATCCAAGTTCTTAATCTAAAGTAGAGATTTAGATTGTGGATTAGTAGCCTTACTCCGTTCGTGAGAAGACTCGATCCGTCGTGGCGAATCCGAAGGCAAAGTTCCGAGACTACCGCGCCGCATACGCAAGCGTAAGTCTCAACTTTATTTATCGATCCTAACTCTGTTTTGGCAGGATCCAGGGCCGGCCTGCCGGCCTTGGCAGAGGCCAGGGCATGGCCGGCCCTGGCCGGCCTCGGCCAGGGCAGAGGCCTTGGTCGAGGGGCCAGGGCCCCTGGCCGGCCAGGGCAGAGGCCCTGGCCGGCCCTTGGCCAAGCCCCGGCCAGGGCAGAGGCCCTGGCCGGGAAGAAGTTGCAGTCCGAAAAATTGGTCGACCAATTTTGTGTTTTTGGTCGACCAATCCGACAGAAGGTCTGGGTCGATTGCAAACTTGCCAACTGACCCATACGGGGTGACAAAAGGCCTTGGCCAAACTCGAATGTGCCGATTAGCCCATACGGGGCTAACCACATTGCCGACTAGTTCATACGGGACTAACGTTTTAATGAAGTGTTTTCATTGGGCTCTACTCCTTGAAGATTAGCCATAGTGCTCTACTTCATGCGAGATTAGCCATGTCATTGTGCTCTACTCTACGGAGATTAGCCAATGTACTATGACGTTGTGCTCTACTCTACGGAGATTAGCCAACGTGCTTTCAAATTTTTGAAAAAGATGTTTTCAAATAGGTTATGTCCCGTCCTTAATCGGGATAGCGCAATTTAGAATTCCAAGTCCTACCACGATCCGGCCATGGTTATCTAACCCATGGGTGTGTAGAACAGGTCTCGTGGCTTGGCAATTGTTGCGTTAAAATTCTTTGCGCAAACTCTCACCTATTCTATTTTGAAAGATATATTTTTCAAAGTATTTTTCCGCTGCTAATACCATACGGGTATTATTTCTGATTTCTTTTTACTTGAGATAAGTAAGAGGGATACTTTGAAAGTTACTTCTAGATGGTAGTTGGGAACGTAGTGAACTTCTCGATTCTAGAGTAACATTTCAACGCATCCAAGGAACTTATCAAGAGTTTAAAGAATCGAAACTTTATGCATATAATTTTGATCGTGTTTTTCATTCTCTTTGCAGTTTTTTGAATCGAATATGTCTACCGCTTCTAAGAACATTGTCGCAGAGCTTAACAAAGGTGAAAAGCTCAACGGCGACAATTATAAACTTTGGTCAATAAAAATCCAATATGTTTTGGAGGAGCAAGATGTGCTCGAAACACTCCAAAACATAATGGAAGAACCTGAGTTGGGCAATACGGCCCAACACAAGAGGGACCGGGAAGCTTATGAAACTTGGACTCGAAAGAACAAAATAGCACGTATTACGTTACTGTCCGCAATGGACAATGACATAATGCGTCTATTTCGGGAATTCGACCTAGCCAAAGACATATGGTCTGAGCTAGAGATAAAGTTTGGTGGAACTTCGGTTACCAAACTCCGCTCCTTAAATATTCAATTTGATTCGTACAAGATGCGGCGAGATCATTCTATGAAAAAGCATCTCCGCCACATGGCGAATCTCATATCTGAATTAAAGGACGCGGGTGTTACGCTGTCTGACGAACAGCAGATCCAAGCAGTCATTCGTTCACTCCCAGATAGCTGGGATAACATGAAAATGCACCTCACTCATAATGAGTGCATTAAAACTTTAAGCGATGTGTGGATACACCTCGAACTCGAGGAAGAGCGGATTCAAGCCGCAAAACCAAGTGCAGAAGTGCACGTGGCCGCTAGTTCCTCACATGGAGGAAATAAGCGGAAGAATAAACGCTTAAGGTTTGTGAACGAACGAAAGCAAGAACCGGAAACCTCAAAGAAGACTAATAACAAAAGGTGGCAAAAGAATGTGCACTCAAAGAAGAAAAACTTGAAGAAGATCAAGTGCTTTAAGTGCAACAAGTACGGTCACTTCGCCCGTACATGTACGGATGGAAGTGATAAGGTAAATTGTAGGGCTAGTTACATATGTGTTTATAGTTCCATGTTTCTTGCTGAATCTAACTATTTTTGGTTGATTGATTCAGGGGCCACAGACCACGTAGCGAAGGACAGAAGGTCCTTCGTAGAGTATCGAAAGATAACTCAAGGAACAAAGTCGATATACGTCGGCAACAACACTCGTGTTGAAGTCAAAGGCGTCGGAACATGCAAGCTAGTTCTCGACAACGGCCGGACTTTACTATTGCACGACGTCCTCTTTGCTCCAGATATTAGAAGGAATATCGTATCCGTGGTCATGTTAATGTCTTTAGATTATGAATGGAGGTTCTATAAACAGAAGGTTGACCTTGTTTGTAATAGTTCTTTAATTGGGTCTGGTAATGTTTGTAATGGATTAATTGTTTTAAATACAATGTATGATGATTCTCCTTCCATTAATGAAAGTTTCCATTTGACAAATGCTTCTAACTCTGAATCTGAGATCATTTATTGGCATGCAAGACTTGGTCATATTGGACCAACTAGAATGGATAGACTTGCCAAAAGTGGCTTGCTATCTGATGTTTCAAAAGTTGAAATGTCAACTTGCGAACATTGTCTTGTAGGGAAAACTTGTCGCAAGCCGTTTGGAACTGGCACAAGGGCCGAAATTCCATTACAGCTTATCCATTCGGACATTTGCGGTCCAATGAATGTTAAGACAAGACGCGGGAAGTCCTATTTCATCACCTTCATTGATGACTTCACCCGTTTCGGTCATATTTATTTGATTTCCCACAAACATGAAGCTTTAAGTTGCTTCAAAAACTATATGAGTTTAGTGGAAAATCAACTAGATCGCAAGATAAAGGTCTTACGAACCGATCGGGGTGGAGAATATCAATCAACGAGTTTTAAGGAACTCTGTGATGAAAAAGGCATAGTTCATCAAATAACTATGCCTTATACTCCGCAACAAAACGGTGTTGCGGAAAGAAGAAATAGGACATTGATGGAAATGGTCCGATCAATGATGTCTCAGGCAAATTTGCCTATCACCTTTTGGGGTGATGCATTGTTGACGGTAGCGTTCATCTTAAACCGTGTACCCTCGAAGTCGGTAAGTTCTACTCCTTATGAGTTGTGGAACAATAGAACTCCAGACTTAAGCATTCTAAAACCTTGGGGTTGTGCCTCTTATGCACATTTATCCTCTCACAAATATGGCAAACTTGGGCCACGTGGGAGGAAGTGTATCTTCATCCGATACGCTAAAAACTCCAAAGGATATGTTTTCGTCGGTCAAGAGGACAATGGGGGTCTTATAGAATTCGAATCGAGGGATGTTGTCTTCTTGGAAAATGAGTTTCCAAGACAGGGTGAGATAAGTCAAGACTTATCCTTGTTTGAGACTTGGGATCAAGAAGGATCGGAACGTTCGAGTGGGAGAATTCTTGGTGAAGAAGAAAATACGTTTCAAACTTCACCAATGAATGATACGAACGGTACCAATCCTATTCCGAGTGGGAGTGATGTTATTCCAAGTGGGAGTAATGTTATTCCAAGTGGGAGTGATCAAACTCAAACAAGACGTAGTAATCGAACGAGGCTAACACCTCAGAGATTTGAGGATGAATTTCCTCAAACATTCATGACATTACTACAAGATGATGACGAACCTGCAAATTTCAAACAGGCCGTCACATGCCCTGCTAAAGATAAATGGATAGCGGCAATGGAAGAAGAACTTCAATCCATGAAAACAAACCAAGTCTGGGACTTGGTTGATTTACCTAAGGGACGTAGAGCCATTTGGAACAAGTGGGTTCTCAAAATCAAGCATAAGGCTGATGGCTCTATCGAGAAATATAAAGCTCGCCTTGTTGCGAAAGGTTTCACGCAACAGGAAGGAATAGACTACGAAGAGACTTTCTCTCCTGTCGTGCGTTTTACCTCCATTCGCTTAATTCTGGCAATGGTGTCTTGTTTGGACCTCGAGTTACATCAGATGGATGTAAAGACTGCTTTTCTTAACGGAGAACTAGATGAGGAGATCTACATGGAACAACCAAACGGGTTTGTACAAGAAGAAAACAAACATAAGGTTTGTAAACTTCGTAAATCCATATATGGTCTTAAACAATCCTCAAGGCAGTGGTATATGCGCTTTCAAGAAGTCGTTTTGTCGTATGGTTTCTCCATGCTCGACGAAGACAACTGCGTATATATTAAGAGGATTAAAAACAATTATGTAATTATGTCTCTTTATGTAGATGACATACTTATAGCCGGAAATGATAAGCGTCTTATATTGGATATTAAAGCTTGGTTTTCATCCGTCTTTGAGATGAAAGACATGGGTGAAGCTGCATATATCCTTGGGGTTAAGATCTCAAGGAATCGTTCCAAGAAACTTCTTTCTCTCTCTCAAGAGACATATATAAAGAAAGTTTTAGAACGGTTTAATATGCAGGACTGCAAGCCAATTGATACTCCAATAAGCAAAGGCGAGGGTCTATGTTTGGAAATGTGTCCCAAAGATCCAAAAGAAAAGAAAGCTATGGAAAAGGTTCCATACTCCAGTGCTGTCGGGAGTCTGATGTATGCTATGATGTGTACCAGACCAGACATTTGCTATGGTGTTGGTATGGTAAGCCGTTACCAATCCAACCCAGGACAGGCACACTGGAAAGCGGTGAAGAGGATATTAAGGTACCTCAAAGGGACTGCGGACTATGCGTTATGCTATCAAAGCAATACCTTGAGACTCGAAGGCTATACCGATGCTGATTGAGCAGGTGATCTCGACGAGCGAAGATCTACCTCAGGCTTTGTTTACTTGCTCGGGAATGGTGCAATATCCTGGAGCAGTAAGAAGCATACCTGCATCGCCCTATCAACCATGGAAGCCGAATTCGTAGCATTCAGCATGGCGGTCCAAGAAGCTGTTTGGCTTAGGAAATTCTTAGACAGGCTGACGAATGCCACTGACTCAAGCACTGTTCCTATATACAGTGATAGTCAAGCTTCGATTGCCTACGTCAAAGATCCTAAATTTCATTGTAAGACCAAACACATTGACATTCGATTCAAGTTTGCGAAGGACTATGACAAACGGAAGGAAGTAGACATAGGATACATATCCACGCATGAGATGATAGCGGATCCCCTTACTAAGGCGATCCCTAGAGATGTGTTCTACAAACACTTATCATCTATGGGAATGCGTAGGTGCTGAGCTGTATCTTGTAATATTTCCCATGTCTATAGAAGATCAAAGTTTAATAAAAGATAGAAGTTCTTTTATATATTGCATACAAGTTTCTTACAAATGATTTTTATACATTTGTGTTTAAGTCTCAGCTATTTTTTTGTGTGTATGTCGGACAGATTAAGGTTGGCTCTCTCACATGAGCAACCGCCTTATCTTATCAGAAGGATAAGATAGAGATGAGACTAGTTTAAAGTCAAAAATCATTAGACAAATGATTTAGAGTCGTGACTTAAACAAGACAGTCGAATGAAAGATCTGCATCATATGAATGCTTACAAAAGATCTGAGATCTGTATCACAAGGATATTTGAAAGAGATATCATAGGATTTCTTAATCCTATCTGTCTTATGCAGGATGAGAGTCCGTGAATTTTTTCACGAGTAGTAAGGGGACTCAAAAAGATAGGCACTGTGGTGTCTGATCTTTTCATCCGTACAACATCATTAAGACATACTCTCCCTGGGAAAGGAGTGATGTTGTAGTACGTGTTCATACCACGTATGCATTTCGACCACTGAGTTAGTAGCAATAGTGTTTGCTATTATGTGAGACTCAAAGGCCATACGGGTCTTAACCCTTACCCTCAAGGACTCCAATTGGTTCCTTTAGATTTGACGAGATGATCGCTATCTTAGCGTGTTGCTAATGGGCTATGATAATTCGGCTCGGCGGGGCACGTTAGAAAAGCGAATCAAGTCAAGATCAGAAGGTTCGCAAGAAGAGGAAGATTGATTTCAAATTCACATTTGGACTTTAAATGATTCAAAGCTGGCCAGCCAATTGTAATCCAGATGGGATTCAATTGTTGAATATAAAGTACAAGAAAATGTGAAGAAATAATCTAGGGTAAAGCATGCGTTGAACTACTCAACTTTGCACCTTCGAGGTCGTTGTGTATCTCTAACAAGTGCACAACAACAGACTCTACGCGCATGACGGTCGCATGGTCTATTTCTCGGTATGATAGATAAAGGAACTAAGAGAAAGACGTTCTCTTACAATCCCCTCAAGTGTGAGTGGGAGATGTTGGATATGGAAGACGTTAGTACACCCTTGTAGGGGATGTACGAGGGAATATGGACCTCGAACGTCGCGTACACGAAGTCGTATGCAAAGGGAATATGTTCCCTTGCGGAGAGGATCTCTAGATTGATGGGAAAGTCGCATTATGTGTGCATAAGTGCATGCGACATATGGCTAATAAAGGGGTAATATCTTAAGCTTATGTTGTACCATGCATATGGTACAACTTAAGCTTATAATGTGCCATGCATCATGGTACACCTTAGTTAACTTGTTCCTAAGGAACAATTACTCCTAAAATAACTACCTTGGGGGCTATAAATAAGACCCAAGGGTAGCCATTTTCCTGACACTTTTGCATGGCATTCATGCATGCATCTTCATTATAGCGAAGCTCTGCCGAAATATTTCCTCTCCCTCCATCCAAGTTCTTAATCTAAAGTAGAGATTTAGATTGTGGATTAGTAGCCTTACTCCGTTCGTGAGAAGACTCGATCCGTCGTGGCGAATCCGAAGGCAAAGTTCCGAGACTACCACGCCGCATACGCAAGCGTAAGTCTCAACTTTATTTATCGATCCTAACTCTGTTTTGGCAGGATCCTACAGCGGCTCTGCTTCATATTTGGTATCAATAGTCAGTAGAGACCCATCATCTAACTCAACCTCCACATGCTTCGGCAACGCCTTCTTTGCATCAACCTCAATCAAGCATCGAGCATAGGATATTCTCTCCAATTTGGCTGTTGCTCGGTCCAGACACAGGGGATTACCAATAACAGAAGCTAGGATATTAAAATCCTCCATGTTCCACAAATTAACAGGGATCCCATGCATCTACACCCACAGTGGGACAGAACTCAGGATATCTCGATCATGTCGAAGTGAGGAGGTCCATAATTTTAGTACAACTAGACGCCCGTCGAATAACCACGGGCCACCATGAAGGATCCTCTCGCATTCCTCATCCGATTCAAAGCGAAAGTAAAGAAGCCATTCTCCTTGCTGAAAAGTTGAACTTTCTTCTTGGGCTTCCAAAGCCTCTCCATCCAAGCTTGCATTTTCCCAAACATTGGCGTATCCCCAAGGACATATCCGACCAAGGTGGATTTCCAATATTCCGACCCCTTCTCCAATAGTGAGTTAGAAACTCGTGCAACAGGTGACCCATCCGTCCTGATCTTTGGCTGAACAAATTTCATTCCAATAGAGTCACCATAAGTACGTCTTGTGGAACAAATTTCAGACCAACTTCGTTTAGGACCAATCGCAGCATGTGGCCTCTGTGGCAAAATATCAAACACCTTTGGAGCAAGGCTACCCAGTGTCTTAACTGATCTCCCAATATTACCAGCTGGGCCACCTAGGCCAGGATGACTCAGAGTGGCACTTCTAAGCCGCCGATAATCACCTCCCACCCGATGCTGCTGATGCTGACTAAGACCTCGCGATCGCCTCGGAGGAAAGCCGCCTCGAGGGAGGAAAGTGGCACTTCTATGCGAAACACCTTCTATGCGATCGCGATTGCCCTTCTTCCTTACAGTCTGCCACGACACTTCACCCTCCTCCGGTTGTGAGATGCTGACGTTCCCCGCCGACTGCCTTGGAACCCTAGAATCGCCTTCTTCATCTCCTCCGGTTTATATATATATATATATATATATATATATATAAATGAGTGATATATATATATATATATATATATATATATATATATATATATATATATATATATATATATATGTCATACGTGCAATTACCACTGCGTGCAGGAAGTTTATATGGGGTCATACCAACATTTGGGCGTGGAAGGACCTATGCGCACCAAAGAAGGAAGGGGGAGTGGGTTTGCGACTGCTAGAGGACTTGAACACGACATCTGGAGTCCGTCTAACGTGGAGAATGCTTGCTACTAATGGGATATGGGCTAAATATATGAGGAGTCATTATGTTGCAGTAAAAAGAGGGTTCTATTCCACCACGGCCAAACCCACTCAATCCGGAACCTGGAAATTCATTCTAAGGTCGCGTCCCGTCTCTCAAAAACTGATCAAGCGTACATTGGGGGATGGAACTTCAACATCCTTTTGGTACGATAATTGGCATCCTAGTGGACCCCTCTACCTTCTACAGTCACATGCTCCTGGAACGGAGGGCCTTTGCGTAAGCGATCTCTAGACACCATCTCACAGCTGGAGGGATGAAAATTGGCTTCAGCAACTACTCCCAATCCTACGGCCATGTATGCTGGACACTACTCCTGACGGCTGGAGTTGGCTGCCTGGGCCGCATTTTTCTTTCAGAGCGGCTTGGGATGGGAGCCGAATTGTGAAGCCTTCCTTCATGTACCATACTATTATTTGGTACCCCCACCATGTGCCTAAAATGGCTATTAGTTTGCTCCGAGCTCTTCATGATAAATTGCCTACTAAAGACCACTTATTCAAGTGGGGGATCATCTCTGATAAGTCTTGTGTTCTATGTGAAGGACGAGCTGAAGAAAATATCACCCATCTATTTTTCGAGTGTGAGTACTCGCACTATATCCTCATTAGAAGCCTTCTAAAGATAGGGTACACCGGCCTTATTCCTTCAACTTTGGCAGGAACTTGTGATTTAATCCTTAATGATTATAAATCTAAGGACCTGGTGGGGAACCTGGCCAAAGCGGTATTATCTACCATAATTTGGCACATTTGGAAACAAAGAAATAACCGAATTTTTGATGGTCCCAAGATGGGAAAGACGTGCCTATTTAAAGACATTGAGGCAGATCTTCTCATCGCCCTTCGCAATATGGACATTGATGAAGCCTCAAGTACCATTCCCTTCTCCAATTAGGGTTTTATCGATGCAGGATAGCGACACATTCATTTCTTTTTAGATTGTTTGTTTGTTTCTTCCAGACACTTATAGTGATACACTTGTATATGTAGTAACGCCTAGTAGGCAGATGTTAGTAGTTTGTAGTGGGTGACGGCGCTTGTGCCATATCCCCACTCTTACTACTAGAATCTGTTCTGCTAGCGTTGATTCATTGTATTTTATTCTGATTTTAATAGAGACAGCCTTTTTTACTTGTATATATATATATTAACATACATATACTAATAAACTAACTACTGTACGTATATATGTATATTGTATTCGATTTAATAAAGATCATGCTAACCTTTCAAAAAAAATGTATGTATTAGTTGATATATCAAGTAGATTTTAATGAGTTATGAATCCTTGGCTTGATATCACGAAACCATTGACGCAGATATAACCGCGCCTCACGTTATGATCGTGTGGGTACCCAAAATCGCATCGGTCAGGCAACTATTTAGCACCTACCAGTTTTAAGCTACATTGCTCAGGTTTCTGACCGAAATTACTAAACGTTGCAAATAACAACTTTTAAGTGTGTATCTTAAACTTAATGAACCTTTTGATATGATTGGTTACTTTTACTTTCAAAATGTTATTGCCATTGTAATAATGTACATAAAATACTCTCCTTGATTGTTGTACCATTTTTGGTGGAGTATCCACCCTAATGAAATGTGATACTGGGCCCTCGGGGCATTTACAGAACATTGGGCCCTTGGGCATACATTGAACAATATGGACACACAATGACACGTTGGGTGGGTTAGTCCATTATAATACAGTGTAGAATTCTGGATTTCACCCCACCGGTAAATTTGACCATTGCCCGGATGGGGTCGGTGAGTACAGGCCACGGGTAGCTCCTGTTGGTTCTGGTGTAATTGTAGTTTCTTCTGCCCTTAAACAATAGGCTTGTCACTAGATTAGGAGATTGAATGATGCACTATCCTACCTCTGCTAATAATATTGAGAATTGCATAACCTGCTAGTTTTTCGTACCACTGCCATGCTCACTACCCTGTACACCACACTTGCCATGCCCACTACTTGCATACCACACCTGGCCATGTTTACTACACACACCACCCCAGGCCATGTTTGCTACTTTGTGCACTACACTTTGCATGTCACTACTTTGTACACTACACATTACTAAGCTCACTTGTTCTCTCATGCAGACCATGCTGTACCTTATTGAAATCATATTGTGTCACTCATCTTCAAAGCTTTGCGAACTATATATATTGGATTTACCTTATCGCATCATGCTTTACCTTATCCACGGGCACCCATGCGAACTACTTTGTGTCACTCATGCTTTACCTTATCGCATCGGTGATGACCGCATTGCTGCTCGCCTGGATCGCGTTTTTTGTAACGTAAATTGGATTTCCCAGCTTCCAGACTCCTATGTTGATTATCTGGACCCCAACACGAGCGACCATTCTCCTATGGTGGTAAATTTACATCAACAGGTACATTCTGCCCCAAAGCCTTTCAAATTCTATAATTTTTGGACCAAGTGCCCAGGGTTTTATAATATTGTCGAAGATTGCTGGACTTGCAAATTCACGGGCACCCCCATGTACATCCTAACGCAAAAGCTTAAGACCCTAAAGGATAGCCTGCGGCTTTGGGCTGCGAATTACAATGCTTCAAAGATGGTCCAGGTTTGCCGAACTAATCTGGAGGCTATTCGGCTAACCCCGGACCTGCACTTTAACCACTCAAGCCAAATTAAAGAGCATGCTGCATTAAAGGAGCTTGCAATTGCAATGGGCCTTGAAGAGGATATGTTCCGTCAAAAGAGTAGGCAAGACTGGTTGGGCCTTGGCGATAGAAACATGAAATTCTTTTACACCGCTATGAAGGCTAGGTCCCATCATAATAATTTGAACCACTTATTGAAAAGAAATGGTCAGGTCAGTGACTCTGCTGCTACCCTTAAGAATGAAGCTGTTAAATTTTATGAAGCCCTATTTACTCAGCATGATTATAAGACAACTTTTCCAATTCTGACGCCAAAAAGAGTCCTGACTTCTGATGGTGCTATGTGGTTGAGCAGAAGTATTTCTGATGAGGAAATAAAGCTTGATGTTTTTCAGATTGGAGCAGACAAGGCACCAGGGCCAGATGGGTTTAATGGCCATTTCTTCCAAACTAGCTGGCATATTATTGGTGAAGATGTTGCTAAAGCTGTAAAGTCCTTTTTTCGGTCGCGCAGACTTCTGAAGAAGGTAAATCACACAAATCTTACTTTGGTACCTAAAAATACCAATGCCATGGGGCTTGGTGACTATAGACCCATTGCCTGTTGTAATGTCTTGTATAAAATTATTAGGAAGATTATTTGCAACAGAATCAAGGTGGTAATTCATGAGTTGATATCGCCTAATCAGGCTGCTTTTCTGAAAGGAAGACTACTGTCAGATTCCACTCTCATTGCCCATGAACAGATTAGAGATTTCAGCAATCCAATGGGGGGAAGAGCTTGCTTGAAATTGGACCTGAGGAAGGCTTTTGACAGCGTGAACCGAGACTTTATTTATTACTTTCTCTTCCAGCTGGGGTTCCCTAACCTGTTTATTGAATGGATCAAAGAATGCTTATCAAGTACCTCTTACTCTATAATGGTCAATGGGTCTCCTGAGGGTTATTTTACGGGCAATAGGGGTATTCGGCAAGGTGACCCTCTCTCCCCCTATTTGTTCATTATTGTCATGGAAGCATTCTCTATTTTAATGGCCAAATCAATTAATAGAGGCAAGATTCTTCCTTTGAAGCGCAGATGCACCATCTCACACCTACTTTTTGCAGACGACTTACTTGTGTTTTGCAGAGCAAATAAGAAATCTTTTTTGGGCATCAAATATCTCCTGGAGGAATTCAATGGTTATACGGGTCTTTGTGTCAACTGGGACAAAAGCAGCGCTATTTTCAGCAAGGGTGCAAAGCACAAGTCCATGTTATCTGATCTCATGGGCATTAAACATACAACCACTATTACCACCTACCTGGGCCTCCCTTTATCTTCAAAATATCCAAAGTCCCCCCTCTTCAGCAGGCTAGTGGACAAATGCAAGAAACGGCTATCGGGATGGTCTTCCTCTATGTTGTCTATTGCGGGGAAGATCGAGCTTGTCAGAACTGTGATTTATGGCATGGTTGCCTTTTGGATGCAGGCTTACTGTATTCCTCTCACCATCATGAGGACAATCTCTTCGGCTTGCAGGCGTTTCATCTGGGGTTCTTCGCGTGTGTGGTCATGGGATGACATCTGCAAACCGAAAAAAGAAGGTGGAGTGGGCATCAGGCGACTAGAAGACCTTGATGTCGCTTCCGGAATTAGACTGACTTGGCGATTCCTCACCTCCAATACCCTTTGGGCGCAACACATGAGAAACAAATATGCATCGGGCGGTGGATTTTTTGCGGTTTCAGGATCGGTTGCCCAATCGGGCACATGGAAACGTATGCTTGCCTGTAGGAATGTAGCCCAAAAACTAATCAAAAGGCGGGTGAAAGATGGTCGCTCAACACTGTTCTGGCACGACAATTGGCTTGACTGTGGTCCTCTAAAATCCTTGTTTAATATGCCGCAAAGTTCATCTATGAGGACAATAAGTGACTACTGGGCTCTCGGCAAGTGGGTGAATGAAGCAGAAATCGGCCAAGTGATGCCCCTCCTATAGAACATCCATCTTCGGCCTGGCAATGACACTTGGACATGGCTTTCTCACCCTGGGAAGTAGCCGCAACCTGTAGCTGATGCATTAGGGGACCGGTTCAACTTCAGGGAAGCCTGGGAGATGGCACGGCATAAGGGTTCTCCATTTCCCTACTACAAGATTGTTTGGTATACCAATCATATACCAAAAATGACAATTGCGTTACTCAGAGCATTTAGAGGAAAGCTCCTCACCAGAGACCTGATTAGCAAATGGGGTTTCAATACCCCTACAAACTGCGTGTTATGCGAGGATGGAATTACGGAGGATGTTGGTCACCTTTTCTTCGGTTGCACTTACTCCAGGTATATACTGAAACGGGCTTTGTTGAAATTAAACATTAAAAATCACATTGAACCAAACCTTATCAATGTGGGAAATTACTATCTAGCGCATTTCAGCAACAAGAGGGTCCTAAGTTTGCTAGCTAAACATGCCTTAGCGGCCACGGTTTGGCATGTTTGGAGGGAAAGAAACAGGAGAATATTTGAGAACACAAAGAAATGCAAAACCGCTCTTTTCGAGGAGATTGCAGCAGATATTAGAGTGGCAATGAGAGGTCAAAATCCGGAAGATCAAGACGATGCACATGTTTTCGCCAACTGGGAGTTCAGAGACATTGGTTAATCTCATCTATATGTTATCTGTATTCCAAAAACTTTTTGTATTATTTCTGTATATTACATAGTACATGTAGACTGAGGGATCATTAGTGGGGAGTGACGGCGCTTGTGCCCTCTCCTCCCTCTACTGAAACCAAGCCTATATGTAACTATGGTGTATTCTGTGTGCAGTTTCTAATAAACAACGCTAATTCTCCAAAAATATATATATATATATATAATCTTGCCGAGGGTCCATTTTCTAACATTTTTAACTTACCGAGCGACCCTCGCTGACATATATTTTCCTGTTGTTTATCTTGTGAAATATACGTCAGGTTCTGAGACAGATTTTGTAGAGGAGCATACGTGAGGTTGGGCTAGTTGACCAGGAGTACCAAGATGCTGAGGTCCACTGCTGAGGAACGACGTGCTTTCGCAGTGCTGCAATAAATCTAATATTGTTGTATTTTATTCAGGTCGAATTCCACTTTATGTAACTGTTTGTAATGGCCATGCTAGGCCTTAATTTCTTTGTATACATGTAATCTGGACGTTGAAGTGTAATGATGACATTATTTGTTGTTATGATGTTCGTAAGCAAGAACATGCCGAGCTTAATTCACAGACGCTTATTGTGCTTAAGTCAAAGAAGAAAGAAAAAAGTACTTCTTCCTTCCTTTAAGCACATGCGGACCTGCACGCTTCCTCGCTCCCAATTACAATGGGAAGCGGGGCTTGACAGATACTATGCCGGCAAAAGAATGAGTGCATTATTGGTTTTCATGGAAGATGTAGCACGAGGAAGAACCAGGAAATACGCATGTCGTCTCAGGTTTTGCATCATCGCATCATGTACTGTGACTAAGATTCTAGCCCATCAACAGATGGACACTTACATCCTCGGCCATCCTGTAGATCGATGACATGGAACTATCTTGATTAACATACCAGTATCGCTGATGCTGCAGTCGAGAAGGATGAAACCGTATCAACTTTGGTAGACATAGGTTTCCTTGCCGAGGAGGCATCTACAGCCATCGGTAGGTGCAGTATGTTACATAAAAATTGAAGGAGGAAGGCCTTCAATTTTTACGCAAAATACTGCACATTAGGGACAGCTTCCCCTTCTTCACATCAATGAGCATGCCAGTAGTCGCCATAAAGGGCCTCCCGAGGATAATCGGGGTATGGTTGTCCTCCGGCATGTCCATTACTACAAAATCTACAGGCACGTGTATGCCGCTGACGTTCACCGGCAAGTCGTCCACAACTCACACCGGGTATTTCACCGATCTATCTGCAAGTTGCAATGTCATTCCGGTGGGTTCAAGGTCGCCCATTATTATCCTCTTGTATAATGATAGAGGCATAAGGCTCACGTTTGCACCCAAATTGACGAGTGCCCGATTGATTTTCACCTCTCCTATCGAGCATGGGATAGAGAAGCTCCCTGGGTCCTTGAGCTTTGGCAGGTTCGCTCGTTGAATCAGAGCACTGCACTCCGCTGTCAGGACGACTTTTTCTTTCCTTGTAACCTTCGTCACCAAATCTTTCAGAAATTTAGCATAAGAAGGGATGGTCTCTATAGCCTCTAGGAAGGGGATCTGCAAACTCAAGTCTTTAACTATGTCGAAAAACTTGCCGTATTTCTCATCTATTTTTGCCGTGGCAAGTCTTTGGGGAAATGGTACCGCAGGTTTGAAGACGCTCAAGTTTCCCACCTCATTCTTCTTCTTTCCTTCCTCAGAAACTCCCTCCGGAGTTTTGGTGTTTGATGACGAAGCTCCATCGTCATTTGCTTTTACATTTGGTCGCCCATCGACCAATGGAGCTTCGGGTCCTTTGGCGGCCTCCCTAGTAGGAATCTGTGTGCCGCTTCTCAAAACTATCGTAGACACATTTGCATGGTCATGCATCAACGCCAATGTTTGATTTGGCCCCCTAGGATTTACCTCCGGCTGACCCGGCAATTGGCTCTGCGCCCTTTGAAGATTTGCCACTTGCAACCCCAGCTGGGTTACTTGATCTGCCAAAGCTTTCTGTCCATTCTACATCTACAGGTTAATCCTTTCCTGGTTCAATATGTATTGGGTCAAGAGAGTCTCGACCAGAGAGATTACCTGTTGCTGGTTATATGGTTGCTGCTGTGACGGGGGTTGTTGATTCCTCAGGGGATATTGCTGGTACATCTGCTGGGGCTGTTGTTGCTACGGGTACAACTGCTGCTGCTGCTGAGGCGGCTGATATAATTATTGCTGCTGTTGCTGGGGCTGCTGGTATGGTGCCCTATAGCTCAGGTTCGGGTGGTTTCGGTTATTGGGAGAGTACGCCGGATTTGAGCTAGTCCTCAGTGGATAGGGCGCATTACCTGTCGGGTTATAGAAAAGAGCACTCGCTTGATCCACCGACGGTGAGATATCACCACCATCAAAGTCTACCAGGACTTCAGCTTCCACTGCTGCTACTTGCTGGGTGTTGGCACCTCCAGCTCCTACCATAAATGCCAAGATCTGAGTAGATAGTAAATCAAATTTGCTAGATAATTTGTCGACCTCTTCCACTCGGTGCATTCCACCAGATCTCGGCGTGGCGCGCTCATCGCACCACCTTTCATTATTAGATTCCATGTTCTCTAGAATGTTTCCGGCATCTTCCTCGTTCCTGGACATGAAGGACCTTCCAGCTGCGGCATCCATTGAAGATTTCAGATCATCCCTCAACCCATTGTAGAACAAATTAATGATATGCCAGTTGTGGAGCTCATGGTGAGGGCATCTCCGCTGCATCTCCTTATATCTCATCCATGCCTCATGCAAGGATTCGTGCCTGCCTTGGGAGAATGAGGAGATCTCGCTCCTCAGCTTCATAGTCTTCCCCGGGGGAAAGAATTTGTTCAGGAAGGCGTTGGACAGCTTCTCCCAAGTTATGAAGGTATTGGGTCCTTTCCCTTTAGCCATTATTTGGCTTTATCCCTGAGAGAGAACAGGAACAGTTTGAGCCGGATTGCTTCAGTCGACACACCGTTGATTCTGAAGGTGTCACACTTCTCTAAAAATGAGTCCAAATGCTCAATCGGGCTCTCCATTGGTGCTCCTGAAAATTGGTCCTGTTGGATCCATGTCACCAATGATGGCTTTAATTCGAAACTTCCGACTGTAATGGCCGGGGGTTGGATGCTTGACGTGGACCCGATGGACGGCATCGAGTATTCAAGCAGGGACTTTTGCGGAGGGGTATTTTCTCCCATGGCTTCATCTTCTTCCCTTCTTATTCTCTCAGCGTTCAGACGCCTCACGGTTGCGTCTATCTCGGGATCTATAGGAATCAAGTCGTCGAGACTTCTTGTATTCATGCGCATGACAAATCAAGAAACACCCGTGTTGCACGTATGGTATAAAGCCAGATAAAAATAACAGAAAATAAAGAATAAAAATAAAAATAAAAATGTAGAATGCGAAAATTATCACGTGTTAAGGATGTGAACTAGTCTTTAGGGTTCACAGGGTCCTAAAATAAACAAGCACGTTGCCTCCCTGGTAACGTCGCCATAATGCTTGACGTCCCCCCAGATTTAGCAATATTGGCAATAGGATCTGGGATACCAGATTTAAATATTTGTAACCGCAAGAGCACGGTGTTGTAGTGTGGCTTGGGGGTCGAACTCAGGGAGGAGTGTGTTGTGCTTATTGTCAAGAAGGAACCAGATCACCTGATGGGTGAGCTAGCCCGATCAATCGGTAGGTTGTCACGAAATAGAAATACGATGGATGTAAGATATAAAAGGAAACCTAGGACTTTGGTTTCCACCCTATCATGTGCTCTCTCTATTACGACCGACGGATAGGATTACGATTGGATTTTAGGGTTTAGTGGTGAGACGTTGCCTCTAAGAGTGATACCTTGCGTCACATGGGCCCGATATTCCGTTCGATGCCTAGGATGATACTCTAGGACTACCCAGGTTCGGACGGTGGGTATTCCCATGTCCTTAACACAGACCGACTCCGGGAGCACTAAGCTTGCAACGATTACTCCCAACATTTCATCCTGCCGTTCCCACGCGCTAGGATTCAATGTCTACACTAGGGGTGTGAGCTGTGTCTAGGGGATCAAACGCCAGTTTTATTTCCCCTTGGCCCGACGGTCAAAGGCGTTCTTTCTCCCGCCAGTGACAATAAAATGCCCCGTGTAACCATCTAAATTTCTAAATCCTATCGAAACCCTAATCCTAAGGTCGTTCTAGGGAGAACCCACGAAGGGGTTTCCACCAAAATTCCAGATTGGGGAACTACTCATAATTCATGGCAAAAATAGCATCACAACAAAATTCAACCATTGAAATCGAAATCAAGCAATAGAACTATGAAGCTAGCAATATTATTAATGAAATATTAAAGTTCCAGAACAATCAGAAAACTTACAAGATAAAATAAATTCCGAGCCGTCACAAATCTCAAAAAGGCAGAAAAACAATGGGGATCCGCGTTTTGGAAAAC